>OY720354.1:18357167-18957167 GCA_963082945.1 Cerastis leucographa
CGCCGAAAGTGTACATCAAAACCGGCATGACCCAACCATTGAAGGCACGCAGCTTATTTCCGCCTGATAAAAGACTATTAAATACTTTTCTCAGGCGACCAAAGAAGCGCTCCTTCAACGATTGCTTCACGTCAACAGAATTGATGCCCAGCGCTTCCGACATACCCAAATACTTGTAGGTTTCGGTTGCTGAGAGGGATCTAAGATTTATGGAATCTGAGAGCTGGGTTCCCGCAGACTCCACAATCCCCCCTCGCTTTACATGCATGACCGCACATTTGTCCACACCAAATTCCATCCTGATGGCGCTACTGAAAGTTTCTGTTACCCTCAGTAGTTCCATCAATTGCAAGTTGTTGGGGGCAAAGAGTTTCAGGTCATCCATGTAAAGAAGGTGAGATATAACTTGACCACCTCTCTTCAATCGAAAGCCCAAACCTGACTCCTCCAGCAGTGTGCTTAGAGGATTCAAGGCTAAGCAGAACCAAAGCGGACTCAAACTATCGCCCTGAAAAATACCACGCTCGATCCTTATTGGTTCGCTGTTCCCCTGTATCTGTCGACATCCTGGATAGCGAAGGACTGTCCTCCATTGCCCCATACACGACATCAGGAAGGTGCGCAGAGTTGCATCAATTTTATACAATTCTAGCACCCTCATGAGCCATGTATGTGGCACCGAGTCATAGGCCTTCTTATAATCTATCCAACATGTCGACAGATCCCTTCGGGAACGTCGAACCTGTTGGTTAATGGCCATATCAATGAGGAGCAGCTCCTTAGTACCGCGGGACCCGTTCCTACATCCATTCTGAGAAGCGGACATGATCGAATTGTCATCAATGTGTTTACAAATTTTAGCTCTCAAAATGGATGTAAGAACTTTATACACTGTCGGAAGACAAGTAATAGGCCTATAATTTTTGGGCTCCGCAGTACTACCTGATTTATGGAGCAGGTGGGTTATTCCAGTAGTTAGGAACTCGGGCAGCGACCCTGACTCTAAGGCTGACTGGAATAGGGCCGCCAAGCGAGTATGCGACCTCGCAAACCATTTAATCCAGAAGTTGTGCAGCCCGTCCGGTCCTGGAGATTTCCAGTTAGGTAACGGACGGACTGCACGAGCTACGTCTTGGGGGCTGATAGAGATTGCCCCCATTTCTGGTACTGGATCGCACACTCGCTCGACTTCTCGAGTCTATTCACCCTCGGTATGGCTGACAGGCACCGACCAGATACTGCGCCAAAACGCACACATGACGTTATCATCCGGCAGGCGCGTGTCGGCCACACCTTGGTCCGGTCGCTCCCAACTCCTATAAACCCACCTTTCGTCTCTTTGGAATGTGCGATTCAGAGTGTATCGTTCCACCCTCCGCTTATACCTACGGATACGGTTTGCCCATGCATACACTTTCTGCTTCAGGAAGTCGATGCGTTCTGTGATACGGGACATATAGTCTTGAGGACTAATATCAGTCCCTGCAAATGCCCGCTTCACAAAACGCATCACTCGAGGGCGATTGTTGCCCTCCCTGAAGCAGATTAGTTTGCCGATGAGTGTTCTGGCCCCACTAATACGTCGCTCAATCCTGCACTGCCAAGCCGGTACGACAGGTTTAGATCGTGTAGCTTTATCATTAGAAAATTTGACATGAGCTACACGACATGCCGCTACAGCCGCACAGTACAGGATCGAGTGAGCATCAGTGAGGTCTTCGCAGTTATCAAAATAGTTTGACAACTGCGAATCCAGAACAGCCACCAGCGCCCTATTTCTGTTATGCATGGGCAAACGAGGTAAACGTGGTCTAAGTTCAGGCGACATGTACCGATATTCTCTAATCGCACCTTCCAAAGCACTCCTCATTTCCTCACTGCACTGGGTACTTACATTAGTAGCCATGTCATTACTCACTTCGTCACATCACATAATATTATCGCTAAGAAAACCATTTTTAACTTCAATGAAAAATAAGGAAAATAGTGGCGAGTATTATTACTATTATTGCTTGATAAACAAGTAAATACTGTGGCTGGGGTCTGTTTCTTAAAATGTATACATTTTTTTTTTTTATTATTTACTTTTATTTATTTGTATAGAAACGAACTCTATACCTTATAACAATTAAAAACGATTAAATAAAGTAACTAAACTAACGGCGTTCCACGTTGTATGGCAATACTTAGCCTCTGGACAAGGTAAAGGCCAGCCCTTGGGTGACGGGATGCGTCAACTATGTGTTTAGAAATTTCCTTAAAAAGGCTCTAAGTACTAGGACTCCACAAAGGTCACAAAAATTAAAATAATAATAAATTTTAATATAGACTGCTTTTTAATTGATAAAACTCGTGCACCGAAAGTTCCATTTCAGCCTTTGCCATGAAAATAAATCACACTTAACAATTCCACATTCCATTATACATTCCAAATGTTTGAAACATTTCAGGTGATTTTTGTGAATGCGTTTTACAAAAAAATGTGTTTTTATTATAAAATATTTCATTGGTGACTCATATAAAATTATTGACTGTCCACAAATTTTAAGGATCAAAACAGTCACATTAGTTATGGATGACTTATGACAAAAAATTGGGGTTTTTAGTTTTTTCTAAGGCTGATTCATGCAAAATTTTTGTGATCTTTTTTGTCCCGCTAATTATTTTGAATATGTACTGCGGAAAAATATTAAGTACACATGGTTATGTTGTTCTCCAGTTAATTAATTTATATTTAATGTATAAATAAACTGGTTAAGTGCGAGTCGGACTCGTGCACTGAGGGTTCAATTACAGCCTCGCCCTTGCATTGAAAATAAAAAAAAACTCCACCCACTCTATTTGCCAAAATGTTATCAAGTATATAAGGCGATATTTTCCGCATGCGTATTACAAAAAGGTCTGATGATTCACGAGTTGCGTATACATAATATAAACATTGGTGACTCATAGATAAATTGATTGTCCTCAAACTTTTTTGGTTAAATCATGTCAGTTACGTACTGATATGGAAATTACGATTATATTTTGTACATAATTTTTATTATGTGTATGAATACTAATTTACACACATACTTGAGATGCACTATATCAACATCATCTGCCTAGCCTTTTCCCAAACTTTGTTAGGCGTCATAATCAAAATCAAAAGTCATTTATTCAAACTAGGCTGATAATCAGCACTTTTTGAACGGTCGGCTTCCAGTCTAACCGGATGCAGCTGGGTATCAGTATTTTACATGAAGCGACTGCCTATCTGACCTCCATAACCCAGTGACTGGGTAATACGATACCCCTTAGTAAGACTGGATGTCAGACTTTCGGCTTCTTACTCGTAACTATTATCAAAGATCTACAAATGACAGCCGGGACCATCGGCTTAACGTGCTTTCCGAGGCACGGAGGAAACTCGGTATGTAATGATGGTCACCCATCCACGACCAACCTCGGCAAGCACGACTTAACCTACCCATGCAGCCACGAGCTTGAGATGCACTATCTATCTTTTGATTATAGGTATTGTGTGGTTAATTGCCTCATTCTTGATGATGATGTAGTCGTTTCTTCCGGGCCGGAGGTTCTTTCGGAAATTGAAAGCTTCTATAGTCAGCTATACGCTACGCGTGCATCTCAACCTGATCCCGAAAATGAGAAGTTCCGAGCTACATTAACACGCCACTTTACGGAAGACTTGCCAGAAGTCAACCTAGACGAAATTGCGATGGCTCTCAAACAGCTTAAAAACGGAAAAGCCCCTGGAGAAGACGGTATTACGACTGAGCTCCTGAAATCTGGTGGTAAACCTGTAATGAAGGAGCTCCAGAGCATTTTCAATACTGTTCTTTTTGATGGGAGAACTCCAGAGGCGTGGAGTAAGAGTGTTGTCGTGTTGTTTTTCAAAAAGGGTGATAAAACTCTTTTGAAGAACTACCGACCCATTTCGCTCTTGAGCCACGTCTATAAACTGTTTTCGAGAGTCATCACAAACCGTCTTGCGCGAAGACTCGACGAGTTTCAGCCTCCCGAACAGGCCGGGTTTCGATCGGGGTACGGCACCATAGACCACATCCATACAGTGCGGCAGATTATACAGAAAACAGAAGAGTATAATCGGCCCCTGTGCTTAGCGTTTGTGGACTATGAAAAGGCCTTTGACTCGATCGAAATCTGGTCGGTTCTGGAATCTCTGCAGCGATGCCAAGTCGATTGGCGATACATCCAAGTGCTGAGAGGTCTTTACAACGCCGCTACTATGGCCGTCCAAGTACAGAATCAGCAGTCTAAGCCTATTCCCTTGCATCGTGGTGTGAGACAAGGGGACGTTATATCCCCCAAATTGTTCACAAATGCATTGGAGGATATATTCAAGACGCTGGACTGGAAGGGGCGCGGCATAAATATAAACGGCGAGTACCTCTCACACTTGCGATTTGCAGATGATATCGTCATCGTGGCGGAAACGCTGCAAGATTTGCAACATATGCTGAATGGCCTAGTTGATTCTTCTCAACGCATTGGTCTCCGGATGAACCTAGATAAAACCAAGGTTATGTTCAATGAACATGTCAGTCCGGAACCAATTGCAGTTCAAGGCAGTATTCTCGAGGTTGTTAAGGAGTATGTTTACCTCGGGCAAACTATGCAGTTGGGTAAAAACAACTTCGAGAAAGAGGCCAACAGAAGAATACAGCTGGGCTGGGCAGCGTATGGGAAACTGCGTCGAGTATATAATCAGTGCGTCCTACCCGTCATATCGTACGGTGCCGAAACGTGGACACTCACGGTAGGTTTGGTCCACAAATTTAAAGTCGCTCAACGTGCTATGGAAAGGGCTATGCTCGGGGTTTCTCTGAAAGATCGAGTTCGTAACGAGGTGATCCGACAGAGAACTAAGGTTATCGACATAGCCCACCGCATAAGCACGCTAAAGTGGCAATGGGCTGGCCATATAACCCGAAGAACCGATAACCGTTGGGGTAGACGAGTTCTTGAGTGGAGACCACGGATCGGTAAACGTAGCGTAGGACGTCCTCAGACTCGGTGGAGCGATGATCTTTGCAAGGCGGCTGGCAAGAGCTGGATGAGATGGCCGAGGATCGTGCTCAGTGGCGTGTCATGGGAGAGGCCTATGTCCAGCAGTGGACGAATACAGGCTGATGATGATGATGATGATGATGATAATGAAGTTCAAATCAAATCAAAATCATTTATTTCAAGTAGGCCAGTTACAGGCACTTTTGAATAGTCGAAAAACAATAAAAATGAAGCTACAGTCCCAGTCACAAGACATAATAACTGTGAAAGTACTGTAGTTGCCCATTCCAAAGCGTAGATCTCTATGGAGAAGAATGGGCAAGAAACTCCATGGACACTCTTTTAAATCAGAATCTTGTTACAAAACCTTGGTAACATCATTCATTTAGAGATGGTACATTATGTGAGAACGATGTAGCAAGACGTGCACGTTAAAAGTGTCCATAGTAAAAACGAAAAGAACAATTAAAATATGAAATCATTAGTTCGAAATGAGCCGTGGCAGCTAAGAGACGACCAGGCACAACTGACAGCGCCCGTTCACGAACATGACGCATGGATCAGCCATCATTCAACTCAACCATTTTGAAGGGAACTAAATTCATTGGTATTTAGTGGTCGCTGAGATCCTGGATCCAATTCCCAGGTCCAGCAAAGTGTTATTGGTTTTTCCATTAGGAATATCTCAGTAGAAGCCACGGAGTCTGGAATAGGGGATAATCACATTTTTTCTTCTTTGTCCGTCGGGTAGTTTATTGTAAAGTATTGGACACGTATTTTTTCTTTTTTCACGTGGTCATAAAATTACGGAGATATATTCAGTTGAAATGGCGCACGACGTCACATGTAGGTAAGTTTTATACCTACTTGTGACGTAGTAAGCCCCCACTCTCCAACTTTAATGAGTTGTAACTAAGTAATTTTTTGATATTTTGATAAAACAAAAAATACGTGTCTAATATTTTTGTATTACCTGTCTGACGGACAAAATAGAATGTCGTTTTCTTTACCCAGTCCGCACCCCTATTGTGCCCGGTTGTTGGCAATAGGCTCGCCCCCTAGAATATGAGACTTAAACATAACTGGCTAAAAGTGTGGGTGTTGTACTATTAGGTACAATTCTCAACACTATGATTATGTGTTGCATTGATTAGTATAAGGTAAACCAAGTTTGAATGGTTCAAAATATTTTTTAGAAAACTGAATTTTTGTATAAGCAATTGTAGGAGCTGGCCTCAACGGCCTATGTAATATATAGGGTGTAAAAAACCTCTTAACGAAGCCGAAAGGCACCGGTTCTCCCTGTCATTGCGATCATTTTTTTGTTCTACACCATACCTGGGAACCTTCTAGTTACGGAGATATTAGGGGTCAAAGTTCCAACTTTTTGACAAGTATTTTTTTAAATACAAGTTTTTAATGTAAGATTTTTACTTTAAACACCTCCACGACCCCCGTACTATTCAATCCGTCCATCAGCACAATGTTTTGAGTGCGTTACATTGAGTTCTACCACAAAACATGATTTTACACCCCCCAAAAAAAAGTCGTTTCCCAGCAATAATTTTTGCGTAAAGTTACTTAGTTTCATGTACAGAATGCTTGGTTGACGGCTTCGTGATGAGGTGATTTACACCGTGTATAAAAAGTTTTCATTTTTGTTATCGCCTCCTTGGACACAGTTTTGACAGATGTCAAGAGGCACTGCAAAATATATGGAATCTAAATTTTACGTTTTCTTATTATCCTGACGAATGGTAAACAATATTCACACCATTCACTTTTCAGCCAGAAGATGTTGACCTTTTTCTCCGTATCCTTGAAATGATTTCAAAATCTGTTGGCCTTTTCCATTTGTTTGCCATTCTGGTGCAGCGCATAGGTCACTTGGATTGCATGCTTTGGGACAAATAATGCAGGAGGACGAACATAGTTTGCGGCACAGCCCCAGTCAGTTCCACTCCGTGCAGCCGTTTCGTCGAGGTAGTATCACAGTACGAGGTTGAAATACTCGAACATGTTTCCATTTGGATACGATTCAGGGTCCTTCAAGTGAAACACTGAAGGTTAGCCTGTAAGATGCTTCCTGACAGACAAAGTGAAGATGCTGAATTAATAAGACTGCTGGATATAGGCTGACCCAAATAATCTCTGCATTCACTATCATAGCCTGCAGGTGACATTTGTCTAGTACGAAATTTTTTGTCGAGGGACTCATTTTAAAACATTGATAATTAATAGATTGACTGATGATTCCAGCCTCAATTTTATGAAATCACGTACCAGACTTATGTCACTTAACAAAGGCGCCGCTCTGACCTCATTTTCTCAATGAAGAATGGTTGGTCGAGTTCAAGAAAGTTCATGATGTTTTCGTGTCAGTTAGATTTTCTTTAATTCATGAAGGACGATTGTTCTAAATATATCGTCCGTACAATACGGTCCTATTTTCAATGCAGGCTGTAAATTGCGCGAGTATTTTCCGTTATGTCTGTATTGACCCTTAGCAATTTCCTCCTTTCATTTGTTCCTCATGGAATGAAGAAGCGTGGCAGATCAACGAGCATAGACTCTTCAATCGCCGGCACCGCTCTCGGAAGCCTGCAGCAGCCTGAAAAGGCTGATAGCTTTTAGGGAGGACCTGGGATGGTTGGAATAATAAGAGGATTTTCATACGTACAAAGGCCCAATAAAGAGGCTAGGTGCGGAAACAGCCCAGCTAACCCATCTTTTTTTTGTTTTGCCGATTTGTATTTCCTCGATGGATGTCCCCCGCCCTGGGGAGAGCGGAGGGGTCAGCCAGACTCGTGCTGACTAAAACCACACTGTTGTTCCCTCGCTCACTTGCGTCGAGAGGCAGCGTGAACGAATGTGACTTCCGCTGCTACGAAGTAGTGCCGGCCCGCTTGACCAGTGCGGGCCTCGTCCCTGGGGGGAGTGAGGTGTACTCCCCCCGTTACGTGTTTGAGAAGCGCGCGTGGAACACTACGCGCCGCCGTCTTGGGTCCATTATGATGGGGGGTGACGGATGTCTCCGAATCCGTCGCCCCTGGACCTGTTTAGGGGGGCCGGAAGAGGGCGTTATCCGCCCTCTGCCGACGCCTGGTGCGTCTGCTGCGGGATGAGAAGGAACTCGAGATCTCCCTCTCCCTTACCGCAGCTTCCTTCTGCGACATGACGGTTTCGCAGAAGGACACCACCGCGTCCCAGGACTCTGTGCCACCGGCCATCGCGCAAGCAACGCTCAGCAGCGACAGGTCTCCACCTACCTGTGTGATGAGGGCACGGCGCGGCTCGTCCCACGCGGCAGATTCCGCCAGCGTATGCCACGCCGTATCGTCCAGACAGTGGACGCAGTGATGGCACCGAGCGTCCGGCTCCCTGCTTATGCGACCCAAGTACTTCCCGAAGCAACCATGCCCCGAGAGCACCTGCGTCGCCCAAAACGTCATGGGGCCGTGCTTTCTCCCGAGTCAGTCGTCGAGTAATGGCCGGATCGCCTCGATTGTGTCGAGCCCGGCGTAGGGATGGTCAAGCCTCCTCCGCCATTCCGCCACCAAACCTAACCGTCTTCCTCCCGCCGTCGCTTGAGTATACGCTCCATCCACGCACTTGCCTTATGCTACAGGTGATATGTTCCGTGCGTGTTATGTGTCACTTTTTGCGTGTTAATTAAAAAATAACATCGGTGACTCATAGATAAAGTGATTGTCCTCAAATATTTCGGATCAGATTATGTCAGTTATTTATGACTGTTATGAGTAATGACGATTATGTTGTGGAGACTAAGGTGTGTTTTTGTGTGCTCGCACTCGAGAAACACTTAATCTTTTTTAAAAGTGTATGTATTCGATCAGCATCTTTCTTTTCCATAAACGTGACCTTTTTGCCTGTTAAATTATGTTGACCTTTTAAAGAATCACCTAAATAGGGGATAATCCTATTTTTTTTTTCTTTTTCCGTCGGGTAGTTTATTGAAAAGTATTGGACACGTATTTTTTCTTTTTTCACGTGGTCATAAAATTACGGAGATATATTGAGTTGAAATGGCGCATGACGTCACATGTAGGTAAGTTTTATACCTACTTGTGACGTAGTAAGCCCCCACTCTCCAACTTTAATGAGTTCTAACTAAGGATTTTTTTGATATTTTGATAAAACAAAAAATACGTGTCTATTATTTTGTATTACCTGTCTGACGGACAAAATAGAATGTCGTTTTCTTTACCCAGTCCGATCCCCTATTGGAACAGCAATCACGGTGATTGCTGGTCCGAATTAGGTGATTCTTGCCTTGGTTGCCCATATGAATTTAATTAACGTTGCTTTGGTAAAGTACCTTATTTTTTTTTTCTTCGCTCTTTATTCGTATGTTTAGACGATGTGCTGATCTCTTCTAGTTACAATGTAAAATTGATACTTGATTAGGTTTTTTGTGAGCTTAGTAATTAAGTTGTTAGTTAAATGCGTTGCAGTTGGGCATCAATATTTACAAACATTAAGGAAAAACTTTCTTTTTCGAAAATGTTTGATGAGTCACAAGATATATAATAAAAATATAAACATTGGTGATTCATGAATTGACTGATACTAGTCATATTTCTGTATCTATACACGCGCTAAAGTTATGTCAATTGAGTGTGAGTAATAAAGATTAGATTTATTATTTGAAGAAGACTTGATGCAGAAACACTGTTACTGTGGGGAATAGTTAGGTCACCACTTAACACAAGTTCAAGAAAGAAAGAAAAAAGTATTTTGGAACGAAGTTCCTTATCGCGCGTTGCAAAAGGGGGCTAGAAGGAAAAAAATAAGACCAAAAGTTGTAACGACACTTTTTGCTATAGTTGTAAGCCGTGCGGCGTGCGCGTGTTTCTAAGATGTTGATGTTGTTTGTTGTTGTTTAAGATGTTGTGATTAAGTTTATACAGTATGTTAGGTTAAACGAGGGACGTATTGAGGGAGGGTATTCAGTATTCGATTCTCGTCCCAAATATGTAAAAAACCTATAACGTATATAGAAGAATTTTTAATGTTTTGTTTAGTGCCTAGATATTTTGGACTGTCCTAAGCCAGGTAAGGTTAAAGTATGAAGGGAAAATGGATTATACCCAAGAGTCATTGACCCGCTCACATGTTCTGCGATAGTATTAAGTCGCTAGCGCAAGGGTGTATACACGTTGCGTGACATTTGCGAAAATTTTGGTATGGTTTTGTCTGTTATTTATCAGTGTTTTTTTTTTGTTATATTTTTATTAGTATCATGTTAGCAAGTACTATTATGTTTATGTTTTGAATATGTCCCTCGTTTAAACTAACATACTGTATTTGTTAATAATAATAAAAAAAATATAACTTAAAAAAAAAGTACAATTCCTTCACTAATTAATCTAAAGAAACTTCGTTCCATCCGGGTGTCCCTTGACACCTCTCAAGATTTTTTTTGTCTAGACTTTTGGACGCAGTGGTTGCAAGAGCGACTTTTGAGCATGAGTTCTTCTTGGGTTTGATTCACAGGTCGGGCAAAGTGTGATTGGTTTTTTAATAATAATAATTTATTTCAGACCAAGATAGTCCATATAGTGTTAGTAATACATAGGCACTAAAGAACTAAGTTAGTAACATACAAAAATACTGAAACAAACTAACATAAACATTAAAATTATCCTGTATGTAGGCGGATCCAATGCCTCCATACAGGACTCTCCATGTGTTCTGCAACCACCCTCAGGTAGCTGGTGGGACTGTCCCTCACTCATCGCATCAGAGATGCTGCTCTTTTCCTAACTATTGCATAATAACCATCCACTTGTGCTTCTGCAAACATTGCTGACGCACTGCAATAGCGAGGCAGTCCCATCAACATCCTGAAGGCATTGTTTTATCAGGAATCTCTCAGTATCAGCCACGGATTCTAGATTTGTGTCCGATTGCTGGCAATAGGCTCGCCCTGACTGAAACATAACTGGCAAAATATGGATGTAGATTTTTGTAAGAAACAGCTGTTATTTATTATGATAACCGAAGAAGATATCTCTGTTAACTCTGGAATGCCCTACCCATTAGCATTAAAAAAGCCGAAAGTAAATTCACTTTTAAAAAGAAAGTTCGCAATCACTACTTAAGTCAGACTAAATAACTCTTAATTTAAAGTCTAGTCATAGTAATTATTATTAAGTTACTCCTTTTTTTTTATTCCGGTATCAGTAATAGTATATCATCATCATCATCATCATCATCAGCCTATATATTGTTCCCACTGCTGGGACGCAGGCCTCCTCTCTATGAGAAGGAATGGGCTGTAATCCACCACGCGGGCCCAGTGCGGGTTGGTAGATGTCACATGTCTTTGAATTTTTAGTTCTAGGACATGCCGGTTTCCTCACGATGTATTCCTTCACCGTTTTGAGAGCAGCGGTAATGAAATAAATTACACAAAGTAATGCGCCTGCCTGGGTTCGAACCTACGACTTACTGCTCGTAAGTCGGGGCTGCTACCACTGGGCCACCGCTGCTCCTCAATAGTATATATTAATAATAGTATATATTAGTATATTTTATTTGTAGGTATAATGTGTATTATTAGTATTTATGTAAGTGTATGAATTTTCGAAAACTAGTAGTTATTTGTATTTTTTTTTTGTACCCTACCACAGTGTTGTCGTATTTTACCCTATGGTTGACTGGTAGAGAATGCCTTGTGGCATTAAGTCCGCCTATGTACCACTATTGTACATGAAGTTTAACTAAATAAATAAATAAGAATGTTGACACTTGGCGGTCTAATTTCATGATAACCGTTTGTGCTCGATGTGTCTTCCTCTATGTATTATCAACTTACTTTTATACCTTTTGTGCATTGTTAGAGAATGCCAAGAATATAACGTGGGAAATTAGATATAATTTTTGTTAATTAAATTAGCTTTTTGAATTGATTGATGACCCATACAAAATGTAAACATTAATGTTAATAATTATAATTAATGATTCACTGATAGATTGATTTTAGTTTATTCAACTTAATGAGTAATACAGATTAGTTAGTACATTACGGTTACGTCCAAGATAAAGAAAGAAAGTGCGTCATGGACAGTCACTGACTTTAATTGCTGAGCCACTTGCCACTGTTCGAGTGTTCGTATTTTAGCTGAGTAATGAAAACCGGGTTTAGTCGGTTATATTCGTACATAGTACAGAGTGACTACCCAAAGTCAACCAATTGCAAGTCTAGCAATCGTTACCTAGCGACAATTTGTTTTAGCGTAGTCATGGTAGCGTTTAGTGTACGGAAAAATTATGTTAATTATTGGTAATTTCTACATCAGCAAAACTGGAACCCACGATTTTATACGAATGCTTAGGCAACGCATTCAGAATTCAAAACAGTTTATCCGGAGGGAATTTATGACTATTACTGTCTCTCACTCTCCAGATTATAAGTTTTGGGGAAACTTCACATAATATCCTAATACCGTTAATATCCTAATTATGTTAGTGCAAGTGTTGTTTTAAGATAGCTATTAATACATCAAACTTCTTTCGATTAGTGGATATCTTGACACTTTTGATTACAAGATTGGTCAATGAAAGTCCATTTCTTTATCTAATACATACATAATCTCACGCCTGGGGGTAGATATAAAGTACAGAATGCCACCTGCGACAAGCCTTTTTTTTACGTTTGGGAAATCTTCAAATGACTCCTCCCATTCTGGGCGGAGCGGAAGTGAGTGTCAGATTTGCACTGACTAAAACCCATCCATGTGCCTTCTTAGCCCTTTGTATTCCCGGGCCACGGCACCTCTTTCGAACAGTCCCGCAGCCCCGGCAGGTATCGCCCTCTATGATTTGCTGACATCTCCGAACGCGCCGTCGACACGGCCTGTCGCCATAAGACGGACGGACGGTGAGCTAGCCTGCGACAAGCCTAACATTCTCATGGACCATGTTACCTTAGAAGGTAGCTGATGTGATTGTGAACCGGTCATGTTGGGGGGTGAGAAATCGGCAAACGTATTATGGGATTCCCCTTCTTAAATAGATGAGCCAGTGACCTTAAAAAGGCGGCTGGGTCAGATAGAATGCGGAAGGTGTAGAACTGGTGTTTTATGATTCCTCTGTCTAGCAGAGGTCTGTGATTGACTAAGTTGATTGATTTATACTGAAAGAATAAAGTCTGGAAAATCCCGAGGAACTAGACGAAGATAACATAAGTTTATTTGTAACTAGCTGTGCCCACGACTTTATCCGAGTGGAATTTAAAAAGTACATAGTAGTAAAAGCTATCTGCCAGTGAAAGTCCCGTCAAAATCGGTCCAGCCGTTCCAGAGATTAGCTGGAACAAACAGACAGACAGACAAAAATTGTAAAAAATGTTATTTTGGTATATGTACCGTATATACATTCATATGCATTTAGTAAAAAGCGGCTATTTTAATATTACAAACAGACACTTCAATTTTATTTACTTGTTTGTAATTTTATTTATTTGTTTGTAGTTTTATTTACTTGTTTGTAATTTTATTTATTTGTTTGTAATTTTATTTATTTATTTGTAATGTTTGTAATTAAAAAAAAAAACATTTGATTGACTTAATCTACCGCGAAAAGCTTACGTGAGAGTAGTTGTAGAAATTAAAACGAAACGCTTTGAATGCGCCTGACACGTCTTTAGGCCATCTAAAGTAAGATATTCAATAATACACCTACTGAGTTACTGTGTGGGCACACTGAATCATTACTTTACTCCAAGGCAGTACATACGGGTGCAAAAGCAATAAACTACATTTACAGCAGTAATTTCCGAGACCTTGATCTAATAACGTTACCTTGCAGAGAACCGCTAATTTTAGGTGAAAACTTAATTCTATTGATTACGTTAATTGTTCTATGGGTATTGATACACTGAGTCAGAGGTTTCTTATTGAAATTATGACGAATAGATTTTCCGGTTTATTGGGCTTGAAATTTCCATGACGTATTTTTGAAGCCTATGTTTGGGAGATGTTTCTTGTTCATCCTAAGATACTTAGTCTGCTGCAGATAGATGTTAAAGAAGTTAAAAGTACAATGCGCCGTAACCACGAGTAGCGAAGAAGGAGCGGGGCGACTCGTCTAGGTGACTCGTTAAAAACAGAGACAGGCGCAATTTTGGCACTCACGGAAGAAAGATAGAGAAACAAAGAAAAGAAAGAGAAATAAAGAAATGAAAGAGAAAGAACGAGAAAGAAAGAGAGAGAAAGAGAAATAAATCATGTTTATTTGACACATCGCAAGTGCACACAAAGATTATATTGTATGGCTCATGGCTGCTGCAAATAGGCCCAGTTCAGCAAACTGCCGAGCAGGTAGGTAGTGTATTGCCCGACGCTGGTTTTCAACTGGCCCTGTGATAATGATGTGCAGATGCGTGGAAGCGTTTTCATAGAGTGCGAAAGTGGGGCAACATTAAATATTTATGGAAAGGATAGAATTATATAATGTTATAAACAATTGAATTAATGTACTGCATGTTTTTATTGAGAGCAGCGGTGGCCCAGTGGTGGCAGCCCCGAGTTACGAGCAGTAAGCCGTGGGTTCGAACCAAGGCAGGCGCATTACTTTGTGTAATTTATTTCATCAGTGCTGCCCTCAAAAACGGTGAAGGAAAACATCGTGAGGAAACCGACATGTCCTAGAACTAAAAATTCGAAGACATGTGACATCTACCAACCCGCACTGGGCCCGCGTGGTGGATTACAGCTCTCTCCCTCTCATAGAGAGGAGGCCTGAGTCCCAGCAGTGGGAACATTATAGGCTGATGATGATGATGTTTTTTTTGTATCGAAAAGTATAGAAATTAGTAAGTACTCAAATACAAGAGAAGAAATGTTTGTCTTATAATCACTCCTCCATAACTTTAACAAAGGCATACAATATGCTTTCAAAAAGTGAACGGCAACACATATAATATTTGGTCAACAATAAATATAATTTATATCCAAACAGCCCCCCTAGCATGACCGTTCTATCTCTATTCTACCAAGAAACGACAAGAAATCTTTTCTATACAACTTGACATTTCTTCTGGCCGAACATGGCGCGCCTTGTCGACTCGCGTTTCTACGAAGACATAGATAGAAATTCTTTCCATAGCAACGGGGACGTATCACGTGATGTTTATATTCCCTGAATATTATTACGTTTAGTTAACAAAAAAAAGTTGCCAATTGCACGAGTTTTTCATTTTTCGTGGGCGGGATGGTGTTGCTGCATCCTGGATCCAGGCCTGGATCTTTTTCGCGAAATTAAATCTATATATTTTACATAACATTTCAACCTTTTGAACGTAACTCAACGCAATCACGAAACGTATTTCTCGTATTTAGTTTTTAATACGACTAGTTTGACATTTGTCAGAAGTAATGTTTCTACCCCCAAATGTCAAAAGAAGCGAAAATATGGTCGTCATGCTCGACGTTGTAGGCTTGTGTCGACTGAAGAAAAGAAACATTTCTTTTCTACATTCTTAATATCGCCATGCTTGGGACGATAGAAATATCTGTCAAATTGTCGATTCTTCCGTAGACATAGCCCGTTTTTACGGCGGTCATGCTAGGCCGGCAGGTGTTCCCTATGGCGTATGGTGTTATTTATCCCTCTCCCCCCCTCCTAATGGATGGGTATCCCAAGCCAACACCTGGGCACAGGTTAACGGGTTTACATTTGTAGTCAATAATTACAATAATTACAGAAATGGATGGTCGAACATGATTTTAAAAGTTAAAGGATTGTGTATTTTTTTTTCTATAACTACCTTCTGTAGTAAGCAATCGATTTATAGTCGGGCCTACGCTGTCCTCCCATACTTAAGTACTAACGCTGTAACTTCAAATATTGTAAAACCAAATGATTTTAAAAGAGTAACCCATGGAGTTTCTTGCTGGTTCTTCTCCATAGGAAACGACCAACCCGAACCGTGCACCTTTTGTTGACGTTTTATAAGTGCCCATGTAGGCCTATGTGAAATAAAATATTTTGATTTTGTAGCTGTGTAGGCAATAACTAAAATCTTACTGTCATGGTTATTGCATTGCCATAACATAGGATAAGGGAAGAAAGATCTTATTCTTTATCGTGTCCTTTTTTTTTCGGATCGGAAGTCCTCAAATTACTCCTCCCGCTCTGGGCGGAGCGGAAGGGAGTGTCAGACTTGTGCTGACTAAAACCCATCCATGTTCGTTCTTAGCCCTTTGTTTTTCAGGGCCACGGTATCTCTTTCGAACAGTCCAGCAGCCCTGGCAGGCATCGGCCCTCTCGGACCGCCTCCGATTTGCTGACATCTCCTTGAGGCGCGCGTGGAACACGAACGAGCCGTCGACACGGCCTGTTGTCATGAGACGGACGGACG
This sequence comes from Cerastis leucographa, assembly GCA_963082945.1. Classification (NCBI taxonomy): domain Eukaryota; kingdom Metazoa; phylum Arthropoda; class Insecta; order Lepidoptera; family Noctuidae; genus Cerastis; species Cerastis leucographa. The sequence continues at coordinate 18,373,591 of OY720354.1, forward strand.
GTGAGCTAGCCCATTACTCACCGTCCACAGGCCGTGTGGTTAGTAGGTCTGACCTGGTGTCAGAGTTTTTATGGGCCTCTGACCTGACTTTACATGCCGTCAAGAAATATCTCTCAGGCATGCTGGTTTCCTCACGATGTTTTCCTTTGTTTGTGTTTTTTATTCGAGTAAGAAAAATGATGTTGAAAAACCGGCTTAGTGCGAGTCGGACTCGCGCACGAATGGTTCTGTGCCATTATTTATAAAAAAAAAACACTTTTTTTGTATGGGAACCCCTTTAAATATTTATTAGTATTTGTTGTTATAGCGGCAACAGAAATAATTATCTGTAGTAATTTCAACTAGCTAACTATCACGGTTCATGAGACACAGCCTGGTGACAGACGGACCGACGTTCGGACGGTCAGCGAAGTCTCAGTAATAGGGTCCCATTTGATCCTTTGGGTACGGAACCCTAAAAACTATTGCTGGTGTTGAGTTTGGTCGAATTTTGTGTTTCCTTTACTTTACTAGCAAGGATCTTATTATTTCGATTTGTTCAAAGTTTCTAGTGAAACATCAGGAAAAGTTGTGATTCTCCTCGAACTAATCTATGATGACTAATAACAGATAATCTTGGCAAAACGATTACAGCAAAAATGTGTCGCGCATTAATGAATTGATAACAATAAGGAAAAATATTTATTTTTAGCACATTTAACGATTTTCGCCAGAAATAGCTATTAATCACGATTTAATTTTAATTACACAGCATTCATAATATGTTTCTCTAACAAGATAACTATTTTTAAGTTCCATGAAAAATAACGAAAATTATTCAAAACAAATGGCGAGTATAATAGGAATGATGACTGGGTAAAGAAAACGAAATTCTATTTTGTCCGTCAATCAGGTAATACAAAAATATTAGATACGTATTTTTTGTTTTATAAAGTTAACAAAAAAATACTTCGTTAAAACGCATTAAAGTTTGAGAGTGGGGGCTCACTACGTCACAACTAGGTATAAAATGTACTGAGCCGTGACGTCATGCGCCATTTCAACTCAAAATATCTCCGTAATTTTACGATTACGTGAAAAAAGAAAAAATACGTGTCAAATACTTTTTATTAATCTACCCGATAGACAAATAAAAAAAAATGAGTCACCATCCCTATTGCTAGTTATGAAGAAATACTACAAGTAATAGCAGGGAGCAGCGGTGGCCCAGTGGTGGCAGCCCCGACTTACGAGCAGTGAGCCGTGGGTTCGAACCCAGGCAGGCGCATTACTTTGTGTCATTTATTTCATCACCGCTGCTCTTAAAACGGTGAAGGAAAACATCGTGAGGAAACCGGCATGTCCTAGAACTAAAAATTCAAAGACATGTGACATCTACCAACCCGCACTGGGCCCACGTGGTGGATTACAGCCCATTCCCTCTTATAGAGAGGAGGACTGTGTCCCAGTGGGAACGTTATAGGCTGATGATGATGATGATGTAAACGTATCTTAAGACAAAAGCTAAGTGTTTTTGGGCTTTTCCATGAGTGGCCGTCATGGAGTCTGGATGTGCTGGGTTGATGGCAATAGGCTCGCGTCTCTATAACATGGAATTTTAACTAAACTGGCGAAATGGGGATTAGGTGTACACCTACCTAGCTACCTACCCCTTCGGAGTTAACACGCGTGAAGATTTTATTTTCCGCATTCGTCCGCATCAATGTCCAAACCTAAAGTCCACAGCTGAAGCACAAGACATTTAACTGACACCCTCAAATTAATATTCCTTCCCTCAAATTAATAGTACTTCGTATTACGAATTGATATCATCGGCTCTAAGTTTGACTGATAAAATATTTTGATACAAAGGGGTTCGTCATGATAAACTTGTAGGTATTGGCCTACGTGAGTAAATAAGGAATCTAGGTACACCTGCCATGGTTAGGATAGGTTAGTGAGCTGACTCATTAGCCATTACATACAGTATTGGAAGATTTTTAATGAGTAATTAAACGCATTTCTTAGAAAAAATCGAGTGTTTGCGACAATATTGACATAACTCAAAAAATAAGAAATATAGAACAGCGCTTTTTTTAGTTTAATTAGAAATATTTTCCTTTGCCAATATTTATTTGCGTAGAGAACTTTTATCAAAAGATTTACGGTTTATTTTATGTATTTTGTTACTTATATTCTTTCTTCAACTTTAAGCAACATCGAAAATTCAGATTTTTTGTGTTATGTCATCCTTGTTGCAAACGTGCGATATTTCCTTGGACTCAACGTAATTTCGTCTAGTATTTTTATTTGTTGATATTGTTATGATTTTAATTTCGTGTCGATGACATGTAAGAAATCAAATAAAAACGAACAGTCATCAAAAAAATCTCTTTAACACTTTGCCCCAGAACAAATATCCTTTTCAACGGAATATGCTTTAGTATTCTAGCTGTCAGTGTCCGGTGTCCGGAGCTGTGTCCGAAATTTGTCCGTCACGGTTTTGCTAAACCTTATCATTTAATGCGTCAATTGTCGACGTGTCGTTTCTCACGCGGCTATTGTATCGCTTAATAATACTGTAGAACAAGGTCCTAAGTAATGGTTTGCAAGAACAATGAAAACTGGGTCCTATTGGGCAGATTTTTCAATCTAAATTCGGATAAAAATGCCTTTAACAGTTTTCCTAGAAAAACGAAATATTTAAAAACTGCCTTAATAGTTACTAGGCTAAAAGATGATATCTAAATGACGAAAACATGCCTTTATGACCGATAATGTAATACGAAATTTAGTTCTGGGTTTTGCGTTATGTCACATAATTTTTTTCACGTGTCATATCTTTTCAGGTATCATATAATTTAATACATTTTACATCAGTTCTTCGGTTGGGTTATTGTACATTCGCCACAAATTAAGTTCGCCACGGAGAAAAGTATACAGTGTAAACTTGCCATAGCTCTATTTATTCTTTGGGTTCACCGAAGCAAGTGATAATTATATAATACGCACATGAATCCGAAAAATCAGAGTTGCGTGTCTTGGGTTCGAACTCAAGACCTATCACTTGGCAGTCCAACGGTCACACCACTAGTCTATCGCTATTAAACCAGCATGTCTGAGAGACGGCACATTATTTATACCGATCTCATTCCAAGCAGTCAGAAGTCTCTTAGTGATGGGTCTATAAGTGCTGTTGAATGTATTTAATTTCCCGATGGCATGTAAGTTCAAGTCATGGGCCCATGGACAGCATAAAAACTCTGACAGCAGGCTAGACCCTAAACACAAGATAAAGAAGAAGATAGGTCAAAGAGAGTTATGAAAAGTAACTACAGAAGCAGCCTAAAATGTATCCCCTCTCTGAAAGGGAGTGAGCCTACAGCACCTATTACTCATGTCAAATAGACGTAATCGGCATAACTCGTACACGTATGTAAGTTGAAGGCAGAGAACATGGACGGCATAAAAACTCTGACAGTAGGCTAGACCCTAAACACACGACAAAGAAGAAGATAACTCCTAGAGAGTTATGAAAAGTAACTACAGAAGCAGCCTATAATGTATCCCCTCTCTGAAAGGGAGTGAGCCTACAGCACCTATTACTCATGTCAAATAGACGTAATTGGCATAACTCGTACACGTATGTAAGTTGAAGTCAGAGAACATGGACGGCATAAAAACTCTGACAGTAGGCTAGACCCTAAACACACGACAAAGAAGAAGATAACTCCTAGAGAGTTATGAAAAGTAACTACAGAAGCAGCCTATAATGTATCCCCTCTCTGAAAGGGAGTGAGCCTACAGCACCTATTACTCATGTCAAATAGACGTAATCGGCATAACTCGTACACGTATGTTTTGTTCTAATCACCACCCTTGTTATCTATCAGGCCGCGTTAAATTTCGACGTTCTCGTTGGCCGTGGCAGTTCGTGTTATCAGGGCAATAGATGAATCGATACAATGATTAGATTACAAAAGATACATTTATTGAAAAGGCTCGGTATTGCCAATTACTATCACAGTTCGTGAACGTGTGTGCATGAAACAGTAACGATGGCGCCTTGGTTGAACTTGCCGTATGAAATGAAAAAAGTTACCGCCGAAGAGGACAAGATTATAAGAAAATGTCTCCCTGGTGCGTGTTGTGTTTTTTCATAGTGTTTTGTTTTCATTTTTTTTTTTGTGTATTTTGGATGCGGTTTGTCCTTTGAGAAAAACAGTATGATATTTTCTTTTTTTTAACAAAATGAAATGGTTACGAAACATTTAACGTTTTAGCATTTAACGTTAGTTAGTTAGTTACAAACTATTAAAAGCTTTAACTGTTCAAATGAATAGTTTAGTCTGATGAACATTAATAATGAGCATCAAACTATTCTGTATAAATGTAATTAAATTAACCACGGTGAATACTTGGAACTATCTAGTTAACAGAAACTTTGAACGCTTCATACGCGCCTAGACTGAATTTCCACTACATTTAATTATTGCTTATATGCATGATTTACACCGATAATAGCATCAAAATTTACCTGTTATTTGTCAAGGTAATAATGAATTTTATTGAGTAAAACATTAACCTAGTTTTTCGATAATTTGTAAAACTATAATTCGTAAAAAATGTTAATTTACTGTACTAAAAAAGTTCAAATCGTATGGAACGAAAAAGAGTGAATTTTGAAAAGTTCTTTTTTCAGTTTTCGTGAAAAATAAGTTCAAGGTCAGATTAGATAAACAGTAAATTTCCTATATATCATTCACACCTTTCAATATTACCCATTATTTGTACTGTCCCACTGTTGGGCAAAGGCCCAACCCCTAAAATTTGTGTTTGTTTTCCATCAATCAATTAGTTAACCTTAAAATTTCTACATATCAATACACGTGCAAACAGATTTAAGTATCAATTGCTGAACTATTATACAAGATGTTGTTTTGCATCCTTGTCAAAATTCAAGACAATGTCACTAAAGACATAAATAATCAATAACAATAGGGGACCGGACTGGGTAAAAAAAACGACATTCTATTTTGTCCGTCAGACAGGTAATACAAAAATATTAGACACGTATTTTTTGTTTTATCAAAATATCAAAAAATTACTTAGTTAAAACTCATTAAAGTTGGAGAGTGAGGGCTTACTATGTCACAAGTGGGTATAAAACTTAGCCACATGTGACGTCATGCGCCATTTCAACTCAATATATCTCCGTAATTTTATGACCACGTGAAAAAAGAAAAAATACGTGTCCAATACTTTTCAATAAACTACCCGACGGACAAAGAAAAAAAAAGTTGGATTATCCCCTATTACGGTACCTAGTTAATTATAAATAAACGCTGATTTTTTTGGTTGTTTATGTTTGTCAGTATTTCAGAATAACCCCCTTTACGTGGCTTAGGGAATAAGAAATTATCAAATAAATTATCGTTTGCGGTTGTTTGTATTTATGGAAGCGTGGTTATAGGGCGAGAATCAGATGGCCCGCGTTTATAACACGGGTGGTTCATACTTACCGATTTCTGTAAATATGAAAAAAAAAAAAATTACCTACCCATTTTTTTGCTGATTCGGGACGAGAATCATGAACATAGTTACCTCCTTGAATTTGACGAGGATTCAAAACAACACCTTGTATACCTAAAGCAAGTTGTATTTCAACGCTTCATCTTACTAAGTTAAGCCTCTGTAGCAACATCTAAAGGGTTTTATCTCTGACAATGCCTTAAGATAAGACAACATCTGTAGCGCGTCCCTCGAAAACAGATCTAGGTTATCTTGCGTCTTAGTATTTGATGTTTGTATGTTAATTAAACTGAGTTGTTTCTAACTCAGTTGGCTTGGTAACCTACCTAAAAACTAAGGACTATAATCTACAATCGTGGGAAGAGAGGTTGTTGTCCTTTATACAATCACGTGTGTTCGTCATACACGCTAATCTCCGAAACCACCTACCGATTTCAATGAAATATTGTGAATGTGTATGGTTGGTTCCAGCCGATAAGTGACGCCGTGCGACGCAGGGGCGGTTGGGTAGTCATATTATACATGATATAGCTAATATATTTATACATTTTCGGAGTTTTGAAACCTATTTTGACAAATCGTGACATATTGTTGCTATCAGGGTACACTTCCTTATAATACTCGTAGTCACGATTCGCTTGTGAATAGATAATGTTTTTTTTTACGATTATGTGTTATGAATGTTATGATATTAGTGTTAGGTAATTATTACCATTGGTGGCCTTGTTCAACGCATTGTTGAATATATACCCTCACCATTTGGCTATTTTTCCCTGTTAGGTAATGTTAGGTACATTATAATCTAAATATATAAAATAGTTAAAGATCCCCCATTTACAGCTTGCTCTAATTATCGCAATAAAAACACACACTGTATTATTACACCATTCGTTAGCGTAATGCTGTAATAATAAAGTGTGTTTTTTACTAAAACCGATGGGTTCGATTTCTGGCTAGGAAAATAGATTTTTCAAAAATCTAATTATGCAGTTTTCGTTTTTACCAAAATCGGACCTGAGATTTCTTTCGCTATTTCTCATACTTTCGGTTTAGGCCATCCACGCCCACTTAAAAATATCCTGTAAATGTTCAATCATAAAAAAACTGTGCTAATTTTGAGGTAATCCACATTCGGCATTTGTTTAAATGCCACCTCACGTATTCTACATACGGCACCTATCAATATAGTATATACATTTATCCAAAATACGAAAACAGACCTATGCCCAATAGTAGGATCTGTAAGCAGATATGATGTCACATAATTATGATTGTGTACGTCGGTAGATAGCGAATCATTTAAGACATTTATCGCTGCTAGATCGCTTTATCATCGTACGAAGCTCACTCAGTGCTGTTGTACTTATACAAATTACTTTTATAGATTCTTCGATAACCTAGTGAGTAGTGTTCTTGTGAGTTAAGTTTTGTTAACAAGGAAATAAACTTAAGAATTTTGTTTTTATTGTATAGTGTACCTACTAAACTGTCCGAATATAAACCTGCATGGTGGTTTTCATGTGGCATTCACACTCATAATGAGGCTGAATATACTTTGCTATATTTTTGTTATGCATGCTAGCATTTTAAAATTTCGTAAATTTGTAGCATGAAATACATATAAAAACAATGTATAGTTTAGAGTATGAGCATAGCATTCTTTGTGAAACATAAGTAAACAAAAACGGTTTTGAAGATTAGACACTTATCAAACGACGAAATAGTCCAGGACTACAATTAAAATAACAAAACAGTAAACATATTTCTGAAAATTCTGTGAAAAATAGTCCAAGAAAATGTTTAACTTCGTAAATGATATTTCGTTTGCGCCTAGCCGTGTTTCTGACACCCACTAATGAAATTCATTTTGCACGAAACTATAAAACAGTTTTGTGGAACAGAACTAATTTAAATATAAAATCATGTGCCAAATAGTGGTAGAAACTAGATCAATAGACCGCTCTCGATACAAAAAGCTATTTAACTCAAAGTCAACATTCAAAGCATTTATTTCAAATTTATAAGTTACAGGCACTTTTAAATTTCCAAAAACAAATAGCTACAGTCACGAGGCACAGTACCAATGAACGGACTGCACTTGTCTATTCCAAAGCGTAGATCTCTATGGAGGAGAATGGAAAAGAAACTCCATGGACACTCTTCTTAGCGGCAATTAGTACAGTCTTGTCTAAAAACTTTGCCTATGATGAATTCCTATAATGGTTGTTCCTTTAATTTATTATTTTAGTTTATTCCTATACTCTGTCTCAGTTAACTATTCTGTTTTAATATATTTTGCTACAATAGTTTACTTCTAACTGTGGAAGCTTGTAAATGGTTTGTCGATGTTACTTTACAATACGTTTTGTATCGTTAGCTGTAAGCCCCCCAAACACAATAAAAAAATAAAATATAAAGTTCAGTGATTAATTTCAAGTTGCTTTCTTTCAGTAGTCGGTACTTGAGGTCCTTATGCATAATATTGTTCGCAAAGATGACAAATACATTATATTATCGTATAGTTACAATGCTAATTAGATACGTATTTGCAATAATCACTGATAAATTATAATCTGTTTACGATAGAATGTTATTTACTCTGTGGAGCAAACAAGTACATATTTAAGTCTAATTATACCATTTCCATGTACTAAGTGTACTTACGGGTGCATATATTAATCATACGTAACATAATTTCAATCATACATTTAATATTGATGTTTTTAAAACTTTGCTGTAGAATAAGAAAGGGTGCATCATCATGGTAAGCATTTACTCTCGAGCATTTATCCTCGAAATTGTCTTTCCACGATAGCAGCAACCAAAAAGCTACCTTATAAAACCATTTATAAAGATCACTCAACTTTATTAAAACTAAGTTAAAGTTCACTGTGACATTCACACTGATTGCAAAAATAGACGGAACGTCATGTAACTGAGTGATGCATGAGACTGCAGTTTTTTTTTATGCCAGCACGATCTTGATTTGTTTTCACATTCCATTAAAATTGTTGAGAGGACGTTCTTTTGAAATGATTGTCATTTGTTCCAATACTAAATAAAATGACTGGGTCACAATGCTCGCAATGAGTAAAATGCTTATAGTAGGATCGTAGCAGCACTTCAAAAAGTACTACACTAATTACATAGAACAAAAAGTATTATAGCGCCATCTATGACACAAATGAAGAACTAACATCAAAACCTAAATCCCGCTGTTTAAGTTATCCGCGACTTAAGACTATATTGAAGAACCCGACAAAAACCGTCGTCCACTTGACAACAACCGTCTGGTCGGAGGATCTGCCCCTTTCTCCATAGAAAGGGGCAGATCCTCCGACCAGACCCCCATGGGTTGAATAACTTTACACCCTTTTCTTTAATCCCTATAAGATCTGACCTTTGGCTGGCATTTTCTATGCAATTTTACAACTTGATATCAGAAACTGACTGCATTTATTGTTCCTGATAACAAGAGCTCCCACTGCTTAGATATCGCCAATCTACGTGGGTCCACGTATGCATTTCATTGTAAATATATATAAAAATAATCTTATCGCACTGATAAATGCCAAATATCTCCTAAGTGATACTTAAGTAGGAACCTATCTAAAAGTACCTACTAGTTGTATAATACCTGTATAGTTCCGGCACTTCAAAAAACCTTGATAATTCAAGAGGGTAGATATTATAATTTTGACTGATTCAGATATACTTACGTGAAAAGTTTGAAACATAATGATGAATTGGCAAAAATGATCAAATGAAAATCACTAACTATTACTTTTATTAACAATATATTATGTAGTAGTATCTCGTTCGTTTTCATCAATGATTTTTAGTTACTTTCTGTGTTGTTTTTTTCGCTGCTTAGATATTTTACTCAACATTTTTATGCGATTTGACACAAAAATTTAGAGCACCTCGAATAAATAATCTGAAATGTATTGATTTAAATTAAATAATATAAAACTTATTCATATTATAGTAATCATGATGTTTTGTCAAATCGCAAACAACGTGCCAAGAAAGGTCAGGTCGCTAGTTTTCAATGGGGATGGCAACTGTGAAAGTAATGTCGCTAGCATAGCTGGTTCCAAGCATCGTTATTGGTTGAAAATCTGGTAATGTCAATTTATATTTTAAAATGGCGTCACCTCATTGGTCAGATTGAGACCTAGCTATGGTCGCGCCATCTAAATAATGTTGTTAATTCCCGTAACAGTACTCAGTTACATACAGACTCTCACTTTTAAAATTTGAATTCATAAAAAAATCCACAGCAATGCTCTCTATATGAATTGGTAGCTTTTAGTGGAATCATATTTGTGTATGAAAAAAATGTTTTCAGTACATACAGGCCTCCAGTGAAATATGGTAGAATTCTCGCAACATTGAATAGGTCTTTTAAAATGTTTTTTTTTTTACATATTCGTAAGTGCTCGTGTATGTAAAGACTCGCCTGAATTAATTTTTAAAAGGTTTTATATAGAATGAGATACCCTTTCGGAAAGCACGTTAAGCCGTTGGTCCCGGCTGTCATTTGTAGATCTTTGACAGTCGTTACGAGTAGTCTTACTGGATTTCGTATTACCCAGTTATTGGGCTGTGGAGGTCAGATAAGCAGTATGTAAAATACTGGTAGTCAGCTGCATCCGGTTAGACTGGAAGCCGATTCCAAGATAGTTTGGGAAAAGTCTAAATAGGCAGATGATGATATACACAGTGTAAATCACCTCATCACGAAGCCGTCAACCAAGCATTCTGTACATGAAACTAAGTAACTTTACGCAAAAATTATTGCTGGGAAACGACTTTTTTTTGGGGGGTGTTAAATCATGTTTTGTGGTAGAACTCAATGTAACGCACTCAAAACATTGTGCTGATAGACGGATTGAATAGTACGGGGGTCGTGGAGGTGTTTAAAGTAAAAATCTTACATTAAAAACTTGTATTTAAAAAATACCTGTCAAAAAGTTGGAACTTTGACCCCTAATATCTCCGTAACTAGAAGGTTCCCAGGTATGGTGTAGCAACAAAACAATGATCGCAATGCCAGTGAAAACCAGTGCCTTTCGGCTTCGTTAAGAGGTGTTTTACACCCTTTATAATATGAGATATGGATTAGTAGGCATTGTGATTTGCTCGAACGAGATGTTCCTGATCTATGTATCCATGTATGGCAATATCGATTTTGCTGTACCACTCTAAGGATGAATTTCACTTGCAGTTAACCAAAGGGCCTCAACAAGTGCTGCTCGATCTCAAAGCGTTTTGTATTTCTACATTACTTTTATTTTCAACAAGATTGACCTAAGCTTTCGGGTACCTTGTTCAATACCTTTTGACTGATTTTTTGGTCGAGTGGTCGCAAGCGAGACAAATGCGCATGAGGCAATCTTGAAACCTATTGTACAATAATTATAATTTATTTTTATTTGCAGGCTATACACGGCCCTTCATAAAATGCGGAGAGAATGGGTACCTGATGCCGGGACAGTTCAAGAAGCACGCAGAATACATATACAACTTGCAGGTGCGACCTGACGATGTCTGGGTCATCACCTTCCCTAGATCTGGTAAGCACTTGACGGTTTGTTTATTAGTTTAGGACTTCCATACACAAAGAACCTTTAGAAGCTTTTGATCCGTCTCATCTGAGCAAAAAAAACTTTATTGCAGACTACTTGCAGTCCATAGTTTTCTTATTATTTTAGTGTTCGTAACAATGGTACTTAAGTAACTAGGTTAGTGTTTACAAGATTATTATTTATTTAGACCTAAAACTATTCCCACCCAGTATCTCTGAAAAGGGTAGTCCGGTCTGGCATGCAGCAATCATCTTCAAAATGCCGTTGTAACTAACATGCAGGCGCTATGGGTCACTCCCTGAAGTGAATCGAACAGAATTGGTGAAATCATTTCCTTTATTGCGTGCGCATTCGGTCAGAATGATTTGATTAGATTCGTATGTTCCGATTATATTCTACTGAAAGGCTGCATGGCATGACATTACAAGTAGTCTTGTATGTGGGTAGTCATGGCATGATGTACCTTAAAAAGTCCTTTATAATTAATTATCACGCTAGTTTTACGAGAGGCGATAGGTAAACACACACGCGCGATGCGATTGCGTGGCGTGGTAGACGCGTAAGCGTAGCGTGTTTGCCACGTGCAAGCGAAACGTGAGTGAGTGACGCAAGTGAACAAGAATGAAATGATTAGATTAGTGACCGTTGAGTCCTAGTGCGATTATCAACGATGGGAATAGGTAGAGTTTATTTACCTGAACTTAGAGGAAATGCCGGAATGATTTTTAAGTTCCGAAATAAAGCTGTTTATCTAACTAGGGTTGGTTTTCTTTATTAAAGTTTTGGCAATTTGACGCTCTTAGTGCTTTTCTTCTTTTCTTAATGTACATATTTTTATTATCATTTTAAGTTTGGTTATAGATTGTGTAAAGATTCATAAAAAAAATAGAATAAAATTGAAAAAAAAAAAAAAAAATACGGGCGTTGTATGCTCCGTTTACATGTCGCGAACTTGTGGCATGTTGTTATAAGCAATTTCTTTCATTTATTTTCGCCACAGTTGCTGTCGCAAGTCCGCGTATAACCTCACAGAGTGTTTTAGTCCGTTTCTAATAAACTGATAAATTTTCATTAGAACACGGATACTTTTGTAGTTATAGGTATGACGTCAAAGTACAAATTGGTATGTCAATCATTTCCGTTAGATTTAGATAGTGGTATTAGCAGTGTGATAGATAGTGTTTGTTATGATTTTGGTTATAACAAAAAGTTATTAGAAGCACAGGGTCACAGATTGGATCTTACATATCTCAAATTACACACACTGTATTTAATGAGCCAAATGTGATCTTTCAGGTAAGATTCGGGATGTTACATCAGTGAAATTTATTTTTTCCACGCATGTTAATTGTTAACGAAACTCTGATGATTTGTCAACATTGTTATCAAAAGTGCACACAACAAATCTATAAAACTATGCAACTAATAAAACCTACATTTATTTTCAAAAAGTTTTATTAAGCTGTCAAACTAAATGGTCAGATGAAACGTCAGAAGTTAGTTACAAAATTTTTTAGTCGTGGTTTTTTGGTTTTACTATCACGATTGACGATAAAGTCAATCTATCTGATAAAATACATATAGGACGGACGTAATCCCGGCGAATTTTACTGATATTGGTTACGGCTTTATGCAACGTGAACGGTTGTTTTCCGATATATTTCATGACTCATCGATAGTCGTATAATTAGGTATGTGATATAATGTCGTGAGTCACATGATAAATACGTAATTTTGAAGGGCAAGAGCAAGAATCAATTATATGTTTTAGCCATGACGCAGTAGTTGATTATTAGAGCCATCATTGATCCAGTTTAAAAAGAGGCGGATTTACTCAAGACGCATAGCACCATATTTTTAGGGTTCCGTACCCAAAGGATCAAACGGGACCCTTTTACTGAGACTTCGCTGTCCGTCCGTCTGTCACCAGGCTGTATCTCGTGAACCGTGATAGTTAGCCAGTTGAAATTTCTACAGATTATGTATTTCTGTTGCCGCTATAAAAAAAAATACTTAAAACAGCATAAAATAAATATTTAAGGGGGCTCCCATACAAAAAAGTGTTTTTTGCACGTTTTTATAAATAATGGTACGGAACGCGCCCTTCGTGCGCGAGTCCAACTCGCACTGGCCGGTTTTTTCATAGCACGATGATGGCTTTACAACTTCGTAATGCAGTCGCAATGTGAAGTTATTAGCTGTATATCTATAATCTTGTCTAATTGAGTTTTTCTTTATTTTTCAGGAACAACATGGGTTCAAGAAATGGTATGGTTGGCAGAGAACGATTTAGATTACATGACGGCAAAGGAAGTACCACTTCACAAAAGATTCCCCATGCTGGAGTGAGTACCTATTACTTATAATGTTATATTGTTGTCATATTACTACTCAATAACACTTTTCCTATTCTAGGTAGGATGTATTGGATCTTTTTAAAGTATTTTAGTTACCTAAAGCAGTAAATGCATCTTTTGGTATGTGGCCAAATTCAGAATTAAGGCCGCCATCTTGTTTTGCCAATAAATTGACATTTATAGAAAAACAAGATGGCGTCATTATGAACAATATTTACTAATAGCGGCCTCCTGACAATGTTATTCGAGCGTAAGAGTTTTTTTTTCTTTACGTACGATTTGAGCTCTAGATTATATATGTATATAGCTCATTTATGAAATGGCTTGCACTATCCCAGTGCTGGGCAAAAGCCTCCTCTGGAATTCCAGTTCTTTCGATCTAGGTTGTTATGGGCTACTGATGAATAAGTATGATATTTACATCTAAACAATTCTTCATATTATGAAATTCAAATACCAATTTTAATATCGTCGAATTTTAACATGTCAAAAATATAATCATACGATGTCATAAGTATTTTTATGGTTGGTATTTGCGTACGCATATTATCGTGTAGGCACACTTAGAAAATTTATCATATCGTATCTTTTATTAACAAAAATGTTTTAGATTACAGATACGAAAAATACATGTCATTTTCACTATCAATAATGATAATAAAATAGAAACCAATATCAATATTGAAGTTCTTAATATTATAAAAATTAATCGATTTATTAGTTTTTATTTTTTTGAAGTAAAAACCGTATCTGATTACGGCTTGATTAGGGCAAATTTAGTGCAAATAAACCTAAAAGAAATGTAGAACCAAAAAGAGAAAAAAAACAAATCAGAAGAAATTGTCAGATTACAGTTAAACGGTGCTGTTTTTGTTGATTCAATTTGTCAGTATTTCAGAATAACCTCCTTAACGTGGTTTAGGGACTAAGAAATGATGGAATAAACGTTTGAGATTGTTTGTATGTCTGAAAGGAAAAAAAAAAAACTTAGAGAACAATGGTTCTCGACCCGAATCAATAATAAAATATTATATTATTGATTCGGGATTTATTATTGATTCGGATTTATTAATCAATAATAAAATAGCATAAGTTAGCTCCTTGAATTTGACGAGAATGAAAAACAACAGCTTGTATAGTCAGTGGACCATATCCCAGACATAAGAATTCCAAGATAAATGCCTCAAAAATTTAAAACTAACCAATTTTTTTTTATCCTTCACAGAACCACACCGATACTCCCAGAAATAGCATTCGAACTCATCAAAATGAACTTCTTGAATCTAGGAAAATTCCAAGGTCTAAACGAAGCAGTGAGAGTGGATAGTTGGAAGGCAATAGACAGGGCACCTTCACCTAGATTTATTAAGACTCATCTTCCATTGTCGATGCTACCACCGGCCTTACTGACGACTGCCAAAGTGGTATATGTAGCGAGGGATCCGAGGGACGTGGCAGTCTCTTATTATTACCTACACAAGATGTGTGGGAAGATGTTCTTGAGGGCGACTGTCAAACACTTCTGGGAAGCCTTCAGAAGAGATTTGTGTAAGTATTTCACTTCTAACTTCTTCAGAGTTTGAACTTCAGACAGTCAGTCTTAGAAGTCTTGTGTACTAAGGGTGTTTGAGACCTAGCTTGGACGAGCTTATAAGCAAATCTGGGAATGAAAGGGTAAGATTAGGTTAGGTGGACTATTAGGTTCACCTAAAAGTCCAGTCAAATTTCGACAGTTACGTGTAATAAGGGTCGAGCTTATTGCCATCAACCAGGCACGAATCCAGGCTACGTAGCTGCTTGTAACAAATTCCTGATGGAATAACTCAATAACACTTTTGCCTGACCTGGGAATCGAACCAGAGCCTCTCTGCTCAGCAGTCACACTTCTATCTTGGATCAGGACTATCTTGTTGGTCTAATGGCTGCAAGTGTGTTTCGACGTCAGCATTGAAAACTATTGGCCCACTAACCTTCAGACCAGCTCAAAGACGCCTTCACCAGCTCTTGTCCGCAGCTCACACCGTGAAGCACTTTCACGAAACAAATGTCAGTTCACTGCTGGGTATTTTCACGGGTTCTTGAAACCTTTAGCTGTCCATCTCAGAGTAAAGTGTGACTTGCAGCCACTAGACCAACTAGATAGTCCGTCAAATAACCTTATCATTTCCCAATGGATCTAACAAATACAAACAAACAAACAGCAAATATCCTGGCTAGAGTTTGGACTGCCTATTCCGTAATAAATATTCCGTAACAATAATGTATAATTTTTGTTTACAGTGCCATGGACCCCGATCGTAGCACACGCAAACGAAGCCTTCACAAAGAGGCATCATCCGAACCTCCACTTTGTGTACTATGAAGATATGAAAAAGGTATTACTTCACCAACATTACTGTACATAATAATACGCCTGTTAGCCCCAAAGGATTAGGCAGCGGTGTACAGTCAAGAACAATAACATGTATACACTTAGCAAAACTGAAAAGTGATTTGCTCGTGAAATTACGGTTTCTACGTTGAGATAAGACCTATTTCGTAATATGGCTTCCAAAATTCCATGTTCGTGAAAACGTAAAACCTTAATCAATAAAGTAGGAGAAAATCACTTTTAAAAGTTGTTGCGTGTATGTATTTGTTATACTTGACTGTACCTAATAATACACCTACATTGCCCCAGTTATATTTAAGTCAGATCTAATAGAGGGCGAGATTATTGTCATAAAGCAGGTACAAATCCAGACTGTATGTCTGCTACTGAGGAATTTTCTATGCAAAAACCCAATAACAATTGGCCTGACCTGGGAATCGCACCCAGGAATTCATGCTCAGCAGTCGAGTTTATCAGCATTAGCCTATAATATTCCCACTGCTGGGACACAGGCCTCCTCTCTATAAGAGGGAGTGGGCTGTAATCCACCACGCGGATCCAGTGCGGTTTGGTAGATGTCACATTTCTTCGAATTTTAGTTCTAGCACATGCCGGTTTCCTCACGATGTTTTTCTTCACCGTTTTTGAGGGCAGTGGTGATGAAATAAATTACAAAAAGTAATGCGCCTGCCTGGGTTCGAACACACGGCTTGCTGCTCGTAAGACGGGGCTGCCACCACTGGGCCACCGCTGCTCTCATGCAGTCGAGCTTGCTACCACTGAACCAAAGAGGCAGTCCGTCAGTTCTACTCAAATATCATAAATATTAACAGAAACCTTTAATTACAGGACCTGGCAAAAGAAGTCAAGAAAGTATGCAAGTTCTTAAACAAAGACTACTCGGATATCCAGATCAAATGTTTAGCAGAACACCTCAGCTTCGAAAACCTTCAAAAGAACAAAACAGTCAATAACAGCATAGATGATAAGATTCAGTTCGTCCGAAAAGGTGAGAATTCGTAACTAATTAAACTATAAAACTGTAGTTTTTGCCTGCGACTTTGCTCCTGTAATGGCCGAAAAGTATCTCACGGGAACTTGTTAAATCTATTGACTCTCAGGAATAATGTAACTTTCGAATTAGTGAAGGAATCGGATCAGAAGAATACTACTTCCGAAGATTACTCACTACATCCAAAATTTACAAACGTTTTCTCTTAATTCCAGTACAGGTTATTTCAATTTTCCGAGGACTCAAAAAGTCCCGCCCATAGATAGGTAGAGAGTTTTTGAGAGACGAAGAGGTCTCTCAAAAACTTGTCTCAAAGACTTGAGTACCGCATTGCTATGCACAGTGTAGATCGAACCTGGATAGTCGGATATCTAGTACTTAGACTAGGACCACGAATGCAATATTCTAACATGCGATTAATGGACTGACAAAATGGTCAAAATAATAGTGGAACTGTAAAAAAACTATTGTGGAAAAAACACTTGGCAAAAATGATATCAATGGAATTATTATATCAATGAAATTCAAACCTAAAGATTATTTCAATTGTGATCACACCCATTTAAGCCAACGTTTGTATTATCATAGTGATATATTATCAGTATTGATAAAATACGCAGAAGGTCTAGTTCAAAATATCGGTGAAGTTGACTTCAATGTCACTTTGGAAAATTTTTAGAACATTGCCATAATCATAATACTTAAAGACGTATTCTTCATTGCTTTTCTCTTGTTAACTGCAAGCACTGTTAATGTTAACAATGATAATATATAAATATGATATTATAAACATAATTATTTTGAATTGTTAATGTTAAAAAGGAAACTTATTTATTTTACACGAATTATAGCAAAATTACAGACTCGTCCAATACGATGCTATGTATATTGCGACACCTAAAGAGTTAATGGTTATAATGGTTTTATAAATTGAAAATTATGCTTCATATTTTTTCTTAACTTATCAAACACTTAATAATTTATTGTTGCTTTTATTTGCAGGTGAAGCAGGAGGTTGGCGAGCACATTTTGACGAGAAAATGCAGATGCAAGCCGAAGAGTTTCTAACTCAAAGACTTAAAGGTCTTGAATTTCAATATCCGTCCTTCTCATTACATGAAAATACCAGGTTATAATATTTGCTGAAGTAATTTAAGTTAAATTAAGTAATTATTTTGAAGGTGTGGTTGCCATGATTGTAAAAGCTTCATTGTATTAATAATAAAGCTATACGCCTAAAAGTCCTCATGAAAAGCTAGTAAGTTAGATTTTCTGGTTGTGTAAATTCTTAGATGTTTAAGCCTTGAATCAATGGGGTTGTGCAGCTTAGTTCGAATGAAGTGTACCTATATAAACTTGTAACGTTTTAATGTATAAACTCATAATTGTATTTATTCGTATGATTGGATTAGTTTACCTTTTAGTTAATGAAGGTTATGTGATTTTAGATGTAATTTAATGTAGGTCTTGTAATCTGTTTTGGTTCGGTTCCGAGTGGACTTTAAATGGATTATTACTATCCTTTACTTGCAGATATTGTGATAAATAAAGAAACACCGTTATAGACCATATAGTTAAATACAATAGAGATGATTAGTTTAAAAGTAAAATATTGTCTTCCATATAGCTAATGTTAACTGTTTTCTTCATAATTTTATGAAATCTTAGTTAAAGGTTAAAGTCATGTTTTTCGCATTTCATAGATAAGATAATAATATATCTATAGGTTGTTGATGTTTCAAGGTTTTATAATCTATAAAAAAGACCATTCTTACCTCTTACAGTCGTTTAAAAAGTTAAGATTATTTTTTATCAGAAACTTAGATAGTGAATAAACCAATTCTTGGAAATTTTTGAATGAAGTTAAATTTTGTTATTCTGTATATTTCTATAAATAATATAATTTTAAATATAAATTTAAAAATGAATACAGCGCAACGTTTCCCGTTTATTTATGTCTTTTTGAATCGGATCGGTGTAAAATCGATAAAAAAAAAACAATGTAATTTGAATTTTGAATTCGAAGCTTGATATTCCGAGTCTGGTTGACATCCAATTATTTTTAATTCGAGTTTGTACGACTCAAATTGGTCTCGATCTTTTGATTCAGATGTTTAAAATTTCGGGTATAATCTCTCGAGGGTTTAGTCAAAAATAACAATAGTAGGGGCCTAGGTCTTTTTAGCTAAGATAAGTGATGACGAAGAGAACAAAATAAAAAGATGAACACTAATGTGCTGGTCGCAAGTGTCATTTTTGTATGTTTACCGTGGCCTGAAAATGTATATACCAGTGTTTAAATTATTATTATAATGTACAATTAAGTAGTAGGTAAGCAGTCATTTTTATACCAAGTTAATTTATCACAATTTGGTGAATGAATGTTATTATTGGCTGTAATTTGGATTAAGAAAACGCTTATATACTATAGCAAAATAGTGAAAATGTATAATGAATAAATAAATGGATTTTGAAATAAATGAATAAGTATTCATATTTATTACATGACTTTTATGATTTTCCAAATGTCCCTCTTTTATATAGATCTTAATTATTTGAATCTTACAAAAATATCTTCAATATAAAAATAAATCATCCTGACCATTTTCGGTTACGGAGGCCAAACTTAGCGGTGATTAGATAAGCCATCGGCGCGGCAGATATTATAGAGCAGTAGTGTAGGTAGAGCAGAGGTGGTCAAGTGGTGGCAGCCCCGATTTACTAGCAGTAAGCCGTGGGTTCAAACCTAGGCAGGCGCATTACTTTGTGTAATATATTTCATCACCGCTGCTCTCAAAAACGGTGAACGAAAACATCGTGAGGAAACCGGCATATCCTAGAACTTAAGATTAGAAGATATGTGACATCTACCAACCCGCACTGGGCCCGCGTGGTGGATTACAGCCCACTCCCTGTCATAGAGAGGAGGCCTGTGTCCCAGCAGTGAGAACATTATAGGCTGATGATGATGACTAGTGTGTGCGCGTTTCTGCGCACACACTAGTCATCAGTTCTTTGGCACGTCTGGGACATAAAAGTCTAGCTGAGTTAGGTCTGGCGAACGTGTCGGCTATGCAATAGGGCCATCACGACCAATCCACGCATCGGGGAACACATCGTCGAGATGTGTAGTGTGTGAGGGAGGTACTACTTCAACGGAGGAAATGCGAGTTCGTACAACAACTATGGAAATACGAAATAGATGTCGGGCCTGCATTCGCAATATGTATAAATATATTAAATAAATGGTAAAAATGTTTTTGTTTAATTCTACACCCCCAAAATGAGAGAAACGAGACAGATTTTACCTTATAAGAGTGAGATAACACATTTAGTAAGTTTTTCAGGTATTATTTAAGCGAAAATATATTTTTTTAATCATAATTTGGAATAGGGATGATGACTGGGTAAAGAAAACGAAATTCTATTTTGTCCGTCAATCAAGTAATACAAAAATATTAGACACGTATTTTTTGTTTTATCAAGTTAACAAAAAAATACTTAGTTAAAACGCATTAAAGTTGGAGAGTGGGGGGCTCACTACGTCACAACTAGGTATAAAATGTACTGAGCCGTGACGTCATGCGCCATTTCAACTCAAAATATCTCCGTTATTTTAGGATTACATGAAAAAAGAAAAATACGTGTCAAATACTTTTTAATAATCTACCCGATGGACAAATAAAAAAAAATGAGTCACCATCCCTATTCTAGCGAATTCAGAAAGTTGTAAAAAGACATCACTAGCAAGAGGATAGACTAGAGAATTTTTGAGGGAGTTGGAAGATCCCGGTCGCTTTTTTTTTTTTTTTTTTGATAGCCATGTAAATAGCTGTAACATGGACAGCTTTAATTGAAGTCCGAAACTTTGCGAGTAAATTAATAAAAAAAACTAGATGGCTAATGTCAGTAATTTTGAATTTAAAAGTACTGAAATACAATACACATGTAAATAAAGTTAAAATTCAGAGTCTACTACTTACACTTTTGATTTTATTTGTATTTAAATGTAAAATTTGGGTATTTTTTAAATAAAACAATAGAAAGTCTATGAAAAAAAATCCACAGGGCATGAGAAGTGTTGAGGGGTCTGAAAGGATAGCAGATGACCCCCCCAGTCGACCATTTCAATTTGGCAAACGATGCACCAAACACCCTGTATGTACATATATATTATTTACATATTAAAAACCAACCGCAGAGATCTTTCCTTACCACAGTATAAGGCCATTAATACGCCTCAAAATGTTTGAGAAAAAGTCCGGTTCTGTATAGACACCTCTTTATATTAGACACCTCTTTGTCACTCAATGCCTGAATTAACATAAACCCAAGCTCAATCACATTAACAGCGGAATACAGAGTTCATTTGACAGGCCAAGAGTACGTTGTCCAAAAGCTTACTTAACCCAACTTAACACTAATCTAAATGAAAGTTTTCTAAAATACGTCAAAAATTGTACCAAAATCATAACTTACCCGCCAACAACAAAGCAAGACCGACAAAAGTTTATCGTACGCCACCATTTATATCTAGATTAATGCGAATGATTAACGTGGCGCAGTTTTATTATCCACCCGCCCAACAAAGTGCGCCGCCCGCCCTACGCAATATCAGTCTATTGTCTGCTCCGATAAATTTGGCGGAAGTACTTTGGGCCTGTGTTTAGCGCATATGAGATGATGATTTTCCGTGATTTTGTAGGTGTTGTTTTGCAGGTGTTTTTTTGCAGGTGTTGTTTAAGAGGTGTTATTTTGCAGGTGTTATTTTGCAGGTATTATTTTACAGGTGTTATTTTGCAGGTGTTATTTTGCAGGTGTTATTTTGCAGGTGTTATTTTGCAGGTGTTATTTTGCAGGTGTTATTTTGCAGGTGTTATTTTGCAGGTGTTATTTTGCAGGTGGTATTTTGTTAGAAGACGTGGTAGTCCTGTGGTGATTGGTGTTAATTTCATCTTCTTTCTTTATCGTGTGTTTGGTACCTAACTTGGTATTAGAGTTTTTATGCCAGCCATGGGCATGGGGTATGTTGGTTTCTCACGATGTGTTCCTTCACCGAAGCATGTGATAATTATAAAATACGCACATGAATCCGACAATAGACAGGTGCGTGTCTTGGGTTCGAACTCGAGACTTATGACTTGGTAGTACGACAGTCACACTACTACGCTATCATTGCTTTTAATTTCAAAACGGCGAAGGAGCTTATTGTGAGGTTACTAGCTTGTCCTAGAACCAAACATTTGAAGACAAGTGACATCAGGAATTGCAATTGTCCCTAGCCACGCCCCTAGCTTATAAATTCGATTCGGCAATTCACTCTTTACAACTTTTTACTCTTTTTAGGGTTCCGTACCCAAAGGGAGAAACTATCACGGTTCATGAGATATAACCTAGTGACAGATGGACGGACGGACGGACAGCGAAGTCTCAGTAATAGGGTCCATTAGTGAGACTTCACTGTCCGTCCGTCCGTGCGTCCGTCCGTGCGTCCGTCCGTCTGTCTGTCACCAGGCTGTATCTCATGAACCGTGCTAGTTAGCCAACTGAAATTTCTACAGATTATGTATTTATGTTGCCGGCATAATAAAAAAATAATATAAAAAGAATAAAATAAATATTTAAGGGGGCTTCCATACAAAAAACAATTTTTTGCTCGTTTTTATAAATAATGGTACGGAACCCTTCGTGCCCGAGTCCGACTCGCACTTGGCCGGTTTTATTTTATTGGATGACAAACATCGACAAATACTGTCATCTGCAATCCCAGACACAGAAAAAAAAAACGTGCTACGTGCAAATGAGCTTTCAGCTTTGCACTACACTGGCTTCCATGTCACACAGCACAAATGCGTTGGTATATTGCTTGTTAGTGCTTCCCGGAACGATCACCCTCACAAAGAGCTGTCTTACAAACAGAGCATGTACTAAAGCGACATCTATACTATTATCTATACTAATATTATAAAGCTGAAGAGTTTGTTTGTTTGTTTGCTTGCTTGAACGCGCTAATCTCAGAAACTACAGATCCGATTTGAAAAATTATTTCAGTCTTAGATAGCCCATTTATCGAGAAAGGCTATAGGCTATATATCATCACGCTACGACCAATAGGAGCGGAGTAGCAATGAAAAATGTTTCTAAAATGGGGAAAATGTGACGCAGACGAAGTTGCGCTGGACAGCTAGTTTTTCATATTATGGAAGAACAGTGGAAGAGTTTGTTTGTTTGCTTGTTTGAAAAAACTAATCTCGGGAAATACTGGTTTGAATTGAAAAGTCGTTTAGAATTGGATAGCCCATTTATTGAGGAAGGCTAAGGCTACTTAACATCACGAAAATTGCTTTTAATATTAAAAATGGAATCAGGGGCGTCGGCCACGGGTACCTCGACCACTGGGGGCGTAAGCGACGGACCCGGTACAACGAACAGGAGCGGAGTATTAAATGTTGCAAAAACGGGGAAAATGTGACGCAGACGAAGTTGCGTGGGCTAGCTAGTGTTTTATAATAAGCGAACTATTGATGAGTTACAAACTAGTATAAGCGATCACAAAGCTGAAACTTAATTGTTGTGTTCACGCCTCCATCGCTGCTTCAACAGTTACTAACTAAAATTGATTCCTTGGTAAGTTTTCGGTGATGCCAATATTGGCGGTTTCTGCAGTACTGGCTTTCTCCGCGGCTTCGTCGGCTTGCCTGACGGAAATTATGCTATACGTACATTAGCGCAAAACAGGGATAAAAAGTACTCCAGGTCCCGATTCTTCCTTTATCAGTGCATAGCCTGGTGTCAGAGTTTTTATTCCACCCATGGGCCTCGGATTTGTTTCCGTCTAAATTCTAACCCAGCACGCGTACCATGACCGCCGTAGAAACGAGTTATGTCGACGGAAGAATCGACAAACTGACACATTGTCATTGTCTATCTGTCATTATGACAATTCTTCCGCAGATAGAACTGGTTTCTACAGTGGTCATGCATTACGCGTGCTGGTCATATGTTGGCCAAATACAGACGCTCGCACACACTATAAATTTTATTACTAATAATTATTCGAGTCACTCTCTGCTTATATTATTTTTTGTGTAATTTGGAATTGTCAAAATGTTTAGTTTACTTATTGTATGTTTACTTATAGTCAGCTAAATTTTAAAAAGAAATAAATACATCGCAAACAAATGCGTATAGCCGTTCAGGCGTGAAAAGGTGAACCAACTAAAAAACAGACATCACGTTTATAATATTAAGTACAGAAAGAGAGATGCTATGGATGTTATAACTAGATTTATCTATTAGGAAAAGGTATTCAGCTTCATCCGGCTAGACTGGAAGCCGACCCCAAAATGGTTGAGAAAAGGCTACGCAGATGATAATGATCTGTTAGAAAAAGGATTATGGGCACCTCTCCAAGGCTTTTGATCTCGTTTCTTACGACGTGCTTTGGAGCAAGTTGAGGAGTAGGGGTATACCGGAGGAACTGCTCAGTGTACTGCAGTATTGGTATCGTAGCCAAACGAACCGAGTTAAATGGTCTGATGCACTCTCGGAGTCATATGGGTTGGAGTGCGGGGTGAGGCAGGGTGGTCTGTCGTCTCCCCGGCTCTTCAATCTATATGTTAATGACCTCATTGTCGAGCTTAGCAGCATGCGTGTCGGATGCAGGGTTAATGGTGTTAGTTGCAACAACATCAGCTATGCGGATGACATGGTGCTGCTGGGGCCGTCGCCGGGAGCGATCCTAGAGTTGCTTAAGGTATGTGAGACCTTCGCTGCTGCACATGGACTGATATATAATGCCAAAAAGTGTGAATACATGGTCTTTGGGGTCGCTGGTAAGTGTAGGGATAGTACACTCGAACTTGCCATAAACGGAACACCAATACGTAGAGTGAAAAAGTTCAAATATCTTGGGCATTTTCTTACCGACGACCTCAGTGACCATGCTGACATTGAACGGGAGCGTAGAGCTCTGGCGGTCAGGGGTAATATGTTGGCACGAAGATTTGCCCGGTGTACTGACCAAGTAAAGATAACGCTTTTTAAAGCATATTGTCAGAGTTTTTACACCGGTAATCTTTGGGTCAACTATTCGAAAAGATCGCTGGATGTTCTGCGCGTCCAATACAATAATGTTTTTAGGATGCTGTTGCGATTGCCTCGTTTTTGCAGTGCCTCAGAAATGTTTGCGGTAGCCCATACTGATGGTTTTCATGCTATCATCCGCAAGAAAACAGCCTCGCTCCTGAGTAGAATAAGAGGCAGTCACAATAGCATCCTGAAAGCTGTGGCGGCCGATACTTCCTCCACCATAGTAAGGCAATTGGTGAGGGGACATATGCCTTAGTATCTCGTTAAGGCAGATGTTTCTCTCATTAATTTGTCTGTAGTTAAGTTACTAACAATAGTGTTTAAGTTCAAATCTGTTACTAACAATTTATGGATCACATAGTTGTCCGAAATAAAATGATTTATTATTATTATTATTATTATTTCGGAGCAACATTTGAAAACAAAGGATGTTGTTGATCTATCTGTTAGAGTATTGGGCGTTTTGGATCAAAAGGTTGAAAAAAAGAAACAACAAAAAGGCGTTGTTGGTCTTAAAGCATTTTTGCCCTTTAAACTTACCTACCTGCCTAGATGCCTTATAGAAATGGTATTTTTTTGGAATTCAATGGAAATCATATCTAATATCGAAAATGTAACTCGATGGGGCAGCCAGTTGAAAATTTGACTCAAAACGCCTTTTGTGTTTTGGTTGCAAAGTGCGTTATTATGGATTCAACTAAAAGAAATATGTAGTGAACAGATTTCTTTAACTAGCTAGTCTAATTTGTATTATATAAAGGGTGTAAAACACCTGTTAACGAAGCCGAAAGGCACTGGTTCTCCGTGTCATTGCGATAATTTTTTTGTTCAACACCATACCTGGGAACCTTCTAGTTACGGAGATATTAGGGGTCAAAGTTCCAAGTTTTTGACAGGTATTTTTTTAAATACAAGTTTTTAATGTAATATTTTTGACTTTAAACACCTGCACGACCCCAGTACTATTCAATCCGTCCATCAGCACAATGTTTTGAGTGCGTTACATTGAGTTCTACCACAAAACATGATATTGCACCCCCCAAAAAAAAGTCGTTTCCCAGCAATAAATTTTGCGTAAAGTTACTTAGTTCCATGTACAGAATGCTTGGTTGACGGCTTCGTGATGAGGTGATTTACACGGTGTATAGTAAAAGTATTCATTTACCTATAGAATTTGTTGAATTATTTCTCTCAAACGAAATAAAAGTTGCACAATCTGTTTGTGCAACTTTTACTTCCGAAGAAAGGGGTAAATACTTAACTGCCAAAGCCAGACTTAAATTAAACTAGACCAAACTAGTGCTTAAATCAACGGTTAAAATATAACTTGGCGCGGCATAGTTCAACTCGTACAACTGAGCAATTTGGCGAAACAGTAGTTAATAAAACAAATGAATTGTTAATAAAAATGTGTCTGGATGCAAATGAAATTGCTCTGCGGTGACGTATATCGGTATTATGTCATGTTCGTGTCATAAAATTTTCATATTATTTTGGACGTAAATTTAAAAAAAAAGTTTCGAATAGTTTTTGGTTTTTGACTTTTATTGTTTGAAGTGACGTGTGTTGGATGACGTATTGTTCGTTTTCATAATGTTTTAAAGTTTCCACGTTTTTTTGTTTGATTTACTTCTCAAATAATTAAATAGGTACCATTATAGTATATTTAATTTGTGGCGACCTACAAAAAGCAACTGACAACAAAAAGTACTACAGCGCCATCTATGAGAAAACAGAAAAACTAATATGGTCTGAATCGCG
The DNA here is from genome assembly GCA_963082945.1 of Cerastis leucographa. Taxonomy (NCBI): domain Eukaryota; kingdom Metazoa; phylum Arthropoda; class Insecta; order Lepidoptera; family Noctuidae; genus Cerastis; species Cerastis leucographa. Next base: position 18,400,285 of record OY720354.1, read on the forward strand.
AAAGCAAAGTTTACATCGACTTAAGAGTATATAGAGAAACTCTACAACAACTATCGGCAGTTGCCCACCAGACATAACACCTATCAGGTCACAGGATCCCCCTTTTCTACATGGGATGAGGAACTTTACACCCTGGTCCTCCTATCCCAAAAATTTGTTATAAGCAGAGTCTGTTAAGGTTAGGGTTAATCAGCCTATAATAACCGGTACACGCACAGAGTTCATTGTCATATTTAAAACTATACTAGAAAGTAACGTAGTTTTAAGACGGAAACATACTTACGTGTCGTGGGGTGTCGTGTCGCGCCAGAAGCAAATCGGTTTCATACATTTAATATGGTTAGGGATATATTTGCATGGCGTGTCGTGTCGCAACGATGTATGAAACCGAATGTTACGCGGGCTAAAGGCGGAAACACGTAAGTGTGTTTCCGCCTTTAGCCCGCGCTCGGTGTTTGTGTCTTTCATTCTGGTATAATATCAGTAATATTAACTCGTATGATGGTTAATCAAATACACCGTCTCCACGTCTCGTCTCCGTCGTCTCGTCTAAATACTGGTATCCAGCTGCATCCGGTTAGACTGAAAGCCGACCCGGATGGTTGGGAAAAGACTAGGCAGACGATGATATATTAATAAGTAAGTATAGGCACATGCCAAACACCATTAAAGCCACTATGACTAGGTGATATAGCAGCAGATGAAGGTTGTTCATAGATCAATATTTTACGCCTGAAGCACAAGCACAAAAATCGGCTAATGGGCGAAATAAAGCAGAATGCTAGTAAAAACGAATAGGCACTTTATGTATTGCACTATTTCGTCGCCTTAGAGTGAAAACCTCGGGAATGCATTTTTGCTCAAATTTATTTTATTACGTTTCTAGGAAGAAAACCTCGCAACGCACATCCTGATCTGACTAATTTGTTCATTCGATACTCGTAGCGCCATCTATGACATTAAATGAGAACCTCGTAAATAGTCGCATCTGTCAGTTTGGCGAGAATACCTTGCAAAGAACAAGTCTTTTCTTATTTGAAAATATTATTAAAAGTTCTGGATATAACAACGGGTTAAATTTCCATATTAATGAATAAAAATACAAAAAAAACGTCGTACATAAATTTTTCTGCGCGGATTTTTCTTCTTCCTGAAAAGTTATTCCTTTTACACTTACGAGGTTTTCACTCTAAGGCATCGATTTGTATTTTGCAGAATATCGTATAACTCCACACAACACAGATAGCGCTACGGTTCTTATTACATTTGCATTAATTATGAGTGGTACATTGTGTTAGTAGAATCAACTGTGCAAAAATAAAGGTGGTTGAGTCACACCTTTCTTCCAACTCATCAGATATTTATTTTTATTTACTCATCTGATTGCGTTTAAGTAATTCATTATCAGTATTTATTTACGGGATACCTTAAGAGGGGACTCTAGTGGGCCTTTTTCCATACAAACGTGTTCCGCTGTTTTCTTCGTGGATAATACGTCTAGAGCAACTGAGCAATGATATAAAGGGTGTAAAACACCTCTTTACGAAGCCGAAAGGCACTGGTTCTCCCTGTCATTGCGATCATTTTTTTGTTCTACACCATACCTGGGAAAGTGGGAACCTTCTAGTTACGGAGATATTAGGGGTCAAAGTTCCAACTTTTTGACAAGTATTTTTTTAAATACAAGTTTTTAATGTAAGATTTTTACTTTAAACACCTCCACGACTCCCGTACTATTCAATCCGTCCATCAGCACAATGTTTTGAGTGCGTTACATTGAGTTCTACCACAAAACATGATTTAACACCCCCCAAAAAAAAAGTCGTTTCCCAGCAATAATTTTTGCGTAAAGTTACTTAGTTTCATGTACAGAATGCTTGGTTGACGGCTTCGTGATGAGGTGATTTACACCGTGTAAAAATAAGACCTAGATTTTTTGGAAAAAAAAATGTAGGTCTTATTAATACATGCTCCTATCATTTTTTACCTTTTTTTTTTCAAAACATAATCACTTAATAATTATGACAATCCAAAACCCCAAAAAAAGCCTGTTTTTACCGCCATGTTCAGACGACTATCAGAGAAATAAGATAAGTTTTTAACAGAAAAGAAAATAACAGAAGCATAGATATACTTTTCCTTTAAATTTCGATATAAGATTATTTAGATCAGTTTAGTTTTTAAGAAGAAAACAGCGAAATACAAAACGTCTTATGGTCTGAATTTTTGTAGGTAAAATCAACCTGAGCTGCAGTTGTTCCTTTCGCTCTCTAAGGGGGCTTGGTCGGGCGCAGCGCGACGGCAATAGTTTCTTCAAATACCCATTCTTTAAATTCCTCGAGGCTAGAGTCCCCTCTTAGGGTTGGACCTCATCTGGCAGCACGGAATCGCCTTTTTCCGTCGCCCTTTCTCTTTCTGTCGCTTAGAACTGCCATTGGCTAGACCGAGACAGAAAGCATAATGCGATAGCACGCGGCGGAATCCTCGAGGCGATCGGCATCACGGACAAAATGCAATGGTCGGCAGGGAGACTCCGGAACGCTGAAGCGCGCGATAGCATGCTAACGCATCCTTTCACCGCTGATCACTTGCTATCTCATGCTGTCTCACTCTATCGTACAATGGCGCACGCGGCCGCTCGTCAAATCCGGAAAATGCGTAACATATTGTCCATGAACCGCTCTCTGCTTCCAAAAAGGATGAATCAGTATCTCCGTTTTATTTTGCGAATGCGTTTCTTTTTATTATTTTGATTTTGCATTTCTTGCAAAATACACGCTAGAATCACTGCTCTCTCTTCCGTGGTCCTATCCATCTCGCGCTTGAAACTAAACTGATCATGAAAGAACGCGGCAGTATGCCACCCATGCTGCAGCATGATGACGCGTGCGATCGCCTTTTTTGTCTGCGGAATGCGACAGCGCGCGTTCGCATGCGGCAGCATACTGCAGCGCAGCAGCATGCTGACGCGTGCGATCGCCTGCATACTGCAGCACGTGGTAGCACAGGCGGAACAAATGCGATTCCGTGCTGCCAGATGAGGTCCAACCCTTAAACGGCCAGTATAGATTTATAAAAGGGATAGTGTCAACAAAATTACCCACAAGATCCCAATTTAAATACATTTCGAATTTCAAAATTACCGAAGATTAAAATCCTTTTGATTTGATTTCGACTTATCTCGATGTTTATTTAGATATTTAATATTATCTAGTCAACATTTAAGTACAAAGAAACAAGATTAATTCTAAGATACTCACCACGCCCCCTTTATTTTATAGAAAGCGAGTCCCCGAAAGATAGGCATCAATTCAATTTTAAACAACTGGTTTCAGTAAAATTATGAGCGCTTGGCAATGACCTTGGTTTAAATAATCGTTGTATATCTTTAGCAAATGATAACACTGCGGTCAAAGACGTGGCGATTATATTGGAGCTCATTAAATAACTTTAATCAGGAGTCATATTCTGTAAATCAATAATTTTGGCTATACTGCTAGCGATCTGGGCACTTATCCTGTTTACAGCGATGCGGAGGCTTTTGCAAATATTTCTATTATTATTTTAAGTTATTAACGTTAAAAAAATGTATGTCATTGAAAAGAGAGAAATGTTTAATGTGGTGCTGTATTCCCTTTTTTCAACTTTAAAAATTAATTAAAATAAGTAATAGGAATGATTGTTACTTAAATAAAAAAAGAAACATCAAAAAGTATAAAGACTTTGAGAAATTAACCTAAAATGTTTTACTTTTTTCAAAATAAAATTATAAAACATTTTTTTTGAAAACCAAAAAACTATTTATTACATTGAGAAATCTAGTTTTGATATACCTACGAATAAGTAACTCGTTTATGTGAATGTTGATCCAAAAACATAATGTTTGACATAACGACACCTGTGTGAGGTATTTATTATGATAATGAGATAAGGGCGACTACACACGATAATAGTTGCTATAGGATTTTTTGGTGGCGTAATGGACACTGTCAAAATCTAAAAGTAGGTACTAACTTATACCTCAGACTCTGCCAACCCCATCCGAGCACACCAGTGAAATACATATATGTAGATCATATAAAATCCTAATTGCCAAATTATTCATAGCAAAATAATAGCAAATACTAAAAAGTTTGCAGTTTTACGATGAAACAGCAATAGAAAAGTAGCAAAACATACAAAAGTTCCATCGTTGGAACTTGAATGTAAGCACACATGGCGGCACATCAACCTACCTATACATTTCCAGTATAAAATGGCCTAGCCATGTTTAGATTCCCCTTACAATGAGAGATCCGTATCAACTGGTTTTGGATAGCTTGATTGTTGCGAACACTATTTATAGTCCGGGGAATTTACGCCGAAAATTAGGCCAACTCTGCATTAATTAAAAACAGCGATTTTTTTCATTGAATGTGTAGGGTATGGACAGGAGAGTATGTTATGCTGTATCCCGCGAAAAGTTCACCTCCGCGTATGTGTTTTTTTAAAGAAAACGTCTAATATGTTGTAACTTGGTGGAAAAAAATATAAACAGGTATGTTTATTTGGAGTATTGTAGAACAGATTGAGTGCTACGAGTAGGTCAGCAAATTAAACATTTTTCGTCCACGGAACAATCAGTTTTTTTTAAAAATCATATAATTTGACTTCGTACTTAAGGCAAAAATATTAACAGGACAAAAATAGTGCTAAAGTGATTGTTATCAACATATCTAACTATTATTATGAAAATTAAACAAATTCTGCTCCGGACTTCACAGAAAATCAAGAAAATCCAAAAATCTTGAATACTACTTACGGCAAAAATGTAACAGGACTGAAATTCATTTAATAATGGGATATATATCAATCCAAACCTTAATCTCCCAAAATTAAACAGATTAGAGCGTTATTTAATAAAGTAAAAGTAAAAAATAAATTACGATGAACGTGACGTCAGCGCTAAGCAGCGAGCAGCGTACAGCGTGTGCTAGTGTGCGTATCCAAGATAAGCGCTGCGTTCATTGTATGCGTATGACTGTGTTCTTTTTTAAGAGTCGGTGTGTTTTTATTGATAAATGATAAATGATGTTTATTTTGCAAGTAGGTTTTATTGTGTTACTCTGTAATTGTAAAAGCATAGGAATAAAAACGGCAAGCCATCAGTCGGTCAGTGGCGACATACCTACTGTTTACAAACATGATCGTCATTAACGTTAAATCTTCATTTAGAAAACCGGCCAAGTGCGAGTCATACTCGCACACACCGAGTTCCGTAGCACCAAACAATATAATAAAAATATTTTTAACGCTAATTAATTTGTAAACATACACTCAACAGTAAAACTAAATTTGTTAAAGTGAAAGTTTTATTACATCGTCTCAAACTTTTTCGTCTGTGTGTTGCATGTCGCGTGACGGTCGGTTTTATGTACTCCGCGTTTTATACCCTTAATGCAATATTATTCCAATTTTTTTTAGATAAATGTCAAAAGTATGAAAAAACGTTTCACTTTTACCGTGGTTTCATAAAACCACACAATCCTTTTTCTTTTATAGTATGTTAATGATGAACAAAGTTACTGCTGCAGTTTTGATAAAAAAGTTCCATATCTCGAAACCTAAATGATTATTTCAAGAGTGGATTATTTTCAGGGTGGTTGAAAAAATGTAGCACCCACCTCGTTTTCTTTGGCTAAAAATACAGAAATAGTGTTATTTTATAAAGGACGATAACAACACAGTTTCCCAACATGTTAAATGCAGGTGAGGTAATTATATTACTTATTTCACCATTACAGTGCAGATAGCTACTACATACTTAAGGTGGAAGTGGAAGGGTAGCCTGCGAAATTCAAATTGTTCTGTTGCAATTAAAGGGTCAACAAATGGCTTTATAAAGTTATATATATATATATATATATTATATAAATAAAAATAGAAGTCCTGACTGACTGATTGACTGACTCATCAACGCCAAGCCCAAACCTATGACCCAGGAAAGCTGAAATTTTGCACAGAGGTTTCCTTTATAATGTAGACAAGGAATAAGGAAGGATTCTTCGAAATTCAACCCCTAACGGAGTTAAATAGGGGATGAAAGTTTGTATGGAAATTCGTCATTTTTTGAGTTAGAAGGCTGAAATTTCATATACAAGCTTCTGGTTAGAAATAAATAAATACGTATTTTAGAGTTTTTAAGAATTTACCCCCTAAGAGGGTGAGATAGGGGTTCAAAGTTTTTCACAGCTTGAAATTCACTATTTGTGTTTCTCGATTGAATTGACGTGAAACACGTATCTATTTTTTTGAAAATTCCACCCCTCAGACGAAAACAGGGATGGCATTTTTTTGTTATTGTTTTTTGTGTTAGCACGTTTGTGTGGACAAATACGCTAAAAAAAACTTCATTTAAGTACACACTTCTAGGGAATCTGGGTCATTTGTGGGAAGGACACTTGCGGTAACCCATTTACGCGAAAAGATATTTGCGCGCATGGACACTTGCGTGACCGACACTCGAGGGCTGGACAATTGCGCGACTCAATGGCTTCACGGGTGTCGTTTTCGTGGTTTTAGCGGGTCGCTGGCAATAAAAAAAAATCGGATATGGCCCCGAGGAAAATTTCCTGTTTTTCGTGCATGGGTGTCGTTTTCGTGGTTTTTGGGGTTGCTGAACAAATTGACGGCGAGGAAAACATTCGGTTTTTCTTTCACAAGTGTCGTTTTTGTGGACTTCAGGGTCGCCGATAACGAAAATGATGACCTCATTTTCTAGGTGCAAATAATAAAAATTAAAATACGCAATGTCTCAATATCCTCCCCTAGGCTATGGCTGGCATTGATTTAAGTGATAACTGTTTCTCACGTGTGCAGTTTTATGTTGCGTGCTCCGAAGTGAGCTCGGCGAGTATCTTAGTAATTTTAGCCCCAAAAGGAAACACCGCAAACGTCATTTACACAGAAGAGCTAGGATAATTCATTAGTATAAAAGGGTGTAAAACACCTCTTAACGAAGCCGAAAGGCACTGGTTCTCCCTGTCATTGCGATCATTTTTTTGTTCTACACCATACCTGGGAACCTTCTAGTTACGGAGATATTAGGGGTCAAAGTTCCAACTTTTTGACAAGTATTTTTTTAAATACAAGTTTTTAATTTAAGATTTTTACTTTAAACACCTCCACGACCCCCGTACTATTCAATCCGTCCATCAGCACAATGTTTTGAGTGCGTTACATTGAGTTCTACCACAAAACATGATTTTACACCCCCCAAAAAAAAAGTCGTTTCCCAGTAATAATTTTTGCGTAAAGTTACATAGTTTCATGTACAGAATGCTTGGTTAACGGCTTCGTGATGAGGTGATTTACACGGTGTAGTTTTCCGGGAGTTAAAAAGATTGGTTTAATCTGAGTATTTTTTAATTTAAAATATTGAAAGTTAAGTAAGTTAGCTCATTTACACCATAACCTATATCGCTAGGTGGATGGATGACCGGGGCATTTGAGCTACAGCATCGTCACTCGGAAGACATGTATAAAATAAATTCTGGTTCAACCCATTTAGGTCCCTAACAACACAAAAAAAAAATAAAAAAAAAAACGCCGTAATATACATTTTTCTAACCAGAATGAATTATGTGGCGTCTTACTTCGAAAAGCGCAGATTTTTACACAACTATTAAAATGTGTCCTATACTTACACTTACGCGCGCGCGAAACCGTGGCCAACAACTATTATCTATAACATGTAAATGACTATTTTCGACATTATTTTGGGGTGGTTGACGCATACGTGGGCAATTGCCGAACTTCACGCGGGCGAAGCCGCGGGCAAAAGCTAGTCATTAACATTATGAATGAAAAAAAAATATATCGCGCGCGACGAAAAATTTCATTTGGCCCGTGATGTTCAAATTTTCTTACGCTTTTTGCAATTTGCACAGCAGTGTCAGGTTTTATATTGATTAAAAACTGATTTAAACGGATCGTAAATACGTCGATTTCAAAATGGAAAATACTTGTATTAAGTACAATATTTCATAATTTATTTCGTATATATGGATGACTCTGACGAACAACGTAACGTGAACATCGACATTTTACGTTTACACCATGCGCTCGTGCTAGGGAACCAGATATTTACTTGAAAGTATGACAACCGGGAACACATAAAACATTTGTAAGTCTTAATAGTGTTTTGTTACGTATACGCGATTTTACACCTTATCTCTATTACGGAAAGATCAAATTCCTATGAAAGCGCTGCACCAAATACAAGAATGAAGCTTGCAAACGTATTTTGCGTAAACATTATTTTTATTTTTTTTCAGTATTTGCTTTAAAGTGTTTAATTTTCGTGTAAATTGGTTAGAAATAGCCTTTAGATGAAAGTTAAACAAAATTAAACCCTGTTACATTTTTGCCCCGACCGCTATTGTAAAAAAACTGATATTAATAACTTCCGTGAGTCAAATTTGTTTAATTTTTTTAACGGAGGTTTAATATATTAATTTAAGTTATTTTATGTAAAAAAACCGCTGTTTATATTTTTGCCTAAAGTACAATCCAAAAATTACGTAAATGTTTTTTTATCGAAATTTCCGTGGACGAAAATGTTTAATTCTGAAAAAATATATTACTGTCACCAGTTCTTTACCTAAAATAATTAAATTCGTCCTGTTAATAATTTTGCCCACGTTTTTATTCACAAAAACGCGTTTTCGTCTTTTTGACCTTGATCCGGCCTTGGAAAATGTTTAATTTTTTTTTATTATTTGGAGAGCTAAGGTCAAGTACACGATTCAAGAAAAAAATCGCTGTTTATATTTAATGCAAGGTTCAAACCTAAAAGCCCCGTACTATTAAATAATACTATAATACCGATTCCAACGCAACATCTCTACTGTGAATTCAAAACCTTCAAACATGGAATCTATTAGATTGAAGGTGTGAAATAAAGTGCTTATATAATTATGAAGTTAGTCTAATAAAAAAAATAAAAAAAAAATTAAACAAGAAATCTATAAGATTTTCGCCACGCCTTCATCAATTACGCTACTCATTTCTCTAATGACTCCCACTATCTTCGTATGCCGATAGCATTATTGATAATAGTATCAAAGCAATGTGGCCTCACCAGCCGGTTTAGTTGCTCTGCGCGTGCGCCGGTTAAACGACGTACGGCTAAATAAAGAAATCCAAGATGGCGTCGCGAGGCACACAGTGTTTTCTAACAGTGACAAGGAAATACAGCTCAGCTCCTGACAAAAATGTGGCTTTCCTCGGCCTTGGAAATATGGGAGGCTTCATGGCAGCCAACTTGGCCAAAAAGGTAGGTTATAAAAAAAAGTACTGGCTGGAATGCGGTTCTGTATTCACATCAGCTTTAATTGTTTTTTGGAATTCGAATTTTTTAAACAATATATGGTTGATTTAAAGTTGACACGGTGTGTTTTATAAACTTTTTGTGAAGATCTGTTTTGATAAACGTTCTTGTTTTAAAAGGCATTTTTTTCAATTAATGGTTCATTCATACAGTTACTTATCATTAAATATGTACTCGTATTTGCGTATGTATTTCAACTTGAATGAATTAAATTCCAAGGTTTCCTGTTGATTCTTTGATTATATTACAATATATTTTGAATGATTAGTCTAGTATTTCTACTGTCGCGACACAATAATGGATCATTTTTTTTTTACTTGTACAAGAGAAATCATTATTACGATAATGTACATTATGAGACAAAAACATTGAGAACTAGGTACTTACCTATTATGAGTTTAATACTTATGTTGTAACAAAAATAGATTCCATTTATTAGGTACCTATACACGAGCGTTTTATCTCTACTTATGTTATTTACATCGTCTTTTATGGCTGTCTCCATGGTAACCGTAAACAAAAGAGTTTGTTATGTACTATGCAGACAGGAACTTCACTATAAAAGCAGTTTAAGCAGTACCTATTCACTTTGTAATTATACGCAGGAAAAAAGATTGTTATTCAAATTGACACCCTTCGTCTTGTCGTGCTATAGCCATTTAATAGACATTTAAAGAATTAGTGTGATTGTAAGTTGGAAGTCAATTGGACTACCAAACAATTCAAACTTGACTACCAACTAATATTATAAAGGCAAAAGTTTGACACACACACACACAAACACACACACACACACACACACACACACACACACACACAGGCACAGGGATAGCACATAGGATACCTTTCATCCCATGGGAAAATTACCGAACAAAACGCGGGCGAAGCCGTAGTCATTGGCTAGTGCAATACATATGTGTAATTATAGCTATCTGCCAGTAAAGTTATCTCCTCTGTCCACTTGTTCGTACCTATCTCTTAATGGCTATTACACAATATTTTTGATAATATGACATTTAAACGATTTAATCAGCTTTGCTCATTAAGTTACGTTACGTGCCTACTTATTATCGTTTGTTCTACTTATATAATACTTGCGATAGTATTGTAACAGATTTTCGGTCCTATAGTAGAACCGGGAAAAACCAGGTTTTACTATGAGATTGAAAACCAGTTTCGTATGACCTAATTCAAATTCTAAGTCTGGCAAAATGTTTAGTAAGTATTTCAAATAAGGAATTTCGGTCCTTTGTCCGGTTGATGGTATAGTATCTGCTTACTACAGATACTTTATACTCACACTTAATCATCCATATTCATATTTTTATTTCATTTTTATAAATATTTTCTAATCCTTTGTTGTGACATGTTTACTTCAAATTTGTCAGATGTCATTTACTTTTATTTGTGATTGTTACCAGCCAAACTCTCTATGAAGGTTTCACTTAGATTATATAAATTACTAAAAATTATTATCATCAATTCGTGAGTTCAATTATTGTATTTTATATTTAATAGCGAATATTTGCTGTGTAAAGATATTCTGAGTTATATTTCTAAAAATATTATGTGCAGGGTTTTTGACCATTGTTACTGGCTGTTTTTAATACTGGCAGGTTGCGTCTTACTAGAGCGCAGCAGTTTTGAATCGAAAAAAGACATTGGAAGAAAAGAAACGGAAGATCAGGGTATAAAAGGGATTTCTGACAGATGCCCTGGTCCTAGTCTGGAGTTAAGAGTCGGTTCAGTCTGGACACGAGAAATCAGTATAGTCTAAAATCAAGAAAACAGCTAAGTCTAGTTTGGAGTCAAGATCTGTCATATCTTGAGTTTTGAGCACAGCCTGGTGGAGTCAAAGAGCGGCCTTCGTTTAGTGCTGCCGTGGCTGTTGCTAACTGTCTGCTGGAAGCTGCTTTGCGAACTGACGAGCCTGGCACTGGGGCTCATTACCTGTCTGCTGGAAGCTGCTCTTCGAGCTGACGAGCCTGGCATTGGGCGGTACGTGTCTGCTGGTGGGTCCTACCAAATCGCCCTGCATCAAGTTCGTCGTGGTCAAGCTCATCTTAATCAAGCCAGCTTTCTACGACTGCAAGTTTGTCTTCAGTTACTATCACGCTCAGAGATTTGCGGAGATATTTAAAACGTTCTCGGTTAACCTGCCCTTCACTTTTGTACTAATTTATTGTATTTTTCATTTCATCATTTATTAAATTCATTTTCCCCTAATTACTTTTTTAATGTATAAATCTGTTTACTCCTTTCATCAAGGAATAAGCAAGTTTGTTACATTTTGGCGCCTAACGCAAAATCAAGTCTTGATCTTAAACATATTCCCTAAATTCTAAAACAACTTCCACAAGAGATTATATTTGGTAACTATTTTCATCATATTTTCATCATATTACATCACTAAATCTCTACTTATACTCTTAAACACTTAATTCATATATTTATCTATATCTTCTATGAATCTCATCAAAAAAGGTTTAGTGTCGTGGGCTCGAACTATTATTGGCGCTGTTTGCGTCCTTCTTAATAATAACTCAGACTCTCTTGACTCTCTCTCTCCCTTTTAATTTTATCTACTTTATTTTTAACTTTTTTATCTTATACTTACTCATGACTCATCTTCCTCTTCCCTTCTTCTAACTGTAGAGTTTTATTCGGTCTATTTAAACTCTTAAGTTTTTATTTTCTTTGTTCATTCATTGGTTCTTAAACCATTAAAATATTATTTTTAATCTTCTTCTATATCTGTTCTTATCAGATAACTCTTTGAAGTGCTTTTAGGTACAAGTTATCTAACCTTCTATTATACTAACTGTACTATAAGTTGGTATAACTATTTTCTTATCAACTCTAAAAGTTGACTCTGAAGCGGGTTGCGACTTCCTTAAAATAAGCCTTCGCTAATCTTCAACTCTAAAAGTTGATTGAAGCGGGTTGCGACTTCCTTAAAATAAGCCTTCGCTAATCTTCAACTCTAAAAGTTGACTGAAGCGGGTTGCGACTTCCTTAAAATAAGCCTTCGCTAATCTTCAACTCTAAAAGTTGATTGGGGTGAATCCCTTATTATTATTTTTCATCTTATTATGGGTTTTAGACGCGAGCGGATTACAACTCCAAAAATAAGCCTACTGTTATTGATTTATCAGGTGGAGTAGTGATCATTGAATGTGAATCCTACCTGGCCTAACTTCGTAAGATGTCGGTATGTTTGAATGAGTTATGAAAGTTTTGTGAATGCTGTAATACTTTAACCTTACCAAAATTTTTGTTCTAGGCCAAAAATTTTCTCGGGGTCGTTGGGGAAATATAGTATCTGCTTACTACAGATACTTTATACTCACACTTAATCATCCATATTCATATTTTTATTTCATTTTTATAAATATTTTCTAATCCTTTGTTGTGACATGTTTACTTCAAATTTGTCAGATGTCATTTACTTTTATTTGTGATTGTTACCAGCCAAACTCTCTATGAAGGTTTCACTTAGATTATATAAATTACTAAAAATTATTATCATCAATTCGTGAGTTCAATTATTGTATTTTATATTTAATAGCGAATATTTGCTGTGTAAAGATATTCTGAGTTATATTTCTAAAAATATTATGTGCAGGGTTTTTGACCATTGTTACTGGCTGTTTTTAATACTGGCAGGTTGCGTCTTACTAGAGCGCAGCAGTTTTGAATCGAAAAAAGACATTGGAAGAAAAGAAACGGAAGATCAGGGTATAAAAGGGATTTCTGACAGATGCCCTGGTCCTAGTCTGGAGTTAAGAGTCGGTTCAGTCTGGACACGAGAAATCAGTATAGTCTAAAATCAAGAAAACAGCTAAGTCTAGTTTGGAGTCAAGATCTGTCATATCTTGAGTTTTGAGCACAGCCTGGTGGAGTCAAAGAGCGGCCTTCGTTTAGTGCTGCCGTGGCTGTTGCTAACTGTCTGCTGGAAGCTGCTTTGCGAACTGACGAGCCTGGCACTGGGGCTCATTACCTGTCTGCTGGAAGCTGCTCTTCGAGCTGACGAGCCTGGCATTGGGCGGTACGTGTCTGCTGGTGGGTCCTACCAAATCGCCCTGCATCAAGTTCGTCGTGGTCAAGCTCATCTTAATCAAGCCAGCTTTCTACGACTGCAAGTTTGTCTTCAGTTACTATCACGCTCAGAGATTTGCGGAGATATTTAAAACGTTCTCGGTTAACCTGCCCTTCACTTTTGTACTAATTTATTGTATTTTTCATTTCATCATTTATTAAATTCATTTTCCCCTAATTACTTTTTTAATGTATAAATCTGTTTACTCCTTTCATCAAGGAATAAGCAAGTTTGTTACATTTTGGCGCCTAACGCAAAATCAAGTCTTGATCTTAAACATATTCCCTAAATTCTAAAACAACTTCCACAAGAGATTATATTTGGTAACTATTTTCATCATATTTTCATCATATTACATCACTAAATCTCTACTTATACTCTTAAACACTTAATTCATATATTTATCTATATCTTCTATGAATCTCATCAAAAAAGGTTTAGTGTCGTGGGCTCGAACTATTATTGGCGCTGTTTGCGTCCTTCTTAATAATAACTCAGACTCTCTTGACTCTCTCTCTCCCTTTTAATTTTATCTACTTTATTTTTAACTTTTTTATCTTATACTTACTCATGACTCATCTTCCTCTTCCCTTCTTCTAACTGTAGAGTTTTATTCGGTCTATTTAAACTCTTAAGTTTTTATTTTCTTTGTTCATTCATTGGTTCTTAAACCATTAAAATATTATTTTTAATCTTCTTCTATATCTGTTCTTATCAGATAACTCTTTGAAGTGCTTTTAGGTACAAGTTATCTAACCTTCTATTATACTAACTGTACTATAAGTTGGTATAACTATTTTCTTATCAACTCTAAAAGTTGACTCTGAAGCGGGTTGCGACTTCCTTAAAATAAGCCTTCGCTAATCTTCAACTCTAAAAGTTGATTGAAGCGGGTTGCGACTTCCTTAAAATAAGCCTTCGCTAATCTTCAACTCTAAAAGTTGACTGAAGCGGGTTGCGACTTCCTTAAAATAAGCCTTCGCTAATCTTCAACTCTAAAAGTTGATTGGGGTGAATCCCTTATTATTATTTTTCATCTTATTATGGGTTTTAGACGCGAGCGGATTACAACTCCAAAAATAAGCCTACTGTTATTGATTTATCAGGTGGAGTAGTGATCATTGAATGTGAATCCTACCTGGCCTAACTTCGTAAGATGTCGGTATGTTTGAATGAGTTATGAAAGTTTTGTGAATGCTGTAATACTTTAACCTTACCAAAATTTTTGTTCTAGGCCAAAAATTTTCTCGGGGTCGTTGGGGAAATATAGTATCTGCTTACTACAGATACTTTATACTCACACTTAATCATCCATATTCATATTTTTATTTCATTTTTATAAATATTTTCTAATCCTTTGTTGTGACATGTTTACTTCAAATTTGTCAGATGTCATTTACTTTTATTTGTGATTGTTACCAGCCAAACTCTCTATGAAGGTTTCACTTAGATTATATAAATTACTAAAAATTATTATCATCAATTCGTGAGTTCAATTATTGTATTTTATATTTAATAGCGAATATTTGCTGTGTAAAGATATTCTGAGTTATATTTCTAAAAATATTATGTGCAGGGTTTTTGACCATTGTTACTGGCTGTTTTTAATACTGGCAGGTTGCGTCTTACTAGAGCGCAGCAGTTTTGAATCGAAAAAAGACATTGGAAGAAAAGAAACGGAAGATCAGGGTATAAAAGGGATTTCTGACAGATGCCCTGGTCCTAGTCTGGAGTTAAGAGTCGGTTCAGTCTGGACACGAGAAATCAGTATAGTCTAAAATCAAGAAAACAGCTAAGTCTAGTTTGGAGTCAAGATCTGTCATATCTTGAGTTTTGAGCACAGCCTGGTGGAGTCAAAGAGCGGCCTTCGTTTAGTGCTGCCGTGGCTGTTGCTAACTGTCTGCTGGAAGCTGCTTTGCGAACTGACGAGCCTGGCACTGGGGCTCATTACCTGTCTGCTGGAAGCTGCTCTTCGAGCTGACGAGCCTGGCATTGGGCGGTACGTGTCTGCTGGTGGGTCCTACCAAATCGCCCTGCATCAAGTTCGTCGTGGTCAAGCTCATCTTAATCAAGCCAGCTTTCTACGACTGCAAGTTTGTCTTCAGTTACTATCACGCTCAGAGATTTGCGGAGATATTTAAAACGTTCTCGGTTAACCTGCCCTTCACTTTTGTACTAATTTATTGTATTTTTCATTTCATCATTTATTAAATTCATTTTCCCCTAATTACTTTTTTAATGTATAAATCTGTTTACTCCTTTCATCAAGGAATAAGCAAGTTTGTTACAATGGCAAAAGCTTACTCCTACATGGAACTTAAAATATAACTGGCGAAATACACGTCTGCCTTCGAGATAGCAGGCGATATGTTTCTGTTATTTTTCTGTGCTGAAATTCAAAAACACAAGACATTTAATGTATTCTCAAAGTGAGACGAATTCGAATGATCGAGTAATGGGGTCCTGTCTGTTTTTCTATGATCATCCATCAGTAATAATTCTATACACGAAGCCACATGAATATTATTAAAACCATGAATTTCAGATATGATAACCTCTGATAAGACGCATTCAGTTATGAAAGCAATGCAGTGACTCCCAAATTACTCGCCGCAATAGTTTAAAAAATAGATTTCATCTATTACAGAGGTCGGTTAAATTCCAGATTACAAGACTTTTGAGAATACATATATGTATTATTTAGCTGCATTCAGTTAGATTTGAAGACGAACAAATCAGAATTGGAAAAATGCAGGGCTGTAACTTCTTAACTAATCGATAAACATGTTTTTCTTCATTTCCAAAACCATCAAAAATTACCAAAAACATCCCTCCACATCTCTACATCTCGCTATAAAATCGACGTCATCTTACGATAAACACGCTGTTGTATTAATAAACGCTTTGACATTGACCCGAGCACATGCGACTGTAGTCCACTGTACTGACCGACTGTCCGAGTCTCTGTCTCATTCACTCGTGGGGCTAACATCACGGGAGAAAGAGAGAACGTAGGAATGAGAGCTTATGATAAGCTTGTTCGTGTTATCATGCTCGGAGAATACTTGATTTGCTGGATTCGTTAAGGTTATACTCTGACATTTTAATTTTTATATTTAGAATGAATTTGAAATTCAATGATTTTCTGACCATTTTTTTTTTGGAAATTATTATTCATTTTATTTTAGTGTGAATGTGAGGACCATGTGGGTTGTATGGTTTTTTTTTATTACCTTTGGTCTTAACGATTGCCTGGCAGTTTGTGTAATGCAAGCGACCTACACTAATGTCCTTTTGGTATTGTTTGCGTGCTGAGCTCCTTGAGTTATGAGTTGAGCTACACGATAACTGACAACTGCTTGCACTGACTGGACAAGTCCACTCAAATCTGTTTGTTTCTTTCTTCAAAAGACCATCTCAGACAATTATCTGCATAGTTCTCATGTGAGTTAGCCAATATTATATCTGGATTCTGGACCTTAAAAGAGACTCAGAGAAGAAACACCGGCCTCATCTAGTTTAAAAAAAGAGGACGTTTAAAGTGTTTCTAAAAACCTATTTGCAAAAATAACCATCATTTCATTTCATTACTGGAGTTTCATTGTACAAATCGGGACGGCTGTTGACTGAGTAACGAATTATTGTCGGGCCTACGCTGTCCTCCCGTACTAACGCTGTAACATAATAATCTTGTAAAACCAAGTAATAAAAAAAAAATAACCATGGAGCTGCCAATTCTTCACATCAATCTGAACGAAGGCTACATCATTATAGATATCAAAGGAATAATAATAACGTACAAGTACTCAATATCATATTTGAGGAGTTTATGACTAAACAATAACACACACTTGGGTCGATAGTTAGGTTAAGCCGCGTTTGCCTGGATGGGTGACCATTCATTACATACCGAGTTTCCCCCATGTCTCGGAAAGCACGTTAACCTGATGGTTCCGGCCGGCAATAGGGGTGCGGACTGGGTAAAGAAAACGACATTCTTTTTTGTCCGTCAGACAGGTAATACAAAAGACACGTATTTTTTGTTTTATCAAAATATCAAAAAAATACTTAGTTAAAACTCATTAAAGTTAGAGAGTGGGCTCACTACGTCACAAGTAGGTACTTTTAAAACTTACCTACATGTGACGTCATGCGCCATTTCAACTCAATATATCTCCGAAATTTTATGACCACGTGAAAAAAGAAAAAATACGTGTCCAATACTTTTCAATAAACTACCCGACGGACAAAGAAAAAAAAATGTGATTATCCCCTATTCCAGACTCCGTGGCTTCTACTGAGATATTCCTAATGGAAAACTTTACACAGGTGGTTACCAAACGTCTTTACTTAAAAACAATATTTTAACCATGGGTCCAATTATATATAATAAATTACCGATACAATTAAAAGAGTTACCCATAAACGTTTTTCTGCTACAGGACAAGTGTTACTATGCAATTAAAGATTTTGTTAATGACAAAACTTTCTGTTAATGGGTTGTGTGCTGCTTTCGTGTAATTTAATTTAGTGACATTTCTATCTTTACTTTTTATTGCAATTCTAATGTTATTTTATTTTTTTGCCATTTTATTGACATTTGTAATTGAATTTATTAGTTGAATTTTTTGACATTCAAAGCTTAATTTGTAGACATTTGGTAGTTTAATTTGTCGAGATTTAATTTATTGACATTTGTACTTGATTTTCTGTTATTGACATTTGTATTTAATTTTTCTGGCATTTTTTTAAAATGTAATTCATTGAAATTTGTAAGTACTTGATTTTTTGCCATTTTCAATTTAATTTATTGACATTTGGTAATTTTGCACGCCGTAAGGCAAAATGTATCGGGACGCTCATCAAAATGACCATCATATTCTGTATACCTACATTATTGGCAAATAAACGATTTCTATTTCTATAAAAACCAATAACACTTTGCTGGACCTGGGAATTGTATCCAGGACCCAGGATGTGATTATCCCCTAATTTGTAGATCTGTGACAGTCTTTTCAGGTAGTCAGTGGCCCGATAGTCTGACAACCAGTCTTACCAAGGGGTATCGAATTATCCAGTACTAACTGGGGTGTGGAGGTCAGATAGGCAGTCGCTCCATATTAGATTCTGGTATTCAACTACATCCGGTTAGACTTGAATCCGACCCCAACATAGTTGAGAAAAGGCTAATGACAAAATATCTTATTTGTTGATACCCTTGTTCCACGCGGTCTTAAGAGCGTTTACACTTTACGGCATTTTATACAAGCTTGACAGCCCTCTTCTGGGGCACTGGGTTCAAGCACAAGTGCGGGTGCCCGGGGCCCCAGAGGGCGGCAAATACTTAAATTATTTTTTTTAATAATTTAATATAATGTCAAATGTGATTTTTAATAAAAAAAAAAAATTCTGTGTATCTTTAATCTTTAATGTATTTTTTATGGAATTGTTAGTTTTTTAATGTCATTGTTTAAGTTATTAGTGATTTTATAACATTTTAATGTAACAAAGAACTCGTTTTTTTACTAACACAAGTTATGGACCAATGTCTGAAATAAAAAGATTTTATTTTTTTATTTTTTATACAAACATTCAAGTCGTTATTTCTGAAATGACTGAACAGATTTTAATGAAACTTGCTACGCATAAGCAGTTTACATAGGTCTAAAAAGTTACTAAAAAACATTTTAGAAAAATAATGTTACAGCTAAATTAGACCGATTATTAATTATCTATAGAAACAGAAAGGGGTTCGAACATTTTTGTATGGAGCCTGGCATATCTAGTGTTTTTTGTGTCATATGGACTCATATGGTGATCTTTACTTCTAAATATCTCGAAAAAGTGACACTTTAGGATACCATGTTATGTAACATTTTTTGTTTGTATAAGTGTCCTCTATCCAAATATACCACTTTTATCGTGCTCGGTAATTTGGAAAAAAAAAATCAAGATGGCTGCGGCTAGATATGCCACAAAGGTTCGTACCCCTTTCCAATTATCTTCATTTTTATTTTTTTGTAACTTTTTAGACCTATGTATACTGGTTATGCGTAGGAAGTTTCATTAAAATCTGTTCAGTCATTTCGGAAAATAACGACTTGAAAGTTTGTATGAAATGCCGTAGGGTATAAACGCTCTTTAGTTATGCGGCTGTTATTATTTACCCTAGAGCTCCTACTTACTTATTTACTGCCAGTAAATAATCCAGAAAACAACCAAATTGGACAACGATATCCATAAAAAGTTCATAGATAATCTCTATATGCATATGAAAGTCATAAATATTCATCAAATACTTTACTGGCCATCTCAACAGAACCGCCACAAAGTGAATTTCCAATAAGTGACGATAAAACGACGAAATAAAATCCTCTTTCACTGGTTGATGGTACATTAACTGTAATTTAAAATTAAAATCCTTTCAGTTGATTCAAAGATTATGCTAAGTTATGTAGGTGGCTGCTTTTTACGTAAACCATTTTAAGGTTCGACGCGATTCGAACCGAACAAGACGAAGTTCGATTTAAGGGCACGCCCTGTTAATTCTAAAAGGGATTTTTAAGACCTTTTAGGCTTGTATTTTTTAGGGGAATTGTGTTAATTTATTTTAATGTTCACCCACACCGACTTGTGAAAGTGTGGAGCTTTATCTTTGCAAGTGTTAGTGAGAATAATGTTATTAGAAATCTAAGTTATCATGCTGTAAACTGTCTGTTGCATTACAAACAGTGACTTCGGTTTGGTTGCGCTTTTAGTATTATCTTGGAGTTGCTTTCCGGATTTTCAAATCATTGCACCATTCGTTCATTGTTCAGAGTAGTTACAGCACTGATGATAACATCTGTGTCAATTGTTTAATTTAGTGCTCTTATATTGTTTTATTTTTACTTTTGTATAGATTCTTTTTATTTACCTATTTTTTGTGAATGAGTAGACATTGTAGGCTTTTTTTTTTTTTCTTTTCTTTTCTTTTCTTTTCTTTTACTACCTTCTTTAGTAAGCAACGACTTATTGTCGGGCCTACGCTGTCCTCCATGGAGTTTCTTGCCGGTTCTTCTCCATAGGAAACGACCAACCCGAAGCGTGCAAGTTTTATAAGTGCCCGTGTAGGCCTATGTAAAATAAAATATTTCGATTTTGATTTGGGACAGTGGTCTGGTTTATAGGACACAGGCCTGGTCGCGAATAATATTTTATTCAACATGCAACCTGACACTTCTTCTTCAACCTTTGGCCACCCAATGCTGAGTGTAGGTCTCTTCCAAATCTCTCCACTTTTGGTGGTTATGTGTCATGGCTATCCAGTTTCTTCCGGCCACTTTAATGAGATCGTCTGTCCACCTAGTCGGTTGTCTTCCCACATTCCTCCGTCCGTGGTCTCCACTCCAGCAATTTCTTCCCCCATCTTCCATCCAGTCTACGGCATATATGGCGCGCCCTCTTCCACTTTCTTTTTGCTACTTAGGTACCTGCAAATTACATAAAATGTAAGAAAATTTAAATTTCACGGTGTAACAAACTTGCTTATTCCTTGATGAAAGGAGTAAACAGATTTATACATTAAAAAAGTAATTAGGGGAAAATGAATTTAATAAATGATGAAATGAAAAATACAATAAATTAGTACAAAAGTGAAGGGCAGGTTAACCGAGAACGTTTTAAATATCTCCGCAAATCTCTGAGCGTGATAGTAACTGAAGACAAACTTGCAGTCGTAGAAAGCTGGCTTGATTAAGATGAGCTTGACCACGACGAACTTGATGCAGGGCGATTTGGTAGGACCCACCAGCAGACACGTACCGCCCAATGCCAGGCTCGTCAGCTCGAAGAGCAGCTTCCAGCAGACAGGTAATGAGCCCCAGTGCCAGGCTCGTCAGTTCGCAAAGCAGCTTCCAGCAGACAGTTAGCAACAGCCACGGCAGCACTAAACGAAGGCCGCTCTTTGACTCCACCAGGCTGTGCTCAAAACTCAAGATATGACAGATCTTGACTCCAAACTAGACTTAGCTGTTTTCTTGATTTTAGACTATACTGATTTCTCGTGTCCAGACTGAACCGACTCTTAACTCCAGACTAGAACCAGGGCATCTGTCAGAAATCCCTTTTATACCCTGATCTTCCGTTTCTTTTCTTCCAATCATTTTTTTAGATTCAAAACTGCTGCGCTCTAGTAAGACGCAACCTGCCAGTATTAAAAACAGCCAGTAACAATGGTCAAAAACCCTGCACATAATATTTTTAGAAATATAACTCAGAATATCTTTACACAGCAAATATTCGCAATTAACTATAAAATACAACAATTTGAACTGACGAATTGATGATAATAATTTTTAGTAATATATAATCTAAATGAAACCTTCATAGAGAGTTTGGTTGGTTACAATTAAAAATAAAAGTAAATGACAGCTGACAAGTTCGATGTAAACAATGTCACAACAAAGAAAACTAAGAAAATATTTATAAAAATGAAACAAATCGTAATATGCTAATGGAAAACCAATAAAAGTATGAATATGGATGATAAGTGTGAGTATAAAGTGTCTGTAGTAGGCAGATACTATATTTTCCCAACGACCCCGAGAAAATTTTTGGCCTAGAACAAAAATTTTGGTAAGGATAAGGTATTACAGCATTCACAAAACTTTCATAACTCATTCAAACACACCGACATCTAATGAAGTTAGGCCAGGTAGGATTCACATTCAATGATCACTACTCCACCTGATAAATCAATAACAGTAGGCTTATTTTTGGAGTTGTAATCCGCTCGCGTCTAAAACCCATAATAAGATGAAAAATCATAATAAGGGATCCACCCCAATCAACTTTTAGAGTTGAAGATTAGCGAAGGCTTATTTTAAGGAAGTTGCAACCCGCTTCAATCAACTTTTAGAGTTGAAGTTTAGCGAAGACTTATTTTAAGGAAGTCGCAACCTGCTTCAGTCAACTTTTAGAGTTGATAAGAAAATAGTTATACCAACTTATAGTACAGTTAGTATAATAGAAGGTTAGGTAACTTGTACCTAAAAGCACTTCTAAGAGTTATCTGATAAGAACAGATATAGAAGACGATTAAAAATAATCTTTTAATGGTTTAAAAACCAATGAAAGAACAAAAGAAAATAAAAATTATAGAGTTTAAATAGACCGAATAAAACTCTACAGTTAGAAGAAAGGAAGAGGATAGAGATGAGTCATGAGTAAGTTTATGAATGGTGAATTTATTTACATAACTATAGACATCATATTTTAAAATCCTTAATATGCCATTTAGCTTGGTTGCCATTAGGATCCTCTAGTATATAGACTAATGGAGATAATTTTTGCAACACAGTGGACTTCACATATTTCGGTGCTAGTTTTGCGCTGAAATAAGTCCCAGCCTGGCTATTTATATAGTTTCTTCGCCAGACTGTGTCTCCTACATTATATTCTTTAAAGGTATGACTTTCATTATATCGAGAAGAGTTACGAACATGAGCAATATGAAGGGCTGTCTGAACTTTATCGAAAGTTGCAGACAATAAACCTATGTTAGTAGCATAGATATCCCTAGGTAGAAAAACGATTTCATTAATATTATTAGTTGGCGTATAAAGTGAGCCCGAAGTAACTGTTTCTCGTCCAAAGAGTAAAAAGTTAGGAGAGAAACCAGTAGTAACATTGGTTGTGCTGTTCATAGCATATTGGACTTTAGGAAGGTGGGTATCCCAAGATCTATGGTCATCGCCAACCAAAGATGACAAAGCTGTGATTATAGTACGGTTGTATCTTTCAGTCGGATTAACTTGAGGACAATAGTGAGGAGAGAAAAATATGTATGGTATGTTATATCTGCCCAGAAAATTACGAAATTCATGAGATTGGAATTGAGATCCGTTATCCATAATAATGGTCTGAGGTACTCCATGAACTAGAAAAACAAAATTTTCTAAGTTAGAAATGATGTTAGCACTAGTAGCCCGTTTTAGTGGAAAAATCAGGGAATATTTAGTAAAACAACAATTAACCACTAGAATAAATTGATTTCTACGTCGAGTCATAGGTAAAGGACCCATTAGATCCAGAGAAATTGTTTGAAAAGGCCTGGAACAAATTTTTGGTCTACCCATAAGGCCAAAAGGAGAGTGATTTGCGTGTTTGTAAGTTAAGCAATTATCACAGATAGAAATTATTTTAGCGATATCTTTAAACATAGCTGGCCAGTAATATAGAAGTGATAATTTTTTATAAGTTTTAAAGATTCCTAGATGAGGCTGGTCTGGAGAACCATGATTATCTTTGACAAGGGTTTCCCGAATATCAGGATGAGGGACTTCTTTCCACATGAAATCTTCAGTTAATGCGTAGGGAGATTGAGTATAACGGAATAATTTATTTTCGCGAATAGTATAATTAGGATATAGGTCAGGATTGTTACGACATTCCAAAAGTAGTTTGTTATAGTGTTCTAATGCTGGAGATATAGATTGAGGAGCGAGTGAGACAGGATTTACACCAAGTGGACATGATGTACGGGAGAGTAAATCTGGGACTAAATTGTCTTTACCTCTTTTGTGTTTTAGAATAAAATTAAAAGATGACAACCTAAGAGCCCACCGCGCGAGTCTACCGGATGGGTTGGATAATTTCAAAAACCATTTAAGTGCTGCGTGGTCTGTATAAACAGTGAATTGTTTACCATTATCGATATAACAACGCCAATGCTCTAAAGCTGAAATTACCGCAAGAGTTTCTCTTTCTGTAGTTGAGTAATTGCGCTCATTTTTATTAAGAGATTTGCTCATATAGGCTATAACTACTTCTTTGTCGTCTTTTATTTGTGTTAACATACCACCGATGCCAAAGTTAGAAGCATCGCAATGTACAGAGAAAGGGAGATCGTAATCAGGACAAGCTAGTATAGGAGTAGTAACGAGAGCTTCTTTAAGTTTATTAAAAGCTAAAGTAGCGTCTTTATCATAAATGAATTTAGGAGCGTTTTTACCGGAAGAAGTTAGTTTATTAAGTGGAGTTGCAATTGTGCTGAAGTTGGGAATAAAACGACGAAACCAGCTACAAGTTCCAATAAATTTTCTCACTTCTTTACGAGTAGTGGGAGTAGGAAATTCGAGTATTGCATTAATTTTAGTCGGATCTGAGCGTAAACCATTTTCATCTACAATATATCCTAAGTATTTAAGTTCATTTTTAAAGAATTGACTTTTATCAAAGTTAATAGTTAATTTAGCAAACGTTAGTTTCTCAAGAACTTTAACTAAATAAGAGATATGCTCTTCAAATGATTCTGAAATGATTATTATATCATCAAGATAACAAAAGACTTTATTATCGAATTCAGGAGTGAAGAGCATGTCCATAAGTCTTTGCTGAGTCGCTGGAGCATTAGTTAAACCAAAAGGCATGATAACAAAGCGATACATGCCTCGACCAGGGACATAAAAAGCTGTTTTATCTTTATCTGTTTCTTCTTTCAAAGGAATCTCCCAAAATGCTTTAGCAATATCGATGCTTGAGAGAAATTTAGCATTTTTGAGGTTGTCTAAAATTTCGTTAACATATGGAAGGCTGTATGCATCTCTACGAGTAACTGAATTTAATTTACGACTATCAACACAGAATCGCCATTCGCCATTCTTTTTAGGTGTGATGATAACCGGAGAAAGCCAAGGGCTTTCGCATTTTTCAATAACACCCCATTCCAACATTTTATCGACTTCTATAATGAGAGCTTTTTGTTTTTCAGGAGAAAGACGGTAACAACGTTGTTTAATTGGAGGAATATCACCAGTATCGATATGGTGACTAATAAGATGAGTGCGTCCCAGTACTCCTCTACTTTCGAAGGATATAGCTTTAAAACGTTTAATCATGTCATCAGCGATAGTTTTTTGCTCTAAAGTGAGATTATTATAAGGGAGTAATTGTTTAGTAGTTTCAGTAACCACTGAACATTTATTACTAGTTTTAAAAGCCGAAGAAAGTATATGAGGAATAAGGTTAAACTTTTTCCAAAAGTCGACTCCTAAAATAATTGAAGGAGATATATCTGGGAATACAAAGGCTTGGATTAGATGAGTTTGATTATTGTATCTAATCGGAATGTCAATTGAGCCAAGGGATTTACTTTTATGTTTACTGGCAGTAGTAATCGTCGTTGAAAAAGACTTGGATAACGTGAAGCCTAATTTTAAAATTTCTAAGTGAGAGTTATTACCAAGTATTGTAATAGAACTACCACTGTCTAATAAACCCGAAAATATTTGGTTATTGATTGAAATATCAATAAAAGGACGATTAAAATCTTTTTCATTATCATATAGTGATGTTATTTTGTAACAATGAAAGAATTTTTTTAAAGTTTGTAACCAATCATGCCAGTCTGATTGATTAAAGTTTTTATTACCCAAGTCGTTGTTTAGTTTTTTGAATTATTAGTCTTATTACAGTTAGGACAATTAGTAGATTTAACATCTTTTAAACCACATTTAAAACAAATAATTAATGTACGAGGTTGAGAGCAATTAATTAAAGAATGACCGTTAGTACGACAGCGCACACAAAAGGCATTATTATTAAATTTATTAATTGAATTAACTTGATATTTATTGTTAAAACGATTAAAATTTGTTCTAGAAGGGAAAGTGTTAGAGGTTGAGGGCTTAGTAGATTTATAATTAAATTCAACAGTTAAAGAATTATTTGTAGTTTGAGGTTCACAGAAACGTTTCTCTTTGTCCAGAAATTCTTCATATTTTTGACAACAGGAGATAAGTGTATAGATTGAATTAATATTATTATTCGCGATATAAGGTGAGTAGCAAGGTCGGATGTTGCGAATAATGATTTGTAATTTTTTAGTTTCCGTTAATTTTTCAGAAAGTCTGGAAAACATGCCAGTCAGTATCGAAACAAAAATGACTATAGGTTCATCTTTGCCTTGTGTTCGATTATTAATAGCTTCTAGTAATTTATGGTCATAGTCAAAACCACTAAAGTCCGAAATTAAAGCTTCGCAAAGTTCGTCCCAAGATAACAAAGAATCCCGTTTAAATCGGTACCAATGTAGGGCGTTATCAGTAAGTAACTCGAACGCATGATCCAATAATTTGTTTGATGAAATGTTCCTAGAAATACTGAATTCCTGAATCTTCTGAATAAATGAACGCGGACAAGTGTTTCCGTCATATTTCATGCGTTTTAATTCATTTAAAGAATTATTGGGAATAGAATTAAGAGGTTGAGACTGAGTGTCGGGAAGTAAAGTATGGTACATAGTCTCATTGGGACTATTAGGAGTTGAAGAAGGACGATTGACTGTTATAGGTTGAGAGTTGATGTCGTTGGAAACAGTGGTTATTAAAGAATAAAATTTTGATTCCAAGTTGAGAAATCTTTCTTTAGTTTGAGATAGATGATTTTCTTCTGAGGGATCTGAGTGTATATCAATTCTTTCTAGTCGAAAGTGTAAATGATTAATAAACGTTTTAATTTTTTTGTTGAGTCTAAGGTTGCCCTGTTCTAACAAAAGGATTTTTGTTTCTATATAATTTAAGGTAGTGGTAAGTTGATTCAAATCAGTCTTAACTTCCAATACCGAGTCAAAGATATCTTCAGAAGAAGTATGAGATGAGAGTTGAAGAATTTGTTTTTTAAGCTGTATTATAGTATCTTTTGGTTCTTCTAATCTTATTTTGATTTCATATTCTAGCTCAGCTTTGTTTAGGAGTTCGAAGAAAATAATTCTATCCATGATTAAAAAGTTAAAGATAAAGTAGATAAATTAAAAGGGAGAGAGAGTCAAGAGTCCGAGTTATTATTAAGAAGGATTCTAAAACAGCCTACTTGAAATATTCAAGAGCGTTGAAGGACTGTCATGTGTAGTAGTCTATACTTTTGCGCTAAACCAGCGCCGATAATAGTTCGAGCCCACGACACTAAACCTATTTTGATGAGATTCATAGATGATATAGATAAATAAATAATAAGTGTTTAAGATTATAAGTAGATTAAGTGATGTAATATGATGAAAATAGTTACCAAATATAATCTCTTGTGGAAGTTGTTTTAGAATTTAGAGAATATGTTTAAGATCAAGACTTGATTTTGCGTTAGGCGCCAAAATGTAACAAACTTGCTTATTCCTTGATGAAAGGAGTAAACAGATTTATACATTAAAAAAGTAATTAGGGGAAAATGAATTTAATAAATGATGAAATGAAAAATACAATAAATTAGTACAAAAGTGAAGGGCAGGTTAACCGAGAACGTTTTAAATATCTCCGCAAATCTCTGAGCGTGATAGTAACTGAAGACAAACTTGCAGTCGTAGAAAGCTGGCTTGATTAAGATGAGCTTGACCACGACGAACTTGATGCAGGGCGATTTGGTAGGACCCACCAGCAGACACGTACCGCCCAATGCCAGGCTCGTCAGCTCGAAGAGCAGCTTCCAGCAGACAGGTAATGAGCCCCAGTGCCAGGCTCGTCAGTTCGCAAAGCAGCTTCCAGCAGACAGTTAGCAACAGCCACGGCAGCACTAAACGAAGGCCGCTCTTTGACTCCACCAGGCTGTGCTCAAAACTCAAGATATGACAGATCTTGACTCCAAACTAGACTTAGCTGTTTTCTTGATTTTAGACTATACTGATTTCTCGTGTCCAGACTGAACCGACTCTTAACTCCAGACTAGAACCAGGGCATCTGTCAGAAATCCCTTTTATACCCTGATCTTCCGTTTCTTTTCTTCCAATCATTTTTTTAGATTCAAAACTGCTGCGCTCTAGTAAGACGCAACCTGCCAGTATTAAAAACAGCCAGTAACAATGGTCAAAAACCCTGCACATAATATTTTTAGAAATATAACTCAGAATATCTTTACACAGCAAATATTCGCAATTAACTATAAAATACAACAATTTGAACTGACGAATTGATGATAATAATTTTTAGTAATATATAATCTAAATGAAACCTTCATAGAGAGTTTGGTTGGTTACAATTAAAAATAAAAGTAAATGACAGCTGACAAGTTCGATGTAAACAATGTCACAACAAAGAAAACTAAGAAAATATTTATAAAAATGAAACAAATCGTAATATGCTAATGGAAAACCAATAAAAGTATGAATATGGATGATAAGTGTGAGTATAAAGTGTCTGTAGTAGGCAGATACTATAACGGATAACTCAGCGCATTTTTCTTAAGTAGGCATACATACAAAATAGTACCAATTCCTTTTTCCTTTACAAACCGGATGAATAAAATTCTAAGCAATAGCCATACTTTG
Source organism: Cerastis leucographa (assembly GCA_963082945.1). Taxonomy (NCBI): domain Eukaryota; kingdom Metazoa; phylum Arthropoda; class Insecta; order Lepidoptera; family Noctuidae; genus Cerastis; species Cerastis leucographa. The sequence continues at coordinate 18,429,049 of OY720354.1, forward strand.
GGTATTTTTTTATGTTGAAAAAGTATTTTTTTTTATCAATAAGTTTCAACGTGTTCGTTTGTAAGGGTCAGCTCACACCGAGACGCGACGTTGCGCGCACATTTTAAAGAGCCATTCAAAATTTAACTTTATTTTCTACATGAAAAGATACACATTTCGTTATGAGAATACGTTGCGCCACGCAGCGCTGCGCCGCGTGAAGCCTGTAAAGAAATTTGTATCTTTTCGTGTACAAAATAAAGTTATATTTTGAATCGCTCTTAAAAAGTGTGCGCGCAGCCTCGCGTCGCGTCGCGTCTCGGTGTGAGCTGACGCTAAGTGATTTGGGTTGAAGCCTAGAAGCATTGTTATAATAATGTGCCTATCTTCCGATGGAATAAACCGGTAACTTTGAATCCTTAGTATTTTTCGCCTATTTACTATTTAAATTATGTTTAACATATTGATTTTGTAAAAAGCGATTATCGTTTATCATGCTAGGAAGGTCTTGATTTTCTCAAGATATCAATGGCAAATAAGAGTAATAAGCCATTGATAGAGCTAGATCGTTATAATTCTCACAAAAGACATGAATTATAGTAATGTCTATGGGATGATGAAAATTCAATGTTTTTGGTCGATTGTTTAGCTCGTGTCTAAATAATAACAGCTGCACGCGTCAATCTTTAAGGTTAAGCCGTGCTTGCCGAGGTTGGTCCGAGGATGGGTGAACATAATTAAATACCGAGTTTCCTTCGTGCCTCGGAAAGCACATTAAGCCGTTGGTCCCGGCTGTCATTAATTTGTAGATCATTGACAGTCGTTACGAGTAGTCAGAAGGAAAAAGTCTGACATCCAGTCTTACTAAGGGGTATCGTTTTACCCAGTCACTCAGTCACTGGGTTGCGGAGGTCAGATAGGCAGTCGCTTTATGTAAAATACTACAGTTGCATCCGGTTAGACTGGAAGCCGACCCCAAGATAGTTTGGGAAAAGGCTAGGCAGATGATGATGGTCGATTGTTTAGTATTACTTTCAAAATGCAATTCCAGTTTATGCGGATCTCTCATTGCATTGGAAATCTATACAAAACGAGGCCATAATTTACTGGAAATTAAAGATTAATGTGACCCTTGTGTACACCTTGCGTAGCGGGCATTGTGGAGAAATGGTCTAGCAAATAATTTAGTAGCAAAGAAGGTTATTTTGTCAGTATTTTCTCTCCCTATTTTTTTGTACCAAAACGGACAGTTGCTGTCATAGTTTGTTAGATTAATAGACAGTATTTATCGTTACGAAATAGTGCTTACTAGCTTCAAAATACGTTGTAGGTACCGGTAGGAAAAAAGGTAGCAATTTTCATGTTTGCTTTCGAATAATATATACTCGTGATTTGATTGATAAGTCGGCGAGACTTGTCCAATATTTTTTAATCATCTAACTGAAAGACAAAAAACAGAAATAGTTAAAGTAATTTTATTTATTGTGAATTAAGTGGTGGTGTTATTTTATGTTGGTACTTAAGACTTAGCAGCCTTATACAAGCATTGCAATTATCATTCGCCTGCCCTTAAATATTATTATTAAGTACTTAATTATTTTCTTTCACAATTACAATTAAATTGAGAAATTTTATTTATGTCAAAATTAAATGTGTGGCTTCGCCGTTTCGCTACCGTCGTGGAGGTGATGCGAATATTAAAAAAATTACGTAGAGAAAATATATCTTCCAAAATAAGGTTAATTTGAACTACGCACTGATTTTATTATATTTCTACACTTGGAGACGTCGGTACGAGCAATGGTCAAGTGTGAACTTCACAAATAAATTAATTTTACATTTTGGGGACATTGGGAATTAATGTACGTAAAATTATTTTGGGGAACTTGGACCTTGGGGACATAGGGCATCAGCCGTCTGAGGTCTGAGTCTGAAATCGCCAACCCATCTTGAGCAAGCGTGGTGATAAATGCTTCTCTGTATAAGAAGAGGCCTTTGCCCAACTGTGGGACAGTAATAGTCTGGTATTACATAGTACGTAAAACTAAGTAGAAAGTCCTGAAATGCACAAACTTTTTGCCCCGGTGTGGATCAGACACTTCTCATCATATTCTCAGGGTAGTGGGATTGGCTTCCTAAGTTTAAACGTGTACCATTATTTCCAGGGCTTCGCAGTCCGTGGCTACGACCCATCCAAAGAGGCTCTAACAGCAGCCGCCAAGAACGGCATCACTGAAGCTTCATCCATCGCCGCGGCGGTAGAGGGCGCTGATGTCGTTGTCTCCATTTTGCCTAGCAACAAGGTCGTGCTGGACGCCTACCTTGGTAAAGATGGAGTGGTTAAGCATGTGAGTATTAAATAATTTTATATTATATACAGTATGTTAGGTTAAACGAGGGACATATTGAGGGAGGGTATTCAGTATTCGATTCTCGTCCCAAATATGTAAAAAACCTATAACGTATATAGAAGAATTTTTAATGTTTTGTTTAGTGCCTAGATATTTTGGACAGTCCTAAGCCAGGTAAGTTAAAAGTATGAAGGGAAAATGGATTATACCTAAGAGTCATTGACCCGCTCACATGTTCTGCGATAGTATTAAGTCGCTAGCGCAAGGGTGTATACACGTTGCGTGACGTTTGCGAAAATTTTGGTATGGTTCTGTCTGTTATTTATGAGTGTTTTTTTTTTTGTTTATATTTTTATTAGTATCATGTTAGCATGTACTATTATGGGTTTGAATATGTCCCTCGTTTAAACTAACATACTGTATACAACCTGTTTTTTTGTATCCCACAACTAGGATATGATTGAGACCATATCAAAGAATCAACTGGCATGAATTATGTTTCAATCATACTTATTTTTTTTTTCGCGTCGTCTTAGTTTTAAATATGAATGATTGGTTTGAATAAAAATAATTACTCGTATTTATCAATGAAACTACTAGTAATTTACTACACTACTGCGAAGTTTGGCAACCTCGCAAAAGTAAAGATTCGTCATACTGGTGACAATTTTTGACCTAATTTAATTATGATTGATGATATCTCCGAAACTATGCATTTTTGGACCACATATTCCAGGAGTTTTAGTATTATTTTTACCTACAGAATATAACCCTAGAATTATGGGATATAAAAAAAAAACAGGTTGTATAAGTGAGCACAATGGGTTAGTGCAATTTCGACTAAAATGCAGGTCATTCTAGTCGAAATTGCACTAACCCAATGTGTAATCACATTGGTAGTAGGAGTACAAGTTGGATGAATGACCTGGAGCACACTAATAATCCACACACAAGGAGTGTTGATAACCTGGTGAAGATAGCGAGAATCTGTTAGATGCGAGATGCACAGGACCGGCCGTCGTGGTTCCGTTGAAGCTTGGGAGAGGCTTACTTTCAACATAGTACGTCTTAAGTTATTAAGGCTGAATTATGATGACAAATCGTCATTTAAACGGGCAGATTTTATAATTGTTAGTTCTACTTTGAGTTAGAGTCATCGTGGTAAAAGAATTTATCAGCTAGACTCTGGGTTATCGAGAGCTAGCTGGCCAGAGTGCGCCGGGCTGCGTGGGATATAATCGACCCATCTCGGACACAATGTGGGTGTGGAGCCCCAACACAGCATATGCCACACCTTCTCTCCTACCCGTCGTGCACAACTGCTTGCACCCTCTAGGACTTGAATGAGGCAAACCACAGTGCTGTCCAGGTCACTACGTACTGGTCGGACAAAATCTGTGTCGATTCGAGAAGAAGAAGAAGTATGACATCCTAGAACGTCGCATCTGCTGGATTCTAGGCCTTCTCTCTATGAAAGAGAGAGAGGGATTGCAGGTTGCAAATTGTCACAATTGTCACATACATATCTAAGAATTTTTTGGTTCGCGTATATCGTTGGGCGAATTTTAAATCCTGAATCTTGCTGAAAAAGTGACAGATTACATATTCTACCCCTTTCCTCTCACTTCATCTGAATTTCGCCTGTATCGTGGGTGCGTTTACAAACATTTAAACTCACATACACAAGCAGCCAAACCCGGAACAACTGTAGGCCTTACAAATATTTGTAGTGCGGGGATCGAACTCGCGACACGCAGCGCAGCAGTCAATCGCTTAGCCACTGCGCCAAACGTGTCGTCAAAAAAGGATGACACATTTTAAATAAGTATGAGTATTCTCCAAGATAGTTTGAAAGTAGCCCTACCCCTGTAGTTCCCTGCCCCATGCCCTAGTAGCATAACCTGCTTAGTTTTAATTATAATATTAAATTTCACTAGATTTCTTGCAAAACCTTGCGAAAACTTAAAAGAGCATCGCAGAAATATTATATTTCACCCAGCGAAAGTAGGGAGCACGTCTAACTTCCCTGCGGTCAAGTAATATGATATTTACGGAAATATAAGATCTTGCGGTACTAAGTTACGAACTCCTGACCACAGTACAACTTTCCTCTAAGTTATTAAACTGTTGACAAACAGTGCTTACTTAAGGTTAGAACATCAAACAAGTCAAAAAGATGAACTTTACAGAGAAAACAACTTTGTCATTCGGTTGTATGAACTCATGTTTAGGAACTATTCGGTCTTTATGGAGAAACTTTTGGGTTCTTCAACAAACCACATCATTTTGTTTTGATAGAATTGTGAAAGGTAGTCCCGATTTATTAACAGAGAGCGCCACAAAATCTTTTTGTGCTCGTATAGCGTTGATGAAGGGTTGTAAAAAATAAATAAATGAAAATATCATTTGTTTGTGGTGAAATCATGTTACAAAAAAAATATTTCTGTAAAGCAGTTTGTTGGTAGATGTAGCTCCCACATCTACATCACGTATATTGTTGACATTTTTTTCCGCTAAACACAAATATTTTACAGTATAGCAAAGGCTGGCTAAGTAAACTGTGTGCAGATGTATGTTCACACCACGAGCACAAATGGGCTTACCCATTTGCACCACAAATCACTAAATGCATTAAGCGTTAAACAAATTTCTCCGACTGGTTGAGCATCAGGGTTTTGGTTTCGATTCCGGGATCAGCCAAAATGTTTTTGGTATTTTCCATTAGTTGCAGCTATGGAGGCTAGATTTGTGCCTGGTTGATGATAAAAGGCTCGCCCCCTTAAATACAAGGTGTTGTTTTGCATTCTCGTCAAATTTCAGGAGGCGGTCACAAAAGACATAAATAATCAATTAAAATTACGGTACCTAGTTAATTATTAATAAACGCTGATTTTTTTGGTGGTTTAAGTTTGTCAATATTTCAGAATAACCCCCTTAATGCGGTTCAGGGAAAAAGAAATTATCGAATAAACGTTTGAGATTGTTTGTATGTGTGTAAGCGAGGTTATGAGGTATTCCTCGTAGCGCTCCCGTTTTGAAACGCTCCCATCTAAGCGCTCCCGTTTTGTTCCTCCAAGCGCTCCCAAAAAGAGCGCTTCGAGGAACGATTAAAAATATTAAAATTTATTTCCTCGAAGCGCTCCCATGATTAACTTTCGGATAGAGATGGGACTATACTAACTGAAATTATCGATAATAAGTAGAACACATTATTAGCACGGGTTTGGTATTTTTTTTTTGTTTTATTGTAAATCCTTTAGTCCACCAAATAGATGAATATAATCTACCGACATATGTACCTATTCATATTTTTTTATTGTTTAGAAAGCTTATGATTTCTCTCCATTATGTTTCCCATTACTACCCCCTTCCCCGCACACCTCAATGTTTTTTTTTCGCAAGTTTTTCGTAGAAATAAGGCAATGAGGTGTCTATCGTTTACGTCAATGGTAGAAATGACTTTCCTTGTCCTAGGCGGGGCGAGAGAGTGTCAGACTCTTACTGACTAAAACCACCTACTGACTAAAATCACCTGCTCTGAGCCGGGATCCAGTAACGTATTGCGCTCAACGGTGATGCTACCTATGCGATTGATAAAATGGTTAAAACAATTTTATAATTAATTTTTGCCAAAAATAGAGATACTAACTTCTTAACTAAGAGTTAAAGATGCGGCGCGCGCGGCGTGTGAGTCCTGCACACACACATACAAACCGTAACCCCGCCTAGCGCCTCCCCATTGTATCCTAGAGAGTCGCGTTTAACGAATTCACACGAACCCAGCCGAGCATTGCCCGAACTTGTGTTTACGTAAAATTGCGTTTTGTTGTTATCGCAAGTTGCGCGAATGTGTCACGGAAGCAAGTTTGTTTACTAATAAAGTTTGTGAAATAATTGTGTGAGCATGGAACCAATTGCTGGACCAAGTACTGGAAACGTGCTAATTAAATACGTCCAAAGTAAAAAAGGAAAGAAAGTGTTGTTATGTGATAATTATATATACAGACCTATAAAAGTTAATAAGAATGGGAACAGTGTGTGGCGGTGTACAATAAAGACGTGTGGTGCCTTCCTAACTCTTAATAAATATGAAGATATTTTAAAAAAGAACGAACATTCTTGTCGGCGTAATGAGGCATCACAATTTGTGCGAGAAGTAGTGGAGGATATTCACCAAGAAGCCGTGTCCACCTTAGACCCTCTTCCTGAGGTTTATAAAAGAAAACTTAATTGTTTATTAGACCAGGGAATTAATTTGACAAATCAAATACCAAAGTTTGAAAATATTAAAACTGGACTTTACAATAAAAGAAATAAAAGTTTTGGAGTTAAGCGTTTGTTTGGGAAATGTCTAACAGACTGATGTGCAAGTAAGTAATTAATATAAAAATATGTATATTTTATTTGATGCCTTGCCCTTTAGAGTTGCATTAATCTATGCTCTAGCACAGATTACGTACAGATACTCCATAGAAAATTTATAAAACCTACTGCTATATTAGCCTACTCCGTCGTGTCAGCAACCACTGCATGCTTAAATGTGCTTAAATACTCAAGCGTACAGTTGTAATTGCTTCGCACCGAGCGATCCCACAGCAATCGCAGGGCTGCTCTTCGATAAAATTAATTTAACATAACTTTTTGTGTTTATGTTATTGAGAACTGTGATTATGTTTTAACTATTTTTTTTATCAACACATCTAGATAAATAGAGGTCAGTATGAAGGTAAAATAAAAAAAAATGTTTAAAAGTTACATGTGTTTTATATATATTATAATTATGTAGGTATCATGTTTAGATAAATTTTGTTTATCTAAATATAATCGTTATTTTCGTCAACGTTTTTGTAAATACCGATCACTGCCAATGACCATAAATTTCTTGTTTTAGGTGCCAAAATCATTTCACAACTTCACCCTTGCGGATTATGATGACGGTAAAAGGAGGATTCTTTTGTTTGCTACCGAGAAGAGTAGAGGGGAATTAGGAAGATGTCGTCATTTATACTGCGACGGGACTTTCAAAAGTGTGCCAAAACCATTTAAGCAGCTGTACAGCATCCATGGAGAAATCGATGGCGTTGTGAAGCCACTAGTATATGCTCTATTATGTGATAAAAAGAAGTCAACATATAAATTATTATTTCTGTTGTTGAAAACAACAGTACCAAATATGCAGGTTGATTTTTTTAAAAGCGACTTTGAAGAAGCCGCAATCAGCGGTTTTTTAGCAGAGTTTCCAAATGCAGTTGCAAGTGGGTGTATTTTTCACTACAAACAAGCGCTTAAAAGAAAATCTCGAGACCTAGGTCTATCCAAAAATAGTATTTTTAGGAAGCATGTTGCTTTGTGTACTGTATTACCTCATTTACCTGCCTCAGATTTAGATGATGCATTTCTTTATATAATGAGTCAGTCTCCACAGGACAAAAATATCACATAATTCAATGATTATATGGTTTCCCAATGGTTAGAACACCGATTTTGGAAAAACTAATTTACATGTTACAGTGAAAAGAATAAAACAAATAATTTCGTGGAATCACATTATTCAGACATTAATAAAAAAATCAATCAAAAGCAAGGTGTAAATTTACCTAAACTGCTAAGGTACTTACAAAACTATTATAACAATTTTGCTAAAATAAGATTAAAAATGAACATTTCCGAAAATCAAAAACATGCCCAAGAACGAAACAATGTAATTGAAAATATATTACATCAATACGTGTCTGGCGCTATTTCTATAGGACATTGCCTAGAGATGTTAAGATTTTAATAAGTATTTTTGCACCTGTTAGTAATGATTAATTAATCAGTAATAATTAAGATTATGAAACGATATGTGATTTTTAATATTAAAGATTTTTATATTATTATACTACTCATAATAAGATTAATATTGTTTCAATGTGATTGTAACTGGAAATATTATTTTATATCCTATTTGTAATTTGTAATTGTTAAACATGAAGGAACCATCTGTGATTTTTTTTTTTATTGGCGATAGGCTCGCGTTTGACCATAATCACACCTGATGTTAAGCGATGATATGGCCTACGATGGAGCACGCTTGCCTAGAAGCAATCTATTCACTCTTAGACTTGAAGACTCCTAGGTTGTAGCTATCAGGAAACACAGACTCCGGCAGGGAATTCCACTCCTTAGCTGTACGCATAATGAATGTGTTCCCAAAACGCTTTGTACGTATGGGTGGGATGTCGACCATGTAACGGTGGCGCAACGCCGTACGTCTTGTGGTCCGATGATGGAACGGACTTGGCGGGATCAAATTGTGCAACTCCAATGAACACTTATTAATTAGTCAGTAATAATTAAGATTATGAAACGATCTGTGATTTTTAATTTTAAAGATTTTTATAATATACATACTTATACTACTCTTAGTATTAATGTTGTTTTAATGTGATTGTAACTTGGAATATGTTTTTATATCCTATTTGTAATGGATAACGTTACTTTGCCAAATTGCCTGAAAGTTTGTCATAATATAGCCTGTATGGATACAAGTTAACAACTTTTTGTTCCTCTCAAAAATACCCAGTAGTTTTTATTTTATTAGCATTTAAAGTTTCGAAAAATATTCAGTCGCGCTGGCAGACTCGCTAATGCGTATGACGTCACAGTACCGTGGCGTGGAGCTAGTCGCCACGGGTTATTCCCGTTCGTCCACACCCCGTCGCCAGTGGTACACACAAAGTACTAATGTAATTATTATGTAGGTCTACTGCAATGTGATTATTATATGTATATAATTTATATTAAGTATATCTATGCGTTTTATTTATAACATCCTCTTTGAATACCTGCACAATAACATTGGTCCTTGTATACACATAAGAGTGCCGAAAGCAAAAAGATATTATTCTCTCAATTTCGTAATTTGGTTAAGCAAGTTCGATGTCGATGATGCACACATGAGTTTTTAAAAATTATCGATATAATTCATTACTTCATGCTTTTCCCTATTTTTAAACGTGGGAGCGCTTCGAGGAAATAAATTTTAATATTTTTAATCGTTCCTCGAAGCGCTCCTTTTGGGAGCGCTTGGAGGAACAAAACGGGAGCGCTTAGATGGGAGCGTTTCAAAACGGGAGCGCTACGAGGAATACCTCGAGGTTATAGGGCGAGAACCAGACGGTCCGCGTTTAAAACACGGGTGGTTCACACTTACCGATTTCAGTAACCAAGAAAAAAAAAACAACCCATTTATTATTGATTCGGGACGAGAATCAGTAGCATAGTTACCTCCTTGAATTTGACGAGGATGCAAAACAACACCTTGTATAAAACTTAACCATAACTGGCGAAAAGTGGGTGTAGGTACTATTGGTACGCCTCTGCCTAACCCTACGGGGATTACAAGCTCGATGTTATGTTAAACAAATGCAAATCATCGATAATTTCTATGAATTGTTTGAAGATGATAGATGCAGAATGACATTAAATGCATTTTAAGATTTTTCGTGCAGTGGTGCCTTTTAAATTTGAACACTAAAAAGGTGAGCGCAAAACTCGCTTAACGTTTGGATCTATTCAAAGAGTTAATTTCTTAGAATTGACGATATAATCTTCAGAATTATTTGAAAGATCCCTGTTGTGTTTTATTAAATTGACGCCGCTTTTAATAGGCGTATACCTATATTATTTTTACTGAATTTCAGATTTCTAGCGGCAACTTGTTTTGACGAAACAAATTATTGTCCTTGACATCTAGAGGTCGCGACTATATGGTATAGGTTCCAGCTTGGGTCTGATTCCTAGGTCAATCGTTTTGTTGTTATGAGCTTCTTAGCTGCCCATCTGCAAGATTCAGGGTTTTAGCTCGTTTATGGAACACTCACTTTTGGCTATGTTATCTTGTTTATAATTTTAATATTATGTTGTTTCTAGGCCCGCAAAGGAGCGCTCCTCATTGACTCGAGTACGGTTGACCCCAACGTGCCCAAAGAGATCTTCCCCATCGCTCTGGAGAGTGGCAAGGGCTTCACAGACGCACCTGTTTCTGGAGGTAAGCTTAAAGCAAGACAGGCCGTTTTCATACATACATACATCGTGCACTTTGCTCATGGGGGTAGGCAGACACTACACTACAGACCGACATCTGCTAGGATCCGTACATACTTCTTTACATCGTTCACGTCCAGACATCTAGACTACCACGTACGCCGGCTGCGATCGTATTTATTTATCTTTAAGAGCGTTTAAACCTAACGACATTTCATATAAACTTTCAAGTCGTTATTTTCCCAAATAATCGAACTGATTTTCGAAAAATAGTGTTACAGTTAAATTAGACCGATTATAAATTTTCTATAGAAACAGAAAATTCCAATTATATCTTTTTTTTTAAACACATTTTGAAAATATTTTTTAGTAACTTTTTAGACCTATGTTACCCATCTTGCTTATGCGTCAAAAGTTTCATTTAAATCGGTGCAGTCATTTCGGAAAAAAACGACTTGAAAGTTTGTATGAAAATCGGTAAGGTATAAACGCTCTTAATTCAGGTAGAACCAATAAGTAAGTATTCCTTAACCTTTTGTTAGTATAATAGACTAAAACATACAATAACTAATAAATACTTAATTACGCCGACTCACGAAGACACCCGGCAACAGTAAATGCTCTGCGCACAGGTGCCCCATAAGGCGACCCTCTGTCTTACTAGCAACAATGCTCAGAAGTCTGTCGTCGCTGCCCCGCATCTGACGCAGTAGTGAAGCGGATGTTTTACGAATGATCGCAAAGAAGTCGTCTGTACGCGCTGCTGCGACCATCCCTGACGCATTTAGAGGAAAAGGGATGGAGCTAGACGACCTGTATAGCTCCGTCTCTTTTTCACTCTGGAATAAGAATTGAACTATAATGTTTTAAGACGTCATGGTACGCCACCAGTACTAACTTTGTTGTGGAGGTCAGATAGGCTCCAGGTAAAATACTGGTATTCAGCTGTATCCGGTTAGACTGGAAGCCTGATGATGATATTGTTGGGTTCTTTTTTTGTTTTAACGAGAGAATTCTTTCTTTGTTCGGTTTTATCAGGGTTCGCAAATTTCTTAGCACGACTGTCGTCATGTCATGTATATTTTTGGGATAGTCCAAAGGTTTAGAATCTCAGTCCTAAGTTCCAATTTCCTGAATATATTCTCAGTGAGTGGCAGAGAGTATGTGTGACATTCCAAGCTCATTCATTCATAGATAAAGCTTTCGGCCTAATATGAGGCAGATTTTCTCAAAAAGAGGTAGTTACTTTGACAATCTATACAATACAAATAAATAAAATTAAAGTGTCTGTTTTTAATATTAAAAAAAAAATACTATTTTTTTTTCAATGTTCCCCATACTTCTATTTCATAATATTTCAGTTTATATAGGCTAGTTTATTTTTAATTCGAGAGTTCTTAACTGTTGGTATTACGGTGTTGGAAAACAATTAAAAGTTATCATGTTTACTGTTTTAATTATCAAGTATTTCAAGTTGCTACACATCTAAAATAACAATGGATGAAACATTCAACCTTAGGTAGCTAGCTCACCCACGCATTTCAAAGTAATTGAAAGCTGTCAAACGGAAAGTAACAAATAACAAGAAGTTATTTACGAAGAAATTTTGTTCGTAAATAACTTATGTCGGAAACAAATATATACTTTGTATCTGTTTAACAAAGGAAAGCTCAGTCATCGAAATATCATACATTATTATATTCACACGTGTTTACCGTGGGGGTAGGCATATAGATGCTGGCGGGAAAAATTCCGAATCATTCCCGTCGAATACTTCGGAAGTATTCCGAAATATTCCGAAACTTTGGGAATATTTCAACTGTCAAAAAACGTGTTTGCTTGCAAGGTTTTCCTTTATTTGTTTTTATTAACTGGGCTATTATACGCGTTAAGTAGGTAGGTAATACGCGACTCGCGATGCGTATCGAGCTACATACAAACTAAACAAAAACATAGGTAACCCTTTTTCAAAAAGCAAATCAAATATGCTAGGCCTGGTTTTTTATTCCACAACTGACATTTATAAAAATAGCATTCAATTTCGAAATAAGTAGGTACCTACCTAACTAAAAACAAAAGAATAAAAATCCTGTTAATCGCAGGCTAACATATCAACATATACTTAATCAATCCCATTTATGATAAAATAAACATTTATATTTTACTAACTTATGTGCCACTGAATAATAATTAACTCACCCACCACACCTCAAACAAACACGTTTTTCCCATTGAATTATTCGGGCGAAACATTCGGCGAAAATATTCGATTGCGGGGTACGAATCTTTCTCGCGGGGGGGAAAACTTCTCCAGGGAGCATCTCCCCTCTTACTGCACCCCGCACCGCCATCGCCTGCACGTACGACTCGCTACTCGTGGCAGGCGCTCGCGCCAGCGTGGCGGTAGCGGCCGGCGCACAGAGGGGCAGCGGCGGCGGCGATCGACGATCGATGCAAAATACGATTTTTCAGAAAAAAATAAAAAAAACAATTAATTTCATTTTGAATAATTCTGATTTAAAGAAACTTTCCCAGAAGTATTCCGGAATTATTCCGAATTTTTCAGAAGTTTTGCAACTATAGGTAGGCAGGAATACCTCTTCATCATCATCAACAACAGCCTAAATTCCCCCACTGTTAGGTATTATTTTCGGCCTCTATTTTCTTGTGCCAATCTCCAAGTTCCTGTGCCACCCCCATCCAGGTTTTCTCCCGAAGGCAACTATGTCGTTTGCCCATCTCGCCGCCGGACGACCCGCATTTCTTTTTCCAGTTCTTGGACGCCAGTCAGTCATAGCCTAAGTCCACCTGTCATCTCTGTGCCTTGCTAGGTGTCTTGCCCAACAACATGGGACTAGGGGGAATGATATTATATTATTATTATACAAGGGTTGTTGTGCATCCTCGTCAAATTCAATGAGGTAAATTTGATAATGATTCTCGTCCCGAATCAATAATAAAATGGGTAGGTATTTTTATTTTCTTTTTTACGAAAATCGGTAAGTATGATCCACTAGTGTTTTAAACGCGGCCCGTCTGATCCTCGCCCTATAACCGCGCTTTTATACATACAAACGGTATCAAACGTTTATTAGATCACTTCTTATTCCCTAAAACACGTTAAGGGTTATTCTGAAATACTGACAAACTTAAACAACCAAGAAAATCAGCGTTTATTAGTAATTAAGTAGGTACCGTAATTTTAATTGATTATTTATGTCTTTTCTGACAACCTCCTGAATTTTGACGAGGATGCAAAACAATACCTTGTATACAAGCGGTAACCGTTTGTGCATCGATGTCCCTCCCATCCTGTATAAAGCATACTTCTTTATCATAATACAAATCCACCTTCAAATGATATTTCTGGTAAATAACATGTAAATATCATGCCACCTGCTGTTTATAAGAAAAAAAAAACGATAAAAATATCCATGTCACACACACACCTTAACATTTATCTTCAATTTGATAACAATTAATATTTCATTTACTTAAATAACGAGAATGACAAACGTGATTTTGTTTATCAAATCTTTTTGTTGCATCACTACTGTGATAAGGTTATCATTATAATTAACCTTGATGATGTTGTATTTCATAAACTAGTTAATTATTTACTTGTCTTGTTTTATATCAGAGTTGCTATCAGGCATGATTCTCAAAGCTATGGGCAAACCTGAGAGCAGTGGTGGCCCAGTGGTGGCAGCCCCGTCTTACGAGCAGTAAGCCGTGTGTTCGAACCCAGGCAGTCGCATTACTTTGTGTAATTTATTTCATCACCACTGCTCTCAAAACGGTGAAGGAAAACATCGTGAGGAAACCGGCATGACCTAGAACTAAAATTCTAAGACATGTGACATCTACCAACCCGCACTGGAACCGCGTGGTGGATTACAGCCCACTCCCTCTCATAGAGAGGAGGCCTGTGTCCCAGCAGTGGGAACATTATAGCCTGATGATGATGATGGGCAAACCTTAGTTATTTATCCTTATATATTTTGATTAAGGTATATGCAAGGGGTTGGGGTAGATTTCCGGGTCGAGTAAAGGGTTATCGGGTTTTCCATGACAAGTAACTCTAAAATTAGGAACAGCCCATAAATTATGTGTGGGTGTGCTGAAGATACAAGTAGTAGGTATCGGATACCTAAAACCTCACCCAAATCAAATATTGAGTGTAATAATTGTTATCGCTGTCTAGCAACAGCTAAATCATGATGATTATATCACGAAAGGTGGCAAAATTAAGCTTATCACTAGATAATGAAATCATAGCCATATCACGCCAGCGCAAATAGTTGTTTTAATATCTTAAATTATATATTATTATTATAAAACGTTACGCAATCTGCAGTCTTTTTATTATGACTTCGTGATGACTTAAGCATGTATATTCTTCCTCCCTTTTTTTAATTTAAATAGATTTTTTTTACTTACTAAAATTATAATACCTACTTGACAGTAACGATCAGGAAAAAAATAATATATTCTTGCTTAGTTAAGGTTAACATTATAATTAATGAATACAATATAGATAGTCTTCTAGAGCAATCATAGGTCCTAATTATTATCACAGTAGTTCATTTTTCAATACAGAATATTAAAATATCTACTCTACATGGCACATTAAAATAATAGGTTGAAAAATCAAAATACTAACATGTTCAATCAGTCTTTTCAAACATACAAAATCAGGGTAATGTTAAATTATTCTTCTCACAGCGATTTGATAATTATAAATATCATCTGCTGACGGTACTTTTAAGCTAAACTGACTTAAAATTGAATTTATCTAGAAAAATAAATCGGGGTCCTCCGGGACGGGGTCCTCGCGGATCGGGGTACTCAGGGAATAACCCTCAAGAAGTGTATGCCAATTGTGTTATAAGTCGTTTTACTTGTAGAAATAGGAAACGCTTAGGAAACGGTTGTCTCATTTATTCGAGAAAATATGTGAAAACATAACACACGTCTTTCCATGTTATTGCACAGTTAAGAGAAACATAAATACACTAAAAACTATTATATAAAATACTTAAAAATAACAAGAAAAAGTTATCTTTTGTCCTCTCACAGAACAAGCACTTGACAAGAAAATGATGTTTGAGGTTCTAAAATTATAACTTTTTGAACACTAAATAAGCCCTACAAAACTCTATCCCCTACTTCAGGTGTAATGGGCGCCCAAAATGCTACCCTAGCTTTCATGGCTGGTGGTCGCAAGGAAGACTTCGAGCGGTCCCTGCCCTTCCTCAAGGCGATGGGAGCCAAGCAGTTCCACTGTGGAGAGGTTGGCGCCGGGCAGGTCGCCAAGCTGACCAACAACATGCTCATGGGTATCACTGGCATGGCTACTGCTGAGTGCATGCATATGGGTATTAAGTGAGTATATGTTTTTGCCATGGATCATGCCACACTATCTATTTGATGAATGACTGAGCTCGTGGCTAAATAATAACAGCACGAGTCGGTCTTTTAGGTTAAACAGTGCTTAGCATAGTCGGCTGTGGATAGGGGACCATGCATTACATTCAAAGTTTCCTCCGTGTCTCGAAGACTAGGGTAAGCCGTTGGTTCTGGCTGCCATTTGTAGATTATTGACAGTCGTTGCAGAATAAAGGTATTGTAACGCACCCACGATACAGGAGAAATTCCTAGTGTGGGGCAATGTTAAAAAAAAAAAGTTACGTATAAGAAGGATTTTAGCTGACATTTTATCAGCTATAATGGTGATAGAAAAGAGGGTCTTTCTCCTTCACTAGAATGACGATGACTAACAGAAACCATTCAATCAGCATTGCAGCGTTTTTTGACAGAATGTCGACCGTTTCCCTTATTGCTTACGAACAAATTTCACCGTTAACCCATCTTTCTTTTCTAGAGCGGGTCTGGACCCTCAAGTGCTGCTGGACGTGCTAAACAACTCCTCAGCCCGCTCTTGGTCCACCGAGGTGTACTGTCCAGTTCCTGGCCTGGTCGCTACTGCACCTTCCAGCAGGAACTACGATGGTGGATTCAAGAACGAACTCATGGTTAAGGTAGGGATTTTCATTTACTTCAGAAGCAGACCGCTCGATGTGGCAATGGTTGGGGAACTTATTGTCCAGCACGCGTAGCATGACTGCCGTAGAAACGGGCTATGTTAATGGAAGAATCGACAAACTGACACACTGTTATTGTCTATTTTTGGAACGAAGTTCCTTATCGCGCGTTGCGAAAGGGGGCTAGATGGAAAAAATTAAGACCAAAAGTTGTTACGACACTTTTTGCTATAGTTGTAAGCCGTGCGGCGTGCGCGTGTTTCTCTGTCTGTCTCTCTCTCTCTCATAGAAAGCAAGCCAGTTATTTTCGTTTCGTCTTTCTATTTCGCATTGAACAGTGTGGTGTCGCGACGATTATTTTTGTTGTAATATAAATTAAAAAAAAAAAAAAAAAACAATAGGGATGGTGACTCATTTTTTTTAATTTGTCTATCGGGTAGATTATTAAAAAGTATTTGACACGTATTTTTTCTTTTTTCACGTAATTGTAAAATTACGGAGATATTTTGAGTTGAAATGGCGCATGACGTCACGGCTCAGTACATTTTATACCTAATTGTGACGTAGTGAGCCCCTACTCTTTGCGTTTGCGTTTTAACTAAGTATTTTTTTAATATTTTGATAAAACAAAAAATACGTGTCTAATATTTTTGTATTACCTGATTGACGGACAAAATAGAATTTCGTTTTCTTTACCCAGTCATCATCCCTATTCCTTCACTAATTAATCTAAAGGAACTTCGTTCCATCCGGGTGTCCCTTGACACCTCTCATGTTTTTTTGTCACTATGTCGGTTCTTCTGTAGACAACGCTGCAGGTCCAATAGAATGATGCTGATGCCTTGTTGGTTTAGTGGTCAACGGTCGCAAGGTTGTAGCAAGCACGATTGTTGGTCTTGGGTTCGATTGCTAGGTCGGTAAAGTGTTTGAGTTTTAACATCAGGAATTTTTCAGCAAAAAATAATTGTTTTGCAATATAATACGTTATTACTGTTATAAAACAGATGTTTATTGAATAACAACTATTAATATTAAATTCTAATCCTTTACGCAAGTTGATAAGATAACAACTTGTTTTTCATTACTTCACGAGTAAATAACGAACCATGACGTTGTATTTATAATATCAACGTGTTGTATTAATCCATGTTTGTACCGTAAATAGTAATAGAGTTATTCTAATATCGATTCAAAGTCAAAGTCAAAGCATTTATTTCAATTAGACCATTACAGGCACTTTTTAAAGTAAAAAAAAAAAAAACAAAATAAAACGCGAAGCTACAGTCCCAGTCACAAGGCATAATAACTTATGAAAGTACTGTAGTTGCCCATTCCGTAGCGTAGATCTCTATGGAGAAGAACGGGCAAGAAACTCCATGGACACTCTTTTAAATCAAAATATGTTACAAAATCTTGGTTACATCATTCATGTTAAGAATTACAAATATGTGAAAACAATGTAGAAATACGGGCAAGTTAAGAGCGTCCAGAGTAAAATATTAAATCAGTAATTAAAAATAAAGTAATTAAAATAAACCGTGGCAGCTAAGAGATGACCAGTCACAACTGACAGCGCCCGTTCACGAACATGACGCATGTATCAGCCATCATTCAACTCAACCATTTTGAAGGGAACTAAACTTAAAGATTATTGGTGTATTCCATAATTAATTTTGTAGTAGCAGCCACGGTAGTCTGGATTTGTCCCCGGTCGATGGCAATAGGCTAGCCCCTTATTACATGCGACTTAAACATAACTGGCGAAATGTGTGTGTACTATTAGGTACTTATCATCATCATCAGCCTATAAAGTTCCCACTGTTGGGACACAGGTCTCCTCTCTAGGAGAGGGAGTGGGCTTTAATCAACCACGCGGGCCCAGTGCGGGTTGGTAGTTGTCACATGTCTTCAAATTTTTAGTTCTAGGACATGCCGGTTTCCTCACGATGTTTTCCTTCACCGTTTTGAGAGAAGCGGTGATGAAATAAATTACACAAAGTAATGCGCCTGCCTGGTTTCAAGCTCGTAAGTCGGGGCTGCCACCACTGGGCCACCGCTGCTCTATTAGGTACACCTCTGCCTAACCTTTCAGGGGTTACAGGCGTGATATTATGTTATATTAACAAATATATTTTCCTCCCTCAGGATCTGGAACTAGCCAGTTCAATGGCCCTCGGCATCCGCTCCCCCATTCCACTCGGCGCCGTGGCGACACAGCTGTACCGCATCGTCCAGTCCCGAGGATACGGCCAAAAAGACTTCTCCTACGTCTTCCAGCTGCTAAAGGAAGATGCCACCAAAAATAAATGATCGAACTGAAGTATTATAAAATGATTATGTGTTTTATTTAGGTACCAATAAGATCCTTATTCGTAAAAATACATGGGGCCTAAAATGCCTGCTTTAGCAGAATTATAATGAGATAATAGTTAGTTAAGTTTTAGAACCTAACGGTTTGGTACGTGACGATGGGAAGAGACCAGACGGTATGACGCTGATGCCTTGGAAGGTGGGTAGGCCTTTGGTGTGGGACGCAACTTGCGTCGATATCCTTGCGCCATCTCATGTTGCAAGTACGGCGGGCTGTGCTGCAGCTGCTGCTGCGGTTGCTGAGAGCCTCAAACGGCGTAAATACTGTAACCTTAATGGCAGTTATAGTTTTAAGCCGTTTGGGGTCGAAACGCTCGGCTCATCTCGTCGACTGGTTGACACTTCACGAGACCAGAGGGCTGGCTATTTCTTTGGGCAAAGAATTAGTATTGGCATTCAACGTGGCAATGCCGCCAGTCTTCTGGGCACGTTTCCAGATGACAGTGATGTGGAGGAATTTCACGCCTTAACGTCCTGTTGTTTTTAATTCAGTTTATATTTAGTTGGTTAGTTTTTGTAAATACTGTTATTTTTATTTTGTTATTAAATACATTAGTGAGTTTAGTATGGATTATAAAGCTGAAGAGATAATAGTATGATTCACGTTCAATTTCTTAAAATGGTCTTAGACGCAGTTAACATTATGACTTGTCACTTTGTGACCATTTCCTCTGTATTATATAATAATACAATAATCAGAATGGTTATCTCTAATATATAAAATTCTCGTGTCGCGGTGTTTGTTACCATACTACTCCGAAACGGCTTGTATGAAATATTGTGAGCTTTTCTGGTAGGCCTGAGAATCGGCCAACATCTATTTTTCATACCCCTAAAACTCATCAAAATTTCCACGCGAACGTAGTCGCGAGCAACAGCTAGTAATTATATATAATAATCTTCTTCTTGTCGTATCGATGATACTTCTTTGTTATATTGTTTGGGCCCAGTAGGTAGCCACATTTACTGCAGCGTCAGAGGCTTTATTTGGGTCGTCGAGAGTGCAGATAAACGGACGCCTGGGACACTCCAGCAGGTGGGGCATAGTCTGATCTGTAGCGCCGCACTCGCACTCGATGATACCTCTATATAATAACATAATATGATGACATATTTATCCCATTTCAGTTTATTCAATCAATTTGCTTGAACTAGTGATTCGAAACAAGAATCTGAATAACTTTGAAGCAAAGAAATATATACTCATTCTTAATGAAGCTCGTTACAGAAACAGAGATATAGTTTACTTATATCTAGCTTATAAAGAACTAATTATAATCCTTTTTAGAATAATTCAAGTCGTATCTTCTTTGACTCTATTCGCCATATTATATCTTAGAAATAAAATTCATAAAGATTTTTAATAAATTGTAAATAACAGAATCATTTAACACAGCACAGACAATGTAGGTGTACTATAATTATGGTATATTATGTTAAAATTTTAATTGTTACATAATCGAAAAACTCTCAATTAAGCTCCAGGAAACGAAATACCTACCTAGCGTAGTGTATATTTAGGCATCAATTTAAGCAACGGTTAGTAGTTAAACCCGCGTTCGTATCGTAAGTCAGTTTGTTTTGCAACGCGTTCGAACAGTTACTGTACGTCTACCATGAGTTGTCATAGTTAGATCGCTCGACGTAACTGCAATAGTTCCATCAATACGCAAATACTTTAGTTAGCTTTTTCAATGGTACCATGAGCTGTGTTGGTGCTTACTACCAAATTCTAAGCAAATGAAGCCCAAACTTGCAGTCGCTGTAGTTTAGTTTACTACACGGTGACGTAGGATAGATAGCTATAGTGACTCATACTGCGCATTTTAGTACCCAACTATCCGCTAGAGGCGCTGTAAAAGTTTTCATACATTTTTTTAACTACAGACGCTAGCGAGTATAGATTGTTAAAACTCATGGTAGACGTACAGGAACTAGAGGTAACTACATAGTTAACGCGAACTAATCTGACTCTGTACTAACAGTTCGTTTTAAACTCAACTTATCTTAGTTATCCGTGTTGGTTTTACTTGAGGTGTTGATTTTAAGCTTTAAATGTATTAAAGAGACTGGCTCGAAATTCAGTATGTTTTGACAGAAATTGTAGGCAGAAGTGACACACTCAAATTTTAACCACTTTTACTTTTTTACTTACACTTTTTAGGTTTATGTCGTTCTAATACTAAAAACCGGCCAAGTGCGAGTCTTACTCGCGCACACAGGGTTCCGTAGCACCAAACAATATAATAACAATATTTTGAACAGTCACTCATATTCAAATTTACACTCAACAGCAAAGCTAAATTTGTTTTTCATAGTATGTTAATGAAGATAGTTTGGCCAAACTAATCAATTAATGAAAAACAAAGTTACGGCTGCTGTTTGGTGAAACAGTCTCATATCTCAAAAACTAAACGTTAAAACTTATTTAAACCAATTTTCGTTTGTTTTTGTTCGTGTTCTATTATCCTACATTTTTTCAGAGTTTTCATCCTCTTACTTAAGAAATTAGAGGGAGAGACACATTTTACCACTTTGAAAGTGTCTATCTTTTAAACGATTGACTTTGAGAATTTTTTTTTTTTGAAAGTCAGTGTCATTTTGAAAGGCCTATATACAGGGTGTAAATCACCTCATCACGAAGCCGTCAACCAAGCATTCTGTACATGAAACTAAGTAACTTTACGCAAAAATTATTGCTGGGAAACGACTTTTTTTTGGGGGGTGTAAAATCATGTTTTGTGGTAGAACTCAATGTAACGCACTAAAAACATTGTGCTGATGGACGGATTGAATAGTAAGGGGGTCGTGGAGGTGTTTAAAGTAAAAATTTTACATTAAAAACTTGTATTTAAAAAAATACTTGTCAAATAGTTGGAACTTTGACCCCTAATATCTCCGTAACTAGAAGGTTCCCAGGTATGGTGTAGAACAAAAAAATAATTGCAATGACAGGGAGAACCAGTGCCTTTCGGCTTCGTTAAGAGGTGTTTTACACCCTTTATAGAAACCTCGCACGTATAGGTTTGATGAAATTATTATTTTTAAGTTTCAGTTCCATAGTCTTTTACTTTTTTTGTATAAAAATCACAAAATGGTTCACAGAATACATCTAACTACGAAGTTTAAACAGTGTAATCCTAATAGTTTCTGAATAAAGTGGCTGTGAAATACGGACGGATAGATCACATGACGAATCTATGTATAAGGGTTCCGTTTTTTGCCATTCGGTTACGGAACCCTAAAAACTAATGCCATTGGTATTTGTTTCAAACACTGGTAATAGAAACAAAAATACGAGTGGTATTAGAACGGAATAAACACTGATTCTTTAATTATTTCCGTAAATTCTCAAGATCAAAAAATCTGCGGTTGTTACTAAGTAGAAGTTGAGACGTAGCAACATAATAACCCGAACATTTTTTATAGAATAGAACAATAATTACAAAAGAAAATGATTTACCTAAAAAAATATATCTGAAAATAAATATCAGTCAAAATAATTGGGGTATTAATTGGTTACCGTACAATGGATCACTTTAAAAGTTGAAGGCACCCTTTGACGTGGTTCACTTTGATCAATTTGATCACCAATAATCTAAACTTTGATCAAGGAGGCTCATTTCTTTTCGTACCTCATCGCTTAAGGATTCTGATAATTTGCTTTTACTGTAGTAATTGTTGAGACGCTTCAACAATTAAAACGATTCATCTCTACAACAAACGTGAACAAAATATTGTGAGTTAGAACTGTGATTTCAATTATTGGTTGGATATTATAAAGTTTTATTTATTTATTTAACAATTTATGTACACACTTAAAACTGAGAAGAAGAAAGGAACAGAAAATAGGTACAAAGGTGATGCTTATTTCTAAACAAATCTCTTCCAGCATACCTGCGAAAGGAGATATTTAAAAAAAGAGATGCAAACGTAGTGTGTAAAAGAAGAAGAGATATTTGAATACATAAAACTTAAAGCAAATAACTATTTAAAATTTAAAATACTGTATAAAAATAAACTAACTTACGTATAAATACAAAGACAAAATATATACTAATAAAATAAATACCTTTGCAAATATGACGGAAAGAGGTTTATAAAGAGGTTGCAGGTTGGTTTTTCAGAAAGAAAGAAATATACAGTATGTTAGGTTAAACGAGGGACATATTGAGGGAGGGTATTCAGTATTCGATTCTCGTCCCAAATATGTAAAAACCTATAACGTATATAGAAGAATTTTTAATGTTTTGTTTAGTGCCTAGATATTTTGGACAGTCCTAAGCCAGGTAAGTTTAAAGTATGAAGGGAAAATGGATTATACCTAAGAGTCATTGACCCGCTCACATGTTCTGCGATAGTATTAAGGCGCGGGCCCACCGCGGTGCACAGAGAGGCTACGCACGTGTATTAAGCTTCGCTTTGTAAGAAAATGTATGTGGTTGTGTCCACTGCAACCCACGGAGAGGCTACGCATGAATTGACGTCATTGATACACGCGTGGCTTGCTCGTATAGGCGGTTACATAGCTCAACGCTGTCAACGTGGGTCTACGTTTCCACTGGAGTACACGAATAATAATATAAATACCCGTCCCACCTCCCGCAGTGAAGCCCGTGTCCGTAGATTGCAGTGGCATGTGTATAGCCTCTGCGTGCGCCGTGCCACGCTAAACATAGTCGTGGGTCTTCGTGTAGGTACTCCAGTGGAAACGTACACCCACGTTGTCAAACAAATGAATACACGCAGCTAAAATGCGCCGCGTGCCCGTGCACAGCATGCACCGCGGTGGGGCCGCGCCTTTAAGTCGCTAGCGCAAGGGTGTATACACGTTGCGTGACATTTGCGAAAATTTTGGTATGGTTCTGTCTGTTATTTATCAGTGTTTTTTTTTTGTTTATATTTTTATTAGTATCATGTTAGCATGTACTATTATGGGTTTGAATATGTCCCTCGTTTAAACTAACATACTGTATAGGCATGCGTGGCTGTTCTATTCCAAAAAATGTTTGTATATACATCTGTGATAGCTTTTATTTTTCGAAATTCGGAAGAATAAAGTCCGCATAATGTCAGGACCAGCGAATATTTTAAAGGGCGCATAGGATGACATCTCAAATTCAAATTTCACCACCGCTTCCCCAGCCACCTATCTTCTATCCCTCTCGCACAATCGAAACGATTCTGTTAGGGTGAACTACACTATTGATGGAAGGATGAAAAGTATTAAAACGAACAAACACACTATTTTCACACCCATATATTTATAACCGTAACATATACAAGGCCTACTACACATACTTTAAATGATAATCTCTTTCTAGATCGTATGGTTAGCGCCTAACCTGATGTCAGAATTTGAATTTATTTAATTTATTTTTAAAGCCGCCCATGGCCCTTATTATAATAAAAATATTGTTACATATCAATAATAATAAATAAATAAATAAATTAAATCAAAAGACGAATAGGGCGCGTTCTCACTATGTCGTGATGATTAATTAATTTATCGTTGATCGACTGTCGTATCTAGCTGTTTCCAATAAATCGTGACGAAAGTTACTGTTCACGGCAGTCGCTACTACGTTCTTTTTGAAATCAGTAGTGTGTACCTATATTTTTTTTTATCGTGGTTACGATAGATAGTCACAATAACGACACATGATTTGCCGTCATGGTTTTTTTTATGGAATCGTGTTTTCAAATATACTTACTTAGAACTAGTCCTGCTGCTACAATAATATTAAAACGAGAGCGGTTTCAAAAGAAAACCTTCCAAAACAGTAGGCACTAGGCATGTGCGTAAATACAAATTTAAACATCTGTAAGCGCCTAACAAAATGTAGTACACCCAAAAATATCACATAAATAATTCTGTTGAAACGACATTAGGCGACGGTTGGCAGACTTCGCCAAAAGTCGTACAGTGGCACACATGGCGAGGCGAAACGAAAAAATGAAATAAAAGTAATTTTATTCAAATTTAGATCGGATGTCGGTCCAATTTTGCGAGTGCCGCCGGAGGGCGCAATGTGCGAGGGTACAAATGTTACATCTAGGTACATAATGTGGTAGATTAGAAGTTAAAGAAGTACCAGATGCTCAATGGATGTTACAATTCGAAAAAAAATATGCTTAGTTAGCTTCAAGCAAAATTACTTGAGCATATGGACCAATGTCGCAGTATCACATAAGTCACATGCTGGTGTTGCATGTACCTTAAATGGCGTAGACATCAGCACCTATATTGCGAGACAAAAGAAAGCAAAACAGAGAAGGAGAGAAAATATGTTTATTTGCCACATGCCACAAATACACATAAAATAGATAAAAAAACAAAATTAAAAAAAAAAGTGTTTCGCCGGGTGCGCCAAATAAGGGCCCCAGTACAGAAAAATGCAACTGACAACTGACTCACTTTTCTGTCACATATAAAAGAATTTCGAACGAAATTAATAACCTATTGTCAATCATAGTATAAAATGTGTTGTATAGCGACTGTTCGATAAGCAAAAAAAAATGTTGAATTATCAAAATAAATCTCCCGTAGATCCCTCTATCCCGTAGATCCTTCTATCCCGTAGATCCCTGCCTGTAGAACCCTCTATGCCGTAGATCCTTCTATGCCTTAGACCTCATCAGCGACACTGTTTGATGGCAGCAAAGGTAAGGCGGTCGCTGTACCCTCTGGTACTCCTGTCAAGTTTACCTTCTGTTCTTACGTTATTCTCATACGCAGTAATTGGATTCAATCAATGCTGGAAAATAAAATGGGATCGAAAGTAATAAAGATTTTTCAGGGTTCCGTGTAAAATCGTAAAATGCCAGGATTGATTGAATAGGGGAAATTGATGATTAATTGAATTATTTGTGGGCGAAAGACACGTGCTATAAAAAGATCAGGGTATAGTCCCAGACGATTAAGTACCTCTTGCTCAAATAAAACCTTATCTCATTAAAAATCAATATTTTAATCTAAGTAACATGGGACAAAGGCAGGCAGGTGATGCTGATGCCTTTATTGACACTTTTAAAAAAAATCGTAGTTAAGGGTAGGTTCTGGATATATGATCTTTAGAATTTGTTGGTGGTCGTCTTGTTGATATGTTACTGTTATTAGTAATTCGTTTTTTTTTTGCTCTGTGGTCCTAGTTTATCATCTGTGGCTTCAAGTTATTGCTAACTATATATTCATATTCATTTATTTTGCATTCTATTTTGTAAAAACCAACATTGCACGTGGAAGTGGGCACGCCCTTTATGCTTTATTTATTTATTCTTGAGTAAGTATATTTTTTAATATTTTATTTTATTATTGGTGTGTGTTACCTGGCATGTGACATTAATTTGATGTAATGGAATTTTTGTTCATATTAACTTGAACACTATTGTATAGGATCTGGTTCTTCTAACCCAACAGACAGATGTGATGCTGGGGGAGTGCTAAAACACTAGAAAGTGGCGAAGGTCAGGCGTTTTGGGGGACTGTCTCTTGTAAATTTGAAGTTCAAAAAGTGCTGATTTTCAGCCCAATTTGAAAATGACTTTTGATTTGATTGATTGTTGGTGATGGGAGTTATCCAAAATCCGCCGTCGGACCGGGACACAGAGATAAGGGACCGGTACTACCCGGTTCTGTGTGTCCCTTATCCTAGAGTTTCGTGAACCACACTAGAGGCAGAAGAAAAAAAAAGGCTTATACCCAACACTTGATTCCGGTCTGATATGTAATTGATGATCATAAGTGTTGTGGAACTTGACGACCAAGGATTTCTTAATTGCAGCGTGGATTTAAGAAAAAAAAATTGGTTTGACGGTCAACTGGCGAGATGTACACAATATCAGTGGACCAATGTTGTCAAATTAAATAAATAAATTATTATTATTATTAATCTACATTCTACCTCTACACCTTCGAGGAATACCTGCAAGCGGGATGAATTTTAGGTGAAACTAGCTGTGCCCGCCACTTCGTCCGCGTAGAATTTAAAAAGTAGCCTTAGTTACTCCTTATTACATCAGCTATCTGCCAGTGAAAGTCCCGTCCAAATCAGTCTAGCCGTTCCAGAGATTAGCCGGAACAAACAGACAGACAAAATTGTAAAAAATGTTATTTTGTTATATGTACCGTGCATCCTATACATGTAGTAAAAAGGTTATTTTAATATTACAAACAGACACTTCAATTTTATTTATTTGTATAGAGTATAGATAAAACCTCCCTAAAATTATAGGTAGGTTAGCTGCTACTTAGGTTATAAAAGTTAACCGAGGGAGGCGGTTCCACTGCGTCTCGTCATGATTTATGACCTAATCTTTATGACTGTATGGGGAGTAAAGTACCTTTACCGACTTACTTGTCAAATGTAAAATTACGAAGGAATATAATCTCTTGACTAAACTTCAGCTAATTTTGAGAAGGTTCTTCGAGCATTTTATAAACTTGACTAGCTAGAATTCTAAATCTGAATATTATATTTAATATTCAGATTAAAAAAATATCCGAAATTATGACCGTTTGTGTTTTTTTGTTATCCACCGTGATTCGGACAGCAAGTTAAGCCGTTTGTCATGATTTTTGAAATCATTCGATTTTTGAAAAATCGGGCCTTATAATCAAGCTTGTATTAAACACACCAAAACTTTTCCATCGATGTAGGAACAACATACAAACTCTACCAATAAAGGGAAAACAAATTAAAATTCGTAGCTATTAAACGGTATGGGTCAACACATCTCAAACAGAATAATCTATCAAGTAATTTGTTTCCTTTATCACGCTGTCCAAAAATCCGCCATGTTGCAAAAATTCCCGCGCAAAAAATCTCGTCCTAGTAACTCGAAGGGGAAAATAAAAAAACCATGCTTTATATGGTCCTGACTTTCATTTATTACCAGTTCACATTAATGTAAGAACTCCTTTGTGCGAGAAAAATATGATTATGACATGGCCGGCCTTCCTATTGTCCTTTATTCGATTTTTTTCCTCCTAAAACCTCAATATGGCGGACCTTTTTGCTGTTCGTGGGCAGTAGGGGAAATTAAAAAAATACTCATCGCTGTCTATGGTTGGATTTTGTTATTGTTATATTCTGTACCTATTTAAAACCATAATATCATAACGCCTGTATTCTCCGATGGGTGAGGCAGTGGTGTACTAATATCTCATGAAATTGGGTGCAAACCTATTGCTAGAAGCCGGGCTGCTGTAGCCAAATTCCCAATGGCAAAACCCTATAAAACTTTGCCAGTAGCTTGGGGTATAAATACAGTTTTACGAACGACAGTTTTTTATTAAACAATTGTCAATTTTCGAGGCCTGATGAGGGAAATTTCGAAATTGCAGTCTCCCAGGATGAATATTGATTGGATTTTAAGGTTTACTCAGTTTCGTTCGCTACCGTAACTCAATTTAATCAGGCTTCAGCTTTTTGCGAAACAAAACTACCTACTGAGATTTTTATGACTTTTATTTATATTTGATTGACGTTTCCAATTATATCGGAATACATTAGACCTGTACAGCCTGAATATTTTCGGGCAGAATATTTTTAAGGGTTAGATTTAATTTGGGTATGACAAATTACTTGCTTTAAAAAAAAAAAAAACTATGTTGTAAAAGACAATTTTCTTTTCAACATAACACACACACCACATACCCTCTCACAACACACTATCAAGCACTTCATGTCTCCGAATGCAAAAGCAAATCATGAATTATTGTGATTTGGCACTAATTAATCTGTTAAAAAAAATATATTTAGTTTTTTTTTTTGTTTTCGCTACTTTTTCGTTACCCATGAGGCTATGACATTTATAATGATGCTTTTTTAAGGAAGAAACACTGTCTCCTAAGTCACAGGTGAAAATTAGGTCCCTACACATTAGTGGGACATTATGTTTTTATGTTGTATTAAAAGATATCTGTAACAAGACAAAGTCTCTGTACTAAAATAAAGAATTGATTTATTTCTTTTCTTAAAAAAGTTATATCTCGATTACGTTTGTACATATTTATTTTAATTATATACAATGCAAAAAAGGAGGAGCTCGTGGCTAAATAATAACAGTCGCACGGGTCGATCTTTAAGGTTAAGCCGTGCTTGCCGAGGTTGGTCCGTGGATGGGTGACCATAATTACATACCGACTTTCCTCCGTGCCTCGGAAAGCACGTTAAGTCGTTGGTTCCAGCTGTTATATACACGGTGTAAATCACCTCATCACGAAGCCGTCAACCAAGCATTCTGTACATGAAACTAAGTATCTTTACGCAAAAATTGTTGCTGGGAAACGACTTTTTTTTGGGGGGTGCTAAATCATGTTTTGTGGTAGAACTCAATGTAACACACTCAAAACATTGTGCTGATGGACGGATTGATTAGTACGGGGGTCGTGGAGGTGTTTAAAGTTGTATTTAAAAAAATACTTGTCAAAAAGTTGGAACTTTGACCCCTAATATCTCCGTAACTAGAAGGTTCCCAGGTATGGTGCAGAACAAAAAAAATGGTCGCAATGACAGGGAGAACCAGTGCCTTTCGGCTTCGTTAAGAGGCTTTTTACACCCTTTATAAAGCCAAAAGTCTTACATCCAGTCTTACCAAGGGGTATCGTATTACCCAGTTACTGGGTTGTGGAGGTCAGGTAGGCAGTCGCTTCATTTAAAATACTGGTACTCAGCTGCGTCGGGTTAGACTGGAAGCCGACCCCAAAATAGTTTGGGAAAAGGCTAGGCAGTTGGTGATCTCAATTACATTTGTTCACGTTTATTTTGTTGTTTATGTAATGCAAAAAAGGATGACATCAAAAAAACAATTTTCAATTTTTCAGTAGAAAATTGTTCTTTTTCTTAAAAAGAACAATTTTCTACTGAACCCCGAGGGGTTAAACCAAAGATATCTAACAAAAAGGTGTTATCGACTTAGAGAATTAAATAACTAAAAAAAAGTACAAAAACAGCGAATCCCGATCCCTTGGCAAACACTATAAGTATTGCGATCACGTTTTTCTTTCCCACAAAAGAAAATTAAGGGGGGACTGTGTTAAATTTTTCTGCGTACTACACTACTACAGTATATAAAGTGTATCTATCGGGAAATTCAAATGCTATTCCTGTCACGATCGCCCATTACTTGCCAACAGTGACTTCCAATTTCTAACAACACAACACTATTAGATCTAAATTCCTATGCAGTCACAACCAAAAACCAACCTTAAGAAACAAAAAATAAAGTTCAGAACGAGCAAGGTATTTCTGGCACATGCAACGTTGTTGTCAATTGACGAACAACATCGTAACGTGAAAATTTAAAATTTCGTGTTTAAGTGAATTTTTATTGGGAATCCTTATTTTTATTGGGCGTATTCCAAAACGTTGTCCGGGGATGGTAAAGGATTTTAAACTGTATACAGCCACTACAATCTCAGATAATGCGGTATTAAGGCTGAAAAGTAGGATCAACTGAATTTTAGCCTGGTTTTTACCCTTTGAAAACGAGGTCAAGCGACACGGGAATTCCTCCAGCGAATCACAACAAATAAAAATAAGGGTTTCGATTTTAATTGGCAACGGAATCCTAATAATCGTCCAAGGCATGCTATCACCAAACGTAACCGTGCTAAAGCCTGCCATAAACCATAGGTTATGTATGACAGTTTTAAATCCGACGGCGCTGTTGGCGCAGCGGCTGAGCGATTGGCTGCAGTGCTGCGGGGTACAGGTTTGATCCCCGCTAGGAACAAATTTTAGTATGGCCTACATGTAGTTGTTCCGGGTCTGGCTGGTTGTGTTTCTGAGTTTAAATGTTTGTTTATGCACCCACGATACAGGAAAAATAACAATCATCATCATCATTAGCCTATAATGTTCCCACTGCTGGGACACAGGCCTCCTCTCCTATGAGAGGGAGTGGGCTGTAATCCACCACGCGGGCCTAGTGCGGGTTGGTAGATGTCACATGTCTTCGAATTTTTGGTTCTAGGACATGCCGGTTTCCTCACGATGTTTTCCTTCACCTTTTTGAGAGCAGCGGTGATGAAATAAATTAAACAAAGTAATGCGCCTGCCTGGGTTCGAACCCCCGGCTTACTGCTCGTAAGTCAGGGCTGCCACCACTGGGCCACCGCCGCTCTCACGCTAAAGTTAAAGTAAAATGCGTGCCAAAACTTCATGAAAAACTGATTTCAGTTTTAATATTAAACGTCTTTGAAACAACTTGAAACTGAAAAAAATCTTGACAGTAAAATTGTATTTTTTGTTTTACCAACTCCAATATTTTTAAGTTCTTCACATAAATAATACTTCTGTTTCAGAAAAATCTAAAACGGACTGTACCTACGCTGTCTATATTTTCCAATAGAACGAATACTGGAATCTATTGGAAAATCTAAAATTCCAACAGACATTCAATTACTATCTGCCATTCTCAATAAACCTTTAGTTTCAAATATTCTTTAGTACGATTTTAGTTTTATTGAAATACTACCCTGGGTTTGTTAAAAAATTGAAATTATAAGATGCGTGCCATATCGGTACAACGCGTCATAATCGTGTAATAGAACCGTCTCGCTATTTCAAATTTCAATTCAATTCAAAATCTTTGTATCCATCCGTTCCAAGTGGTACATAACGGGGATAAGAATACCATTAACGAAGCAGGGAGGCACGTGTTTTTGCCATCATTTTTACAGATCTACAGCTTTGGAGTTATAGAAAGTACTATATTCACACGTTTTTTTTAAATACATTTTCATGTTAAGTATAACTTTATTTTAAATACCCCTATGACCTTTGTACACCTTAATGCATACATAAGCATATGATTTGGGTCTCTTACAGTGGGTACTACCGTAAACCTTGATTATATAAATCAACAAAAATTATTGCTGAGAAAAGAAATTTTTTTTTGTGATAGGTCCTGTCGCAACCTGTATAAATGTAAATGTCAATTAGGTTGTGTTAGTAATTTATTGTAATTAATTTTAATTTAATTTTATGACGAATGTTATTTTATCTGTATATGGGTTATGCTTGCCTGAAATAAATGAAATTATTATAAGCTCACATTTTGCCGATCTGAGTGCGGCGAGAATACATCTAACGATTCGAATCATTGCCAACCTTCATAATTCAAGCACTAGGGTGTAAATACTCAGTGTGTGTGTACAACAAACAGAAAACAATGCACACACACCCACACACACGCACGTATCCGGTACGAACTGGTTATAACCAGCCAAGTTTAGAGCTGAGCTCGGTCGAAATTAGAAATTTTGATTAACTTTTAATAAGGCTGCCTGGATCGCTGATCACTTTGGTGTAGCGGGAAATTGACATCGGGTTTACCGATAGTTTTAGTTTGGTAACCAATCAGGCGACTTATTAGCCCTTTAGTATCGGTAGAGGTTTTAAGGTAAAGGGAAATCGGTGGAGAAATGAGAATAATTTGACAGAGCATAAGCCCAGTTGTGGAGCTTTTCAGCATTAGATCAGATGTTTTACAATAGTTTTTAAATCAGAACACCTTTTGTTTAGAATGGCTGCAGCACTGGTGAATCATTTGTGTCACTTGTTTAATCTATTTTTTTTTTTGTAATATTTTCTTCTTTTTTTTTGTTGTTGTATAGACTCTTTTTTTTAAATTTACCGATCGTTTGTGAAGGTGTGGACATTGTAGGCTATAGATTTCTAGAACCTTGGTAACTTTTTATCTTGTTCTACGTTTTGTAGTAAGCAACGACTTATTGTCGGGCCTACGATGTTCTCCCATACTTAAATACTAACGCTGTAACATAAAAATATTGTAAAACCACATGATTTTAAAAGAGTAACTATGGTGTTTCTGGCCGGTTCTTCTCCATAGAAAACGACCAAACCGAACTGCGCACCTTTTGTCGACGTTTAATAAGTGCCCATGTAGGCCTATGTGAAATAAAAATATTTTAATTTTAATTTTTGGCGTGACAACGTCTAAAAAATCGATGAACGCCGCCGGCTGCAGGCACGAGAAAGGATGACTCATTGTCCCGTTGCGCTCAGTGTCCCGTTACGCTCATTGCACGCTTGCGCCGCATCAATGTTTTGTTATGACGTTGTCACGTTAAACTATCGTCCGTAAACCAACTTTACAGACAACCAATTTTTGTTTTTGAGAGGTTGGTGGTTTTCAAAACCTAAAATGTAAAAAAATCTTTTTCAATTTGGAATTTTCCGTACTAGAAAACATTGTTAAAAAACATCACATTCTAAGCGTTTGGGATTTCTTAAACGACCACAGGATCAATTGAATGAAATCCAAATAGGATATACTACATACCAGCTGCTGCCATTTTTAGGGTTCCGTGCCTAAAGGGTCAAACGGGACCCTATTACTGAGACTTCGCTGTCCGTCTGTCACCAGGCTGTATCTCATGAACAGTGATAGTTAGCCTGTTGAAATTTATACAGATTATGTATTTCTGTTGATGCTATAACAACAAATACTAAAAACAGAATAAAGTAAATATTTAAGGGGGGCTCCCACAAAAAAGTGATTATTTTGCTCGTTTTTATAAATAATGGCACGGAACCCTTCGTGTGCGAGTCCGACTCGCACTTGGCCGGTTTTTGACATATCCATCAACGTTATGTTTGATATAAGGTCACTTTACCTAGGCCTTCTTGATTTACAGTCTGATATGGGGTTCTTTGTTCCTTCTATTGTATTAGAAGAGGCCTTTACCCTGTATGTAAATTATTGTTGCTCGGTTTAATTAATATAAACAGATTTATCGATAGTTAATTTCCGCACTAAATCAGTACAATAAATATTATTCAGAATGTTAGTAAATTAATTTATTGGCGATGATTAACTACATCATCTAGTGACAGTGCAACACTACTTCATTATTAGTTGACAAACGCAGTCATGATAATTGGCTGATTCTCTCTATTGATACGATTAATGATGTGTTCTCGTTAATAGACATCTAATATTTTATTAAATATTTACTTTATTCTGTTTTTAGTATTTGTTGTTATAGCATCAACAGAAATACATAATCTGTATAAATTTCAACAGGCTAACTATCACTGTTCATGAGATACAGCCTGGTGACAGACGGACAGCGAAGTCTCAGTAATAGGGGCCCGTTTGACCCTTTGAGTACGGAACCCTAAAAATGGTCAGCTGTATTTTTTAACCATTTTCATGATCTTCGTAACCTTTTCCCAACCATGTTGGTCTTTATTGTTTGGGTTTCTAGTTTAACCTTATGCTGCATGGAGTATTAATGGGCAATATGATAGCCCTTAGGGCTTGACAGTGAGACACAAAACTGCGATGCGACATCGCATCGTAAAAATATACGAGCTCAAACAGTACAAACTGTTAGTTTCTTCTGCATTGCGAATTCTCATCGTGCCGATTCGCAGTTTTGTGGACAAGCCCTTAGTTAGATTGGATGTAAAATTGATGTAAGTACATTTAAAAAGTGTTCCTAGAATTATGAACATGAAATAAACCGGCCAAGTGCGAGTCGGACTCACGCACGATGGGTTCCGTACCATTATTTATAAAACCGGCCAAGTGCGAGTCGGACTCGCGCACGAAGGGTTCCGTGCCATTATTTATAAAAACGGGCCAAGTGCGAGTATTACTCGCACACAGGGTTCCATAGCCCCAAACAATATAATGACAATGTTTTGAACGGTCATTCATTAGTAAACCTTCACTCAACCGCAAAATTAAATTTGTTTTTCATAGTAAGTTAATGAAAAACAAAGTTACTGCTGCAGTTTGGTGAAAAAGTCCCATAATTATCTCAAAAACTACATATCAAATCTTATTCAAACCAATTTTCGTTGAAAGTATTTTTTACGGTCTACATCCCCATATTTTTTTCAGATTTTTTCTCCTGTTACTTTAGAAATTAGAGGGGGGGGGGGACACTCGTTTTACCACTTTGGAAGTGTCTATCTTTCAAACAATATCCTTTGAAAAAAAATGGTTTCAGGAACCTCAATGTCATTTTTAAAGACCTATCTATAGACACCCCACACGTATAGGTTTGATAGTTTTGTTTTTTTTTAGTTTCAATTTCATGTATGGGGGGATATCCTTATCTATATTTTTTTTTTTTTTTTGTACAAAAATCATAATGCGGTTCACAGAATACATCTACCTACCAAGTTTCAGCTGTGTAGTCCTAATAGTTTCGGAATAAAGTGGCTGTGATACGGACGGACAGACAGACAGACAGACAGACATGACGAATCTATAAGGGTTCCGTTTTTCGCCATTCGGCTACGGAACCCTAAAAACGAGCAAAAATATCACTTTATTGTATGGGAGCTTGGGAGCCTCCTTAAATGTTTATTTTATTCTGTTTTTAGTATTTGTTGTTATAGCGGCAATAGAAATATATAATATGTAGAAATTTCAACTGGCTAACTATAGCGATTCATGAGATACAGCCTGGTGACAGACGGACGGACGGACGGAGAGCGAAGTCTCAGTAATAGGGTCCCGTTTGACCCTTTGGGTACGGAACCCTAAAAAACACTAATAAAAAAACAGAAATATACAATGCACTAAACTAAAACTTCATACAAAGAAACAAGAGAGTATTGCTTTTTAATCTTGCATTCTATGTTCCTTATATACATTAAACATTTATGCTGTATGTACAGGTGCACTTCTGAAATTAGATTTTAAGTAATTCGATAAAAGTTCATCCTCGTATTATTCTAGTACCTAGGTACTGCCTATTCTAGTACTGGCGATATATAATTTAATGTTTTAATACCAACATGCTACAATTACATTGCAGATTGTATATTTCTAAGTGAATTTAATGTAAGTACAATATGACTTTATAATAATCCTACTGTTGCTCAAACCGCCTCTCCTATCTTATCTTGTGTCCGTTGGTACACGAAAATCTATACATTTTCTATTTTTCTATTAAAACGGTATGCACTTTCCAGGTGTAGGTACAAGTTACAATTTAAAGAAAAAAATAGAAATCTTTTTCTTTTTTAACCGACTTCTAAAAGGAGGAGGTAGTAAAATGAAGAATAATAATTTTAAACGTCAGCTTTTTAAATTATTGAATGAAAAAGCATATTACTCTGTCAATGAGTTCCTTAATGAAAAATATGATTAGCAAATTTTTGTCCAATATAATTTAATTTTGACAAATCTAATTTGGTGAATATGACGTAATTATTGAGAAATTTGATACGGATATAACTAATTTAATTTTTAATAATTGTTATAATTCATTTAATTTTTATGATTTTAAATTTTGTTGATATTGTATTTTTTCATGTTTTTTTTTGTACTGTTTAAATTAATTTTAGTTTGACAATTGTAATATTGACATTGTATTTTCTTTTTTGTGCGATTTTGTTTTGTTCCATTTTAGTTTTGACAATATCATTAGCTGACATTGTATTTTATAGAATTTTCTACTATTATAATTAATTTAAATTTGATTATATTGACTTTAGCGACACAGTAACGCCACTATTTTGTATGCCTTTCGGCGGAACATAGGATGGACCAAACATTTTTTATACAACATCAATTTGTACCCTGTGTTCACAAAATTAATAAATGAATTTGAAGAAACTGATATGGCAACACAGGACAACACTCCGGTCGCTTCTGAGGTAGTGACGTCGAGGACGAACATACTAATACCGAAGACGTCACGTTTTTAAAGTTTGTTAGATTTTAGGGAAATGATGGTAATCTGGGCACAAAAATCGGGTTTTTTTAAATTCATTAATATGTTCATTTCATGAATATTTTATTTTATTTGGTAATGTCATTAGTAAACCTATATGCCCCTTTCGGATCGGATAGGATATTTTAACATGTTGTTTAATTGATGTTAAAAAAACATGTTAACACTTGTAAAACGTATGTATTTGTATGAAGAGTGGCAAAGAGTACCATCCGTAGAAATGAAAAATTACATCAACGTGGTATTACAAACGTCCATTATATAAATTTTCCGTTGGGCTACTGATTCTTTGCTACCCAATAAACCACTATTGAACACGACTGTAAATTAAGAATAATAAAACAATATTAAACCTCCATTTTCCAATATAATAATTAATGATTTCCACATAAATATCGCCCCAAGTATCCATTTAACCAGTATGTGGTGGAAAAAAGATAAATTCACGATGCAGCGTCCCAATGGCCTGGGGTCTTAATTGAATTAATAGTCTGTGGCAAGTGTATAAAGCGGTGGCTACATTATATATGGCTGGAACATATTGTTTATACTTGGCGAACGCAGCAGGGAGTTGGTGGGTAACGGAATATTCGTATCTATTGTTATTTGGGAGTATCTATATCTATAATAATCAATTGCTGTTCGTTTGTCTCGCTAAGGCATCGTCCACACCAAACGTATTGTCCGCCGCCGACTGTGAGTATGCTCACTGTATAGAGGAAATAGAGGTATGCTTATAGTCGGTGCGGTGTGAACGAGAAGTTAAATATATGATGGTAAAGCGATAAACTGCGTAACGTGCGCTCACAGTCAGCGGCGGGAAACTCGAGAACGGCTGGGCCGATTTAGCTGATTTTGGTTTTGAAATGTTTGTCGTAGTCCAGGGTAAAAAAGGTAGGGTAGGGTGGGTAGGGTTGGGTAGGTAGGTAGATAGGAACGAAAAAGTGCATTGCAACGCATGCCGCTAATATACCGCGATAAAGCTAGTATTAGATAAACTAGGAGTCGTGGCTCAAAAAATAACAGCCGCTCGGATCAATCTCCAGGTTATGCCGCCCTTGCCTAGGTTCATAGCATAAAAAATATTTTTTTCAAAAAAACAAGGCTAAAAAGAAATGTAGCTACTCTCTACCCTATTAACTAAGCCCTCATAAAATCAAAGAACGTCATTTATCGTTTTGCACCAATTTTTTTTTATATTAAAAATCCTGCTTAGTCCGTGGACATCAATCCGTGTCGGAGCCCATTCACGTCACGCGCTATTTCTTTTGTCTCCTCTCAAATGGGGGAGGACGATGGTACCCAGAGCAACAAAATACAGGAAACAGAAGGTCGCTTCGATACAATGAGCGAGAAGCACGCATATATGCGATCCTACGTACGGCGATCAATTTTTTTTTTGTTATATGTATGGCATCTCGCAGTTAAACCTAGGAGGTTGTCGTCTGCTTAACCGGACTATCCTGTGGATGCTTTGAGAGTAAGGCCTCCAGCCAGGGCATAAAACTACTTACAAACTAATTGACTACACGCTGAGGGCACCCCCTTTTGGGTACAAGCCTCGGCTTAGGGCGTACGGCGATCTAAAACTCGGCCTCTTCATAACTATGTTGGGGATCGACTTTCAGTTCAACCGGGTGCATCTGAATACTCGTATTTTACATGAAGCGACTGCCAATAGAACCATGTGACCTACATATACCAGTAACAGGGTAACACAACATCCCTTGGTAAAGCTGGTTGTCATACTTTCCGGCGTCTGGCAATCTGTAAAAAGCTGTAAAACTGGTCTATAAATAAGAGCGAGGTTAAATCATAGTGGTTACTTATTATTAAAGTACTTTGAAGTTTTTTCTTTCGTTCTCGGACCAGCCTCACCTAGCCTAGCTGGACATTCGATCAAAAAAACTGTGCGGCTGTTATTGGTTAGCCACGAGTTCTTCTTTGGCCACCTTCTGCGATGTCAAACTATGTAAAACAAAGGACAGTCGTGAACTCATGAGTGTATTTTCACACACTGCATTTTTTGAATGGCATCTCGCCGTGAAACCAAGGAGGTTGTCGTCTGCTTAACCGGACTATACAGTGGGTGCCAGGGCATAAAAAATACTTACAAACTAAGCGACTACACGCTAAGGGCACCCCCTGTGACACTCTCTGTATGTTAGGCGTGTCTATTTATGCGTCGTTGTAGGAAGCAAAGCTTCTGTCCCTTTCTGCTTTGTGCCTAGAGAGTAAAGGAGGGGAAGGGAGGGATATTTTTACGACGTGCAAAGAAACATCCTCGCGGCCCAGGCTCGCATGTCGGGAATCACAATTTAATTCTTTTTTTAGATTTATTTTAAATTTTTTGAATTGAGAACTCAGATTCATTGCCGTTATT
Source organism: Cerastis leucographa (assembly GCA_963082945.1). Classification (NCBI taxonomy): domain Eukaryota; kingdom Metazoa; phylum Arthropoda; class Insecta; order Lepidoptera; family Noctuidae; genus Cerastis; species Cerastis leucographa. The sequence goes on from OY720354.1 coordinate 18,467,932, forward strand.
GTTCTGTGGAATGTAAGTTATTCTCTTTTAGTTGGACAATGTGGGGAGATTATTTTTTAAAAAGGATTTTATATTAAAAAAAGAAGAGTTATTGGCGTGAAAATTCACTATAGCCATACTTTAGCAAAGATAATGCAGTAAAACTGTAGTCCTTTATAATTCTAAAAAGAAAAGAAAAACAATTTTATTTACGACTAGATCACGTCACATGATTTTGTCTCCTTCAGTTGAATAACAGCCCTTTTTATGTTCCCGTGGGTTTAAGGAAATCCCTTTTTAGTGGTTTTCCACATCATAAAAGCAACCGCGCAATATCGCGTCTAGGAAAAGCGTTGGACTTGTAACAGTAAGCTTTCTCTTTCATTAAATTGAAACTGTAGCACATTATCCTCATATATCTTTGAAATATTAATCTCTCGACCTTACGCCGAAAACCCGTTAACAATTTGAATATTCTAATCTCCCAAATCCCCCAATAAATACAAACTGAACCGAAATCCTTGAAACACTGGCACTCTAGACAGAATCCTCTGTGTATGACAGTTCATATTCTCAACGGCATTTGGGAACTCAATAAGGTATTTTCCTCAAGAAAACTGTCGCGAAGTTATTTCAGTCACGGATTTACGGTTCCTTGGAGTAAGACAAACGGCTCGTAGCGTGTTCGCAAGCAAATTTTGTGGGTAACAAGAGAAAAAGGGAAATCATAGGAACGTGACGCATTGATTTTCGACGTGCGGCCGCAAAGAGATGTCGGTGACAATTGAGGAACGGTGCATGACGAATGACAGGATGATTTTGAATTTGGAAGGTTTTGTTTACTTTTTTTTTACTTTTTGTAACTTTATATTACGGCCAGATGTATAGAAAGATTTAGAAGAGGCCTACACCGCAGAGGCGACTAATACTATTATAGATTAACTAACTGCTGCACGCGACTTCGTTCGCGTGGGTATTTTGATTTATTTTAGTGGTATGAAAAACAGATGTTGGCCGCTTCTCAGACCTACCCGATAGGCACACAAAATTTTATACAAATCGGTTCAGCCGTTTCGGAGGAGTTTGAGATGGAGGGAGTTTTAGACATTGTGACACGAGATTTTATATGTAAGACTAGCTGCTGCCCGCGACTTTGTTCGCGTGGAAGTTTTGATGGGTTTATGGGGTATGAAAAATAGATGTTGGTCGATTTTCAGATCGGTCTCCGAAGTAGAAGTAACATGTTTTATTTTTATTTCGCATTTATAATATTAGGAAGGACTACTATGTTTCCGAAAGTTTTGGTACATATTTATTAAAAAACTAGCTGTGCCCGCGATTTCGTCCGCGTGGATTTTAACAAAAAGAATATTTATATTGTAATTCTTTTTATTATAATTTATGTTTCTAAACTAGATGCAGCCTAAGTTACTCCTTATTACATCAGCTATCTGCCAGTGAAAGTCCCGTCAAAATCAATACTATCCGGAATAAACAGACAGACAAAAATTGTAAAAAATGTTATTTTGGTATATACATTCATTTGCATGTAGTAAAAAGCCGTTATTTTAATATTACAAACAGACACTTCAATTTTATTTACTTGTATGTATGTAATACGTATATGTATGTATGTATAGAGTATGTATAGATTATACATCACGGCCGTATTTCCCGAAAGGATAAGCAGCCCTGCTGTTCAGTACATTCACGTCTGGCCAGTTATGTTTGTAGTCTCGTAGAATTTTAGGGGACCGTAATTTTAGTAGGAATGAATCCTGACTCATGGCGGCTGCTGAGGAATATTTAATCAAAAAACTAGACTTGGAAATCAAATGTAAGACTCCCTGTGAAGTAAGCAGATTATAATTTTGCCTGTCTCGGAGGTCTATTGATCGCGACTGCTGAGCAAGAGGTCCTCAGTTCGATTCCCGGGTCGAGCAAAGTTTGTTTGTACTTTGTTTGGTTGATGGCACGGTTGGCGCAGTGATTGAGCGATCGACTGCTGCGCTGCGTGTCACCGGTTCGATCCCCGCACGGAACAAATATTTGGTATAGCTGTAGCGTTGTAGTCGATTTCTTAAAAACCGACTATAACGCACATCACTAGTTTCGAGTGACATCCCTAAATCTTTCAATACGAACACGTCATTGCTTAGTGGGAGCGTGTGTGAGAGACTATATAAACCCACGCAAGTCATTCCAAAGCCCTTTCTCAACTCCAACACTACATATTTAACCCCGAGATAAACGGGTAAGTGCTCAGCGTGATTATATTTCTATATTGTATTTCTTTTCTGTGTATTTCTGTCGGCGCAGTCCGGCAGCCTTTATTCTTCTCGGCAGCCAGCTATGACTGTCGAGAAAACCCATGTACTGTGATTGGCCCTTGCCATATCGCCTGCCACCTTGCACCTCTTTGTGAATGCGCCCACATGCTTCGCTATCATGCATCATACTTGCCTTGCCGCGTATTGCCTAGCTGCTCGCTTAAATCGCCTGGCCACGCGGCGAGGAACCTTCTAAATGCCTAGGAGCATGTGCGCGCATAACCTATTATTGTAAGCCGCCACGATGGGTGAGTCTTCCTCCATCCATTCTGCTTTGGGCTTACGGCTGGGAGACGCACGCATCGACGGAGGCTTGCTTTCGCACTGGCACAACGCTTAAGGAAGCACCCGCCACGCGCTGATTCCAGGGTTCCAGTCTAGGGCTGCGCTTCCAGTCGTGGGCTACGCTTCCAGTTGGGCTACAAACCTATCGACCGCTGTCAGGCGTCCCGCTGCCTCCGCCTCTACCGCTGGAGAGACACCTGACACGCGCACTATCTGCGCGGCCGCTACCGCCGCTTGGACCCTACGTTCACGTGGCACATACGTGGGTGCCGAGACCCCGCGCTGCCACGTGTCGAGGCCACTAGCCTCTGCTGACCCAGTGCCCAGCTGGAGGCGTAGCCTGCCTGCCTACCTGCCTGCGACGGAAGCGCAGTCGCCATCTGCCTACGTGGTGCTGCCCACGCCCAGGTGACCACTGGGGTCACCTCTCCGCTCCGCTGCCTGCCCTGCGACCTCACGCCGGCCCACGTGCTACAGCGTGGCCTAAGCCCAGGGCAGTAACTTTCTACCTACCTACCAAGTGCCAGTGCAAAGTGCCTTAGAGACCCTAGAACCCATTCCCTGATAATTTTCTGTGTCTCGTGTTTTCACTACAATATACGTGTAAAGTGATCTTTGGTTTCATTTCTCTAATCTACCTAGAAACCCACATGCCACAGTGGCGCCCAACGTGGGGCCCCACAGTGGCGCCCACTCAGTAAAGGTTCTCTGAGTTCTTTGCACTGGTTACTATTTCCTATTCTCTCCATCGTGGTGGTAAGTACTTCTGTTGCTGTTACTAACCCTCTAAACTGTGTATCCCCTTACTGCGGCCAAGACACCTTTAGCCTAACCACGGTCTTGTGAGTCTGCTTGACCGGCAGTGAGTTATCTAATTCCAGCTACCTCGTTCCTTTCTATCTTCCGTCTGTTACCAGTAATTCTCGAGGTACAGACAATCCTAGTTCACTACTAACATCTACCGCTAGGTTAGTAAATTGTATTTGTCATTGCTGTTAAATTAATTGACAAAGGTAAAATCACAATGAGCTCTCACCTATTTTATCCACCTTGGAAAGGCCTAACTCAAGGATATATGGTAGACCAGTAAATCCTTACTTTATTTTTCTATCAGTGTACCTATGGAGAGATGCTGTTGACCCCAAGGCTACTCTGGAGGTCAAAGTAATTCAATATAGCATACTACTACGTTCTATTATGTTGTCCTCCTACGGTTAACTAAAAACAGCTTAAAGCTGGAATACTCAAATTAAATAACTGCATTTATTCACTAATGGATTCTAAACCAGAACAGAAAAAAAACTTAAATTCACTGAAACCTATAAAATAACTCTTAAATGGCATAGTCCATATTAACTATTCTAACAACTGTAGGCACTACATACCACAGTTGAGTCTTATACCAGTCTACCCTGGTAATAAGTTCTTAAGGTTTGGCTCAAAACCATTCCTCAGTAAATATCACTACATGGTGTTTACCTTAGCTACTATTAGTAAACTGGAGCTGCCCAGTTACATACTCTAACAACTGTAGGTACTACATACCACAGTTGAGTCTTATACCAGTCTACCCTGGTAATAAGTTCTAAAGGATTTGGCTCTAAACCATTCCTTGATAAATATCTCTACATGGTATTTACCTAAACTAGTACTTACTAGAAATCTTATATCAGTCTACCCTGGTAATAAGTTCTAAAGGATTTGGCTCTAAACCATTCCTATGTAAATATCACTACATGGTATTTACAACTAGTACTAGTAATCTTATATCAGTCTACCCTGGTAATAAGTTCTAAAGGATATGGCTCTAAACCAATCCTAGGTAAATATCATTCCATAGTATTTATCTAAGCTACTACTAGTAAACTGGAGCTGCCCAGTTATATACTAACTAACTATGAGCGGATCGCAACTCGAAAAACAAGCCTACTGCGTACCTAATAATTACCTAAAAACTACCTAAAACTATAACTAATTAAAATTTCTTTCACCTAAGCACTCAACCTAAAACCTAATCTAACTTTGTCACTTCGTATGATTGTTGAACGCATGTATCCTATCCTACCAAACTAAACTTTTTATAAACATAACCTTAAAACTAAACTTTAAATAAGTTGATTACTACTACTATAACTTCGCTCAACTACTGATAACACAATGAGCGTAAGTATAGTCGCAACTACCTAATACCTATACCCCTAATAAGCTAATTAATTGATTAATTTGTTTTATCGGCATTCAGCATGTCCTAGGAAAACCTACAGACAGTAATTCCGGTGTCGTTGACAGATGACATTTAAGAACTGACACTTGTTAACTTTGACAGTTGTCATAGTCATGGACTCTAGGCTGTTGAACATCGTCAATTACGTTCGGATACTCGCACACAACAGTTGCGTCATTAACATAGGACTTGTACTGAACCTACTGTCATATAATTTTACCATAGACATTGATCTTAGACCGAGACTTAGATCAATTTTTATTGTAACATAGACCTTATCAGTTAACAATTATTTTCTTTAAAATGCATGTTTTCTTAATCTTTTAATAAATCAAATTAATTCTTTTAAGCTTTTGCTACACAAATATTATTTTAAAATATGTTTTTATAAATAAAACTTAAAATGTATTTTTATGGAACTTAAAGTTGGACAAAAAATTTTTTTTTTTGGACAAAACTTATTTTTTTTAAAAACTTTTAAACAAGACTACATATTATAACTTCAACTAAACTACATACATCACAACAATCAACAACGGACTATACTCTTACCTAGCTAATAGATACATTACCCAGCATTTTAACACCTTGATTACCTAACCCTACGGAGGAACACTTGCTATTATCTTGTTGTTCTCCCAACTGACTGTCTTGAGTTAAACTACCTACTATTAGTTTACCTCTTGAATGTACAGTAAGTCACTGACTTAGGACTACTTCCAAGTCAGTGACGGACATAGTATGAGTGAATGAATGATTGATGGAATAGAAGCACATGAATGGGATGTATGAATGTATCGGTAGTCAGTTTAGTGGTTCAGGCCTTCTAGCGGATTTCCCCTAGGGAAAATCCTTTCATAGCAGCCGGGGTACTGTAGCGTTGTAGTCGATTTCTTAAAAACCGACTATAACGCACATCACTAGTTTCGAGTGACATCCCTAAATCTTTCAATACGAACACGTCATTGCTTAGTGGGAGCGTGTGTGAGAGACTATATAAACCCACGCAAGTCATTCCAAAGCCCTTTCTCAACTCCAACACTACATATTTAACCCCGAGATAAACGGGTAAGTGCTCAGCGTGATTATATTTCTATATTGTATTTCTTTTCTGTGTATTTCTGTCGGCGCAGTCCGGCAGCCTTTATTCTTCTCGGCAGCCAGCTATGACTGTCGAGAAAACCCATGTACTGTGATTGGCCCTTGCCATATCGCCTGCCACCTTGCACCTCTTTGTGAATGCGCCCACATGCTTCGCTATCATGCATCATACTTGCCTTGCCGCGTATTGCCTAGCTGCTCGCTTAAATCGCCTGGCCACGCGGCGAGGAACCTTCTAAATGCCTAGGAGCATGTGCGCGCATAACCTATTATTGTAAGCCGCCACGATGGGTGAGTCTTCCTCCATCCATTCTGCTTTGGGCTTACGGCTGGGAGACGCACGCATCGACGGAGGCTTGCTTTCGCACTGGCACAACGCTTAAGGAAGCACCCGCCACGCGCTGATTCCAGGGTTCCAGTCTAGGGCTGCGCTTCCAGTCGTGGGCTACGCTTCCAGTTGGGCTACAAACCTATCGACCGCTGTCAGGCGTCCCGCTGCCTCCGCCTCTACCGCTGGAGAGACACCTGACACGCGCACTATCTGCGCGGCCGCTACCGCCGCTTGGACCCTACGTTCACGTGGCACATACGTGGGTGCCGAGACCCCGCGCTGCCACGTGTCGAGGCCACTAGCCTCTGCTGACCCAGTGCCCAGCTGGAGGCGTAGCCTGCCTGCCTACCTGCCTGCGACGGAAGCGCAGTCGCCATCTGCCTACGTGGTGCTGCCCACGCCCAGGTGACCACTGGGGTCACCTCTCCGCTCCGCTGCCTGCCCTGCGACCTCACGCCGGCCCACGTGCTACAGCGTGGCCTAAGCCCAGGGCAGTAACTTTCTACCTACCTACCAAGTGCCAGTGCAAAGTGCCTTAGAGACCCTAGAACCCATTCCCTGATAATTTTCTGTGTCTCGTGTTTTCACTACAATATACGTGTAAAGTGATCTTTGGTTTCATTTCTCTAATCTACCTAGAAACCCACATGCCACATAGCTTACAGATAGTTGTTCTGCTCCCAAGCCGCGGTGGCCCTGTGGTGGCAGCCCCGACTTACGACCAGTAAGCCGTGGGTTCGAACCCAGGCAGGCACATTACTTTGTGTATTTTATTTCATCACCGCTGCTCTCAAAAACGGTGAAGGAAAACATCGTGAGGAAACCGGCATGTCCTAGAACTAAAAATTCGAAGACATGTGACATCTACCAACCCGCACTGGGCCCGCGTGGTGGATTACAGCCCATTCCCTCTCATAGAGAGGAGGCCTGCGTCCCAGCAGTGGGAACAACATAGGCTGATGATGATGATGAGTTGTTCTGGGTCTGGCTGTTTGTGTATGTGAGTTTAAATGTTTGTAAACGCACCCACAGGAGAAATTCCTAGTGGGCAAGGTTTTTAACAAAAAAAAAAAAAGTAGCCCTGGGTTTTTTTACGAGTATCATGAATTTCTCAGTAGCAGCTTCGGAGTCTGGATCTGTGCCCAGTTGATAATAATATTACTTTCATAACAAATCCGAAAATTCATCACTACACAAACATGTAACGGAAAACGATACGAAACTTACGCCACTTAATCTACACAATAGAAACAGTCAAATTAATGAACAACTTATAAATGCACAAGAAAAAATTGCCGCATGGTCTACCAAAGCTCTCCACGGGAGACACCGAGCCTACCTGAGCCAGCCACACGTCGACAAAGCTAAGTCGAACGAATGGCTCAAACGAGGCGAACTGTTTCCCGAGACGGAAGGATTTATGCTGGCGATCCAAGACCAAATAATAGCTACCCGTAATTACAGGAAATACATTATTAAAGACCCTCATCAGCCGACTGACTTATGCAGACACTGCAACACTGCATCTGAGACCATACAACATATTACAGGAGCTTGTAAATCACTTGCACAGACTGACTATAAACATCGACATGACCAAGTGGCCGCTATTATACACCAACAATTAGCATTTAAATATAAACTCATAAATGAGATGAAACCATATTATAAATATAAACCGGAAATAATACTAGGCAATAACAATCAGAAATTGTATTGGGATCGGACGATAATAACAGACAAAACTATACATTTTAATAGACCAGATATAACCCTTCATGACAAAGCCAATAAAACAGTTTACCTAATAGATATAGCTATTCCAAACTCACACAACATTCAAACTACTATATCTGAAAAGCTTAGTAAATATCGAGACCTCGCCATAGAAATAAAAACACAGTGGGAAGCACAAACCGTCCACATCGTACCTATAGTGCTCTCTTCCACTGGTATCGTACCAAAATCTCTTATGCAAAGCCTTAACACTTTACACATGCCACCCCACACACTTCATCTGCTCCAAAAAGCCACAATTCTTAACACCTGTCGCATCACCCGGAAATTCCTTACTTCTTCTACAATATCATCAACATTCTCCATTTAAACTCCCCCCTACAAACTTGGCTCCGGCCCGTGGGTAGGGTTTTTGTACTCTCTCTCAACGAGAGAAGGAAATTAAAGAACATAAAATAATAATAATAATAATAAATCTTTATTACACAAGAAAGTAGTTACAACATTATGTGAAGTCCCTGACTCCTGTGCTAGGTGATAGACCTGTGTTACAGGAGTCAGTGCCCTCTCCCAGGAAAATATTAATTACAGAATCTTATGCAATAAGATTAAGAAGGAAAATAAAATAAAATAAAAGCCTATGGTTACAACAAAAAATAAATTAAAAGCGGTTAAAGAAACTTGAAAGTGTTTGCATGCATGTTTGTGTCTATGTGTAATCGTCCGAGTGTGAGTGAGCGTGTGTGTATGTTGATGGCAATAGGCTCGCCCCCTTTGACATGGGGCTTTAACATAACTGGCGAAATGTGGGTGTATTTTTAGGTACACCTCTGCCTAACTCTTCGGTGATTACAGTCGTGTTATTACAATTGTTCGCGCTGTCCCGCCTCATCACCAGCCTATAATGTTCCCACTGCTGGTACACAGGCCTCCTCTCTATGAGAGGAAGTGGGCTATAATCCACCACGCGGGCCCAGTGCAGGTTGGTAGATGTCACATGTCTTCAAATTTTTTGTTCTAGGACGTGCCGGTTTCCTCACGATGTTTTCCTTCACCGTTTTTGAGAGCAGCGGTGAAGAAATAAATTACACAAAGTAATGCGACTGCCTGGGTTCGAACCCACGGCTTACTGGTCGTAAGTCGGGGCTGCCACCACTGGGCCACCGCCGCTCTCAGACTATCTCGCCTTGATTTGTCCCGTTTGCTGGCAATAGGCTCGCCCCCGACATGGGGTTTAAAAATAATTGGCAAAATGTCGGTGTACTATTTGGGCACACCTCTGCCCATCCCGTCATTTAAATATCTTTGGTCACAAGACTATAATAATAAATATCGAGCAAATTTTCGTTAAACCAAGACAAAATCTAGACTAAAACAGAAAAAGTATTGTAATACAAATTGATTAAATAAGCTATTCTCTTGGGTAAAAACGGTGTCACTCACAGAAAATATGATTATGAGAGAAATGCCGCGACGTATTATTTTCTTGTAAATAATTTTATTTAATCAAGTTTTTGGTCTGACTGTCACACCGTTTTATAAGCGAACGAATTTTCGGCCTAGTTATCGTTCTTCGACATCATGAAAATTATCTGCAATATAAAAGTTACAGAAGATTTCCCAAATAGTATAAGTTGTTTAATAATGGTAAAGATAAGTCTTTAATTTTGGAAAACATGTCAATTTCTCATATTTCTGGCTACAGCAGATAAGCAAACTCAAAAATAAAAAAGCAGTTCGAAATAAAAAGGTTTCTTTATTAAAATATAGAGGATACTTTCCACTATTAGAAAAGATCCAAGACTACTATTTAATAACATGTATGTGTATTGGTTAATTTTGGTTAGAAGTCAATTAACTTTAACTATACTACATGACACTTCATAAGATGTCATGCATTTTATACACTATTAATCGGCCAACGTTAAATAATGTAAATCCATAATGGTTTTTGAAAAATAAAATCAATCACGAAATTAAGATGTAAGATTACTCTCCGGTGTGATAGACGGCCACGTTTTTATTGAATAAACTCGTTAGGCGTTTGTTCGAAACAATTTTTTTTTTTCGAAACGTTCAAATTACAATTTAATTTATTTTCCTTTGTCTTATTTTCTTTTTGTGATGGCAACAGAAAGTTGAGTAAAAACGTATAATGTCTAATTGTTTTTTGTTTTTTTACTTAATTAATTTGAAGGGAAACAGGAAAGAGAAAAGAAAAAGTGATAGCTTTCAACGTTTTCCATTTGTTTTTCTCTGACATAATTGATGTTTAGATTTCATTGGTTTTTTCAAATAATAATCACCAAGTTTCCGGTTTCATTGAAATAAAGGTGCGTCGTAATTTCGTAAAAAAACATTCGACTTCGATCGCGCGTTTTCGATAAGATTTTGAAGCGCGATCTAATTTGAAATCAGCCGCGGGGCACTGTAATCTGGTTTTGCAGAACGCGAGGGTGCTCCTTAAATTCGACAGTATTTGCTCATTTTAAGCAGGTTGCAAATTCGCTGACTTGAAAATTGAGAGAAGTTGTTATCTAAGAGTGCAATCAGATGGTGATCTATATAATTTATTTAAAGTAATTATAACAAAGAGAAGAAAGCTCGTTAAGTCATTACAGGTAGTCGGTGGGCCGAAAGTCTGAAAACCAGTCTTACCAAAGGGTATCTTAGTATCCAGTACTAAATGGGTTGTGTGGGTCAGATAGGCAGTCGCTTCATGAAAATATTGGTTTTCAGCTGCATCCGGTTAGACTGGAAGCCGACCCCAACATAGTTGGGAAAAGGCTAAGCAGATGATGATGATGTCACATAATAATTATATACAAGCTTTTGCACAAAAATCCAACAAGATTGTCCAGGATAAAACGTACTTTATCCTATGAAATTCAGCAACTAAGCCATGGAAAACTAACAAACAAACAAAGATACATTCGCATTTATAATATTATTAAGGATTACTGTGTTTTCGAAAGTTTTGTTACATATTTATTAGAAGAACAAGACCAAATTCAGGGCAGGTATTATGATATTATTTATAAGTATGAAAGTTCATCAAGTATATTCAAAGACAGAATCAAGTGAGCTTACTACAACGCATCTTCAAGTTCGTCTCGGAAACCCTTCGAATTAAAAGTTGGCAATCTCAATCCCCTGTCACGCGTAAATCGGCCAGACAGCCAATTTGGAGCCGTTACGTGGTGCGAGCACAGTACAAATGGAATGCAGTAGTATTGTTTTGACAATTGTCTTATGAAATGTTCGTCGTTTTGCGGATAACACAGTGTTAAGCATACCACTGAGATACAATACACTAAGAACATACTTGAGATTAACAATAAAAAAGGGAAAAAAATGTGAGTGTGGTAGGTCAAATTAATCGCTATTAAAAACAACTGAGGGCCTTTACAAAGAATCTTTCTACCGGCAATAAATAGTGATTGATGGGTTGGGTTGACATAAACTGCTGAAAAGCAAAAAGAATTCATGTTTAAAGTTTGTAAATGATAGAACGCGATTGCAACTTTGCTAGCCTCACTATTTTTTTGTTGCATAAATTACACTGCAATATGAAAGCTATACACTTGATTAATTAATTCAATATTCGGAAGCAATGACACACACAAAATAATACCTCCTAAATGGCACAGATAAAATCCTAAGCACTTTAAAACTGTCTTGCATTACTGAGATTCTTTTACATTGTGCGTGAAAAAATTGAAAATAAATTGATCGTGCGTAAGTCGCGCGTGAAGTGAGAGTAATCGCTTAGAAAGAACGCGATTGCGTTACGGCGAACGAAAGGGCGCGTGGCGAGCAGACGCGCGGACGTTCGGGCGGCTAGATACCGTATCTTGTGATACGAAGGGGGATATACACTGTTGATATCGTTTTAATTTAGTGTAGCGGGATGCTCATCTACCACCTCGTTTATCTCGCAAACGCTGCTGCTGGGCCCCCCGTTTCATGGGGCTTTAACATAAGGTCCTTTTCATTGTCATGCGTGTTTGCGCCCGCGTGCAGGCCAGGCACGCATGCGTGCTGCCCGCAACCTATCGTATCATACATGTTTTTATTGTAAGCAGCGCCACACGCGCGCCGGCGTGGCTAAAATAATCTGCTCTGGGTGCGGCCCGCAACAAGCATGGCTGCCTGGCCTGCATGCGGGCGCAAACACGCATGACAAAGCCATAACTGGCTAAATGTGGTTGCCTTATCCTTGAGGGGATTCCAGACATTTTATGTAAAGCTTTGATATGTAAGGTATATCAATAATTTTACTTCCCTTTGTTTCCCGCGAACTCCGTTAGAAGTTAATCTTTACAAAATCTTTTCCACGTGCATGTTTTATGTTTTTATGAAACATAACATAACATGCCTACGCCTGTTATCCCCGTATGGTTAAGCAGAGGTGTCCCTAATAGTACACTTACATTACACCAGTTATGTTTAAGTCCCATGTAATAGGGGGGAGCCTATTGCCATCAACCGGGCTCTAGTCCAGACTCCGCGGCTGCTACGTAGAAATTCCTGTTGGAAATACCCAATGGCACTTTGCCCGACTCGAGAATCTAACCCAGAACCTCGTGCTCAACTGTCGCGTTTGCGCCACTCGACCAACGAGGCAGTCTTTTGAAGTGAAACTTCTTATGCGACTTCCATCAAGTTTAACGCTACCATGGAGGGGGAATATTTTCTATTACTCACTAAGAGATGGCGGTATTACAAGATCTGTGACTACGTAGTTTTACTAGGTACGCAAGATGGCGTGCAAACAGTCATGCATTCGACTCTTCGGTGTGACTAGCCTTCGTTCAATTTCCATGAGTAGTATAACCTCGATAAACTTATGTAATAAAAATAATACAACAAGAAAACAACAAAATTTATTTAGAAGCTCAATCAAATAACGAGAGTGAATGCGTGGCACTCGAACGCATGCGTGTAGTAATACGAAGTTTCACTTCTTCCGCGGGGAGGGTCTCCACGCACAGATTGTTTTGTGTAATACAGATTTTCCCAACTGTGCTTTATTCGGTACAGTAGACTGTGCGTCGCAGTCAAAGAACTGACAGATTTTATAGCATGCACTTGCACTTACTTAGTCCATAAGCTTTGATGCGAGAGACATGGGACTTGTCCATGTCACGACGCTTTGCGGAGGTCGATGTCCAGCAGTGTACGTCTTTAGGCTGATTGTGATGATGATGGATGACTTACCCATAAAATGAGTAGAAGTGGGTATGCTTTTCAAAAGAAGAGAAATTCTTTTCAAATGCAAGAAATCCAAGAATGAAGTGCATTAAAAAATATACCTGCAATTAAAAGTACCAGGGCGACCGAGCTCTGCTCGGGTGAAAATAAAGAAAACGATTTTTCCCATAAGACCTAGCTAGATTGATTTTTCGCCAAACAACGAAACCAGTATATTCGAACCAATATGTACACATTTTGTAAACCAATATATTGCATCATCATTAATATGTAGGATAACACACTGTTTCAAACAATTATTAACATTCACAGCTAACCTCAGCTATATTTTCAAAATTCAAATTCCGAATCATAAACATGAACGCCAACTGTCGCCAACGATCATCAGAATTTACTTTTTAAAAAGCGAAAAGCTTCTAAATGGCTGGCTGTTTACATGAACGATTAAAAACCGGCCTGCGTGTTAGACCATGCACAGTAAAAGGTTCCGTTGTTGGGGTGACTATTTAGAACAATTCTTATAACCGATATTTTTACAGAACATTCTAAAAGATACCTTTCAAAAATAAAATAAAACTGATGACCGCTATGGAAACGGGTTATGTGGACGGAAGAATAGACACAATGACAGATTGTCATTGTCTATCTGTTATTTTCCAATTCCAGGCCAAATACAATTACGGCACTGCTGAGCGAAGAATCTTGCCTATGGTGCTCTGTTGGGCTTCCTCTGTGTATAAGAAGCAAGGCAGCACTGTGGATCACGCTGTGGTATATTTAAGACCTCAAGTTTTCGCTGCTGGGCTCATGTTTATGTTGCCCAAGTTGAGTTACATCTTTAGAAGGCCTTCTTGTTGAAACATTAGATAGTTTGAAATGAACAGGCAAAACACCTTGCAAGAATGATGCGTTAGATTATAATATAAATGTAAAGATAACGACAAAACTAAGAAAATAAATTGTTAATTAAAATAGTCATATTTTTTCTATGCTTTTTCGTGTTAGTTTTCTCCAATGTTTATTTTCTTCTTTTCTGTGAATTTTATAAAACAAAAAGCTTCGTTTAAAAAAAAGTTTTTATAGTTAACAATTTATTCGTATTATCACTATACCACTGTTTAGCGGTGCACAAAAACCCCAATTTTCATCAATGAAGTGCCCATATTTTCCGAATAAAATACCTGCGCGTAATCCCGATAGACGTACATGTCAAAATCATAAGGGTGTCCTTTTTCCATTTCGCTACGAAACCCTAAAAAAGGTTATATTTGTAGGCTATCGACGACATCCGTGGCGGTGATTACGCGTCGCGTAATGGCGATAAATAATTACGGGACACGTGACGCCCGTAATTGGAGCTTATACTGCGTAATGTGCGATTTTAATAGGAGCTCGCAGTGAGGGGGTAAGCAGAATTCGAAGCGGTGGCAATGAAGTAGCGAGTGGGATATCTGTCAGTGATAATTGTGGGAAATGGGACTGGAGTTTCGGTTTGAATCGGGTTTTATCGTTCTAGTAAGTTTGGAATACTTTTGCTCGGATATCATTATAGGTGGAAGAAAATACAGGTAGTGGAAGAAAAGTTCGTGAGGAAACCAAAAATTTGAAGACATGAGTTTCACCAACCTGTACTAAGCCCGCGCCCCCCTCTTACAAAGAGGAGGCCTATTTTCCAACCCAGCGGTAACATTGCAGTAGGATTCTCTTTTCCCTTTTTTTTATAAAACACGTTGGCCCACACTAGGAACTCTTCTGTATCATGGGTGCGTTTACAAATATTTATGCACAAACAGCCATACCCGGAAGAAGTACCAATAGGTCATACAAATATTAGTTCCGTGCGGGGATCGAAACCACGACACGCAGCGCAGCCGCCAGTCACTCAGTCACTGTGCCAACCGCACCGTCATATTATGCTTTATTATGGGTCTGCATGCTGTTCATTATAATATGCTGACAAATCAATGCTAAGTTCAGTCTTGCTACACTAAACACCCAAATCATCAGCCTAGCCTTTTTCCAAACTTTGGTGTCGGCTTCCAGTCTAACCAGATGCAGCTGAGTATCGTATTTTACATAAAGCGACTGCCTATCTGACCTCCACAACGACTGGGTAATACGATACCCCTTGGTAAGACTGAATATCAGACTTTCGGCTTCTAACTACTAGTAACGACTGTCAAACATCTACAAATGACAGCCGGGACCAACGGCTAAACGTACACGAGGCACGGAGGAAACTCGGTATTTAATGATGGTCACCCATCCACGACCAACCTCGACAAGCACGGCTTAACCTTGAAGAGCGACCCATGCGGCTGTTAATATTTACCCACGATAGCTCCTCAACCCATAGACTCATAATATGGGTAAATTTATATTTTTCACACATATTTCAGTACAAGCATAGACAAAGTCACCACTATCTTTATTAGAAAAACACCGAGGCCAACTCACAGCGAAGTTATAATTAATTTATGCATTTAGTTCGCGTGTGTAATATTCCACTGTGACACCGTTTTGTGGTGTTTATTGGGCTTTGTTTATAGCAATTACTATGTGTATGTGTGAATAATATTGTTGCAGACAAGTTACTGTTAGAGATGAGCTGTGAGTAAGAATATTTTATTTTTACGGATGTTTAGCTAAATATTAAAAGCCGAGGACGATGTGTAGTCAGACGCAAACCGCCATCTTTCCGACCTCGCTCTCGAGGTCCGTCGCGACGACCCGGTCCTTGCCCTCACCGACACTCGCTCGAGCCAACCCGCGATGCTGTGCCAGTAGTTTTAAATCAGCCCCTAAGCAATGATATCATTCATATCCAGTCTGTTCCCATAAATTCCTCCCCCAGCGACGCCCTTAGCCGAGGCTCGGATCCCACAGGGGGTGCCCTTAGCGTGTAGTCGCTTAGTTTAGCGTAAGTAGTTTTAATGCCCTGGCTGGAGGCTTTACACTCAAGGCACCCACAGGATAGTCCGGTTAAGCAGACGACAACCTTCTAGGTTGAACTGCGAAATGCCATTCACTAAAACAAAAGCGATGCGTGGATTGGTTCCATCAGATACCCATAATCCGTTGTGCCACGGAAAGCGCGCTAAACCGCATGTTGACAGTCAGCACCTGTCAAAAGATTGGGCTTTGGGCCGTATCAGAATACCAGTGCCGTGGCCTTTTTTTTTTTTAAATCTTATAGTACCATGCTGAGAGAGGGGTATTTTGGTTTAGTTTCATATATGTCTTATTTTTTTTTATCGTACTCTTTAACATCATTTTGATTCCTTGTTCATTTAATCTTTTTGTTTTGTTCTGCGCGAGACAATAAATACAATTTTTTCTTTATTTCGCTCTTCTTTATTTTTTCTTTATTTAGGTCTTTTTTGTGTTCTTAAAATTTTTCTATCCGAGCAAAAACAGATCCTCTTAAGCAAGCAAGGCCACTTCTAAGCTATTATAACACAGACACAAGTTATTTTCCCAACAAAAGTGATTGATGTAACTTAGAAGACAGACGAAAAACATCGAAGCACTATAAGCGAGCTAAGTTCAACCGTTAGCACAACTTAGCGCAACTTAAACAAAGGATGCGCAAACTTGAGTAGTTAAAAGTTCTTTTTTTTCCGCAAGTATACGCGGATAGTCCGGAGTTAGTAGTACTTTGTGTTAGGCTGAAGTTGCTGTGTTGGATATTTATCGGATTAAAAGGTTGCTTCACCCCTTGGCTTATGAAGACAACAGTAGGTAAAAAAACCGGGCCAAGTGCGAGTCTTACTCGTACACAGGGTTCCATAGCCCCAAACAATATAATAACAATGTTTTGAACGGTCATTCATTAGTAAACCTTCACTCAACCGCAACACTAAATTTGTTTTTCATAGTAAGTTAATGAAAAAAAAAGTTACTGCTGCAGTTCGGTGAAAAAGTCTCATATCTCAAAAACTACATATCAAATCTTATTTTTTTATTTTTATTCAAACCAATTTTCGTTGAAAGATTTTTTTACGTTCTACATCCCCATATTTTTTTCAGAATTTTTCTCCTCTTACTTTAGAAATTAGAGGGGGGGGACACACTTTTTACTACTTTGGAAGTGTCTATCTTTCAAAAGATTGATTTTGAAAAAAAATGGTTTTAGGAACCTCGAACGTCATTTTTATAGACCTATCTATAGACAACCCACACGTATAGGTTTTATAGTTTTTTTTTTTTTAGTTTCAGTTCCATGTATGGGGGGATATCCTTATCTATATTTTTTTTAAATTTTGTACAAAAATCATAATGCGGTTCACAGAATACATCTACCTACCAAGTTTCAGCTGTGTAGTCCTAATAGTTTCGGAATAAAGTGGCTGTGACATGCGGACGGACAGACAGACAGACAGACATGACGAATCTATAAGGGTTCCGTTTTTTGCCATTCGGCTACGGAACCCTAAAAACCACAGTAAAAGTGAAACATTTTTTTACACTATAGACATTTAACTAAAAAAATTTGGAATAATATTAAGGGTTATTCCATTAAGTGTATAAAACGTATAAAACGCGGAGTAGGGATAAATTGAACACTCACTTTAACCCTACTCCGCGGCCGAGCGTCACGCGACATGCAACACACAGACGAAAAAGTTTGAGACGATGTAATAAAAGTTTCACTTTAAAAAGCCTGAATAATTTTCTGCTTGTGCGGTACATTATGCATACCAACGCGATATGGGTAAATTCGTGTCACTTGTTTAATCTAGCCTTATTGTAATATTTTCATTTTTGTTTTTTGTTTAGACTCTTTTTCTTCTTTACCGATTGTTGCTAAGTGTGTGGACATTGTAGGCCTTAAAGATTCCTAGATCCTTGGTAACTTTTTATCTTGTTCTACGTTTTGTCGGGCCGAAGAATATGTCCTCCCATACTTAAATACTAACGCTGTAACATAAAAATATTGTAAAACCAAATGATTTTAAAAGAGTAACCATGGAGTTTCTTGCCGGTTCTTCTCTGTAGGAAACGACCAACCCGAACCGAGCACCTTTTTGTCGACGTCTTATATTTAGATTTTAATTTCGACATCACTATTTTCCTTCTCTTTTTACCACGTAACTTGGAGTTTGTCAATCGTCAACTAGGAACGCATTCAGACTCCAGGGCTGCTGCTAAAATGCCTCATGGGTAAATCCAATAGCAACTCCTTTTTTTCCGACTTGGAATCGAACCCACGACCTCGTGCTCAGCGGTAAGGCTAAAAACCATTACACCAATAAAGTTTTGAGATCTAAAATACAGCCGTAATAATACACGCTTAAAGGCTTCGTGGATTATTCAGTTAACTTTTATAGTAGTTTACTGGGTCTCACGACACATTAGGTACGTCACGACATATTTTATTTATTTCGGTGAAATGAACATTCGAGTAGAAACGTATTTGCTTTATGCTGTAACTGCTGAAATACGAACATAACTTCATCGAAGTACAGAATAATTCCTTACAATAGTATGCCCCGTATAGATTATAATATCTTTTAAATCAATAACGAAATAACGATCAAGACGTGTAAGAACTTGATTATTATCATCCATCAATCCATTAAAATAGTACTTGTGTTTAATAATGAATAAACTGCAATTTTTAACAATAGGGGATAACCCAATTTTTCTTTCTTTGTCTGTCGGGTAGTTTATTGAAAAGTATTGGACACGTATTTTTTCTTTTTTCACGTGGTTATAAAATTACGGAGATATATTGAGTTGAAATGGCGCATGACGTCACATGTAGGTAAGTTTTATACCTACTTGTGACGTAGTAAGCCCCCACTCTTCAACTTTAATGAGTTTAAACTAAGTAATTTTAACAAAAAATAAGTGTCTAATATTTTTGTATTACCTGTCTGACGGACAAAATAGAATGTCGTTTCCTTTACCCAGTCCAATCCCCTATTGAGTTCGTCACAGAATCATCTGTGAAGTGGATTTTTAAAAGTGGTGTGACCGCCACATTTGTAATTTCTGAGACTTTCGGGCCACTTGTAATGTCTGTCAAAGATCTACAAATGACAGCCGAGACAAAACAGCTAAACGATGAGGAAACTCTGTTTGTAATGGGTAGTCATCCGTCGACGGAACAATATAGGCAAGCGCTTATCCCAAAGATAAAACGGGAAGTTAAAACAAAAACAGACACAGTCATCCAAAATTGCATCAATACAAAAACTCATCTACACGCAGTGTGCATGAAATTGTTGTATAATGAAACAGGGACGCGAGGGACGTCCCCGATATACGAAGCGTGTTGTCACCGCGTTGATTGAATTTGTCACACCAAAGAGTACATGCGTGTCACTAGAAAATTTGGCGGAATGAAACATTTTGCACAGGCTCCGGTCTATCTGGGGATGTCCGTCAAAATTTTTGGCGTTCCATAATTGAAGGTCTGAATTGAAGTATGTTACAGGACTTGTTGGTTTGGATGAACTTTTTTTTTTTTTAGGAAGTTGGATAGCCAGTTTTTTCGACTCGACTTCGCATCGGTATGAAGGTTGCTATGCATTTTTTTGTTTTGGTCATGAAGGGAGGCTTTCTACAGTTCTTCCTGCTAATTATTTTTAGTGTTAATTGTTGATTCGTTTATGTTAATTGTTTATTTAATTTATATGGAGTTCATGTTTTCAAAAGCATAATTAGCAAAGAAGAAAATTTTTGCTGCAAGTTCTCTTACGCATTTTATTTCGAAACTCCAAACATTTATTTCAATTAGACCATTATTATAATTTGTCATTTGATGCTAGAATCTTTCAATCCTCGTCGTTTTTGTGTCCATACACATACAATACACAATATTTTCTCTGATACAACCGGTCACACTGCGACAAAATATCAGTGAATCTGTTGTGTCCTGTCACAAGCCATGACTACTCGTTATACCCAATTTTGTGTAGTGGATATAACTGGAAACTTGTCAGTTTTTCTCGTTCGGCCATATTGGATGGACAATAGATAGCTTCATATTTACAGTTGCTATGTCATATTGGGACTATGAATATGAATTGCTCTTCAATTGTTAGTACGAACGGTAAGGCTAGGTTTTAAATGATTTTGCGTTTGTTTTTGTTACGCTATAATTTTGGCTTCATTTTTCGTCAAACGCTTATCCAATGATTGCTACGGTAAATAAGGTTTTTTTTTCTAATAAGATCAAACTTATAAACGAATTACTAAATAACTTGGCTTTTGTCTTATAACTGATTCTGTAAAAATCACTCTCTGAGGTCCAAGATAAAGTGCATTTTTCTTAGTGAAAAGGACGATGGAAAAAAAATTGGGGATTGACATAAGCTACCTAAATGCTTATGACCTTCAGGGCCAGTTAACATCAAGAGGAAAATTCCTCGCACATTTTCCAGCTTGGTGAAAACTTTCTCTATGCCAATCCTGTTGAAAGTCGTCGCAGATGTACGTCCCAAGTTAAAGCGATAACCACTTGCCCTCTGGATTATATCAGTTATTCATCATCTTCTGCGTAGCCTTTTCTCAAACTATCATGGGGTCGGCTTCCAGTCTAACCAGATGCAGCTGAGTACCACATTTACATGAAGCCTATCTGACCTAAAGATCTACAAATGACAGCCGGGACCAACGGAATAACGTGCTTTCCGAGACACGGAAGACACTCGGTATGTAATGATGGTCACACATCCACGGAACAACCTCGGCAAGCACGGCTTAAAATTAAGATCGACCCGTGCGGCTGTTATAGTTTAGCCACGAGCTCCTCAATAATTCAGTTATTCAATAAATACCAAATTAAACACAAAACTCAACACCCCGAAAACACCACGTTTCACACATGCAAATTATTCCTCAAGACAGAACATCCTACCAACTTACTATGTTCCTCGACTAAAATGATTGGGCAGGCATAATTCCAGAACTGCCAACATTACGACATAATATTCTGAACTAAAACCAATATCCAATCGAAACTTGTACAAGGGTACGTGTCGAGCAGTTTATCGCTGGCGGCTGAGGAGGGGTACGTGTGCATAATACAACTGCCGGCGACCGTCACACTTTCGCGTTTTGAGGGTTAGCTCCGGAGCTGGGACTATGGAAAGTACAATATTTATACAGGATGGCAGGGACACCGATGCTATAAAGGTCACCACCACATCATTCTAAACCACCCTTTTTGTTTTTTTTTTTTTTTGCGGATGGGAAATCATCAAATGACTTCTCCCGCTCTGGGCGGAGCGGGAGGGATTGTCAGACTTGACTGACTAAAACCCACCCAAGTTCCTTCTTAGCCCTTTGTGTTCCAGGGCCGCGGTATCTCTTTCGAACAACTCGCAGCCCTGGCAGGCATCGGCCCTTTCGGACCCCTTCCGGTTTGCTGACATCTCCTTTAGGCGCGCGTGGAACACGTACGCGCCGTCGACACGGCCTGTCGTCATGAGACGGACGGACGGTGAGCTAGACCATTACTCACCGCCCACAGGCTCGCGCCACCACCCTTCGGTATTTTTCACTCCCATAGTCCGTGGGAGGAACTCGTGGCTAAATAATAACAGCCGCACCGTGCTTGCCGAAGTTGGTCCGTCGATGGGTGACCATAATTACATATCGAGTTTCCTCCGTGCCTCGACAAGCACGTTAAGCTGTTGGTCCCGGCTGTCATTTGTAGATCTTAGACAGTCTTTACAAGTAGTCAGAAGCCAAAAGTCTGACATCCAGTCTGACCAAGGGGTGTCGTATTACCCAGTTACTGGGTTGTAGAGGTCAGATAGGCAGTCACTTCATGTAAAGTACTGGTACTCAGCTGAATCCTGTTAGACTGGAAGCTGACCCCAACACTTTCGGAAGACGTTAGGCAGACGATGAGTCCGTGGGACGGCGTAACGTGCTCTCCAAGGCAGGGGGTATAGCACTGCCAACTTCCAGCTACTACTGAGAAATTCTATATAAAAAAACCCAATAACGCTTTGACCAGTCGAACTTCGGATCCCACGCTTAGCAGTCGCGCCTTAACTTTTTCGGGTTTATTTACCCAGTTGATGCTAAACAGGCTCGCCCTGTATTATCTAAGTACTCATGTATGTTACAACATAAATATACTTGCGAATTTGAAGAGGTGGAAAGTATTTTTTTTTAGATCAACTTAAGGCAATACATTTGGTTGCCATCATCTCATAATGAGGTATCATACTAAAATTTTAATATTTCAATATTCGAAACAGTTTAAAATCAAGGTCAAAGTCAAAGTCAAAGCATTTATTTCAATTAGACCATTACAGGCACTTTTGAAAGTCAACAAAACAAAATAAAACGCGAAGCTACAGTCCCAGTCACAAGGCATAATAACTTGTGAAAGTACTGTAGTTGCCCATTCCGTAGCGTAGATCTCTATGGAGAAGAACGGGCAAGAAACTCCATGGACACTCTTTTAAATCAAAATATGTTACAAAATCTTGGTTACATCATACATGTTAAGAATTACAAATATGTGAGAACAATGTAGAAATACGGGCAAGTTAAGAGCGTCCAGAGTAAAAGATTAAATCAGTAATAAAAAAATAAAGTAATTAAAATAAACCGTGGCAGCTAAGAGATGACCAGTCACAACTGACAGCGCCCGTTCACGAACATGACGCATGTATCAGCCATCATTCAACTCAACCATTTTAAAATTTCAATCCCAGCTCCCAGCCCGCAAGTAGTGTTCGGGGGACTAGCAGGCTAAGTCTAAGTACAAACTAGTACCGTCCAAGACATCTGTCGAACTTGCACAGTGTCACCGTCCCTCCTGTACTTCATTAGTATATATATCAAGACTTAGTTTATAACTCACTTACGAGGAGTAGGAGAGCTACCTACAGTATGCTGAGTGAGTTTGAATTCCGTGTTCGTTGTAGTGGAAAATGTGGGGAAAAAGGAGTTTTGAAGGTCATGGTAGGGGAAATTACTCTATTTTGCTTGGGATGTGACAAATCTCTTCAGAAATCACACAAAAAATTGTACCCTTGACTTTTTGATGGCTTAAGGCTCCCGCAGACATGCGCGATGCGACGCGACGCGGCACGCCGCAACCAAACCTACGTAGAACCATTTCTCTGAAAACGCGCGCGACTGCCAACATAATGATTTCATATTTTAATTGTTCTTTTCGTTTTTACTATGGACACTTTTAACGTGCACGTCTTGCTACATCGTTCTCAGATAATGTACCATCTCTAAATGAATGATGTAACCAAGGTTTTGTAACAAGATTCTGATTTAAAAGAGTGTCCATGGAGTTTCTTGCCCATTCTTCTCCATAGAGATCTACGCTTTGGAATGGGCAACTACAGTACTTTCACAGTTATTATGTCTTGTGACTGGGACTGTAGCTTAATTTTTATTGTTTTTCGACTATTCAAAAGTGCCTGTAACTGGCCTACTTGAAATAAATGATTTTGATTTTGAAACACAGGCGCGACGTGACGTGTTCTGAGTATTTTCGAGAGTGCGAAACGTCGCGCGTTCCGCGTGGCCCGCGATTTAAGTCCATAGGACAACGCGATTTTAAGATACCATCTGCAACTCATTAGCATGGCCTAGCCCAAAGTAGGGACTTATAATAATATAGGTATTCAATCACTCGTTAGACGGATGGATCAAGGGCTTGATTCAGAAAGCTATTCTCCTGGATGCTATCCTACTACGTTACGTTAGGATCTAGTAAACAATTTGATGCTCCGCCGCGCCGCGTCGCGCCTGTGTGCGAGGCTTCGCGACGCTGCAACACCTTTGAAGGAGCCTTTGACCTCCCTTTTCTGGGCAGAAGTGACGTTCTGTAGTTTCTGCTTATGGGAAAAAAGGAAGTCAGACAAAATAATTTTGCAAGTTTTAGCGACTAGAAGCTCAACACGAACGTGAGTTTTTGAATCGAAAAATTATACTTACTAATTTCCGTGTTTTTTTTTTGCAACAATCACAATTATTACCGCCCATTGTAATCATTGATAGCCTAGTGGTGAGAGCATCGGCTGCCAAGTTATAGGTCTTTTTTTTTCTTATTTTCGGATTGGAAATCATCAAATGACTCCTCCCGCTCTGGGCGGAGCGGAAGGGAGTGTCAAACTTGTACTGACTAAAACCCATCCATGTTCCTTCTTAGCCCTTTGTGTTCTAGGGCCACGGTATCTCTTTCGAACAGTCCCGCAGCCCTGGCAGGCATCGGCCCTCTCGGACCCCTTCCGATTTGCTGGCATGTCCTTGAGGCGCGCGTGGAACAAGAACGCGCCGTCGACATGGTCGGTCGTCATAAGACGGACGGACAGTGAGCTAGCCCATTACTCACCGTCCACAGAGAGTAGAGTAGACCCTTCAATAAGGATATTAGTAGGCTGGTATTTTTGTATGATTACCTTTATCATAATATCATGACTACCTGTTGTTTCCAGCACTTAAAACCAATCAATATACACTTCTTTATATAGGTCTCAAGATCGAATCCAAGACACGCACCTCTGATTTTCGGATGAATCGTTCTGTCGGCGAATCGTTCGTCGTTGAAACGTTATATCGGTGAAAAAATGAAAAGTGAATCGTTCTGTCGCAGAACCGTTCAACGGCGAAACGAGTGTCGGAGAAATGTTTCAGAATCGAATTTTCGTATTGTATAATTATAATTTGCTTCGGTGAAGGAAAACATCATGTGGAAAACAGCATGTCCAAGGAACATAAAAACCACCCGTAGATATGACAAATTCTTTACTAAGTAAATAGCCGATTACTCCATGCGTTGGTTCTCGGCCCATAGCCGTTGTTTCAATAACTATCGATTAATTTTCTGTACATGTTTGTTGACCGGGTCACTCAAGACAAATTAATATTCGTATTTGATTCACTATCTTGCGTGTAGATGTTTATAGTCACACGGGTACCGAAGTACCTCCCTAACTAAATGGAAGTAGATACTTCCCTCCGCATACACGGTCGGGCAACGAAACTAGGTGTACGATATCAATTTTAATTATTTATTTACTCTGTCCCGCGCAATTTCGTCTGCGTCACATTTTCCCCGTTTTCGCAACATTTTTCTCTCTGCTCTGGTCGTAGCGTGATAATATCTAGCTATATAGCTATAGCTATTAGTCCAAGATCCCAGGGCCGCCAGACGTCACGTATTTTCTGATGAATGAAATGTGGACGATTGAGTAGTGTTGGTATGTACTAAGAACGCATGCGTACCTGCTAGCTTGCTTAGGCGGCCAATTTTCAGGTATCAGGTAATCAAGGTACATAAAAACATGACTTACCTCACGTAAATTCTGAAAGCTGATTTTTACGTATATTTTAGGCATTATCCTTAATAATATGTCGCCAATACTGCCAGACACTTTTCGTGGGCCGTTTTGCTTAACAGACGCTTTAAAGCTCCAAAAATTATGACTTAACTTCACGTAAATTCTGATGCTCCATTTTTATATATGTCCACCAGACAACTATTTTAAAACCTTTTACAAGAAGACAGACCGATCCAAGGGGCCAATCATCCCCAATTCAATTTTAAAGTCTCTGTGTGTAGGAGCGCGAGGGCATTATCTACTCGCATGAGGTCAGCCTCATGCGCGTGTGTCTCACTCAGGTGAGACAGATTGCAATGTCAAGGCCCCCTTCGGACTAACAGCTAAATTCACTCGCAAGTAGTGTTGTCAGATACACCGCTTTTCCGCTTTTTACCCCACCTTTTGGAAAATTTGGTACAATGATTCCGCTTTCCACTTTAGACCAAAAAAAACATTTTATGTGGTCAAAATAATTTTTTGGCAGATTTTTCGTGCTGACCTAATATTAAAAAACTTCTACGTCCGTCGAGTGCAGCTGTCATTTCAGAATTCATGGTCTAGCTGCTGATCTTGTTCTTTCCTATTTATCAAACAGGCAGCAAAAAGTAAATGTAGATGGGGCGACGTCCTCCGGGTCTATAGTCAAGATGGGCGTGCCACAAGGTTCAATTCTCGGGCCTTTCCTATTTCTTGTTTATATTAATGATCTCCCTTATATGATGGCCAAATTTTCGGATATAATTCTATTTGATGATGACACTTCGCTCATTTTTGAAATTTATAGAAAAGATACGGATCTCATACATGTCAAAGAAAGTCTAACTGTTCTCTCGAAATGGTTCGCAGCTAACAATCTTTTACTGAATGCGAACAAAACAAAATGTCTAAAGTTCTCTTTACCAAACGTAACGTGACCTAAATTTAAATCTTGACGGTAAGAAACTTGATGTTATCGCGGAAACTGTATTTTTAGGGATTACTATCGACTCAAAACTGCAGTGGGGCGCGCACATTGGAAATCTTTCGGGGAGGTTAAGCTCAGCTGCCTATGCAGTTAGGAAAATAAGGCAGTTAACTGATGTAGCTACAGATAGGTTAGTATACTACGCTTATTTCCACAGTATTATGTCTTATGGCATTCTGCTGTGGGGATCGGCAGCAGACGTTGATTCAATTTTTATTTTGCAAAAGAGGGCAGTCCGCGCGATCTTTAAAATGGGTCCTCGCGAGTCCCTCAGATAAAAATTTAAAGAGATCGATATACGGACTCTGCCTTCACTTTATATCCTAGAATGTATTTTATATGTCCCAAAAAACCGAGGGCTTTTCAAAATTAGAAGCGACTTCCATAATATAAACACGCGCAGTAAACACAAAATTGTAATACCCAAATATGGATTAACAAAAACTAGCAAGTCATTTCTTATAAACAGTATACGCTTTTTTAATAAGTTGCCAAAGTCAGTTACAGAACTGGGGGGTACTATGACGCTTAAAACATTATTGTTCCATTCTTATTCCAGAGTGGGAAAGAGATGGAGCTAGACGATCTGTATAGCTCCATCTCTTTTTCACTCTGGAATGAGAATGGAACAATAATGTTTTAAGACGTCATGGTACGCCACCTGACCGATGGAAAGTTTAAAAATTGCATCAAACGTGTCCTTATTTAAAAAAGCATATTACAAAATTAAGGACTACGTTGAAGATAGAGAAGTTTGGCTGTAGTTCCTTCTGCTCATGCGGCTTCCCTGGAAGCTCATTAACGACACAAATGTGTAGATGTCTCTAACTATTCCCAATATTATTCTTTTTATTCATTTTTTTAGAATAGTTTTCCAATCATTGCAACATTCGTTAATTGTTCAGAATAGTTCCAGCACTGATGATAACATCTGTGTCAATTGTTTAATTCAGTGTTCTTTTATTTTTACTTTTCTATAGATTCTTTTTATTTACCTATTTTTTGTGAATGTGTGGACATTGTAGGCTTTGTTTTTTTTTATCTCTTTCTACCTTCTGTAGTAAGCAACGACTTATTGTCGGGCCTACGCTGTCCTCCTATACTTAGTACTAACGCTGTAACTTCAAATATTGTAAAAACAAATGTTTTTAAAAGAGTAACCATGGAGTTTCTTGCCGGTTCTTCTCTATAGGAAACGACCAATCCGAACCGTAAACCTTTTGTAAGCCTATGTAAAATAAAAGATTTTGATGAATTGTCTAATTTCAATGACGATGATAATGAAGATTAGAGGCACTACTCAGAAATGTTGAGAGATTAATATTTTTCTTTTTTTGTATTTTTTAAGAGATGCTGTTATTCAATTAATTTGTTAACACTATCGAATTTTTGACAATAATATTCTTAAAAAAAAATTGAAGTTTTTCGAATTTATCAAAACAGCTTACAGGATAAAATTCAATCATTATTGTAGTCAAATGAGCATTGTTTTACAAGTTAAGTTTTAATTATTTTCCTGATTTTTATATTAATAATTAAGTGATATGAGAAAACTGTAAGAGAGTGAGTGAGAGAGAAGTCATTGTATCCTAAAACATATCTCACTCAATCTCACGCGCGTAGATAATGCCCTCGCGCTCCTACACACAGAGACTTTAAAATTGAATTGGGGATGATTGGCCCCTTGGATCGGTCTGTCTTCTTGTAAAAGGTTTTAAAATAGTTGTCTGGTGGACATATATAAAAATGGAGCATCAGAATTTACGTGAAGTTAAGTCATAATTTTTGGAGCTTTAAAGCGTCTGTTAAGCAAAACGGCCCACGAAAAGTGTCTGGCAGTATTGGCGACATATTATTAAGGATAATGCCTAAAATATACGTAAAAATCAGCTTTCAGAATTTACGTGAGGTAAGTCATGTTTTTATGTACCTTGATTACCTGATACCTGAAAATTGGCCGCCTAAGCAAGCTAGCAGGTACGCATGCGTTCTTAGTACATACCAACACTACTCAATCGTCCACATTTCATTCATCAGAAAATACGTGACGTCTGGCGGCCCTGGGATCTTACTCTATATATTGAGAAACCCATTTATTGAGGAAGGCCTTACAGCCTTCTAACACTGAAAGATTTTTTCAAATCGGTCCAGTAGTTCCTCAGATTAGTGCGTTCAAGCAAACAAACAAACAAACTATCTTCAGCTTTATAATATTATATAAGTATAGATTTGGATCGCCAACAGAGGCTACACAATTACATGCATGCTAACATATACACGGACAATACAAGTGTGCGCTTCCAATTATAGGCAACCACATCATTATACTTATTATCTAGGCAGGTACAAAAAGTTTGATAAGAAAGATATAATTAAAATTAATCAAACAGGATACGAAAATCAGAGAAATTTATGAATGAATTATTATTATAAAACCATTTAAGAATGGTAACAAACGAACAAGAGGAGCTTGTTTTTTTTTTTTTCTTTTTTTTTTTTTTTTTTTGTATCCTGCTCATCACAGCAATCTCTGTCATGGACATTTAGCTGCTCCTTTGTTTGAAATTCTTCTGCATTTGGTCTTTGTAGCAGTGAGTAATTGTCCATTGACCATTCTCACTTATTCTGCTTAGAATCTTTTTATTAAATTTGGAACACTGTTCCTCTTAAGTCTTGTGTATTCAATACTTCCGAACCCTGATAAATCAGCAGCCAGTGAGTTGACGTGTTTGGTGAGCTTTATCTGGTAGTTTGTGCTACGGGCAGCAATCTCTTGCTTTACAGTTTTGAGCTTCAGATCTTGCAGGATGTGAAGCTTGTGGCTTAATAATTACAGCCGCTTTAGTCGACCTTTAGGTTAAGCCCTGCTAGCCTAGGTTGGTCCGTGGATGGGCCCATTACATACCTAGTTTCCTCCCTGCTTCGAGAAACACGTTAAGCCATTGGTCCGGGCTGTCAATTGCAGACCTTTAACAGACGGTACAGGTAGTCAGTGGCCTGAAAGTCTGACAACCAGTCTTACCAGAGGGTATCGTATTAACCTGTACTAACTGGCTCGTGGACGTCAGATAGGCAGTCGCTGCATGTAAAATACTGGTATTCAGCTGCATTCGGTAAGACTGAAAGCCGACCAACATAATTGGGAGAAGGCTGGGCAGATGATGTTAACTAACAAACATTATCAGTACCACGAACGGTTTGAAGATGGACAATTAACAATTAATTACTGCTTTAAAATGTTTTGTTATTGCACGAAACAACGCATAGATGTACCCAAAAGTACACTAATTTCGCACGTTATCTTTAAGTCCCATGGAACACTGCTAAACTGGAAGGAAACATGGCATACAAGTACCCACGAGGTATACCTGTCGTAAACAGTACCCTATCTAGTGTAGTGTAAAATACACCTCAGGGAGAGTCTGTTCTAAGTTATAGCCAACAAATTGATCGGGCCGACGTGTTTGGACGTCAGTTTCGGTATAAGACGTTTCCTTCGAGTCTGGATGGCGTATGGAACGATAATGGGGTTATTTTGAAATGTGCTATTGTGCAGCGTGAGGTAGTGTTTTGTTTTAGTTACGCTTTTGAGTAGTAAAACAATACCCGGTCTTTACAGTAGTTAAACATGAAAAGGTTTATTTTAATTGATACCTAGTTATTTGCTTTTCTCAGAAGGTGAACCTATATCTAACTATTATAATTATAAATTGAAGTCGTTTTGTTATGACTGTCTATTATGGGCCGTGTTGTTATTCAAAACGCAATAGATTTTGATGAGGTTTTTACTATCATTTAAAAAATAACAACTGTGGGGCAGTTAGTTGCCCACCAGACATAACACCTGTCTCGTCGGACGATCCTCCCTTTTCTAAGGAGTATCGAGGAATTTACACCCTTTTCCTCATACTCCTAAATGTGAAATAATACACTTATATTAAACAGTGCCTCGTGAATTTCTTGCCTCTATGACCAGATGCATGAACGTGGACGAGGTAAAAGAAATATGCCAGGATCGTGGCCAGTAGCATTATGTAGGGGGGAAAGGCGCAAGTATATGTAGGAACGGAATGTTATGATGGATGAGTGGAATGAATCGTAAAGATGAAAGACAGATGTGAAGCATGTTGAATGAAAGAGATGAAAGTATGAAATAGTCTAGGAGTGAGAGGGAAAGCAAGTGAGTGTTAAAGAAGGTGAAAGGAAGGGAACTGGAATACAAGGGAAAATAAGACGAAGACGTTAGCTGTAACGACGTTAAAAAATACAAATTCAAGTTTACTAAAGAAATCAGTATTTTTATTTGGCCCACATCGAACAAATCCCACATATATACAAGCATTCATGTTCATCAACCTAAGTAATCCTACAAAAAAATATTTCTAGGAAACGATTTTAAATGCAGTATGCGTTTTTTTGGGGTGTCAAAAACATGTTTTACGGTAGTACTCAATGTCCCTCAAAATATTGTGCTTATGGACCATTGAATAATACAAGGCTCGTGGAGGTATTTAAAGTAAAGTTATAAAATTAAAAACTAGTATTTAAAAAAAGGAAAAAACTTGTGAAAAGTCAGAACTTATATATCGGATCCAATATCTCTGTAACAACTTAACAAGAAAGTCCGTATGATCATCATCTGCCTAGCCTTTTCCCAAACTATCTTGGAGTCGGCTTCCAGTCTAACCGGATGCAGCTGAGCTCAATATTTTACATGAAGCGTCTGCTTAACTGACCTCCACAACCCAGTAACTGGGTAATACGAAACCCCTTGGTAATTAGACTGGATATCAGACTTTTGGCTTCTGACTACTTGTAACGATTGCCAAAGTTTTATAAACGACAGCCGGGACCAACGGCTTAACGTGCTTCACGGAGGAAACTCGGTATGTAATTATGGTCACCCATCCACGGACCGACCTCAGCAAGCACGGGTTAATCTTGACAATCGACCTGTGCGGCTTATATTATTTAGCCATGAGCTCCTCAAGAATCAAGAACAAGAAAAAATACTCACATTATATTATGAAAGAGAATTTAGTGAGGCTACAACAAGCCAATTTTCATTATCTACGCAATTATTCTTACTCTTAAGGTCTACCTACTGTCTACCCAAAGTCCTACTAGAAAGTTAGACAACTAAGTACGAAAGTAGAACTGCCTCATTACTCTTTAGTAACAAGATTTTCGATTCAATAACGCTTGTGGGACAAAGTCTCTAATTAGGTTTTTTCAATTAAGTGACCATTCACAATCCTGCTAGTATTTCTTTGTAATTGAACAGGCTCTCTCTGAGACTATTGTCGATCGAGTTAATGCTTAGTTCAGTTTATATTTGGAGGAATTAAAGCTTTAAGTAAAAGGTTTGGCAGTTATTTTTAGTGTGTCTGTAGTTTTCTTTACAAAATTAGTGGGTAAGTACAGTCAGCCTCAAACGATGTAAACACTGTGAAGAGTTCATTTGATTGTTTACAATTTGGGTTCCATTCTATTGTAACAATATTCAGCTACAAAAAAGTACCCAGTGTGTAGTATGGCTCTATACACGGTGTAAATCACCTCATCACGAAGCCGTCAACCAAGCATTCTGTACATGAAACTAAGTAACGTTACGCAAAAATTATTGCTGGGAAACGACTTTTTTTTTGGGGGTGTAAAATCATGTTTTGTGGTAGAACTCAATGTAACGCACTCAAAACATTGTGCTGATGGACGGATTGAATAGTAAGGGGGTCGTGGAGGTGTTTAAAGTAAAAATCTTGCATTAAAAACTTGTATTTAAAAAAATACTTGTCAAAAAGTTGGAACTTTGACCCCTAATATCTCCGTAACTAGAAGGTTCCCAGGTATGGTGTAGAACAAAAAAATGATCGCAATGACAGGGAGAACCAGTGCCTTTCGGCTTTGTTAAGAGGTGTTTTACACCCTTTATACAAGGTGTTGTTTTGCATCCTCGTCAAATTCAAAGAGGTAACTATGGTAATGCGTCTCGACCCAAATCAATGATAAAATGAGTAGGTTTTTTTTTTAAATTCATACAATGGTGTTTCTGTAAAATATGTTTCATTCAAGTAAATAGTAGTTGAAACCAAAATATTTGAAATAAAAATACAAAAACTAAATATTACGTGAAACATTTTCTGGGAAACGAAATTCATGAAATTTCTGT
Organism: Cerastis leucographa; assembly: GCA_963082945.1. Lineage (NCBI taxonomy): Eukaryota > Metazoa > Arthropoda > Insecta > Lepidoptera > Noctuidae > Cerastis > Cerastis leucographa. The sequence goes on from OY720354.1 coordinate 18,500,580, forward strand.
GTGCGAAATACCGCGATAATAATTCTGCGGCTGAATGGATTTCGTTGAAAATTGGCACACAGATAGATCACATGACCTTTGGTTGGGACATAAGAAACCTTTATCCTGGTAGTAAGATCTACTGGTATAAAAGTTTATTTTTTGGTCGTTGGGCGAAACTGCTAGTATTACATACTTTTAGCCATGCTCCTCTTTTTTTCTTATGTAGATTATTAAAAATAATCTTAAACGATACACAACACGGCCAAATTCAAACAAACAAACCCACGAGAAAGAACATAATTCATCCAATTTTTCCCAGTAACTCCCAGACACCCCAAGATCGCCGCCATTTCTCCCGATTACCCCATTCCCCACGAAGAAGGAACGACAAAGTAAAATGAATTCCACGGTAACCTTTAGATAGATAGTGAGAATGATAAAATTGGAAAATATAAATGTTGTGTGGCAATGGTACGATGGTATGCAAACCTGCAACAATTCCATTTTGCTTTACAACAAAACTTTGCATCGGGCTAGCAGTGACGTGGCCGCGCTTACACCGTAATGCTCTTAAGAAGTTTATTTATATTTTTAACCGATGTTCATGTGCCTTGTCCACACTATTTTGGGGTCGGCTTCCAGTCTAACCGGACGTTGCTGAATATCAGTATTTTCCATGGAACTATTGCCCATCTACAGGTATCGTACAACCCAGTTAGGACTGGGTAGTGCAATACCTGTAATGACTGTCAAAGATCTACAAAATATGACAGCCAGGACCAACAGCTTAACGTGCTTTCCAAGGCACGGAGGGAGCTCGGTATGTAACCCACCCACGGACCTACGAAGCCTTTATTTTTCCAATAAAATAATATAAATAATTTCATAAAAATTTTATCATGCAATTTACCAAAATACCAATACAGTTCTATTTGAATATTAATTCATAATAACATTCAATGCGTACATTTATTACATTTTAAACATTTACATTTTTGTTAGTTTTATTTTAATTTTTTTATTTATCCAATGTTTGGGTAAAAACTTTTGTCGTATTTGAGACGGTTAGGATTTTTTGAGGTTGACATGTGTGTTAATAAGAATGGTAAACCATGGCAATAGCACTTGGCGGTTTGTACTTAAATCTAACAGGATCTCTATGTCCTGGTAGGTTTTAAGATCTTGGCAGCGACAGTATCAATGCAAGGTACCATTCAAGCAGACACAACCGCTCAGTCTGGCGCTGGCTTGCTTCCACAGACATTTGCCCTTCGACAAACAACAGAGCACTTGGGTTCGCTATCGGCAAAGATTGTTTAAGACGTCATGGTTTACGCAGAGGCTAAGCGATTGGCTGCTGCGCTATGTGTCGCGGGTTCCATCCCCGCACGGAAAAAAAAATCGAGGCTGGCTATTTGTGTATGTGATTTTAAATGTTTGTAAATGCACCCACGATACGGAAGATATTTCCAATGAGGGGCAACATTAACAAAAACTTTTAAAAAAGCTAATTGATCAGTTACACGAAATAATTAGAACATGCTTTGAGTTGGGTCAGTTGAATCAGTTAATGTAGGTAAGCCAAGAATTTATAATGAAGCCAAGTTATTTTTATACTTCGGTGTAACAAGCGGCCTACAAGACTACTCTAGGCATCTTTGAATGTTCGCTACTAAGGCATAGAGCTGCTAGCTGACGGTTCGCTGAGAAAAAAAGAAATATTAGCTATTCCCCGATTTTGCAATGTTTTTGGAACAGATGTAAGATGCTACAATATCTATCTGTATTTGGAATAAAACAGCAGAAATGTTTGAGACATTGTGAACTTCAAGTACAAAAGATACTAAAATATATTTATTTTATTGGTATATTTTATTGGTGTATGTTGTCTTTGTATTATTAAGTAAGTTATATTATTTTTATATTGTATTTCATATTTTAAATAGTTATTTGCTTTAAGTTTTATGTATTCAATTCTCTCTTCTTCTTTTACACACTATCTCTGCGTCTCTTTTTTAAATATCTCCTTTCGCAGTTATGCTGGAAGAGATTTCTGTAGAAATAAGCATCACCTTTGTACCTATTTTCTGTTCCTTTCTACTTCTCTGTATTAAGTGTGTACATAAATTGTTAAATAAATATGATAGTGTCTAGTTCATCATCATCATCAACAGTTCAGCCGAAAGACGTCCACTGCTGGACATAGGCCTCTCCCAAGTGTCGCCACATTGGCCGGCACCGTGCGAGTCGCATCCAGCGGATCCCCGCAACCTTCACCAGGGGTCCACCTAGCTAGTGGGAGGCGTTCCAACGCAACGTCTACGGGTTCGTGGTCGCCACTCCAGAACTCTAGTGTGTCCAGTTGTTTTGAATTACTAGCCATATTGATGACGACGAAATCGATGTTTTCAGTGAATATGTTTCATACATTTTGACTTAATAATTTTTTTGGCTCGATAATAACAGTCGCACATGTTGATCTTTAAGGTTAAGCCATGCCTGCCGAGGTTGGTCCGTGGATAGGTGACCGTAATTACATACCAAGTTTCTTCCGTGCCTCGGAAAGCACGATAAGCCGTTGGTCCCAGCTATCATTTGTAGATGTTTAACAGTCGTTACGAGTAGTCAGAAGCCAGAAGTCTGACATCCTGTCTAACGGAGGGGTATCGTATTACTCAGTTACTGGGTTGTGGAGGTCAGATAGGCAGTCGCTTTATGTAAAATACTGGTTTTCAGCTGCAGCCGGTTAGACTGGAAACCGACCCCAAGATAATTTGGGATAAGGCTAGGCAGATGAATAACAGTCGCACGGGTTGATCTTCAAGGTTATAGACGGACTTTTTCATTAAACCTCTCGGCTTTGCCTGTTTGTGAAGATTTGTATTAGCTCAATCTGTTCCAAGTACACTAATGATGTCAAAATAAGCCGTTTAGAACTTAATTTATGTACTCATAGTATCGATTCACTTAACTTTCTTCGACGTTCCATATCTATTTACGACAGATAGAAAAACATTTCTATAAAATCTAAATATAATTTACTTGTGAAGGGATCTCTCATTGTATTGGAAATCCATTCAAAGCGAGGCCATTTTATACTGGAATTGCTTGATATGTCATCGTGTGTACCTAGTAGCAACTTTTTTCATAAAATACTAGAAAGAAACCAATCAATAAGAACACAATTCAACCTTTTTACGATGATTGTGGCGCCATAGAACATCGTACATATTTCATCACACAAATACATAAATATCACTTTATCGGGACAAAGGCAAAATACCGAAATATACCTCCAGTAATATGAAACTTGTCGGAATTATTATCTGGCACCCTTTTCATCTGCTCATACCCCGTGGTTAGGGGTGGATGATACTTTATTGTTGGCAACACTGAAGGGATTGCTGGGTCTTTTGCAATATTGTTGAGAATTCCGAGTTTCTATCTATAGATAGATATTAGTTTTCTAATTTATGGTTTGAGGAAGTGTGGACTCCTTGTAGAGATAAATGTTTTATGTACAAAAGTATGAGGATATCTTTTGGCTCGTGACATAATTCTGAATTGACGCCCATCTTGTTTTTTATCAAAACATTTAAACTGTGCTTATTATCAGTACGCCTATTACACTTCAACCAACTTATCAGTGCAGGCAAACACTAAACCAAAATAAATATTTAAAGTTTGGAATACACAATTTATGCATATTTTCTCGAACTGCATACTTAAAGTGGTCATACAGTACCACCAATGGTTAACGTTCGAGCGCCACAAGATTTTTGTAGTACTCGACTGCGTTTGAAATTCCAAGTCAAAAGTATTCGAGTTGTCCAAAAGATGTCAATGCCGTTCAAAGTTTCAAACATTTTTGTGACCGGTTTAGATTTATTTTTACTACAATTTACCTTGACTTTGTCTGTCTCGTTGGTTGAGTAGACGCAAATGCGACTGTTAAGAGTGGCGACTCCTAAGAGTAAGGTTCTTAGTTTGATTCCCAGGTTGGGCTGGGGTATTATTGTATATGCCCTCTGTTCATGACATTTTAATTAAACTTGTGAATAATGGGTTTAAGTTTAACCTTTAGCTACTACATCATAGAATAGGGGTGCGGACTGGGTAAAGAAAACGAAATTCTATTTTGTCCGTCAGACAGGTAATACAAAAATATTAGACACGTATTTTTTGTTTTATCAAAATATCAAAAAATTACTTAGTTAAAACTCATTAAAGTTGGAGAGTGGGGGCTCACTACGTCACAAGTAGGTATAAAACTTACCTACTTGCATGTGACGTCATGCGCCATTCCAACTCAATATATCTCCGTAATTTTATGACCACGTGAAAAAAGAAAAAATACGTGTCCAATACTTTTCAATAAACTACCTGACGGACAAAGAAAAAAAATATGTGATCATCCCCTATTCGAGTTGCCAAAAAGTCTTTCATATTTTCGGAGATGTTAGGATTTCGGTGACAAGCCTAATTTTTTCCTCCTTATATAATGATGTCCATACATATTTCCTTCTTTATGTCTTTCTCAATAGTCAAAAATTTGGTATATAATCAAATTATAGATTTTTTATTCCTAGCAAACGTTCCAACAATCATTCCTTCCGCATTTTTCATCTTCTCTCTTAAACTATGCAGACAACGTAAGATCACGGACGATACCAGTCCCAGGAGAGGACTCTATAATTGAACGCATACATAATTTACCGACTTTCCGTCTTGGTCGAATAACTAATTATAATAAAGGTACAGTTTCGAATTCGACGGCAGACTGCAGACAGCAGCAGCTACTTAAACTATGCGAAAGTCATTTCAGCTCAGGTTCACTGCTTGAGTACCCTTTTTTTGGTCTCGCGGGGAAACCTTCATAAGGCAACCGGTCTTCGGGAGTAAGACCACGTTGTGTGGGATTTCTACCGCACTAATCACCGGAGTGGTCACCCCGTGGGGTCAGAATCCACACATAGAAAGAGACACCATTTGCTCTTAAAATACCTGTGCAGAGCCCCCTATGTACAACGCCTGTTAGGGCATATTCCTGGGGTGATTGTAAAGAGGTCTCCCGTGAGCTGCGTGACCACTGTGCCTCATTCTTTTCTGACGTCACTCGGTGGGTGAGTCCTTTGACTGCCCGCTACACCGATGCCCAATGTCACAACAGCATTAAGTGATGACTATCTGAGTACCTAAACAAAGCGACTTTCCGTCAGTGTATACGTATTGTTGCTCTGTTAGTGACAGCACCATTGGGTTGTGCAGCAGGCGACACTGTCGCCAATTTTGGAAGCGTTTTAAAACAGCGAGACAGATCGCTGAAGCCCTATGGCTTCTGCGACAAATCGCAGAAGTCCCAAGACATATTTCGACAAGACATATTTCGCTGTGTTACGTCTTGGGACTTCGCCAATGCGACATATTGATTGTTGTTTTTGTTAAGCTAATTTGTGAGAAAAGTGAAGGCAGCTAATTAGATATAAAAATAGTATCTGTAAAAATGTAGCAGTTGGTTTTATTTCGTCGCTTTTAAACGGTACAGGTGTTTCGCTAGACTTTACAGTGTGTGTTTTACAGGTTATAAATGAAGTTAGCCTAATTTGCGTAATAGGGAGGTCTTTCAAAAAATCTATCTTTTAAAATTTAAAGCGTTTAAAAGTTCTAGTGAGCTGTTCCCGAAACTGCGATTCGTAACGAAAATGAAGTTTTTGGATGTAGGAGAATACCATTTCATTCACCTTTTCAGTATTGCATCAAATGGAGGTAGCTTTACACATCATAATTCAAATCCCAATACCCCATGACATTCCAAACAAAAGGTAAACCATTAAAAAGCCCACCACATTCCTTTTTCAAAATCCTTCCTCTTTCAAATCTAGGCTAGTGAACAAAGGCGCCATCTTTCTTTCCAGCCACAAAGCATTTCATCTGTCCCGTCAGTGTGTTCATAAGATGTCCTGCGCTCATTCCCAAGAGATCCCCATTACCATTGTATAAAAATAACCAGTAAACCAATTCCTATACCAATATCTCATCATTATTATCATCTGTTTAGCTTTTTCCCAAATATTTTGGGGTCGGATGCAGCTGAGACCAGTATGATACATGGAGCGACTGCATGTCTGACTTCTACAACCCAGCTGATGTCATGGATACCCATAACCGAGTAGGTATAAAGGAAATGTGGGTGTACTAAGATAGCCCTCGGGGATTACAAGCCTGATGTTATTTGAAATACTGCATGTTAATTCTAATAAGTCTACTGAGCAAGATGTCCTGTCCCAGGGCAAGGGAACTTCAAATTACTCCACGAATATTCCCTGCTTGACATTTCGTCTCTGAAATATAAAAGAGGCATTCTCTTAAGCGTTGCAGCCTGCGTTGACGTAAGATTTTGGTATATGGTTTGTCTGCTTAAGGGTTGATTCGGCTGTTAGATTTTGGGACAGGGATAGGACTGTTCGAAAGAGATATCGTGGCCCTGGAACACAAAATGCTAAGAAGGAACATGGATAGGTTTTAAGTCGGCACAAGTCTGGCACTGCCTTGCGCTCCCACCCACAGCTGGGGGGTCATTTGATGATTTCCCAACCGTAAAAAAAGGGTCAAATGTAATCCTTTCGATATCCGGCAGATGTAAAGATACATCGATATCTAAGAAGCATGAAGATCGTTGAAACTAAGTGCCGCTAGCTAATTTATTTTTGACTTTGTGGTAGTTTAACTTTCCAATGTCTCAAAAGTTCCTCTGGAATGTGGCTGGCTGGCTAGGACATATTTAGTGTAAGAGTAAGCTCAATATTTAATTAAAGTATTATAAGAAGACCTGAAATTTAACATTTTTGCCGAAAGATACCATGATAGCTCATGGTTGAGCCTGTGGACGGTGAGTAATGTGTACGGCTAGCTCACCGTCCGTCCGTGTTATGACGACAGGCTGTGTCGACGGTGCGTTCGTGTTCCACACGCGCCTCAAGGAGATGTCAGCAAATCGGAACCCCTTCCGATTTGCTGACATCTCCTTTTCTGAGAGGGCCGATGCCTGCCAGGGCTGCGGGACTGTTCGAGAGAGATACCGCGGCTCTGGAACACAATGGTCTAAGAAGGTGCATATATGGGTTTTAGTCAATACAAGTCTGACACTCTCTTCCGCTCTGCCCAGAGCGGGCGGGGGGTCATTTGATTATTCCCCAAAAAAAATACTCCGTTGTCCATTATTTTTTTTATTTGAAACATCTCAAAACCTTCTGCCAACTGTCTATCAAAGTCAAACACAACATTTATTATCTTACATCATTAATTCCAAGACATGCAAATTACAAAGTAAGCCCCGTTGGGAACGTCGACGTAGCTACAATATTTGTGCTCGTTAAAAATGCCAGAACATTCTATAGAACGATGCTTTTAAGCATTTTCAGGAACATTGTTTAGATAGACGTGAGAGAATGGATGCTTAAAAGTGCCCAAGTGCTTTTCTTGTGCACTTTGTATTTCAGTTATGCTCGCAGTTTCGCGGTTTGAGTAAAGAACATTTTTGTTTGCTCCTGGAATTTTAAATAAAGAAAGTATCATAACATCACGCCTGTTGTGAAGAGTTAGGCAGAAGAGTAGGTACCATTAGAATGGTCACATTTCGTGAGTTGTGTTGATGTCCCATGAAATAGCCTATTGCCATCACAGATTAGACGGGATACCACAAAAAAAAATCTAGATATAAGAACCCAATGACACTCACTGGGAATCGAATTCAGGTCCTCATCCTTAGCAATAGCGCTTACGACAAGACGAAAGGGGCAGCAACGATTTCTAAAAATGTGACATGTTATGGCACGCTGGATAGAATGATTCCTCATTTTGTACCGACTTTAAAAAAGGAGGTTCTCATTTCGACTGTATGTTTTTTTTGTATGTTTGTTACGCGATCATTCCGCCAATCATGAGTTGATTTTGATGATAATATGTTTGTTGGTTATACTTCAGAGGTGGTCCCATGTAAATTTTATTAGCTTAGCTATGGGACTTTATGAGTTATCTTCAATAACCCGCATTTTTTTCTACGTGCACATGGACGATGCCGATGTGCTAATATTTTCTGGTTACAATAAAATTGATACTTGACAAGGATTTGTGTGATAAACCCACCACTAATTAGGAAAGTGAAATCTAACCTTTGTTCAAAGGCCTACTATTCCATTAACGACTACTTAAACGATAAGAATAGTTGGTCGCTGGGTTGAGCTCAAGACAATGTTTATGTTCTTTCTTTCTCTTATTAGCTTACTGGTATTATATAACCTCACGCGTAGTTTTTTTTTTGTTTTTTTTTAACTTTATTTTTTATTTTATTTTACTTTATTTTTATTTTATTCGTCTGTATGCACCTTTATGTCTGGAGGCTTTATTTATTCTTGAGTATATTTTTTAATATTTTATTTTATTATTGGTGTGTGCTAGCTGACATGTGACATTAATTTGATATAATGGATTCCTTGTTTATATAAACTTGAACACTTTTGTATAGAATCTGGTTCTTCTAACCTAACAGACAGATGTGTTGCTGGGGAGTTTGTTCCGCCACTTCTTCTTCCCAGCTAAAACACTAGGAAGTGGCGAAGGGCGGGCGTTTTGGGTGACTGTCTCTTGTAATTTTGACGTTCAAAAAGTGCTGATTATCAGCCTAGTTTGAATAAATGACTTTTGATTTTGGATAAAATAAAAACATTTTTGTGTAAAAAAAATAAAAAAAACAACCGACTTCTAAAAAAAAACACTAATACGTGGAAAAATATTGACTCATCTGTAATTGTTTTTTTTTTTTTGCAATTTGTGTGAAAGTTTGTTTTTAAATTTTGTGTAAAAGTCAATTGTAGTTTCGAACTTCAAATAAAATTAATCCAATAAATTACACCCTCCCCTTTTTTCCTTGCTTAGAGAGCTCACAGAGTCCGTGATCAAGACATTAAAGGTTAATTATACAATTTGAAACATTAATTGAATAACAAGTAATAGAGAAGACATGCTGCGCCGACCCCAACAAAATTGGGATACCATAGGGGAGGTGCGCCTACTTCATCATCATTTTCCTTGAATTAAAGTAGGGGGTACCTCGCACTTGCCGGGGTAGGCGCACCTCCGACCAACCACCAACTTTTTTGGGGTAACACACGTGATGTTATTTTTATGAATTCCTAATCATTAACAAAAGACACTGTCACACTGACGGCACTGTTAAATGTTTATTTTCATTATATTTTTGTTGTTATAGCGCCCATGTTACTTTACCAAATTTCAAGTGTCTAGTGTATAGTTCAAAAGAGAGAGCACTGTGAAAGATGGTCAGACGGACAGACGGATAGATTGCGGAATATTAATAAATAAGGTCTCATTAGCACCCTATGGGCACGAAAACTTACTAACACAAAAGTAACTTTCACAAAAAAAAAAAAAATCTTCAACAATAATGCAACAAACGAAAAGAAAAATCAACCACAAAAATTTCTCTCAAGGAAATTATTCCATATTCCGAATGACCCCTAACTACTCTTTGTCACAAAGAAAATAACGAGAATACTCCTAACTGATTGTGGCCGGAGACGGAGAAGGGGAGGACATGCACAAATGGATGAATAAAAACTTGGTAACGAGTGGCTACGATCCTTTGCGGTACAAGGAGACCGTGCATTGTGTTTCGAGTAGTGTGTGGGTAGTGGTACCAGTTAGAGGAAGTAGCGTATTGGCTTTTATGCATTTGATTTCCAGTTTTGTTACCTAATCAGAATATAATATATTATTTATTTAAAAACACATACGGTTGAGCGATCGACTGCTGCGCTGCGTGTCGCGGGTTCGATCCCCGCACGGAACAAATATTTGTATGGCCTACAGATAGTTGTTCCGGGTCTGGCTGTTTGTGTATGTGAACATGCACCCACGATACAGGAGAAATTTCTAGTGTAGGGCAACGTTTTAAAAGAAAAAGAAAGAAAATAAGTAGTTATAGTTATAATAGCTTAGATTTAAACATAAATCTTAGACTAATAATTATAGGTATTATTTAAAACTAACAAGAGAAATTTTACAGAATGCGGCCCGTGTGTATTAACTCGAGAGTACAATTGAAGCAGTCAATCTGTTGTGACACCATATTGACCGCGATATTGTACCGCGCGCGTCAGCGGCGCGTGCAGCAGCAGGTTGATGCGAGCGGGCGGCACCCACAACAGCGGCATAGTTCCCTGACCGTTTTCGGTCACGGCGGCCAATCTTGGTGGAGATTAGCCATCGGCACGGGAAATATTGTAGTGCACAAGTGTGTGCCTAAGCATAGGTGCACTCTCAGTTCCCTCACTCTCATAGACCAACATGGGACGGCAATCCAACACGACCGGAGGGAGATCAGGTGCAGGACCAACGGCTTAACGAGCTTTCGAGGCACGGGGGTATCATACCGCCAACTTCCAAACTCCGGGCTACTAGTGAGAAATTCCCAATCGAAAAACCCAAGAACGCTTTTAGCACTACTCGGAAATCGAATCCAAGAACCCTCGCTCAGCAGTCGCGCTTGCGACCTCGAGACCAACGGTATATATATAATAGTATAAGTAAAATGCATAGCAGTTAGTAGAACTATTTGTTAGAAACAGATGGGTTAAGGCTTAAAATGATACAGCAAGGGCAACTACTGCCATATCTACAAAAAAAAATAGCATATAGTCAGCCTTGTCTTAAAAACGAGACTAAAATCGTTAAAAACAATAACCAGAAATTATCCTTGTCGGATCCAGTTACCAGTACGGACAGAAAATGAATCGGCAAGCGCGCCAAAGGTGGCATCGCGCGACCTGCTTACCCACACCTAAGCGTGCTTCTACAGAGTCGTGATGTTTCGAGCTCGCAGCAAAGACGACAGTTTAGTGTCTGCTTGCGGCGGAGTCAAGACGTCTCGGAACTGTACCCGATTCATGGTGCCTAGTGTTATTGTGTTGGATTTTAATTCAAGTATTTTGATAGTTCGAAAAAGCAGTGTATCTTGTGTAGAGTTTGTTTTCATAGCACGAAACTCACGTTCTGCCCACATGATGACCGAGTCTAACGGAATAAATCCTCACAATACGACATACTAATAAAAAGAGATATTTCAAGCCTTAGCTTCAAATGTATAGTTGTCAAACTATAAACAAACTTAAAGTAAAAATAAAAATATGTCCGTCAATGAAATCGCCCGCATCACTGTCAAAGGTAAAAACTTGGCTATCATCAATTTTAATTATGGATATTACCAGTGTTATAAAAAATTACAGAATATTATAATTATATATTTTCATTTGTATGTGCTACCAGTAATTACAATTCGAGCATCAGTATTAAATTAGGCTAGGATTACAATTGCCAGAAATGCGCATTGAATTTAAATTGAATTCTCATGAAACTGGCTGTTTGTTTGATGCTATTGTGTAGTATCGGCTTTGTTTATGCAAATATTTAGAATTATTAATTTTCACATGACAACGCATATAAATATGAGATGATTTGAATAAATATTTGTGGGCCATATTTGAACTTTTGAAAGCATTGATGACATTTTTTCTGGGTTTTAAAGTCATGTGATTTCTTTCGTGGGATGGTATGGTTACACTTTGTTCCTGTTAGCAAATCTCTTTATTCAAAAATCTTTAAAGACTAATCATTTTTCTTTCCAACACGAATGTATAAGTAACGTTGGTGATTTGGCCATATTTCTTACATTTTAGTCAGCAAAGCTGAATAGAAAAGAAATTTAATGTTATGCAAAGGTTCAAGTTTTAATTCCGCGAAATAGATCCGGCCTGGGTCTTTTTCACGGCGATTTGCATAACATGTCATGGATTTTTGCAAAGTAACGCCTTATTCTATGACTTGAATAGAAAAGATAAAGAAGGTTTGGATTCACAAAAAGATCTAAAAACCGGCCAAGTGCAAGTCGGACTCGCGCACGAAGGGTTTCGGCAAAACGAGCAAAAATATCACTTTTTTGTATTGATACATCATGAGATACAGCTTGGTAACAGACGGACGGACGGACAGCGAAGTCTCAGTAATAAGACCCCGTTTGACCCTTTGGGTACGGAACCCTGAAAAATGGACGTATTATCTGAGATCATGGTAATGTAATAGTCAAGAATGTTTCGAATTAACGTATGCCACAGAAAAACTCATGTTAATCTTGTTGAAATGCGAAAAAAAGTAGCCAGATATGCAAATTTTAGACATATCCTTTTTTTCTCCTTAGACCACACTCCAACAGAAGGTAGGCACTAGGTAACGTCTTTGAGTCGCGGCAGCATTGAAGTCTTACCATGCAAATTATGAGGCAGGTACACATTGACGGCTCGCGCCTCGCGTCTGCGGTCGCTCTGTTTGTTACACACAAGACGTGTGTTCTGGCTTTAGTTAGGGTAACACGGAGAAGGGTTGTTTACTATAGATGTTGGGGTATGATTGTTTGCTGGTCATTGTGTTCTTGGCTTAAGACGGTCGTTTTATTTATTTGGGTGTCGTTAAGTGTTGATGTACCAATTATTCACAATACCTTCCATACTTCGCAGACGAGAAGAAGAATGCGATTCTGAAATATGGTCGACGCGCGACGTGTGATGATGACTCCCGCGCGACCAATCAAGCTAAACAAAACCAGTTTATGAGGATCTGTCATTGTACGGGAAATGTATACAAAGGGAGGCCATGTTAAACTGGAAATGATGATTTGGCAGTCAGTCATCATCATCATTTCAGCCGAAAGACGTCCACTGCTGGACATAGGCCTCCCCCAAGTGTCGCCAGATTGACCGGTCCCGTGCGACACGCATCCAGCGGATCCCCGCAACCTTCACCAGGTCATCGGTCCACCTAGTGGGAGGCCTTCCAACGCATCGTCTCCCGGTTCGCGGTCGCCATTCCAGAACTTTTCGGCCCCATCGGCCATCTGTTCTGCGAGCAATGTGCCCTGCCCACTGCCACTTAAGTTTGGCAATTCTTCGGGCTACGTCGGTAACCTTGGTTCTCTTGCGGATGTCCTCATTTCTGATTTGATCACGCAAGGAAACTCCGAGCATAGCTCTCTCCATTGCCCTTTGGGTGACTTTGAGCCTTCTGATGAGGCCCATTGTGAGCGACCACGTTTCGGTCCCGTATGTAATCACTGGCAGCACACACTGGTCATAGACTTTCGTCTTGAGGCACTGCGGTAAGTTGGACGAGAAGATACCACGCAGCTTTCCGAACGCTGCCCAGCCGAGTCGGATTCGACGATTGACCTCTTTCTCGAAGTTAGACCTACCCAACTGGACCGTTTGTCCCAGGTAGACATAATCGTCTACAACTTCGATAGTAGAGTCTCCGATCTTGATAGGAGTGGGTGTTACATGGGCATTCAACATGACCTTAGTTTTGTCCATGTTCATTTTAAGACCCACTCTTTCGGAAACTCTACTGAGGTCATCGAGCATTGTACTGAGGTCCTCCATGGTCTCAGCCATGACCACTATATCGTCGGCAAATCGAAGGTGAGAGATGTACTCGCCATTAACGTTGATGCCTAGCCCTCTCCAGTCCAGAACCTTGAAGACATCTTCCAGTGCAGCGGTGAACAGTTTCGGAGATATGACGTCTCCTTGTCTCACACCTCGCTGCAGAGGGATAGGTTCCGAGGTCTGGTCCTGAAGTCGGACTGACATGGTGGCGTTTTTGTACAAACACTTCAACACCTCGATGTACCGATAATCAATTTGGCACCGTTGGAGAGACTGCAGTACAGCCCAAGTCTCGATCGAATCGAAGGCTTTCTCGTAGTCCACAAACGCTAAACAGAGAGGCAGGTTGTACTCTTCGGTCTTCTGTATAACCTGTCGCAGCGTATGTATGTGGTCTACGGTGCTAAAACCTTTTCGGAATCCGGCTTGTTCGGGTGGCTGAAAATCGTCAAACCTGCGCGCGAGACGATTCGTGATGACTCTTGAAAACAACTTGTAGACATGGCTCAGAAGTGAGATGGGCCTATAGTTCTTCAACCGGGCGTTGTCGCCCGGTTGAAGAACTATAGGTTGGCAGTCAGTATTCGCAACCTATGAGCAAAAGTGTCCTAACATGAAATTACGACGAATTGCGTTAAATACCTACAACTATTCCTAACAACATGGACCATTGTCTTGTGAATTAAAAAGTGACGATATCGTGCTAGAAAAAGGCAAAAAATAAGGCTTCACAATACTTCACATATTTTATTGGAAACTCACTACAACACGAAACAAATTTTTGTGATTTCCCACAAAATGCAAATTTCGTGTTAGGTCACTTCTGTTCTCAGGGTGAGATATGTGGCGGCAGGCCTCCAAGAAGACTGAAGGATGAGCAAGACAAAGCTAACTACCAGTGGTCCACATTAGCACTGAATCAAAAGAATTGAATGTCATGGGAGACGCTTTTACCCACCTGTGTCATAGGTACTGCAATTTTGATAAACAATAATATATAGATTGTTGCATCGAGCGCAAAGTGAGTTATTAATGCACAGGCATGCGAGGTCACTAAATTAGCACGAGTGTATTAATTACTCACTGTAGCAAGGTGCGTAATCTACTTTTCTTTCAACTACCGTGACAAAATATACCTACTCAAAATAAAAACTCAAGTTAATGAAACAAAATATTTATCCCGCGACTTTTGCGGCAAAAGGTTATTAACAACTTCATTTGCAGCTGTTTTTATACATTCTGGATTTGAATTCACATCGCTATCGCTGTCTATGTCAATTTTTAAAACCTTTTTTACTAAATTAAGGCGGAAATATACTTACGTGTCGTGGCGTGTCATGACGCGCCAGAAGCAAATCGGTTTTATAAATTTAATATGGTTAGGGACATATTTGCATGGCGTGTCGTGTCGCAACGATGTATGAAACCGAATGCTTCTGGCGCGACACGACACGCCACGACACGTAAGTATGTTTCCGCCTTAAGACGTATGTAAGTTTTACAATGGTAAAAAATGCGCGCCATTTGTTTTTTTTTTCCAAAGTTGGTGTTATTCAGCCGATTTTTATTTTCAGCCAGTATCTTTTGATCTAATGCATACATTTTATATTAAACTTAATGGGAGACATTAAACCTCTGTGGTAGACTTATATCTAAACAAAAAAAAAACAGTGCGGTAATGAAAAACAGAGCCAAACAGGCCATCATATTAGCCGTAGAACCGATGACCGTTGGGGTCGACGTGTTCTTGAGTGGAGACCGCGAATCGGCAAGCGTAAGGTGGAACGCCCTGAGGCTCGGTGGAGCGATGATCTTCGCAGGGTAGCTGGTAGCAACTGGATGAGAGTTGCCGAGAATCGGGTTAAGTGGCGAGCGATTGAAGAGGCCTATGTCCAGCAGTGGACTGCGGTAGGTTGATGATGATGATGAATGAAAAACAGTGCAATAATGAGATTACATAACATTTCTGCACTGTTTTGGTTCTAAGCAAAAAATACATCCTTTGTGATCGGTTTTGTAGTGATTAATGATAACATTACTACCTACGTAGTAAAAAGAATAGTATATTTTACCTATCTATTTTAATAACACGAGTAAAATAGCGGGAAAAGTTTCAACTAGAATTATGGAAATACATTTTCCATTACAGAATTAATGTTTTGCATATTTAATATTGTATTAATGTAGCGCAAAATAATCTTGTTTTTCATTAAACTTTGAAATTCAAGTTACATTCCATTTAAATTAATATCTCTGGAAGGCAAATAATTTTCATGTTCTTTAATATTTTATTTGAGTGACGTTAATTTAATCTTTACTAAGTAAATGACAGAAGCTGAATAAGTAAGTATGTTTTTAATTCTTAAAACTTCTTTTTAATGAGAAAAATAAGATTATCTGTTCTTAGAAAAGTGCTTTTTAATGTGACATGCTAAAGTTCTGACGGAAAACATCTATCTATATAAATAAAAATCGATTGCTGTTCGTTAGTCTCGCTAAAACTCGAGAAAGGCTGAACCGATTTGGCTGATTTTGGTTTTAAAATGTTTGTCGTAGTCCAGGGAAGGTTTAAAAGGTGAGAAAGGTAGGGTAGGTAGGTAGGGTAGGGTAGGTAGGGTAGGGTAGGTAGGGTAGGGTAGGTAGGGTAGGGTAGGTAGGGTAGGGTAGGTAGGGTAGGGTAGGTAGGGTAGGGTAGGTAGGGTAGGGTAGGTAGGGTAGGGTAGGTAGGGTAGGGTAGGTAGGGTAGGGTAGGTAGGGTAGGGTAGGTAGGGTAGGGTAGGTAGGGTAGGGTAGGTAGGGTAGGGTAGGTAGGGTAGGGTAGGTAGGGTAGGGTAGGTAGGGTAGGGTAGGTAGGGTAGGGTAGGTAGGGTAGGGTAGGTAGGGTAGGTAGGGTAGGTAGGTAGGGTAGGGTAGGGTAGGGTAGGTAGGTAGGGTAGGGTAGGTAGGTAGGGTAGGGTAGGTAGGATAGATAGGTAGGTAGTACTCTACCCTACTGAGTTGGGTAGGGTAAAAAGGTTGGTAGGGTAGGGTAGGGTAGGTAAGGTATATAGGGTAGGTAGGTAGGTAGGTAGGTAGGATAGGGTAGGGTAGGTAAGTAGGTAGGGTATGTAGGGTAGGTAGGTAGGTAGGGTAGGGTAGGTAGATAGGGTAGGGTAGGGTAGGTAGGTAGGGTAGGGTAGGTAGGTAGGGTAGGGTAGGTAGGTAGGGTAGGGTAGGTAGGTAGGGTAGGGTAGGTAGGATAGATAGGTAGGTAGTACTCTACCCTACTGAGTTGGGTAGGGTAAAAAGGTTGGTAGGGTAGGGTAGGGTAGGTAAGGTATATAGGGTAGGATAGGGAGGTAGGTAGGTAAGGTAGGGTAGTGTAGGGTAGGGTAGGTAGGGTATGTAGGGTAGGTAGGTAGGTAGGGTAGGGTAGGTAGATAGGGTAGGGTAGGGTAGGTAGGTAGGTAGGTAGGTAGGGTAGGGTAGGGTAGGTAAGTAGGTAGGTAGGGTAGTGTCGGGGAATAAAACTGTGTTACCAGGCCTCAGAAAAAAATAATAGAAGTCGAAAACTGACGCATCTACCAAGCATGGCATGGAGAAGAGGCGTCTCTCAGTAGGGGACATATCATACAAGGTGTTGTTTTGTATCCTAGTCATAACAAAAATAATCAATATAAATTACGGTACCTAGATAAGATATGTAAAAAAAAAACACAGCTTTTTTTTGTTGTTTAAATTTTTCTGTATTTCAGAATAACATCCTTAACGTGGTTTAGGGAATAAAAAAAAATTGTTTTTTTTTTTTGAAGACTAACAAACTTTGCCCTCGTTTTTGTGTCTGGAAGTCGGAAATTATCCTACGGGGACGTTCCGCCTAGCGGGATAAAAGTATCCTATGGCCTGGTCCAGATCTCCTGGTCTTCACAAATTGCATCAAAATACGTTCACATCTTAGAGCGTTTACACTTTACCGCATTTCATACAAACTTTCAAGTCCTTATTTTCTGAAATGAAGGCACTGATTTTAATGAAACTTAATACGCATAAGCAGGATACATAAAGGGTGTAAAACACCTCTTAACGAAGCCGAATGGCACTGGTTCTCCCTGTCATTGCGATATTTTTTTTGTTCTACACCATACCTGGGAACCTTCTAGTTACGGAGATATTAGGGGTCAAAGTTCCAACTATTTGACAAGTATTTTTTTTAAATACAAGTTTTTAATGTATGATTTTTGTTTTAAACACCTCCACGACCCCCGTACTGTTTAATCCGTCCATCAGCACAATGTTTTGAGTGCGTTACATTGAGTTCTACCACAAAACATGAATTTACACCCCCCAAAAAAAGGTCGTTTCCCAGCAATAATTTTTGCGTAATGTTACTTAGTTTCATGTACAGAATGCTTAGTTGACGGCTTCGTGATGAGGTGATTTACACGGTGTAGGTCTAAAAAGTTACTGAAACATTTTCAAAATGTCTTAGAGATAAAAAAAAGAGATAGAATCTATAGGAACAGTACATTCCATTACGTACGTATTAGTACGTCTGTTTCTATAGATAATTTATAATCGGTCTAATTTAGCTGTAACATACTATTTTTCGAAATGTTGAAGAAATGTTGATTAGTAACTTTTTGGACCTGTGTACGCTTATGCGTATGAAGTTTCACTTAGGAATAAGGACTTGAAAATTTGTATGAAATGTTGCAAGGTGTAAATGCTCTAAATAATACTCACTGAAACCTCATCTCCCTCAAGGAACTCCTCAACTACTATTGTCTGTCCAGCGGAGCCGTACATGGCGTCTGTCAGGATCTTGTCAACCGCTTGGCAAGCTTCCTCCTTGGTTGACACGGCTACCACGAAAGTTACGTACTTTTTAATATAGGTAAGTATGGCAAACTTAGCACTTGACGACTGCTTCGTTGGTCTAGTCGTCAGCGCTATTGCTGAACATGAGGTCCTGGGTTGGATTCCAAAGTCAGACAAAGCGATATTGGGTTTTTCACTGCTGGGACACAGGCCTCCTCTCTATGAGAGGGAGTGGGCTGTAATCCAACACGCGGGCCCAGTGCGGGTTGGTAGATGTCACATGTCTTCGAATTTTTGGTTCTGGGACATGCCGGTTTCCACACGATGTTTTCCTTCACCATTTTTGAGAGCTGCGATGATGAAATAAATTACACAAAGTAATGCGCTTGTCTGGGTTCGAACCCACAGCTTACTGCTCGTAAGTCGGGGCTGCCACCACTGGGCCACCGCCGCTCTCAGACTAACTCGCCTTGATTTGTCCCGTTTGCTGGCAATAGGCTCGCCCCCGCCATGGGGTTTAAAAATAATTGGCAAAATGTCGGTGTACTATTTGGGCACACCTCTGCCTACCCTTTCAGGGATTACAAGCGTGATTTTATGTTTACAGAACTTCTTTTGGAAGCATTACCGTGTACTTTAAAAGAAGTTTTTTTTTAAATCATCTCTAAGAAGATGGTAATAAATTATTACGGAACAATTCGCATCAAGAATAAAATTATGACACGAACAAAAGGCTTTTCTCTCACATCTTTCTCAAGAGTCGTACTTGTAAGATAGCAACAAAACAAGACATTAACCATATAGTTCGGTACGGGCCCCCAAAGGGGCTCGACGCTCATACCTCCGCTGGCTTGGTATCGGCCCCGAAAGGGGCTAGCAATTAAGTCATTCCTCGTCCTCATTATTTATGTAAATATTTAATATTCTGATTATCAAATACTACGAGTGTGCGTTAATTAAGAGAGTTGGATAAAAATCTCATATATCAACGCCATTAAAACTTCTGTATTTAGCGCGCAAGTTTCTTAATTTGCCCTTATAAAATGCAAGTGCATAAATACGGTCATCGCCATTTTGGCGGCAGTGCCGGTCGAGGCTAAAAATCATAAAAATTGTGGTTTTCGAACATTCTATCTCCACTATATGGACAATAATGGTCTCGTCATTTAATTATGGTGCGAATTCATCCATAGTTCAATTTAAATAAGCAGTGGTAATGCTGAATTTTGATATCTAAAGTCGAAGTTTCGCGCCAATCGTGCGTGTTTACATTTTTATATTTCACTTAAAACACAAACACGCGTATAGATTCGATAACAATTATGACAAATATCATTCCAAATATTATAAACCACATGAAAATGCCCAGATCTTAGCGTTATTTACTAAAACAGGACAAATAACACGTAATATTCATTACCACCACTTAATTTGAATTTGTAATAGACGACCATTTGTTTTTTTTTTATTATTGTGATGTGTGAAAGCGATTATTCCAATCGATTATTTTTTTATAAACAACGATTAACTCGAGTAATTAAATTAAGGAATTTAATAAATCTATGGATGAAAATTAAAATTAATTTATTTTGAGCGTAAATACAATAAATATTTATTAAAATATATTTTTTAAGCTTTATAATGGTAATCTTAATTGTTTTTCGTACATTCCGACCCAACAATAAACAGCACAAACTGATATTATGACTAAATTCGCGCCGATTTTTTTTCCATTTCAAAATTTAAATTAGGAATTCGTTCTCTGTTCCAATTTATTTGTAGGTATTTAAATTTACTATTTATATGTTATTATTTCTATTTTTCTTATAGATAATTTATTGTGAATTTTGTTTTGAACTATCCGAAGGTTGGTAGAATGCCGAGGATCTCGGTAGCCTCGGTAGGCATAATAAAAAAGAATTGTGTAATTTGATTATTGGTTAGGAGGTTGGGTTGGTTAATGGGTATTTACTCTTTTATCAGCCTGCTCTGTCCCACTGCAGGTTAAAAGCGCCCATGTCTTTCCAATTTTGTTTATCTTTTGCGTTCTCTGACCAATAATTTTAATCGATACTATTTTTTACCTAGATAAGCTTGGGTATAACAACCCCAAAAACTACCCGACCCGCTTTGAAAGAATAAACTAATCTTCCTTGAAACGGCTTATGCATTGCTGATTGTCAACCATCATCATCATCTGCCTGTCTAGCGTCTTCCCAACTTTGTTGGGGTCGGCTTCTAGTCTACCTGGATGCAGCTCCATACCCGTACTTTAAATAGAGCGACCTGCGACTGCCTATCTGACCTCCTCAAACCAGTTAATATCGGGTAGCACGATACCCCTTGGTAAGACTGGCTGTCATACTTTCGGGCCACTGACTACCTGTAACCTAACAATAACCCAACCATACGATACACAATCTTGGAAGAATATAATTTATCTTTGGTGGATAAAAAAAAATATTTACTACTGGCTGTCCCGCGCGCGTATTGCCAAACTGTATACTGACCCAGACTGGGGTTGCTCTGAGTTTGATCGCAGTTTGCCTTTTTAGTTGAAGAGCAAACTGTATACCTATTCAGAGAGTGTCTGAATCAATATACATTTTGCTTTAAAATACTAGAGCAAAATACATACGAGTCCAGACGGCGAATTTCTATTTGAGTGACGAGCCAGACTCTAATAGATGAGCTTTTGTTTATGCATATTACTCGCCAAAACCTAATCTATCTTAGTAAAAAAAATTACTCAAATGGACTAGCTTTTTGCCTGGATATTTTCAAAGACGCGTGCACGGACAAAAGGGATGATGACTGGGTAAAGAAAACGAAATCCAATTTTGTCTGTCAATCAGGTAATACAAAAATATTAGATAGGTATTTTTTGTTTTATCAAGTTAACAAAAAAATACTTAGATAAAACGCATTAAAGTTGGAGAGTGGGGGGCTCACTACGTCACAACTAGGTATAAAATGTACTGAGCCGTGACGTCATGCGCCGGGGTGCCCTTAGCGTGCAGTCGCTTAGTTTGTAAGTTTTTATGCCCTGGCTGGAGGCCTTACTCTAAAGGCACCCACAGGATAGTCCGGTTAAGCAGACGACAACCTCATAAGATGAACTGCGAGATGCCATTCACAAAAAAAAAACGTCATGCGCCATTTCAACTCAAAATATCTCCGTAATTTTACGATTACGTGAAAAAAGAAAAAATACTTTTTAATAATCTAACCAATAGACAAATAAAAAAAATGAGTCACCATCTCTATTATACACATCCAGGAGAATTTGAATGCAAGAGCGAGCGAAGCGAGCTCTGGACTTGGGGCACCCCAACTCGGTCAGGTTAGGTTCGAAGGGGATGGCGGGGTCTAGCGAGCGAGCGGAGCGAGCGAACTAAGACCCCGACTTCCCCTTCGTGTTAGGTTACTGTAAACCCTGCAGAAAGAAACAGGATCCCCGCGTAGCGGGGCTACGTCGACTATGCTTTATAAGCGAACATAAAATGTTTTGAGGTGTCACAGTTTTGCTTTACATATGCATACATTATCAGATTGCTCTGAGCTCGTATGTACTTTGCTCCAATTTGTTGCGAGCAAAATGCATACCTTCTCAGATTGCTCTGAGCTCGTATGCACTTTGCGCCAATTTATTTGTGATTTTAATTAGCACGATGTAGTTCAGTACAGACTACGGGTGTCTGGGTCAGTATACAGTTTGGCAATACGCGTCCCGCGCAACTTCGTCTGCGTCACATTTTCCCCGTTTTCTCCTATTGGTCGTAGCGTGCTGATACTTCCTATATATATATACCACATAGGCATATATATTACTTCTAATACCTCCAAGAATATGTGTAAAAAGTTTCATGATGATCGGTTGAGTAGTTTTCGTGTGAAAGCGTAACAAACAAACTTACTTTCGCATTTATAATATTAGTTATTCCTTCCAAGATCCTGGTCATTCTTTAACCAAACATCAGATATTACGCAATCAAATTCTCAATAATTATGTTGTAAAATAAATACTTATTTTAAATTATGAGAATGGCGAGCGCATTCTTAATTTAAATTTTGAAATAGAAAATAATCGGCGCGAATTAAGCCTAAGGTGCTGTCTGTGCTTAAATTTGAAAATCATTCCGTTTTCTGTTTTTTTCTTTGCTTGAACTTTGAGACTTAATTTCATGTTATATTTCACGCTGCTAGTACAACGGAAAATTTCTCCTATCTTTAAGTTTCTCATAGAAAGAAAATCATCAAAATGTTGATTTGGTTTTTTTTTTGGGTTTACAGACTCCTGTCGTTCTTTTTAGTAATAAATCTCCTTCTCTTGAAGTCAACGTTCATTAATTAATTATAAGATGCTTTCGATCTAATAATTATATATGAAATTGTAAAAAAAGATAGTATTTTATGACCTATTTCTACATTATATAATTATTTGAAATTATACCAATGAGTTTTTATTCAGTCTCAACTCTTTTTTCGAAACTCGATTTTATTACGATTATCGATTAGGCTGAATGCAACTTATTAATCGTAATTATGAAACCCGGGTTTTCGGTCAGCACTAAGAAGTGTTATGTAACAAAATAGTTTTTAGTAATATTTGTCAATACTTTGATTGTGTTTTTATTTGAAATTGTGTATGAATAATGGCAAAAATAAGAACGGAGATAGAATGTTACTGTTTTTATTTTGCGTTTTCGAATTCTTTTAGCATATGAGAAGCTTGCCTATGTACATTATTTCCAGCGCATCTAAGGTACCTACTTTTTGGAAGGGTGTATTAATATGTATTTTACACATATTTCGCAATAGACTGACTCCGTTTTAGCGACTTCAACACGATATTGGAGATATTAACATCAAATTTATCGTATGAAACAGATCCCATGACATATTTTTCACAGTAAAATTGAATCCTGAAAGTTGATGAAAATTTCGTGAATTTCATGACAATTCGAATCACCCCGCCGAATCAGCTGATGTGTCATGTGTCAAAATCTTGTCGGGCATAGTGGTTAAGCTCGCCTCGTTAACTCGTATAATTAAACTAAATTAATTAGAGTTGAATTTTGAATGGGGTTACAAACAATTAAACCAGAGCTTAGTCTTTGTGGGAATGTATTGTAGAGACGCTGTCATATTGCTGAGTCAGCGATGCGAGAGTTGTGTTACACAGGAGTAATATGATGACTGCGTTGGTCGTCTAGTGGACGTAAGTGTCTGCTGCATGATGTCCTAGTTTCGATTTCCAAGTGGGGCGAAATGTTATTGAGTTTAACATGGCTTTTGATTTTGTATAGGACGTTGTATTCGATGTATTTGTCTTGAAGAAAAAAACAGCTTAACGTGCTTTCCAAGTCACGGAGGAAACTCGGTATGTAAAGGGTAGTCAACTATCAATGGACCAACCGTTCGTTTAAAACTTTCAGAATAGGTACCCTATAAACGGCAAATTCCGGATGAAAACAAGACACATTCAGCCTTTGAAGTACTCGATCACACAAATAAAAGGTGATATTTTGCAATCTCGTCAAATTCAAGAAGGTAACTATGCTAATGATTCTCGTCCCGAACCATAATAAAATGGGTAGTCAATTGTTGTTTTTTCTTATTTACGGATATCGGTAAGTCTGAATCACCCGTGTTTTAAATGTGGCCTGTCTGATTCTCGCACTATAACCGCGCTTTCACACAGAAGTACAAACAAGCTCAAACGTTTATTCGATAACTTCTTATTTCCTAAACCACGTTAAGGGGGTTATTCTGATATACTGACTAACTTGAACAACCAAAAAAATCAGCGTTTATTAATAATGAACTAGGTACCGTAATTTAAATTGCTTATTTATGTCTTTTTTGACAACTTCCTCAATTTTGACGAAGATGTAAAACAACACCTTGTATGAGTAACAGGACGACGTTCTATTATAGTATTTTATACCGACTGAGGAGGATAATGTGTTTTAAAAAGCCTGTAGTTGTAGGAAATAATAAAGTGTATGGAAGCTTTCAAAATTATATAGATTTTACATAATTAAAAGTTTTTAAATTGACATCATCACTAACACTATCAATAACACTGGGAACGGGATATTAACCATAAAGTTACTATTTGTTTTGAGTGCATGATATTTCGAAAGAAATAGTAAACATGGTATATATCCGGCTCGAAGGACCGAATGTTGGGGTATGTCGCCCAACAGTCAAGATGTTATGTACTCGTTATGTAGACTTGTAAGGTATGTTATGTAATGTTACGTAAATGAGTAGACGAGTCGATCTAGACTATTTAAGAGACTCTGATCTCTGAGTTTCTTTCGACTGTTTCTTCTTAGAGTAGTCAGGTAAGAAACACTAGCGTCATATAGTTAAAAAAAAATCAAATGTAAAAGTGTTTGTAAAAACCTATTTGCAAAATAAACATCATTTATCATAACTTTAGTTCAAAACCTTACGATCTTCAGCGATACCTAATTGCCAAGATAAGAAATGCGCTATCACACACAATACTATGCTAAATATACACCGTGTAAATCACCTCATCACGAAGCCGTCAACCAAGCATTCTGTACATGAAACTAAGTAACTTTACGCAAAAATTATTGCTGGGAAACGACTTTTTTTTGGGGGGTGTAAAATCATGTTTTTTGGTAGAACTCTCTAGATGAACGGATTGAGTAGTACGGGGGTCGTGGAGGTGTTTAAAGTAAAAATCTTACAATAAAAACTTGTATTTAAAAAAATACTTGTCAAAAAGTTGGAACTTTGACCCCTAGTATCTCCGTAACTAAAAGGTTCCCAGGTATCGTGTAGAACAAAAAAAAAATCGCAATGACAGGGAAAACCAGTACCGTGCGATGGATGGCGTGCAAACAGTCATGCATTCGACTCTTCAGTCTTCGGTGTGACCAGCCTTGGCTCAATTTCCATGAGTAGAATAACCTCGATAAACTTATGTAATAAAAAGTGCACAACAATAAAATATTATTTAGTAGCTCAATAAAATAACGAGTGTGAATGCGTGGCACTCGAACGCATGCGTGTAGTATTACGAAGTTTCACTTCTTCCGCGCGGAGGGACTCCACGCACTATTTATTTTATTTTATTATCTACCCAAACGCAACTCGACGTTTAACATTTCCAGCCAACAATCTACCTACACCCTAACCTGGTTCTAGCTAACGGAGTGTGTCCGAGCTATTAGCAGACGAAATAGCCTCGTTACTGTCTCCATGACAACCGACCTCCATATGACTAACTTTGATGAGCCTATTAGCGGGTTCCGGGGCATGTGCCTTCGAATTGCACACTAAATTCTCGATTAATTGGCCGTTTTAAGTTAATTGTCAATTAAGTTGAATTGATTAATTAGTCTTTGAAGTCTAGTGTCAGTTAAGTTTTATCAAAGAAATGTCTTGTATTTTGAAAGATGGCAAATCTATCAACGTGTCAAAGACGACGATCAAAAGCTCATTTCTATTGAGAATTGATTTTGTTTTGCGTTTTAATATACAGGAATTAGTTGATTTAAGGAGTAAGCGTAAATTGTAAGTTTTGAATGTACAGTGTTCCAATGAGCGTGACATGTTGGCTATGTGAACAAACCCTCACTAATAAAAAAATTGCGTTACTGCTGAGCATGAAATGTTTGGTTAAATTCTCAAGTTACTTTCTAATTCGGATTTTTCAAATTAAAATATATAAAAAAACTACTTGGATACTTATGCCATGTCAAATGCTACTAGGTGCGCGGTTTCAATCGCTTTTTCCCATGGAGAACAGCCGACAACAAACTCCATAGGTACCCAATTCCTGTCCAATATTAAGTATACATAGGTTCGCCTCTTTCACTTGGAACTTCAACACAACTGCATGTTGGCGTACACATCTGCCTTCCCTTCAAGGAAAATAGGCGAGATGTCACCAAAAAGCTAAATTGACTTCCAAAAAAACCACTAAAAAGTGGAAAATAATTTTACTTACGGAAGTCAGTGGCAAAAGAGTAAATGCAACAGACAAGCCACCGACGGGACCGATTTAGATGATTCTTCATTAATTTGGTAGAGAACTACCATATGAATGAATAATCATCTAAATCGGTCCAGCAATAACTGAGAAATAGGTGCACATACGTAAAATATACATAAATAAATGTTCATAAAACCTCTAAAAAACCAAAAATAAAAATAATCCAAGCGTCTTAGCGTCGGGGGTCCGCTTTGTTATGTGCTTGTACTAAGCGGTCTACTTAGCGGTCCCCCGACGCTAAGACGCTTGGATTATTTTATTTTTGGTTTTTTAGAGGTTTTTTGTGTCGGGGGTTTTTTTAATTTAATTTTTATTTCATGCTTTTTAAACTTACATTGTTTTATCTTAGCCTTGACTGTCCCAATACTGGGCATAGGTCTCCCACATTGCTTCCACTTTTCTCGGTGTTGCGTGTCATCTCGCCAATTAATGAAAACAGCAAAAATAAAAAATAAAAAAAAACTTTCTGGGGGGCAATGCCCATGGTGACAAGTGACAAGAGTTCAAATTTCGAATCGATCAGACCTGTGGAAATTGTTAATTTCCCTTCAACTAGAAAAGAGGTGATGGCCTTCAAACGGCTGATCAGATTTTATCGAAACATAGCTAAGAACACTCTCGATTAAAACACCTTTCAAACGAAATCAATTTCATCAAAATCGGTTCATCCGTTTAGGAGCTACGCTACCACAGACAGACACACAGACACAGATACATAACACCCCTCTTTTTTGGTCGGGGGTTAAAAATGAAAACTACTGCGCAAAACTATGTAAAATTTTAAAGAATCACTTAAATTGGATCATAAATCTCAGTACAATCGGTGTACATACATAAAAAAAATACAAATCGAATTGCGAACCTATTCCTTTTTGAAGTCGGTTAAAAAACAGTCTTGGTCGCTGTTACCGGATATGGTATAGCCATATATACATAGTCCCATAGACAATGTTATGTAGTCCTATTCTATACATAGTCTCCCCATTTCCTTTCGTAACTAGAGCCTATTAGCAGCCAGTACAGGTAGATGTTATGCCGGTAATAGTACGGAACGAGCTCGTAAACGTTATAGTGCAACATTACCTACTGTATGACGTGTTGTATGGCAACACTTTACTTGATCGCTGCGTTTATGTTAGTGTTGCCAGTATACTCCTCTGTTATGTTGAGGCTCATTCACAAAGCAGTCAACCAAGCATTCCGTACAATTCCGAAGTAACTCTACGTAATAACTATTGCTGAGAAAATACTTTTTTTTGAAAAAATCACGTTTTATGGTAGAACTCAATGTCATTCAAAACATTGTGCGGATGGGAACCGATCACTTTTACGATTTTTTTTTTTTGTTCGAATTTAATTTTACCGAAAACTATTGATCGACGTCTGTTTTGCTTCATGCATTATTTGACAAATATTTAGATCATCGAAGTGTCATGTGTGATAGGTATTATTTTACCGAACGATTTCGCCGATTTACAAAATAATATTTTGCTATTGGGCGAAGCCTCTTTTGAACTTTTTTTATTTGCTGGTGGATGCATTGAATAGAACGGGATCAATGAGGTATTTAAAGTAAAGTTATAATATTAAAAACTTTAACTAATAAAAAACAACTTTTGAAATAGTTGGAACTTTGACACCCAATATCTCCGTAACTAGAAGGTTCCCAGGTGCCTAACAAAACACAACGAATTATGACAGTGTTATTTATTTTTATTAGGGTATTTTTAATAAACGCGCTGTTTACTTACCATATTATATTTCTTTTCGACACACATTATATACATACCTGTACCCATAAATTCACAACGCGGTTCCAGACTAGGTACACCAGAATTTTATTCACCTCGGTGAATAAAAAAAACAGCTGTTACAGACAAAAGTGCAATATGTAACGGTTAAAATATCATCATCTGCCTAGCCTTTTCCCAAATGGATACGGTATATGGTCATCATCATCTGCATCTGCCGGGTCGGCTTCCAGTCTAACCGGATGCAGCTGAGTACCAGTATTTTACATGAAGCGACTGCCTATCTGACCTCCACAACCCAGTAACTGGGTAATACGATACCCCTTGGTAAGACTGGATGTCAGACTTTTTGCTTCTGACTACTCGTAACGACTGTCAAAGATCTACAAATGACAGCAGGGACCAACGGCTTAACGTGCTTTCCGAGGCACGGAGGAAACTCGGTATGTTATTATGGTCACCCATCCACGGACCAACCTCGGCAAGCACGGCTTAACCTTAAAGATCGACCCGTGCGGCTGTTATCATTTAGCCACGAGCTCCTCTAAAAAATATCAAGAAACGGTTAAAATATATGGAATATATAATATATGATATTAGCTGTCCTAGCATCCATGTCCCTCAATCAATTACTAACCTCTTCTAAATTCAACTTAAGAACCCTCTTGAAAGCCCGAAGTCCTGAAAGAAGCCTGTTTTAAAATAGAATCAACAAGGCCGTTAATATAAAGACCATACTTATTTAGGACGAGAATCTTTTCACGTTGTCTGCCTGGCTTAAATACCGGTAGTACAAAGTGCTCTAAAAGCAATTAACTAATGTACAAATGAATAGGCGTCCGCCATCTTGAATCTAGACATTAAAATGTAAACGGTAATGATACTAAGTGAGACTGTATGGACAGAAGTTTCAGTTTAAACGGAACATAGTAATCGCGTACTCACATTTCGTCAAATGTTTTAGTCCCACGTATGATGAGCTCGAGAGCTTTGAGAGCAGCAGTGGCCCAGTGGTGGTAGCCCCGACTGAGAGCAGCAGTGGCCCAGTTGTGGCAGCCCCGACTTACGAGCAGTAAGCCGTCTGTTCGAACCCAGACAAGCGTATTACTTTATGTGATTTATTTCATCGCCGCTGCTCTCAAAAACGAGTGAAGGGAAACATCGTGAGGAAACCGGCATGTCCTAGAACTAAAAATTCGAAGACATGTGGACATCTACCAACCCGCACTGGGCCCGAGTGGTGGAAGCCCACTCCCTCTCATTGAGAGGAGGCCTGTGTCCCAGCAGTGGGAACATTATAGGCTGATGATGATGATGATGAGGAACTCATGGCTAAAAAATAACAGCCACTCGGGTCGATCTGTAGGTTAAGCCGCTGTTACCTTGGTTTGCCCGTGGATGAGAGACCACCCATTACAAACCGAGTTTCCTCCGCGCCTCGAAAAGCACGTTAAGCCGTTGGTATCGGTTGACATTTGTAGATCTTTGACAGTCGTTGCAAGTAGTCAATGGCCCGAAGGTCCGAGAACCAGTCTAACCAAGAGGTTTGCTCAGTTCCAAATAGACTCGAAAGTTCTGGTGTACCAGCTGTTTAAAACCAAAAAAATCGAAGACAGTGTCATATGTAGGAGGTCATATGAGCTGCAGTTGTCCCTTCGACAGGCTTGGGCACAACTGTAGCTCAGGCTGATTTTACCTACAAAAATCTTGACCAAAAGACGTTTTGTATTCCGCTGTTTTCTTCTTTAAAACTAAACTGACAACTGACTGTGTTCCTACATATGACACTGTCTTCGAATTTTTGGTTCTAAACGGCCGGTACACCAGAACTTCCTCTTACAAAGAGGAGAGCTATGTCACAGCAGTGGGATTATTATTAGCTTATAGTGAAAACTCAGTGGACGTCACTCATCAGACCCTCCTTACTAAGCCTTCTAAACTCCACCACCAACTTCCAAGTTGTTCTCTTAATTGCGACGTAATTAAAGATATGAAAGGTTCCTTTTAATTTCATAACTCATGTTTTTAGATTCCGCTTTTAAAGGACCAGCTTTATGCTTGGGTGTTCAATCAGTGGGCTGAAGAATGTCCGGTCCGTAATTAAAACCTCCCAGTTACTTCTGCACCTTTCGAGGCCTCGTTTGTCGAGTGATCGCAAGCGCGGCTGTAGATCACGAGCACAACCTCGTGCTCAGCAGTCGCGGTTTCGATTCTCAGGTCAGGCAAAGCGTACCATGCGCGCCTCAAAGAGATGTCAGCAAACCGGAAGGGGTCCGAGAGGGCCGATGATTGCCAGGGCTGCGGGACTGTTCTAAAGAGATACCGTGGCCCTGGAACACAGAGGGCTAAGAAGGAACATGGATGGGTTTTAGTTAGTACAAGTCTGACACTCCCTTCCGCTCCGCCCAGAGCGGGAGGAGTTACTTGATGATTTCCCATCCATAAAAAAATGCAAAATGTAATTGGGTTTTACCATTAGAGAGCAGCCATGGAGTGCGAATAGGGGATAATCCAATTTTTTTTTTCTTTGTCCGTTGGGTAGTTTATTGAAAAGTATTGGACACGTATTTTTTCTTTTTTCACGTTGTTCCGTAACCATACATTTTTTATCTATGCGCGCACTGTGCTTGCGAACGAATGAGAAAGGAGTCGAATCCAAGATGGCAGCTTTTTCTGTTGCCTAAGTGCGCGCTCCCGGTTAAAATCCTTGGAATAAGGGTTAATCGTCTCTGAACGGCTTTTATCTGGACTAATTGTGACTCCTGAAGGCTCATATAGTGCAGTACAGACTTTGGTGCACCAATTTGTGAGTGGATAGTCGGTCCGGCCGGTCGTCGTGCAACGCCAGCCACGTGCCACATCAGGACAAGATTCCCTCGAAGAGCCACAGGCTGCTAGCAGGTGAGTGACGCACTTTATACTTGGATGGTCTAACGGTCTCCCCGCGAGCAAGCACAGTTAATCATCTATATTCATCTAAAATACGTAGGTACCTATCGGAAACTGAGCTTGCCCTCCAATGTACCAATATCGGCTTGGTACAAACGTGGTCATAAAATTACGGAGATATATTGAGTTGAAATAGCGCATGACGTCACGGTCATGTACGTAACTTTAATGAGTTTTAACTAAGTATTTTTTTTAATTTTTTGATAAAACAAAAAATATGTGTCTAATATTTTTGTATTACCTGTCTGACGGACAAAATAGAATGTCGTTTTCTTTACCCAGTCCGCACCCCTATTGAGTGTGAGTATGGATTTGCGCCCGGTTGATGGCAATAAGCTCGCCCCCTTCTATATACGACTGAAACATAATTGGTGAAATGTACTATTAGGTACTCCTATGCATAACCTAACGGGGATCACAAGCGTAATATTGTTACGTACTTATTTGAACATGTAGCGACGTTCAAAAGCAACTAACTACAAAAAGTACTACAGCGCCATCTATGACATGACGGAAGAACTAACATCAATTTTCTACATCGCGCAAGCAGAGTTTACATCTAGTTAAGACTATGTAGAAAAACCCGACAACAACTGTCGGGCAGTTGCACACTAGACATAACACCTGTCTGGTAGAGGATCCTCCCTTTAATACTGGGGATGAGGAGCTTTACACCCTGTTCCACATACCCCTAAAAACATTTCACCAACACTAAACCAAAAATCAAATAACGACCATACCAAAAATTTTTTAGGCTCTCTAGTTGACTTTGCAAAAGAAAATATCACGCCAGCGACACGCTTTTAAAACGCTCTTTGTGACATCCAACGTTTTTAACCACCTTCTAACAACAAACGCCTGACGTTGTGAATAAATTCAGCACCCTAACCTCAATGACGCTCGCGCTCAAACGTTGCCACGCTAATTACGACCTTAAAACCGAACAAACAAAAACACCATCTTCGTTTGTTTTGCCTAGCATTCTTTTTAGTTGCGTCGCTGATTAGACAAAGAAGCAGCATTTTCATAGCTTATTCATGAACGGAATCTTTTTTAGTCATTACCAAAGCATTCTGTTGTGACGGAGGAAAATTATTCTCTGCTAGCTTTTGCCCGCGACATTGTCTGCGTGAAGTTCGAAAATTATCCCACGGTAACACACTTTCATCATCTGCCTAGCCTTTTCCCAAACTATCTTGGAGTCGGTTTTCAGTCAAACCGGATGCAGCTGAGTACCAGTATTTTAAATAAAGCGACTGCCTATCTGACTATCCGACTGAGGTGAGAGCAGCGGTGGCCCAGTGGTGGCAGCCCCGACTTACGAGCAGTAAGCCGTGGGTTCAAACCCAGGCAGGCGCATTACTTTGTGTAATTTATTTAGTCACCGCTGCCCTCAAAAACGGTGAAGGAAAACATCGTGAGGAAACCGGCATGTCCTAGAACTAAAAATTCGGAGACATGTGACATCTACCAACCCGCACTGGGTTGGTAGGCACCCGCGTGGTGGATTATAGCCCACTCCCTCTCATAGAGAGGAGGCCTGTGTCCCAACAGTGGGAACATTATAGGCTAATGATGATGATGATGACTGCCTACCTGACCTCCACAACCCAGTAACTGGGTAATACGATACAAAGCAAAGCTACCTTGCACTACACACTTAAGAGAGGTTACTCCTTCCGGCATTTCATACAAGCTTTTAAGTCCTTATTTTCCGAAATTACCGAACCGATTTTAATGAAACTTAATACTCATAAGTAGGATAAACAGGTCTAAAAAGTTACTAAAAACGTTTTCGAAATGTCTTTAACCTTTTGAACGCCAGAGCATAAATGCAAGCGCATGCCCTCCACGCCAAGCTACAAATTCACCGCAAATACTTACAAATAAAAAAAGGGATTTCAAAAGTATTGTTAACTTATTTCTTGATAAGACATTGAATTTTTAAGATATATAGATAACATTTTTAAGATATATAAATAAACACACACAAAAGTAAATGACTTAAATTGCTTATTTCGTGTTATAGTGCACCACATTTTTAGTTACATATTTGTGTAGTTGGCGTGCAGGGCACGTGCTTGCTTGTCACGTATATGTGACAATGGCGTTCAAAAGGTTAAAAAAAACTTTTTACAAAAAAATATAACCGACTTCAAAACAAAAAAGTTGAAAATAATTTTACTTTCGTCAGTCGGTGACTTGTTTGTTTCATGTACTTGTTTGCCACCGACTTCCGAAAGTAAAATTATTTTCAACTTTTTTGTTTTGAAGTCGGTTATATTTTTTTGTTAAAAGTTTTTATTTTACCCTTTTCAGTTGTGGTATCTTACTTAAATTCTTATCTAGTATCATTTTTACTTTGTAACTAGACACCAGCACATCGTCCATACATACATGAAAGGACAAAATGCATAATAAAGAGGATAACTCAAAAAGTACCTAAGCAAAGATAATAAAATTCATATGGGCCCACCGGGCAAGCTTTCTCTGCCAAATGAATGAAGAATCATGTAAATCGGTCCAGTCATCACGGAGAAATAGGTGTACGTGATAAATTTACATACAAATAAAATTAAAATAAAAAACATATAAAATGAAAACTACGGGGCCAAACTATATCACATTTTTATGGGACCAAATAGCAACTATTCCGCATCAAACTAAAGAAGCATTACGCAAATCGGATCATAAATCTCAGCGTAATCGGTGTACATTCAACAAAAACTAATCGAATTGATAACTTCCTCCTTTTAGAAGTCGGTTAAAAAAAGAAAAAGTTTTTTTTTTTTAAATTATTACTTGTACCTACACCTAGAAAGTACATACCGTTACAATTCCAACAAGCCCAAACACAGCTACGATACATTGTCTTATTATCGAGTTCCGGTGCCTGTCTCTGGGATTCATCATCAGATCTGATGATAGAATGGTTCTTATTGACGCAAATGCTTCACTTGTTGTAGAAAATACCAAAATCGCTGTACGTTTTCCTATAAAATTTGAAGAGTTCCCTCGATTTCGCCAAGATTCCATCATCAGATCCCGACTTGGTGAATATGGGACCATTTCAGAAGTATCTCCTTTCGAACGAAAAAAGAATTTTGAAAATCGGTCCACAATTGGCAGAGTAATCGCGTAACATACACACAAAAAAAAAAACATACCGTCGAATTGATAACCTCCTCCTTTTAGAAGTCGGTTAAAAAAAGATAATTGGGTTTCTATAGATAATTTATAATCGGTCTAATTTAGGTGTAACACTATTTTTTTTTAAATGATTTTTATTAACTTTTTAGACCTATCCTGCTTAATGCGTATGAAGTTTCAATAAAATCGATTCAGTTCTTCGAAAAATAAGGATTTGCAAGTTTGTATTAAACGTCGTAGGGCGTAAACGCTCTTAAAGTGGTCATACTATACTGTATTAGTGCACCTACAATTTGACAGCTGTCATAGAAAGCCGGAGTTTTATATACGGACGGAGTTTTATACTTTCCCATTATCAATATTAGCATTATGTACTGTGTTGTGTATTTTAGACCGATTCTCTCAAGTTTCTGTGTTCTTTTAGTTTATTATGCGGTTTCCTTAAAATAATGAATTCTTTTTGTTATTGTTGAAAAATTTTTTCTTAAAAATATTTGTTGCTTTTTATTGTGTAGCTGTACAGACGCGGTCCAAAATATACTGTTGCTACGCTGTCAGTGATCAGTGGGGCAAGGAATAAGGGTGAGTCTATACTATGTAACATGTTATATACAAATGGTTATTTATCACAATTAAATAGAGAGGGTTCGATGTTATATTATGTGCACATGTTATATACAATCATCATCATCAGCCTATAATGTTCCCACTGCTGGGACACAGGCCTCCTCTCTATGAGAGGAAGAAGCCTATAATCCACCATGCGGACCCAGTGCGGGTTGGTAGATGTCACATGTCTTCGAATTTTTAGTTCTAGGACATGCCGGTTTCCTCACGATGTTTTCCTTCACCGTTTTTGAGGGCAGCTGTGATGAAATTAATTACACAATGTAGGTAATGCTTCAAACCCAGGCAACCACCTGGGTTCGAACCCAAGGATTACTGTTCGTAAATCGGGGCTGCCACCACTGGGCCGACGCTGCTCTCTGTGCATGCTTCGCGCATTAAGGGTTCACTTTTTTTTATGGGAGCCCCCTGACATATCTATTTTATTCTGTTTTTAGTATTTTTTGTTATAGCATCAACAGAAATACATAACGTGTAGAAATTTCAACTAGCTAACTATCACCGTTCATGAGATACAGCCTGGTGACAGACGGACGGACGGGCAGCGAAGTCTCAGTAATAGGGTCCCGTTTGACCCTTTGGGTACGAAACCCTAAAAAGAAGCCGTGTGTTTGTCCAAAATACATATGAAACTAAATAAATAGTACAATAAGAATACATATTGATGCTTCAATAAAAACGTACGTATTCTCTTTTACTGATATTCAAAATTTGTAATTTCTTATGTTATGATAATGATGTTAGCTCTCTGAGTTATAAAAAGCATAACAGGGTTCGTTAGATACTTATATTGGTTGCATTTAACAATATCATTCAAAATGAAAGTTTGTAAACTATACAACAAGTCTGTTACTCCAAGTCCAAGCACATTAAATATCGTATCCGAAACAAAATAGTGATGTAACTCCAACATGCTTCCGAAAAACTTTTATTACTTCTGACAACGTCGAAGAGAACAAAAAAAGGGCGAGAATTGCGAAAAATAAACAAAGAATAGATGGGCCAATAAGCTCTTCCGATGCCATCACCTTTCAAATTAACTTAATACCGATTGCCGTAAAACATAGTAGCTAGTTGATTGAAAAAGTTCTTTAGGGATCCTCCTTTGAGGCGTTGAAACGGAATGAGGTCTATAGCCGCTTACTGGCTCCTTTTTCAACTAGTTGAAAGTTTCTTTTGTTGAGAGTGGGGTAAGTTTCTTTTCGTTTAATTCCTGGGGTTTGCAGTTGAGGGTGTCGATTGTGGGTGCCAGTCTAATTAAGATAGAGATGAACTTTCATTGAGCAGATTAGCATCGTTTTTGTGCATAGAAAGTAGTTGTATGATGTAATTTCTGCCTATCCATATATATACCGAGTTTATTCATTAAACTTTATATTTTTTAAGCTCACGATCAAAAGATAACTGTAGTATAATCGAGGTCGTAGAGCGCCTAGATACTTCATTATCGACGTTTACTGAATGAAAAAGTGCGGAGGACGTTCATAAGTACACCCAAAAATATTTTGACTGAAACTTTAAAAACTTTTCACTTACGTCAGGCTTCATACTTCACGTAAACCAGGTCGTGAGAATTTAATGAGCAACTCGTATGCTTCTTAGATATCCTTTTAACGTTTACTTCTAGACAAGTGTGCTGAGTTCGGTAGGTATTCGTGGTAAAAAGTTTCGTTGGTTTGTTCATAAGGACATTTAAGTAGGTGGTATCCGAGAGGCAGTCAATAGGGGACCGGACTGGGTAAAGAAAACGACATTCTATTTTGTCCGTCAGACACGTAATACAAAAATATTAGACACGTATTTTTTGTTTTATCAAAATATCAAAAAATTACTTAGTTAGAACTCATTAAAGTTGGAGAGTGGGGGCTTACTACGTCACAAGTAGGTATAAAACTTACCTACATGTGACGTCATGGGCCATTTCAACTCAATATATCTCCGTAATTTTATGACCACGTGAAAAAAGAAAAAATACGTGTCCAATACTTTTCAATAAACTACCCGACGGACAAAGAAAAAAAAAATAGGATTATCCCCTATTGTAGATCTTTGACAGTCGTTAAGTAGTCAGTGGCCCAAAACGGCTGACACCTAGTCTTACCAAGGGGTATGGTATTAACCAGTACCAATTGGGTTATGGAGGTCAGATAGGCAGTCGGTCCATGATAAATACTGGTATTCATCTGCATCTCGTTAGACTGCAAGACAACCCCAACTAGTTGGGAAAAACCTAGGCAGATGAGTACCCGGGAACCTGGATTGGTTTTGGGTTATTGCCTTTAAACTTCAACGTTACTTGTGAATGTGTGTCAAAGACTATCTCGACGGTAAATGAAGGTGTGATGATGACATCACACCTTCATTTACCGTAGAGATAGTCTGTCTGTCTGTCTGTTTAAAAGAAAGCAAAACATGAGTTTTGCTTTCTTTCAAAGAATATTCTGACTGGTAATGCAAAAGCCATGGAAAGGCCAAGTTTCATTGAAGTAATTCAGGAGTGTAATACAAAACAATTGAAGTGTATGTTTGTAATTTCTTCTGTATATTCCGGCTAATCTCCGAAACAGCAGGACTGATTTTGACAGGACTTTCAATAGCAGATAGCCGATGTTAAGAAACTATACAAATAAACAAAAATAAATGTTTTAATTAGAAAAAGGAATTTCTATACAAATAAATAAAATAGTCTGTTTGTAATATTAAAATAAACGCCATTATAGTAACCGCTATTAAAATAACTTTTTACTACATGCATATGCATTAATATACGGTACATATGCCAAAATAACACAATTTGTCTGTCTGTCGTTCTGTCTATTTATTCCGGCTAATCTCTGGAACGGCTGGACCGATTTTTACAGGACTTTCACTGGCAGATAGCTGATGTAATAAGGAGTAACGTAGGCTCCTACTATTTAAGAAAAAATCTTATTACACGCGGACGAAGTCGCGGGCACAGCTAGTAAATAAATAATAAATAAATAAAAATAAATGTTTTGATTAGAAAAAAATTTGGTTCCAAAATTTAAATTCTATGAAGTTAACATAATCTGATTCAAACAGGGGTTAATTTTACGGACGAAAGGTCGCAGGGCAAGCTAGTATAGTAATAATAATATGTTCGACATTTCGGATTTCCAGTTCGATTTCCATTTCAGACAGTTACAAGAACCGAAACATGGCGTATCTTGTTACGAACCGAGTCCTGGTTGCCGTATAAGTGAAAAGGCGTGTAAAACTTTCTATTCTTTGTTGAGGGGTGAAGATTTTCTTAGATACCAAGATTGGTTTTTAAGAAAGGTAATAAGACTAAGAAACAGGTTACTAATGACAAGGGTAATAGTAATGTACGGATGGAGAAGATTGTATTTGCCGTTACTTAATAATAGAGATTGATAGAATGATGATGATAGGTTTAGGTAGTTTACGATTTACCGGTGGAAATACAAGGTGTTGTTTTGCATCTCCGTCAAAGTTCAGGATGTTGTCACAAAAGACATAAATAATCAATTTAAATTGCGGTACCTAGTTAAATATTAATAAAATTTTATGTTTTTGTTTAAGTTTGTCATTATATCTGAATAACCCCCTTAACGTGGTCTAGGGAATAAGAAATGATCGAATAAACGTTTGAGATTGTTTGTATGTGTGAAGGGTTATAGAGCGAGGATCAGATAGGCCGCGTTTAAAACAAGGGTAGTTCACACTTATCGCAAAATAATAAATAATTATCCGCAAAATAAGAAAAAAAAAATAGCTAACCATTTTATTATTGATTCGGGTCGAGAATTATTAGCGTAGTTACCTCCTTGAATTTGACGAGGATGCAAAAAAACACCTTGTATAATTGTCGAAGAAAGAAATGGTTCCATCATCTTTTCTCAGAATAACAAAGTTTTCTTAACTCGATCGAGCCTCTGATTATTGATATTATCTGATTCACTTAGATGAATATTAAATTATACAGGTTGCATTTTTTCTAATTTTCGGAAAAGTGTGTTATTTCTCACGTCGCTGTTCTTATATCGCTGTAATCGGTGGTCTTTATTACCACCGATGTGATAATTTACACCGAAAAAATCAATCGGTGTCTTATATCTAATATCGGTGATTTGATTCATGATCAACGCACAGTTTTGTCACATCGGTGGATTACTTTATCTTATCGGTAGATCATTTTAAATATCATCTCGGTGATTCGTTTTATCATATCGGTAGATCCCGTGTCATTTCGTTAAGTAAAGTATAATACTAACACAAAGACAATGATAATAAAAATAAACATTTTTTTTTTAAATTCATAGTACCTATAGTAAATATAAAAAAGCAAGTAAATATAATAAAATAGGTACATAATTTAAAAAAATATATTGCAACTGAATTTCTAAAAACTTAGTTCTCTTTGGATGTGATCTACTTACATAAGACCCTCAGTTCAGGTCTTCAGTTCTAAGTCACCCTTGTAAAAATATATAGGTACCTACTAACTATTTCATTTTTTGATGTTCAAAGGGTGATAGATTATCATATCGCTGGATAGTACATCATTTCGGTGGATAAATTTATCATACCGGTGTACAGAAAAAATAATCGGTGCCGGTTTGTCATATCGGTGGAAACCAGAATTCAAACTGAATTTTCTCCTTAGTCTTAAATGATACGTTGATGATATTAAATTTGGGGATATTTGATATCTTAAAGATTACATTAAACCTGAAAAATATTCCAAAAAAAATATAAATGAAAAAGTTCACCGATATGATAAAAAAAATGGCATTTGTTGAAATTCACCCAGGTGTGAATAAGCTACTTTACTACTTTTAAACAAAACAACGGCTACTACACTTCTAAGTCACAGAAAGTCGTCTAAAAACGCAAACATACCTGCTCTCACATAGTTTTCCTTATTTTTGTTTAATTCCATTCCATTCTCGCTTCATGTTGTTGATTCAAAAAACACGGAACCTTCCGACTCTTGTCACCGTTCATATCTTACCGTTTTTTTATTCCCCTTTCCCGTTTTTTAGGTACAAGCTGGCTTAAGGGACCCCCGAAACAATCAATTAGGGAACTTTAGAACATCCTTGAATTGTAAATGTGAGATGAGACAGTTTTCTTTGTTAGGAACACTTTTCGTGTCTACCGTTTTTATGTAATTATCCCGTTTTTTCCTGTTGTGTGTTTGTTTGTCTAGTTTTAGATTAAAATTATTTGTGTAAGTGGATGTTTTTAAAACTGCATAAAAGTTATCGCAAACATTTTATAGATATGTTTAATAGTGAGAAGAGTTAGGTAAATGGACTGATTAAAGACTAAAGCACATTCTTTTCTGTTATGCCACTGAAAAATACTCTTAAATGCATGCCTTGAAAGAAGAAAAAGTAAATAAAAACTTCAATTGCGAATGCGGTTCTAAATGAAAGGTTGGAATAAGTATAAAAACTATAAATTCTCCTACCAACTGTATTTTAATGCCCTTAACAAAACATAAAGACTCCCTATAATTGTTTATATTTTCTCCTATTTATGTAAAAACTCGCTTTTTTCTCCTCACAGACAATAGTGCTCAGAACAAATGCAGAAATGAATAACTCTTACTTGTCCCTTTGTCAACTCGACTTTTATTTGTCAAAAAATAAAACGCTATAGAAACAACACTTTTGTTCGGGAGGAGCGTAGTTGCCGCTACTACTGGTTTCACTTCTTTGAATCTCTGCGAATTAATTCAGAAGCAGTACTTAGGCGATCTCAAGGTACGAATCGCTCATGGTGCGATACGAATAAAGACGTCACCCAAAATAATGCATTGTTTTAATGTTTATTTAATTCACAGAACCGTAGAAGACAGAGCTAGTAGTAGTTCTTGTTCTACCTGCATATGCATTGATTGTCGATTACTTTCAGACAGCCAATCTTCAATCACAAACCAATTTAGCGTATGTACTGCCGAAGCAATTACGTAAACTAATATTCATGCAGTGTTAGCAGACAATAAAAGATTATAGAATAATTTAAATCTGAAGACTTTTAATAAGAAGAATATTTTTATCTCAATTGACAAACGTGTTATTTAAAATTTTTGTTGCTAGGCAACTACCTCAAGCATAAATTATTTTTTTACATTTTGTACTTTAGTTAACAACCTACGCCACAAGTTGATAACATTTCTGAGACCCTAAACGATAAAAAACAGAACCATAACAAGTATTTGTGCTCTTAAATTCGAACTCAAGCACACTCAAACAGTTTTTGTCTTCAAACAAATACTTGTAGTCTTTCAGTACACTGCCTGGTTCTAAAGCCGACCGTCCACTGCTACGTAAAATGTGCACGGGTTTTCCACGATTCATTTGTTTGCCAGCTTTTGTTTTATGCTTAACGTGGCCATGCGTTGCAGAGTCCGTGGCTTAGGCCCCCAGTGGTCGAGGCATAAGTGCCCGACGCCCCCGATTCGATTTATGTAATTAAAAGCAAAGTGGACTATCTCGCCTATAATATCCTACAAAACAAAGCAAAGTACTAGTACTTAACTTAAATGTGGTTGCCTTGAAGTTATAGCACACACAAAGATTAAGCACTGCACCCGCGGGATAGGCATAACCTAACCTCATTTTTAAGATTAAAATCCTAAAAAGGAAATCGGGAAAGGTTAGCCCCTTTGATCAAGGGTTTTGTACCAGCCGATCCTGGAGGCCTACTCTCTTTCTCCGAAACGTAACTTCAGCAACGAACGAAAATTAAACGTAGTTATGTTTGTGACCCTACTCTATATAATTTGCGGACGCACACAAGAAGTTCGAATTCACAGACAATTAACATGAACGAATGTATTGAATGTTATTGTGTGCGTCCGCAAATTATATAGAGTAGGGTCACAAACGTAACTACGTTTAATTTTTGTTCGTTGCCAAAGTTACGTTTCGGAGAAAGAGAGTAGCCCTTCTGATCCGACGCGATGTCGTAACGATGCATATAAATGTGCATTTCCATAAAAGGAATGGTGATCAGCTCGAGTTGAGGCGATGCTGATGTAAGCAGTGCTTTACTAAAACTTGTAATTTTCAACTTACCGCACTTATTTAAATCATGCAACAGATTTACGAGCAATATATTCTGCAGACGAGGTCCATCGGTGACATCGTGCTGGCAATAAAACGTGTGCAATAATAACATAATCATCTATAACTTTTCTATTACTCGGTTACAGACTACCTCTTTTCAGTGCGGGTTTGTAGATGTCACGTGTCTCACAGTATTCTCTTCTAACTGTGCCAGCGACTTCATCCGCGTAAAATTTGACAAAAAGTTATTTTGTTTATTTAGTTTTTTTTTCGTACTTGGACATTGCAACATTACGTTTTTTTTTTTTTTCTAAAATAGAAGTAGCCTTAGATACTCCTTATTACATCAGCTATCTGCCAGTGTAAGTCCCATCAAAATCCGTACAGCCCTTCCAGAGATTAGCCGGAACAAACAGACAGACAGACAAAATTATTAAAAAAAAATGTTATTTTGGTATACGTACCATATGCACATTCATATGCATTTAGTAAAAAGCCGTTATTTTAATATTACAAACGGACACGGCAAAATCTACGAGCGACTTATTTATAAGCGACTCAAAGACTTCGCCGAGGCTAAGAGTCTCATCCCCAACGAGCAGTTCGGCTTCAGGACCGGACACTCTTGCATTCAACAGGCCCATCGCATCGTAG
This sequence comes from Cerastis leucographa, assembly GCA_963082945.1. Classification (NCBI taxonomy): domain Eukaryota; kingdom Metazoa; phylum Arthropoda; class Insecta; order Lepidoptera; family Noctuidae; genus Cerastis; species Cerastis leucographa. The sequence goes on from OY720354.1 coordinate 18,543,100, forward strand.
AGCACTTGATCGCTGGCTTCCACGGACGACGGGTGTGTTGTTCTTCGACATAGCAAAGGCTTTCGACAAAGTCTGGCACAACGGCTTATTATATAAGCTGTACAAACTGGGAGTGCCAGACCGTCTCGTGCTCATCTTACGAGACTTTTTGTCGGATCGCACCTTCCGCTATCGCATCGGGAAGGCACTGTCTTCCCCCCACCCCATTAGAGCCGGAGTCCCTCAGGGCTCCGTCGTCTCTCCCCTTATCTTTACTCTGTTCACCAGTGACATCCCCAAGAGCAAGAAGGCTCAGTTAGCCCTGTTCGCGGACGACACGGCCATTTATTACACTGGCTGCAGTCACGACGCTATCTATAGCACCCTCCAAACCTCAGCCAACGTCTTAGGCGCTTGGTTCCGGAAATGGAGAATCGAGGTGAACCCCGACAAGAGCCAGGCAGTTCTTTTCTCTAAACAGCGTAAAAATAAGCCACCCGCGCTCAGCCCGATCACTATGTACGGTAAGCCTATCCCTTGGGCGAAGCAAGCCAAGTACTTAGGAGTCTTACTTGACAACCACCTGTCTTTCGCGGCGCACATCAAAGCAGCTCGCGACCGAGCTGCCTTTGCTATGGGTAGGCGCTTCATTTCATGATTTCGGCGAAAAGCAAGTTGTCACTCAAGTGCAAGTTGCGCCTTTATACCGCGGTGATCCGCCCCATTATGACGTACGCTTGCGTCGTGTACGCTCACACCAAGCCTAAGTACATCCATAGGATGCAAACTTTGCAGAACCGGTTCTTACGTAGAGTCACGGGAGCCCCTTTTTATGTCCGTAATGACCGTCTACACGTAGACCTTAGAATGCCCACCGTCCTTCAGTTTATGAAACGTCTATCGAAGCGTTTCTTCGATGACGCCATTAAGCACCGTAATCCCTTGATCGCAGCGGCCGCCCGTTACAAACCCTCGCGCATTAGTACAGTACGCCATCCTAGGCATACCCTCGTCACTCCAGATGATGCTATCACCCTCCTCCAGGAGAGTAGCAAAGAGACTAGCACTCTTAAAAAGTTCCGACTCAAACCGCCGTCTTTCCGACCTCGCCATCGAGGTCCGTCGCGACGTCCCAGTCCATGCCCTCCCCGACCCTTGCTCGAGCCAGCCCGCGATGCTGTGCCAGTAGTTTTAAATCAGCCCCTAAATAATGATACCATTCAGATCCAGCCTGTCCCCATGCAGTCCTCCCCCAGCGACGCCCTAAGCCGAGGTTCGTACCCCACAGGGGGTGCCCTTAGCGTGCAGTCGCTTAGTTTGTAAGTTTTTATGCCCTGGCTGGAGGCCTTACTCTTAAGGCACCCACAGGATAGTCCGGTTAAGCAGACGACAACCTCATAGGTTGAACTGCGAGATGCCATTCATAAAAAAAAAAGTAAGGGTTTTACTTTAAATACCTCCACAACCCCCCGTACTATTCAATCCGTCCATCAGCACAATGTTTTGAGTGCGTTACATTGAGTTCTACCACAAAACATGATTTTACACCCCCCAAAAAAAAAGTCGTTTCCCAGCAATAATTTTTGCGTAAAGTTATTTAGTTTCATGTACAGAATGCTTGGTTGACGGCTTCGTAATGAGGTGATTTACACGGTGTATATTTGTGTATGTGTACAGATGACGTGTCGGTTTTCTTTCGATATTTTCGTCCATCGTTAAAACTGCGCGACCGGTACGTTGAGCTTTAAAGGTCTAGCTTCTTAAAGAGCACGGCACAAATAAAAAGTGCTCCTTGTTCACTACAAAACACGCTTTTAAGGATTTTCTTATACTTTTTTAGTACTTCAGAGAAAGAGTATCTTGGTCTTCGTCTAATAACAAATAGTTTTTGTGAGTTCTTCGCCGGTTTCTGGCAGTATTTTAGTTAGTTTTGCTTTAAGGATGCTTCAGTTTCTTCTGTTTAGTAAATAATTTACAAAATGTTTTTCCTTTTAAATACTGCAGCTTTGCTCAAAATCTTTTCAATATCAAGTAATTTTAAAGTAAAATTAAACATAGTAAAGGATTTTTACTCAATATTCTTATGTGCCGTGAAATAGTCATTATTATTATGATCAACTTTTAATATGTGACCAACCCTGAACTACAACAAAATGGAGGAAACAGGTTATATTTTTAACCCCCGACCAAAAACTTATAACACCCCTCTTTTTTGGTCGGGGGTTAAAAAAGAGGGCTGCTATAAGTTTGATGTGAGTATCTGTGTGTCTGTCTGTGGCATCGTAGCTCCTAAACCGATGAACCGATTTTGATGAAATTGGTTTCGTTTGAAAGGTATTTAAATCGAAATTGTTCTTAGCTATGTTTCGAGAAAATCGGCTCAGCCGTTTAAGATCATCACCTGTTTTCTAGTTGATGAAAGGATAGAAATAACTTCCACAATTCGAGTCGATTCGAAATTTGATATGTGGTCACTTGTCACCATGGGTATTTTTTTTTTTTTTACGATTTATTTTATTTTCCGTGGTATTGCCGTGGAGGGGGGCGGCTGCAACCATCCCTTTTTTATTTTGAATTTATCTTTTCTTGTATTCGTTAATTAGCGAGAAGAAGCTCAACACCGAAAAAATTGGAAGGAATGGGGGGAAGCCTATGCCCGGGAGTGGGCCCGTCAAGGCTTAAAAAAAGTTATTTATAAGATAAGTTTAAAAAGCATGAAAGATAAAGGTTTTTTTTAAGTTTTTTGTGACGGGGGTTTCTTATTATTACTATTTCTTGTAAAATTAGAAAAACCAGTTACTGATTATTTTGTTTCATTGGTTTTGGTTTTTGACTTCGTTACTTACCTATACAAATCCGGATTAAATGTTGTGTTACTACAATGATAAAATAAATGGTTCACCAATGTAGATGACATAGAGTGCGTTACTAAAACAAAGTGCTGAAATACAAGTCGCACTCACTATGTAATTGCGGTCGACTTGGCTTGCCTTTAACGCTTGAAAATGTGCAATGGGTACGTCTAGAACAGCTTCAGGTACGGATAATGTAAAGACAGAGTGACGAGTCACGAATTTCGTTAAACAGAAGCTCGAAAGTTTAACAACCAGTTTTACCAAGAACCGCGTCTCACAATGCCAAGATGTGTATAGATTTCATACTGTTTTTCATTTTTGACACGTGTTTTATTTGGTTTTTCTTCCTCATGGGAGGCAGAAGTAGGTATACTAGAATACACGCTACTTAAAGTACTGGTTTTTATCAGCAACTGATTAGACTGGAAGCTTACTGAAACACCAGACAGGCAGATGATGCTACCTGTGATTGGTTGATTAGTTCTCGCTTTATAATACTTGCTTCCGATCTAAAGGTGTGTGTTGTGTGTTGACGTTTCACAGTGCACAGTAAGTTCGTACTCCATTCTTATTTTATCCGTGGTAATTGCATTCTTATTGACACGCCCTAGTTGCTTGCGGAACATTCGGTGCATTAGCAAGCTTGTAGCAATGTTACTAGATGGTGTTTCTCACGATTACATGTCGAGTTGAAAAAATATAGTCTGTTACGAGTGTGATTCATGATGTTAGTTGAGTTCAGAATACATTTTGTCATATGCTTGAAAAATCCAACGGAAAATATTATTCCACTGTCCATTATTTTTATTTACACATATGATGCTTGGTGATTGATTTATATCTTAATGTTCAGCCAGAAGAATTATCAAACTGAAGTAGGAGTAGGCAGGGCACATTAGTAGTAGAATAGGCCCGAAAAGTTCTGGAGAGGCGATCACGTACGGGAAGGTGGAGCGATCGAAGCCCTCGGGAGCAAGGAAGATCGATGTCCTGGTAAAGACACTGGATACGTGAACTATAGAAACAAGCGAGGTGGCGACGCTTTGGATAGGCTTTATAAAGAAGTGGACATCCGAAATTTTAATGTTTATAAATATTTTATCAAACGGATTATAGGTATATAAAATGTCATTCACGGTATTTATAAAACATAAAAGGTTTTCTCAAATAACATAGACTTACGCGGTTTGCAGCTCAGTTTGCAGTACAGCATTGAAATTTGAGCTTTATAGCCTGCGAATTGCGGTATAATTTTCCGCCGTAGGTGTGCGGCACGTGGACCAAGCGAAGCTTTCAAGTAAATGTTGAAAATACAGATTTAGGGCAATGAGAGATTGAGGTTTTTCAGTAATAATTTAACTGGGAAACATCTGCTGTTTGTTTTGTTCACACAAAAAAGGCTCTTAAAAAACTTTAAGTGGTAGAAATCACGCAATCGCAGAACAGTGAGGGAAATTAATAAACGAAATTTAACTTCATCTTTTATCATCTTAACAACAAACCCACTGTCTTCTGAAGTAAAAAAATTGTGAGTAGGTAAAGGTAATAATATTGTGCGATTTCACGTACATTATTTGGTTACCTAATTGAATGAATGAATAAAAAAAAAAGAATACTGTTTTAGTATATACTAATCCTTACCACTGTCTTTGAGTTTGTCTTTTTTTTTATTTAACTTTGTTTAGCTATTTGTGAAAACTTGTAATTAGCCATATTATTGTTATTAACGAAATTATTGTGTTTGTCTTGCTGCAAGTATTCCAAAAAAAAAATGAAAAAAAAAACAATACAGGTAGATTTTCAACGCACAGCTCTGTGTTGAGAGTTTAGGCAATCATTGAGATGCATCATAAGATTCTGTGACTAAATAAATTGGGTTGCGTAGCCTGCGATGCCTGGCGTACAGGTTCTGCGTGGCGACACACGCCTCGCGCAGAGACTTCAAATCAGCTCTCGCGACCACCAGTACACCTGATGCCTGGTGCTTCCTGGCGATACTCAGGGAATTGGCTCCCAGTCCAGCTGCTTCAGGGCCCATCGCAAACCACTCGGGGCCTGCAGGCCCGGCGCGCTTGTGGCCTGACCGGAAACATCGAACCGGATGTACCGGTGGTCGATAAGTCACCATCCCCCCCATGACGCGCCAGTCAGCGACACGCGGTGAGAGAGCGGGGCTAGCGAACGGGATGTCCACCACCGACTCACCCCGTAGTAGGTACCTTAATAAAGTAGGTACCTTTAACGTGGATTTGTCACCAGTTCCACTACCATAGAAGTTTGAAGAAAAAGGTGGAAAGTTTTTCGTTTACCAACGAAAAGGGAGGGCCCTGGACCAGACGGGAGTTATAGTTCATCATCATCATCATTAGCCTATATAATAATGTTCCCACTGCTGGGACAAAGACCTCCTCTCCCATGAGAGGGAGTGGGCTGTAATCCACCACGCAGGCCCAGTGCGGGTTGGTAGATGTCACATGTCTTCGAATTTTTGGTTCTAGGACATGCCGGTTTCCTCGCGATGTTTTCCTTCACCGTTTTTGAGAGCAGCGATGATGAAATAAATTACACAAAGTAATGCGCCTGCCTGGGTTCGAACCCTCGGCTTACTGCTCGTAAGTCGGGGCTGCCACCACTGGGCCACCGCCGCTCTCCTCACCGCTCTCTCTGAGTTATAGTTGTTGTGGGGCTATTGTAAACATCCAAATTTCGCCGTAAACTCTGACAGCGCGATGCAGGGTTTCACGTGACGTCATGCTTAGTTCGTTTGCGGCGTTGTTGTGGATGTGGATGCGCCACAATGATGACTGTAGCGACCACAAAAAGAAACATACTACAAAAATTACCACAGCGCCATCTATGATATGACGGAGGAACTAACATCAATTTGCTACAAGTCAGTCAAAGTTTACATCGACTTCAGTATATATAGAGAAACCCGATAACAACTATCGGGCCCCTCCCCGACCCTCGCTCGAGCCAGCCCGCGATGCTGTGCTAGTAGTTTTAAATCAGCCCCTAAATAATGATACCATTCAGATCCAGCCTGTCCCCATGCAGTCCTCCCCCAGCGACGCCCTAAGAGGTTCGTACCCCACAGGGGGTGCCCTTAGCGTGCAGTCGCTTAGTTTGTAAGTTTTTATGCCCTGGCTGGAGGCCTTACTCTAAAGGCACCCACAGGATAGTCCGGTTAAGCAGACGACAACCTCATAGGTTGAACTGCGAGATGCCATTCATAAAAAAAAAAAAAAACGACTATCGGGCAGTTGCCCGCCAGACATAACACCTGTCTGGCCGGAGGATCCTCCCTTTTCTGAGAGGTATGAAGAACTTTACACCCTGTATCTCATACACCACAAGATATTTTAACACAGTTCATGCCCAGACCTGAACAAAAATTACCATCATCTTTATCATCGTAATCTGCCTAACTGTTTCCCAACTTTTTTGGGGTCGGCATCCTGTCTAACTGGATGCAGCTGAATACCAGTATTTTAAATGGAGCGTCTGCCTGTCTCACCTCCGCAACCCTGGGTAATATAACTGGGTAATACGATATTAGACTCGTTGTCAGACTTTCGGGCCACTGACTACTGAACAAAAATTACCACAAATCTCTAGAGAATTTATTCAAGACTGTTTCATCGCTTTATTGTGGACCTCAGATACAAAGCGTAGCAGAAGGTACCTGGAGTGAGTAACATAAACGATTTGTTATTTGTGTCACGTAAAGCGTTAGTGGTTTTATTTTAACACAAGTAATCTTATAGTGCTTCACCTCGCGACGAAAGGGCAGAGATCATTGAGAACAATGGTACAGAACTGTGGGTAAGGTGCGGTGAGTATTGTACCTATGGGTTGGGAGCCTCTGTGAGGACAGGAATGGGAGTATGGTGCATAGTATTTTGATTATGATTTTACGGTGAGGTATAAGATTTTTTTTTTTTATACCAGTCTTTCTTATACAGTATGTTAGGTTAAACGAGGGACATATTGAGGGAGGGTATTCAGTATTCGATTCTCGTCCCAAATATGTAAAAAACCTATAACGTATTTAGAAGATTTTTTAATGTTTTGTTTATTGCCTAGATATTTTGGACTGTCCTAAGCCAGGTATGTTTAAAGTATGAAGGGAAAATGGATTATACCTAAGAGTCATTGACCCGCTCACATGTTCTGCAATAGTATTAAGTCGCTAGCGCAAGGGTGTATACACGTTGCGTGACATTTGCGAAAATTTTGGTATGGTTCTGTCTGTTATTTATCAGTGTTTTTTTTTTGTTTTTATTTTTACTAGTATCATGTTAGCATGTACTATTATGGGTTTGAATATGTCCCTCGTTTAAACTAACATACTGTATATTAATAATTTATGATTTTCTCAGTCGATAAATTAATCATAAAATGTCATGCCTCTTTTAATATTTCTAATTATGTATTAACACGGCTGGTTAACTTTTTTAGTTTTGTTAGCTTGTAGAGTGTCCCACTGCTGGGCAAAGGCATTGCATTTCTCCTTCCAAACATTTTTATCTCGTGCGATATCATGCTTCGTAAAGAAATAATTTATTAATGCTATGCTATGCTGTTTTGGCTGTGGTGTTACTCGAAAGGATAAAATAAGAAATGAGTACTTAAGGGGCAGTTTGAAAGTGGCGCCGGTGACTGAAAAGATGTGTGGTAATCGGTTGTCGTGGTATGGGCATGTGATGCGGAGGAATGAGGAAAACGTCGTGAGAAAAGTTTTGAGGAAGGAAGGAGTAGAGGAAGACCAAAGAAACGTTGGATGGACTGTGTGAAGAATGATATAGCAAGAAAGGAGGTGTCTCATGAGATGACAAGTAATAGAGAAGTATGGAAGAAGAAGACATGCTGCGCCGACCCCAAATAAATTGGGATAAGGGCAAGAGAATGATGATGATGCTATGCTGGTTTCTAAGCTTTTTCTCGGCTTGACTATTGAATGCGTACAGCTTAATCTCCCGGAAACCCACCACCACAATTCAAGGAACATTTTGCGCTCAAACAATACAAGGTGTAAATGAACCCTTGACGAAGCCATCAACCAAGCATTCTGTACATCCAACTCAGTAACCCTAAGTAAAACTTATTTCTGGAAAATGTTTTTTTTTGGGGTGAAAAATCACGTTTTAAGATAAATCTCAATATAACGCACTCAAAACATTGGCCTGATAGATGTCTTGAATAGTAAACGAGTCATGGGGGTATTTAATCTAAAGCAATAACCTTAAAAGATACATACATATATTAAAAATAAAAAGTTTAATCTTCAATATATTCGTTACTAGCAGGTTCCCAGGGTATGGTCCAGAACAAAAAAAAATATCGCAATGAACGAGAGCCGTTCTGTGTCCTTAAGGGCATTTTGACAGCAGCGGTGGCCCAGTGGTGGCAGCCCCGACTTACGAGCAGTAAGCCGTGGGTTCGAACCTAGGCAGGCGCATTACTTTGTGTAACTTAATTCATCATCGCTGCTCTCAAAAATGGTGAAGCAAAACATCGTGAGGAAACCGGCATGTCCTAGAACTAAAAGTTCGAAGACATGTGACATCAACCAACCCGCACTGGACCCGCGTGGTGGATTACAGCCCACTCCCTCTCATAGAGGAGGCCTGTGTCCCAGCAGTGGGAACAATATAGGCTGATGATGATGAAGGGCATTTTTACACCCTTTTTAAACATAGAGGCACTGTTGGTAAACAATTGCGCAATGTGTTTAAAAACGTAGAAGGTTGTAGGACGAGCTGGGCTAAAAGAATTATTGAAAGTCTTTGGTTTGCCCAGCAACAGGATGATGCTAGCTGTCAGTAGTAGTACTAGTTTAAAACCATATACTACGGCAATAGTTTCTATTTCTATTCGAATTTCGACAACGCGTGAAAAAATCAGAACAGCTGCACGTCGCTATTCCATGCAAAATAGCTTCATACAAACTACGCCACTAAACACCTACATCAGCATGACAAATACCCTCTAATTCCAGCTAGTCTTTGTTAGAAAATGTTGTTTTCTGGGAATTAGTCGAAGCTCTCTTGCCCGTGGCGGATTGCTTATTTGCATACAAAGCGAGAGAAGCCTTGATTATTTCTATTATTTCCGCACCAGTGTTGCTCTTGAATGTCCAATTATATTGCAACATATTTTTTTTATATTGGCAATACGATTGGCCCTTCTGTGAAAAGAAGTTGGCGGAAAATAAAACCGGAAAAGAAGTTTGAGTAATAAGTTGTTACTTATTTATACTTGTTACTTTATTTAATTGATTTGCGAAAGTTGAGTAAGTGGGTGTTTATTAGTAGGAGGATAAAAGGTACAAAAGTAAATAAATTAGATATATATAGTAGTACATATACTTTAGACGTTAATTAAGACATAAATAAGCCTAACAAGTGAAACCTTAGATTATATTTCAGGAGAACAATGAAATTGTATTTATAATTACGTCAAATTATCCAAAATTACAGAAACTTTATTATTATTGTATTACAAGCTTTCAATACTAGGTTATTACGATCTCGGTTGGCAAAGTATTCATGTCGGGTTGCTGCCAATACAATAGGCTCGCCCTTAATAAAATGAGACTTAAACATCTTGTGACTAAAGCACAACGAACTTGTTCGGAATCTTCTATTTGATAAAGAATCCCGACTATACGACACGAAGTACGACGAAAGTACGACACACACGCAAACACACACATACACACATGACGTATAAAACATATACTTAAATCTTTTTAAGATGAATCACTGTCTCTCAAGATATATCGGGAAAAAAAAATAGTGCGTGGAGAGGGACTCCGCGCGGAAGAAGTGAAACTTCGTAATACTACACGCATGCGTTCGAGTGTCACGCATTCACTCTCGTTATTTTATTGAGCTTCTATATAATATTTTATGAGGTTATTCTATTCATGGAAATTGAGCGAAGGCTGGTAACACCGAAGAGTCGAATGCATGACTGTTTGCACGCCATCTTGCGTACCTAGTAGAACTACGTAGTCACAAATCTTGTAATAGCGCCATCTCTTAGTGGGTAATAGAAAATATTCCCCCTCCATTAGAACGTTAAACTTGTTGAAAGTCGCATAAGAAGTTTCACTTCAAAAATCAGCTGTTCCCTACATTTTGATGAGTTATGTGAACATAAAGTACGGAACAGCTGATTTTTTTTCGCTGTTTCAGGTTTGGTCACATCCGTCATCTACCCCGGTCGCAACGGAGAGTGGAACCGGCGAGAGATGTCGTGCGGTGTTCCACAGGGATCGGTTCTGGGGCCACCCTTGTGGAACATCGGCTACGACTGGGTGCTGCACGCCGACCTCCCTAGCGGTGTCAGCGTAGTTTGCTACGCTGACGACACGCTAGTGCTGGCACAGGGGAGGTCGCACGAGGCGGCGGCCGAACTAATGACACGCGGGGTTGCGATAGTCGTGGAGAGAATTCGGCAACTGGGTCTCGAGGTGGCATTGCACAATTCCGAGGCCATGTGCTTTCATGGGCCTAAGAATGCGCCACTGTCGGGATCCACACTGACGGTAGAATGGCGCGCGGAGGCACTGCGCCGGGGGAAACTCCGCTGCCGCGGCAAATTGTCGCTCAGCGGACAGACCTCCGGCGCGATCTCATGGTGACATGGAGACAGCGACTGTCGCAACTACGTGCAGAGCACGCCGATACATGATCGCACAATAGTGGCGATAACTCCCCTCTTTCAGGAGTGGCTTGAGAGGCGCCACGGCGCCCTCACCTTCCGCCTGACGCAGGTCCTCACCGGACACGGTTGTTTTGGGAGGTTCCTGCACCGAATCGGGCGGGAGGAAACGCCCGGGTGTTACCACTGCGAGGATCGGCCGGAGGACACGGTGGAGCACACCGTGGAGCTCTGCCCCGCTTGGGCTGAGCACCGCCGTGTCCTCGTAGCGGCGATTGGCGGCGGCGACCTCTCGCGTCCGTCCCTGGTTCAATCCATGGTCCGGAGCGAGAGGGAATGAGATGCCGTCGCCTCCTTCTGCGAAGCAGTCATGCTAGCGAAGGAGGTGGCGGAACGTGAGAGGGAGAGAACCTCACGTCCCAGCCGCCGCGGGAGACGCCCCAGGCGTCGGGGGGCAACCAGTGGGCCCCGCCACCGTAGGCGCGGGCCTGTGGACGGTGAGTAATGGGCCAGCTCACCGTCCGTCCGTCTTATGACGACAGGCCGTGCCGAAGGCGCGTTTGTGTTTCACGCGCGCCTCAAGGAGATGTCAGCAAATCGGAAGGGGTCCGAGAGGGCCGATGCCTGCCAGGGCTGCGGGTTGTTCGAAAGAGAAACCGCGGCCCTGGAACACAAAGGGCGAAGAAGGAACATGGATGGGTTTTAGTCAGTACAAGTCTGACACTCCCTCCCGCTCCGCTTAGAGCGGGAGAAGTCATTTGATGATTTCCCATTCGTAAAAAAAAAGGTTTGGTCAAAATCAAAATCAAAAGTCATTTATTCAAACTAGGCTGATATCAGCGCTTGTTGAACGACAAAATTACAAGAGACAGTCCCCCAAAACGCCCGCCCTTCGCCACTTCCTAGTGTTTTAGCTGGGAAGAAGAAGTGGCGGAACAAACTCCCCAGCAACAAGTACATTGTTCACATTGTAAATGTTGTTCATAATGATGAGAACAACGACCTCTTTAGAGGTTGTTGGTGTTTTATCAATAACCCTGTATAAAACTTGTTAAATCAGTTTCTTTTGAAATAAAGTTATATTATTATTATTATATTATATACTAGCGACCCGCCCCTTCGCACGGGTGCAATGCTGATACTAAATACACTACAGAAAAACTGTGAACGTTGTATATAAAAACATAGCGGCCCGCTCTGGCTTCGCACGGGTATAAAATATATAGCCTATGTCACTCACTGAAAAAATGATTAAAATCGATCCAGTAGTTTTGATTTATTCATTACTGCCCATGGCCCGCACGCGTTAAATTTGCAGTAAAACAATTCCCCTTTCCCTATACGATGAAGATTTCCTGCTATCTTTGGAATATCTAAATTCATGCACTACATTTTTACTTTTTTACCTATTTATTTTTACAACAATTAATATATTACAGAATGTCTTTATATACAACGTTCACAGCTTTCTTGTCATTAGACAATACAAACATCCCGCCCCGGCCGGCCGGTACCGTCGCAAACGCTACGTCCCGCAATTTTTAAATCTGTAATATCTTCGAAAATATTCATTTAATTCATATGCTGTAAAGAGCCATATAGATCTATATTAAATCAACAATGTATTTAATTGGATAAGGATTAATGCTGTATTGGTTAAAATTGCTTCGAAAATTAGCTATTATTTGTCGTAAAAAGTAAATACCATCGCGGAGTTTTCTGTAGACCTTTTCAATGTGTACAATACTTAGTACATTATTTTGATAAATCTCGTAGGGTTCAGCCTGCCTTTGCAATGTAAGCGGAAAAAATGTAATTATTTACGACGTCACATTAGAAACCTCAAAAATAACAATATTTCTTTACTATTCAATGGATGTTATTACATACATATAAACCGTCCTCTTTAAGCACTCTATCTATTATCACACCAAAAACCGCATCAAAATCCGTTGCGTAGTTATAAAGATTTAAGCATACATAGGGACATAGGGATATAGGGACAGAGAAAGCGACTTTGCTTTATAATATGCAGTGATTAAATCTTTTTACCGCCATTTTCGAGTCAGACCGAGGCGTAGTTGTAATTACACTGATGTCATTTAAATCCCAATACACCGTAGCGTATTATAGCTCAGACCAGCATTATAATGTACGGTGTAGCGTAGTTGCAAACTACACTTATCTGAGACAGCTCAGGGACTTCCAACTTCTATCATGTTCAGTTTCTTGCATAGATGGAACGGTTCCATTAAGGTTATTTGTTGCTTTAATCGATATTTTTGTGCTATTATAATATAGCTGTAGTTAAAATGAGGCAGGTATTTTACTAACGTGCTAAGAAAATCATGATCTATGCCTGGACATAACATTTGAAGTGAAATCGTTCAAATGATAGCTATCTCTTTTACTTAAGTGCTCAATAGCAATTCGAAGTAATCTTCTGTTCCTGGTTAATAGCGGTAGTTCACCTTTGAATAAGGTGTTTTTTTTTCATGGTTGATAATTTTTTCGTGATGTTTAAATAGCACAAATTTGAGCCATTTAAACAACACGAAAAAATGTGAAATGTTTGAAGAGGTCAGGTTTGTAGTACTTCAACTAGCCTACAAAATAAAATGCATACGGGAAGTATGCATTTTATATAACCGTGCTTTCGCACATACAAACAATCTCAAACGTTTATTCGTTTCGTTAAGGGGGTTATTCTGAAATACTGACAGATTCAAACAATAAGAAAGCAGCCTTTATTAATAATTAACTAGGTACCGTAATTTAAATTGATTATGTATGTCTTTTGTGACAACCTCCTGAATTTTGACGAGGATGCAAAACAACACCTTGTGTATGTAATGATTGTAGCAGAACTCGTTCCGTAGTTACTGTCTTATCCCATGGGAAAACGGTGTGATTTTATGTGTGTTTAAACACATTGTAAAACACAAATCCTGCGAAGACATAAACGCAACAATCTTACGCAAAAACACAACATACGTGAAGTACTAAGCATACGTCATAAAAACTCTTGCTCCATAAATTCCGCCACTTATCTCGTGCGCACAATAACCGACTACCCTCACTCCAAACATTTAATGACGTACTTCACAGATAATACTTATACCCCCAACTTGTTCATTCAGTGGCTATTACATGAAATAAATAAGAAGGCAGAAGGCTCAGAAGGTCCTTACAACAAGCCAAAACAGGCGCACGCAGACTGAGAGGTGACAGGATTTTTCATAACCATCATGGATACGGTAAGAGAAATGGTCAGCTTTAGTACCTATTCAAAGTATGGTGTCTCCACAGTTGAAACGAGTTAGTCTGCCGGCTCTCAGTGGAAAAAGGAGTAAATGATAGCGTAACGAATGACAGAGAAGAGTGGGAGAAAAAAACGTTTTGCACGGACACTAAATGACAAGAATAGGAATATTATGATGATCTAGAACAGTTATAATTATTTTATTATATTACCGAAATAAGAAAGTAATAGATCAACAAGTGTATGCAATTCCAAGTAACTGAAAAGTATTGATTGACTAATGTTTTTTTTTTTTTTTTTTTTTTTTGTGAATGGCATCTCGCAGTTCAACCTATGAGGTTGTCGTCTGCTTAACCGGACTATCCTGTGGGTGCCTTTAGAAGTTGATTGACTAATGATTATCTGTGACCAAAATATACTAACAGAGGGAAATCTACTAAGAAGTACAGTGGGACACAAGTCCGAAGTTCTGCTTATGTGAACGGCGACTGTATTGTGCGACGTTGGTGCCAATTCAGAAACACGAATTTGACCGAAGTGCAAACATTTTCTGGTTCAGCTGTGAGTACGGCGATCTAATACTATCACAAACGACAAAATTGCGCTTAAAATCGCTGTACGTGAAGCGTGTCCGCTTCAAGCATTCACTCCTTTCAAGAGTTGACCTTCTGTGATTACCTGTATATTCTCTGCCATCAGTCCCCCGTGTGATATCCCCCAAACTTTAGGATTAACAATGATATTTTTCACGTTCATCCCCAACCTTTTCTAAGGGCTCCTTAAGGAGGTATGAGTTGTAAAGAACTCTACTCCCAAGAGTAAAATCGGTAGAAAACTGTGTTTTGTTTTTTAATTGTGAATAAGTTTGGCAATTGTTTTTTATTGTTATCTTTATTAGTTTGAATTAGTTCTTTTGTTGGGGAAAAGTGTTTTCTTTATTGCAAGCGCAAATCCTTGGTGTAGATCCCGTTTATGGCTGAAATCCTTTGTATTGCCATTAGGGGCTTTAAACTTAAGGCAGACATTTCTTTAATATTAGGTACTAAAAATACTTAAAGAAAATTGTGAAATGTGAAAATAAACTAGGTTTGTATTTGTCGCAGTGAGGGGTGATTTTATTCCGTTAGACTCGGTCACCATGTGGGCAGAACATGGGTTTCGTGCTTTGAGAACACACATTACACACGGTATACTGCTATTATCGAACTAACAAATTACTTGAAATTACAATCCAACACAGTAACACTAGGCGCCATGAATCGGGATACAGTTTCGGGACATCTTGACTCCGCCGCTGTCAGACACTCACTGTCCTGCAGCGAGCACAAGAAACATCACGACTCTGTAAAAGCACGCTTAGGTGGGGGTAGACTGGTAAGTATGTCGCGTGACGACACCTTTGGCGCGCTTTAGATTCATTTTCTGTCCGTACTAGTGATCGGATCCGACATATTTATTTATTTATTTATGTACACACAAAACACTTAACCAGAGAATACATTAAGATATAAGAGCAAAAAGGTACTGCTTATTTCAAAAGAAATTTCTTTTAGCACACCTGGGAGTAGTAAGTTCCATTAGAAATGTAGACACAGCGTCTAGAAAAGATAAAACAGGAAAAAATAAATTAGAGTTTAAAACAAAAAATATACCTATATAAAATTAACATACATACAAATAAATATATATATGTATATACCTATATTATATATCAGAATACATAACAGTATAGAGGAAAGGTTATGTTCTTTGACTTCCTTTTTGAAGAGAAATAAAGTTTTAGATTCTCGAATGTTAAGCAAGTAAGTGAGTTCCACAGACGTACTGCGTGAACGGAGAAGGAGAACGAATAGAATTCAGTTTTATAAGATGGGAAATTAAGATGATGCCTGAGGTGGGATCTACACTGAGCATCAGGAGGTAAATGAAAAACGGTCGCGTAGGTAGCTGGAATATGCAGGATTATAAAAGATGTTATCTAAGTGACATAATGTCGTTCATGACTTAGTATTAAGTTTCATACCTTTTCACATAGCTAATAAGACAAAGGGTATTTTCCTAGAAATTTGTACATAAGACGTGTTTTTTTTTATTTTATATAGAAAAATAGGAGGAGGTTTTTCTTTTGGTATTTTTTGTATACATAAACAAATTAATTTTGCAGTCAATCTATAAAATAGTTTAAGAATAGCTATAAATGCCGGAAATCTAATTAACTTTCCGTATTTATCATTCATTTGCGGCTACGTGTACTCTGTAACAGCGAAATTAAGCAGTTTCACATGCATCGCTGTTCAGTCGCAAGTTACAATGAGACATATCACACGAGAGAATGCGACGCAATGCGTAATATAGAGGCTTTAGTGATGGACGAAGCGAGTTTTTAATTAAATAACTAAAGTACTGCTTAAATACGGTCTAGTGGTAAGAGTCAGGTGGGCAAAGTGTTTTTGGATGTTCTGAATTTCTCGGTAGCCGTCACAGTCGGGATTTGTGCCCGTTTCATGGCAATAGGCTCGTCCCAATTTACATGGGACTTAAACATAACTGGCAAAATGTGTGGGTTCTATTAGGAGTTGAATTATTGATTTAATCTTTTACTCTGGACGCTCTTAACTTGCATGTATTTCTACATTGTTCTCAGATATTTGTAATTCTCAACATGAATGATGTAACCAAGATTTTGTAACAATATTTTTATTGAAAAGAGTGTCCATGGAGTTTCTTGCCCATTCTTCTCCATAGAGATTTACGGTTAGAAATGAGCAACTGCAGTACTTTCATAAGTTTTTTTTGCCTTGTGTCTGGGACTGTGTCTTTGCGTTTTGTTCTGTTTTTTGACTTTCAAAAGTGCCTGGTCTAATTGAAATAAGTGCTTTAAGTTTGAGTTTTAGGACCTTAGAACCTTCCAGGGATAAAAGTCATGATGTTTTGTAAATATTTGTAACTTACTCGTAGAGCTTGCGTGGAATCTCGATGTTTTGACATTTCGCTACCGTGTGAAGTAGGAGCGGGACGCTAGATAAAATATTGTCTACCCGCTCAGTCTATAACAATGTGTCTGCTACGTCAAAGCAACGGGAGACACCTACTGTAATTGTTTGGGATAGTTAGATGAGAGCTATTGTGACTAGACGCGCCGTAATTATGTTGGCTCGGTCTATTCCCTCCTTTGGATTCATGTTGGGAGTTTATATTTTATACATATATCATGCCTAGATATAATCAAAGTCTAAGTCAAAAGAAATATTGCGAACTCAGTGTACAATGTTAGTGTTATTTTATGTTGGATTTTGCAGCCTTTTATACGCATTGCAATTATCATTTGCCAGCACTTATCGTCCTAAATTAGCATGTTTTAATCCCCGATGGCTAAGGCAGAGGTGAACCTAATAGTTCACCTACATATTTCTCCAGTTATGTTTAAGTTTATAATTTACTAGCTGTCTTGCGCAACTTCGTCTGCGTCAAATTTTCCCCGTTTCGCAGCATTTTTCATTGCTGCTCCGCTCCTTTTGGTCGTAGCGTGATGATATATAGCCTATAGCCTTCCTCAATAAATGAGCTATCTAACCCTGAAAGAAGTATTCAAATCGGACCAGTACTTTCTGGGATTAGCGCGATCAAGCAAACAAAACAAACAAACTCGTCAGCTTTATAATATTAGTATATAGATGCGAGGAAGTAGTTTAACATTTATCGTGCTATTTGCCGAAACGGTTGGCAGAATTAGAATATGGTACTGACAAGCTACGTTTCACTAGATAAGTTCCCATTTCAAAGAAAAAAAAAATGCCAAGATTATTTGGAAGTTTTCAACATAGAAACGTTTTTATAATTTCAGACTATTTTTCGAGTTTTTTTTTTATTTGGTTTCAAGTAAGTTTTTTATATAGGATAAATATTGATTAGGACGATTCTACTAAACGTGGTTGCGATTTGAAGATGTTCCTCGACTACATAACTACAGTTGTTTTTCAGCAGTACACTTTCCTTTCTTTTAGTATAATTTCCTTACGAATAAGAAAAACACTAAGTTTTCCTAGACAATCTTTTCCTAACTAAAACTACAACGGTCGATACGCCTCGCGTATCCAACGAACCAGCAAATCCGTAAAAATCCAATATATTTCTAAATCCTGAGCGGATGATGTATATTGGTGTTTTGAGTTCAGCCGCAGCAGACCGAGGGTAACTAGGTTAACCGGTTTAACCTGCGTAGAATACTAAACAGAAATCATTTTGTAAAAACCTGCTAGTGTTAGCGTGGATTCTTCTACTATGTTCCAGCAATTTGCCCCACCTTTGCTACAGACGGCATTTTAAGTAGTTACCCCCCCCGCATACTCGGCGAGACTGTAGAGGGGTTAGCACATACTGACGCTGTCTGTACAAAGTAGTATGTGTGACCGCATGAATGTTAGACTGCTTCGTTTGCCTAGTGGTAGCAAGAGCTACTGCTGAAAATGAGGTCTTGAGTTCGATTCCCAGGTCGGGCAAAACGTTATTTGGGTTTATTGTTGGCAATTTTTCAGCAGGAATCACGAAGTCTCGATTTGTGCCTATTTTATTGCTCGCCTCAATAGAATTCATAACTAACGAAATATGGATCTGTACACATCTGCCTAATCCATGATGTTCCGCTAATCGATTTACTATGTTTTTATTAGAGTTCGTACATAAAACTGCGAATTTAAACAATCTATACTAATATTTTACAGCCCACTCCCTCTCATAGGAGAGGAGGCCTTTGTCCCAGCAGTGGGAACATTATAGGCTGATGATGATGATGATACTAATATTATAAAGCTGAAGAGTTTGTTTGTTTGTTTGATCGCGCTAATTTCAGAAACTACAGATCCGATTGAAAAATTCTTTCAGTGTTAAATAGCCCATTCATCGAGGAAGGCTATATATGATCACGCTACGACCAATACGAGCGGAGCAGCAATGAAAAATGTTGCTAAAATGGGGAAAATGTGACGCAGACGAAGTTGCGCTGGACAGCTAGTAATTAATATAGTGTCAGTTTTGACTGAGTTTGGCTCCTCTGTAATTTCAATTAATGATAATGAAATCTACAAAACCCACCTTCGTATAATTTAT
The DNA here is from genome assembly GCA_963082945.1 of Cerastis leucographa. NCBI lineage: Eukaryota > Metazoa > Arthropoda > Insecta > Lepidoptera > Noctuidae > Cerastis > Cerastis leucographa. The sequence goes on from OY720354.1 coordinate 18,561,973, forward strand.
TCCACTAAAAACGTTCAGTTGGACGAAGAAGACAGCAAAACACAATTCAATTCATTTATTCAATAACGACTTTTACACCGTGTCTGAATTTTTATAACTAAATATATAAGAACTATACATGCAATCCATATTTAAAGCATTACAAATTATCCAAATTAAATTAAAATTAGAAAAACAAAGAGATATAAAAAAAAAATGTCTAAGGCAATTCATAGAAAACAAAAAACATTAAAATAATGTCTAAGGCAATTCATAAAAAACGTCAATGAAATTATATTGCTTTCCACTTTTGTATTAATTTATAATTCATCAATAGAATACATTCCATGAAGCCCCAAAAGTGGGACAAATTCAAGTGCAAAGTAGAATAATCCTAAACCTCGCTTAAAATTCCCTCCCAGTGTGTTTCTCTGTGAAACTTTCGACTTAATAGAACAAAGAAGTGATTACAGAGTAACAACTGCAAAAATCTAGAAAAAAAAGTTGGATCTTTAACAGTCAAGAGCTGGCTAGCAGCCAGAGCGCTCATTACCAGGACATTAATTGAATCCTGCCGAGAGCTGAGCAAGCTACATAAGCTGTGAGCTGAGCAAGCTATGCATACTGTGAGATGTTTTACCTTGGCAGTGTGAAAAGTTATTTGTGGCTTTGAAGTTTGTGTGGATGTAATTTTAATGTGCTTTTGATCATGTTGTTTTTTGAAGCCTGATTATGGAAATGTGTTTCTATTTTAGTATTTGTTTGGTGATATAAAATAGGAGATAAATTATAAATATCTAAACGCCTAGTTGACACTTCCCGTGACCCAAGGGCTGGGTTTTACTTTGGCCAGAGGCTAAGTATTGCCATACAACGTGGCAACGCCGCCAGTCTCTTGGGCACGTTACCAGTTGACAGCGTCGAGGAGGAGTTTTTTGACGCCCTTTTATAATTTGTTGTTATTTTAGTTATCTAGTTTTAAAAATAATATTAATTTGTAAAATATAACCTTCTACCTATTTAAAAAAAAAAAAAAATTGAGAGGTGTCAAGGGACACCCGGATGGAACGAAGTTCCTTTCACGTACATAATATCAATACATTTTAGATTTAAGTTAGTGTGCGAAAAATAAAATATTTAATTTAAGGAAGATTAATCCTTAATTCGAAGCAATACGTCTTACTTAACTGCACAACCGAATTTGTACTTTGTAGTTCGGTCACTCAAAATAATAATCATATCTATCCTTACTCACATACACACCCCAATTGTACGTAATTTAAGGAAATTTCAACTTAAATTTTAACTTTCAACGAAAATAAAGCTTACAATAGCTTACTATAGCAAAAAGTGTCGTGACAACTTTTCGTAAGAATTTTTTCCGTCTAGCCCCCTTTCACAACGCGCGATAAGGAACTTCGTTCCAAAAATAAAAAAATAGAAGAATGCCGTAATGGTTCGACTTTTTTCGGCCTAGAAAATAATCTGTTTGTATGTCGATGAATTTTCTTTTGATTTGTGATTTGTATTGTTCTACTAAATAAAATTACAAGTAGCTCAACCTACCTACAAACTTACAAACAAATATCTTTTAATAATATTAGTACATCATCATCATCATTAGCCTATAATGTTCCCACTGCTGGGACACAGGCCTCCTCTCTATGAGAGGGAGTGGGCTGTAATCCACCACGCGGGCCCAGTGCGGGTTGGTAGATGTCACATGTCTTCGGATTTTTAGTTCTAGGACATGCCGGTTTCCTCACGATGTTTTCCTTCACCGTTATATTAGTACATAATAATATATTATTGTCATCTGTAAGTGTGCATTACATAAAACGTTACGCAAGACTGTTGATTCTATCTACTTTCTCCCGATCCCAGCTACTAAGCCTATTCAGTAGGAATACATTACAAGTAGAGCATATCAGAATATCGTTAGATACGATTGTTATGCTCTCTGTTAGGTAAGTATTTTAAACTGACTTATCTAATCCAACAACATTTTTTTTTCTGCCCAGCTTAAGCAAATGTCAAACAAAGATGGCGGGATGAGTTAAATGATAAATAAATGATAAATGATGTTTATTTTGCAAATAGGTTTTTACAAACACTTTAACACGTCATTTTTTTTTTAAACTATATGGGGCCGGTGTTTCGTACCTGACTACTCTGAGAAGAAACAGCCGAAACAAACTCAGAGGTTCTCTGTTAACTTGTTGATCTTTTAAAGCCCAGGCATTGCTCAATTTACAAGAGGACTATGCAGATTAGTGTCTGAGATGGTCTTTTGAAGAAAGAACCACACAGATTTGAGTGGACCTGTCCAGTCAGTGCAAGCATTTGTCAGTTATCGTGTAGCTCGACTTATAACTCAAGGAGCTCAACGAAACGACGAACAATACCAAAGAAAGGACATTTGGGTAGGTCGCTTAAAGTACTCAAACTGCCAGACAGCGGTGGGAGAGAAAAAAAATGTGACCTACATGGTACTCACATTCACAATAATTAAATGTAATTAATAATAATATACGAAATGAATTTAAAAAAAATCAAGAATGACAATAAATGTCACAATAATAATAAAAAGAAGTAAATATTTATGTCAAATCAGTTGGACTCCTTCTCTAAGGATTGGCCTACAATCGCACTAGACCGCGAAAAGTGGAAGGAGGGAAAGGAGGCTTATGCCCTGCAGTGGGACAATATAAGCTTATAATAATAATAAGCAAATGTCACTCAGCTGGGAAACGGGCCTCCTCTTTATGGAAGGGTGTGGGATGAATTCAGCATGTGAGCATAGTGCGAGTGTGGTCTTGGGGGATGACTACGACGTCTTAAAACATTATTGTTTCATTCCTATTCCAAAGTGGGAAAGAGATGGTACAGGACCTGTATAGCTCCGTCTCTTTCCCACACTGGAATAAAGTCCATCCATCGTTTATTTGGTCTTCCTCTTCTGTTTCGACGTTATTCGAAAAAAATATGACTGTCCACTTTTTTTTCCAACACACCCAAAATAATGTCTTTCACAATAAAAGTTACTGTAATTTTCCTTTCTAAGTAAGTAAAAACATATCTACAAAAAGGCGTACAACTAAAACTTGTACAGCATTTACCAAAGACAAAGACGCCCAGAGTCCTTTGCTTATCCATTACGTTTCTTCCATCAGGCTAATGCGAAAGAAATTAATCTTAACGAATTAAGCAGCTGTCAAGATCTTACATAAATATTCTCTGAGGAATTAAAAATAATTTTATTGTAATATAATACGGCACTTTAGCTAAGTAGGAGCTTGTAGTTAGTATGAATTATTTATGTATAAATGTATGTGCTTTGTCACAAGACAATCTTGAAGTCTGGGAGGTTAATACAAGGTGTTGTTTTGCATTCTCGTCAAAATTCAGGAAGTTGTCACAAAATACATAAATAATTAATTTGAATTACGGTACCCTGTTAATTATTACTAAACGCTGCTTTTTTGTTGTTTACTATTGTCAGAAAAACCCCCTTAACGTGGTTTAGGAAATACCAAATTATCGAATAAACGTTTGCGATTTTTTGTATGTTTGAAGGCGCGGTTATAGGGCGAGGATCAGACGGGCCGCGTTTAAAACTAGCGTGGTTCACACTTACCGATTTAGGTTAAATAAGAAAAAGCGACCATTTTATTATTGATTCGGGTTGAGAATCATTGGCATAGTTACCTCCTTGAATTTGACGAGGATGCAAAACAACAGCTTGTATAACGTTAACCTACAAAACTGAAAACGCAATTAAACTTTTCAGTACTTACATCAATAATACATTATTTTAAATAATGTTTGTATAACCTTATTTTCAGCGTTGATTTCAGAACAAAGTAGATTTCTCATCAATTTCACCGTTTACGTTATCGGCTTCCAATCTAAACGGATTTAGCTGAATACCAGTACTTTATACGGAGCGACTGCCTATCTGACCTCCACAACCCAGTAAGTACTGGGTAATACGATACCCTGTGGTCAAACTTTGAGGCCACTGTCAACACACCTGTAACGTCTTTCAAAGATCCACAAATGACAGCCGGGACCAACGGTTTAACGTACTTTCCCGGGCACGCAGGAAACTCGCTACGTAACGGTCACACATACACGGGCCAATGTAGGTTTTTTTTTATGAATGGCATCTCTCAGTGCAACCTAGGAGGTTGTCGTCTGCTTAACCTGACTATCCTGTGGGTTCCTTGAGAGTAAGGCTTCTATCATCATCAGCCTATAATGTTCCTACTGCTGTGACACAGGCCTCCTCTCTATGAGAGGGAATGGGCTGTAATCCACCATGCGGGTCCAGTGCGGGTTGGTAGATGTCACATATCTTCGATTTTTTAGTTCTAGGACATGCCGGTTGCCTCATGATGTTTTCCTTCACTGTTTTGAGGGGCAGACGTGATGAAATAAATTACACAAAGTAATTCGTCTGCCGAGGTTCGAACCCACGGCCTACTGCTCGTAAGTCGGGGCTGGCACCACTGGGCCACCGCTGCTCTCAAAGGCTTCTAGCCAGGGCGTAAATAAACTTACAAACTAAGCGACTACACGCTAAGGGCACACCCTGTGGGGTACGAGCCTCGGTTTAGGGCGTCGCTGGGGGAGGACAGCAAGGGGCAGGCTGGATCTGAATGATATCATTATTCAGGGGCTGTGTTAAAACTACTGGCACAGCATCGTGGGCTGGCTCGAGTGAGTCAGTCGGGGACTGGGCCAACGTAGGCAAGCGCGGTTTACTCTAAAGTTCAACCCAAGCGGCTGTTATGTAAAATAATCATGCATACAGCCTCAATTCTAACTTTGGATGGTCAAAATAAGCTGTTAATTATGATTTGTGCACTGATGATATTGCTTAAAGAACAGTGTCGTGCAATAGTCAATATTTTGGATGATCGTGACATAAAAATCAGAAAATCTGGAAACTCTATTGGACCATCATTCAGGATTGTTCATGTTTCTGTTGTATTAAAATCTTTTTTCTCAACTCTTCAGAAACAATAAGCTTAACCAAGGACCTTTCATAAATAAATAATGAAGTTCATTCAATATGCATTAAAATCATAGGGTGGAATGAATTTTTCACGATTTGTTTACGTTTTACACGCTTTTTTTTAATTTCCTTGTGATTTATTATTCTTTACGGATTTCCATTTTTCTTAAAACATCACAGCTGGTTTGGTTTCATTAATAACCATAGATGATCGGTAGCAACTTATGAAATGTATCACTACTGCTCTTAAAACGGTGGAGAAAAATTGTGAGGTAGCCGGCATGTCCAAGAACTAAAACATCGAAGACAACACCAAACACATACTGGGGCCAACAGCTACAGCCAACTCCATCTCCTATTGTTCCCATTGTTGCATCCCAGTAATGTAACAATAGGCTGATAATGATATCTAGGAATGTGTTAGCAGATAGTCATGAAGCCCGGTTATGATATTTTGATAGTTTTGTTTACTGATACGATGACTTAAACAATAATAACAAAGTGAAAATGTTTGTTATTCAAAACAGATAATATAGTACGACATAAAATAAACTTTCATTTATTATTTACGACGCAGATAACCAAAATATAACCATTTTAAAAGCAACATGCGTTATCCAAATCTATTCGCAAAATAATCACGAAAAAAATATCAAATTCGTTCATTTCGATACGTCGAGACTCAACGAATGTATCGATACGCGATTAAATCATTCGATTTTGAATCGCTTATGTATTCGAGTCACAGCTCGGCTGCCCATTCCGATTCTAATCAACGGCCAGATTCAAATTTCAATTTGAATTTCGAATCAATATGTGCCGCCATACTTTATAGGCTTCTGTTACGCTTTGAGAGTGCCGACAATGTGGAGGCGGGGTTCTTTGTAACTATGAATATGTTTAATATTGGAATTCAACATTTAATATTTTGTACTCAAAGTAGTTTTTTCTTTTATTGTCTTATTTCGGAAAGTAGGATTGAGAAAATAATATTGTTCAGATGGCTTATTGACGGAGTTGAATGACATGCGATTGGAGAGGAGTATGTTCAGCAGTGGATGGCAGAGATTTGAACCGGTTTTTCATGTATTGTGTTTCTTTTCTTCGAATAAAAACATTCAACATACAACATTGAACGTGATGCAAAAACATGAATTTCGTAACACCTTTGTTAACCAAAAAGAAACGTAAAGAAATACACAATGTAGTTATAAATAAATTAAAAAATAAAACATCTTTTAATAAAATAAAAATAAGTGTAATTTAGTGCAATTGTCCTTAAGCTGCTTGCAAACAAATTGTATGGTTGGTTTCAGCTCCAAAGATAGAATAGTTTTGGACCCTACTGGTAGTGCTGTTGTTAGTAAATTCCCCAGTGTTTTTAATTCGGATTCTCCACAAACCAATTGGGTATAGCTAACTATCCGCAACGAACGTCAAAGATATACAAATCGCATCACAGACTGACCTGGGCATGCGTTACTTAATCTTGAAAATTGAATACAATTGGTCTAGCAGATGATGATATACGTAGTTGAACACACTAAGATGAATGATAACAAAGAATAGATACATTTAATATAGGAGACGTGTCTATCACTCCAATATTCTGATTTACGACACTCAATAGAAGGTATGAAATGATTGAAACACTTAGGTACTTTCAATATTATATTGGAACGTTGCCTTTCTATTCGGCCGTTGGCTTGGAAACTCGATTTCAGGGTTGCAGCGATTTGGGGAGCAGCGGTGGCCCAGTGGTAGCAGCCCCGACTTACGAGCAGTAAGTCGTAGGTTCGAACCCAGGCAGGCGCATTACTTTGTGTATTTTATTTCTTCACCGCTGCTCTCAAAAACGGTGAAGGAAAACATCGTGAGGAAACCGGCATGTCCTAGAACTAAAAATTCGAATACATGTGACATCTACCAACCCGCACTGGGCCCGCGTGGTGGATTACAGCCCATTCCCTCTCATAGAGAGGAGGCCTGCGTCCCAGCAGTGGGAACAATATAGGCTGATGATGATGATGATGATGACTCACTGCTTTTGTAGAGAGGTGGGCTGTGTCCCAGCAGAGGGAACGTTTAAGGTCCGTTATCTTCATACGATGTCATCATCTGGCCAGCTTTTTCTTAACTATGTTGGAGTCCACTTCCAGTCTAATCAGATGAGCTGAATATCGGTGTTTTACTTGGAACTACTGCCTATCTGACCTCCACAAACCAGTTAGTATTGGATGGTACGATACCTTTTGGCTTATCAAAGAGTTGATTGGTTGTCAGACTTTCGGGCCACTGACTAAAATGACGCAATGGTCATACTATGTGTTTATTCGTTAATAGATGCAGATTGTTTAGGAATTTGTTAAGAAATTATTTTTTTCTTGTGTTCTGGTTAAACTTTAAGCGTTTGTATAAACGAACTCATTGTTTCTGCAATCACGTTACTCTAAGCATATTAAAATCAAACTTTGGGTATTCGAACTGCACACTGTTTTGTGATCTGTACTTCTGTTTCATATTTTAAAAAATGACACAGTAATCCTGTATACCTGCCCATCACAAAAACCAAACTGATAAAATAAACCACAGAACTCAATTTTGCCATATTAAAAGCACTTATCCCAAACAGAATATCAACAACAAATATTGCCAACAGAATTTTAATTACAAATGTCATTCACATTCCGGGGTTAAACGCGCACAAAACTAATACGTATACTTGTGTAATTATTGAGTTTGGGAAGTCCAATTAGTTATTACGAAAGAGTTCAGGCGACCTGCAATCCTCGGTGAGTAAGGTGGAGCATCCCATAGCAAATTTTGCCAGTTATGTTTAAGACGTCGTATATAATAGGGGATGACCCTACTGCCATCAACTTAATACAGACAGACACAGTTTGAGAACAGTGGGCTTGTCCTAAAAAACAAAACGTGTTGCACTCCGGGAGTGCCGGCAGAAGTGAAAACTTGAATATTAACGTTGTGTATTTTTGATATTTTGAAATGGTTAGGGAATAATTTTGCACGAATTGCTTTAATTATCAGAATAAAAGTACTATCATTTATGTGGTAAAATACAATAGTCATTTATTGCGCTATTGTACACAAACATGACAATTTATATTACATTAAAAATGTAACACTGAAGTGTTTAATTAGTTCTGAAGAACTTTCTTTTCTGAAATTTTGTCAGTCCGTCTTACGATTATTCCAGTTTTGGAAACCCAAACTCAATGACAGATGTCATAAAGTTCAAATTCCTTCGTAACCTAATGTCAACCCGTCTTACGAATTTTCGACCTGACGGTCACGTGTCCTGACGCGAAATTAACATTTTTTAACCATTACAAAAGTGCACAACGCCGCTAAAGAAGTTTTCACTTCAAAAACCTGATTGAATGACTCCGGTCTGCTTCTGAGATATTTTTAACACACCCAATAGATACCACTTTCCCTGACCTAAGAATCAAACCCAAGACATTCTCAGCTCTAGGCAGTCGAACTGCAAGTTAGAGCAAGTATCCAAATCAATTAACACAATACAACCGAACATATCCGCTAAATCGAGTTACAATAATTATTTTACACCCCGAGCTCGAATACTGGCATAATAAGTAAATCAAGAGGAGTTTCATTTGCGAAGGTATCCGGTTGACGTCACGTTGTTCAATATTGTTTAAACTTGGTTATTTATTGAGAACCAGTGACTGCAGGGATTGGGAATTTAAATATTTGGATGCCGGTTTGGGTTTCACAAGTTTTAACGTACAGGTGAATGTTGTTTACAATGTGATGTTTTGTGATATTAATCGCTCTAGATTGTATTTATTAGGTCTGGTAAGGTTATTTGGGTTCATCTTATCTTACTACGTACTACTATAAATGTGAAAGTTTGTGAGTATGGATCTAGATGGATCATCATCTGCCTAGCCTTTTTCCCAAACTATCTTGGGGTCGACTTTCAGTCTAAGCGGGTGCAGCTGAGTACCAGTATTTTACATGAAGCGACTGCCTATGTTAAAGGTCTACAAATGACAGCCGGGACCAACGGCTTAACGTGCTTTCCGAGGCACGGAGGAAACTCGGTATGTAATTATGATCAACTATCCACTGACCAACCTCGGCAAACACGGTTTTAAGCTTAAAGATCGAGGGTGGAGTGTAGGGTTATCGTAAACAGTCTATGGATAAGCTTTTTATAGTCGAGTTACATTTTTGTCATTTTAAATCCTCCAAAGTGTCACTGTCAGTTATAAAATCATTTTGACAGTGAAGTGAATTGTCAGTTTAACAAGAAGCCGAAATGATCAGTCTTGAACGTAGCACCGGAGTGACATGTTTAAGGTTTAGTAAATTAATGTGATGTGTACTGAATAGTTTGTAATAAATATTGTTATTGCGTTGATTTATCCGTTGTTTTAAGTGTATGACTCCTTTCTGAGGTACGATTATATTATTTAGCCACGAGCTGAATGTATGTATGTTTGTTTTTTTTTTTACTATTTTACGCCCGAATTCGGATGAAGTTTGGCAGACAGATAGTTTATAAACCTGGATTAGCACATTGGATACTTTTCATTCTGGTAGTACGATCTCGTGGGACAAATTTTGAACTCCAGGCTGGAGAGACTAGTCGAGTATAAATGTACCTACAGCTCATTATTCGTGAAATCAAGGCGCAAAACTTTATGAGAAAAGACTGTTACAAAGTCAACATTCAAACTCAAAACTAAACGAAAGAGAGTTTCCTTTTGACTTTTTTTTTTATTTGCGATAGGTTTAGGACTAAGTGGACGATGGTACGAGCTTACCTAAGAGAGGCCTGTTCAGTACACTCTAACTTTGAAATTAGCCAGATTCTTAGGGCTGTTATATAATATAATCATCTTTAATAGCGTGTAAGACTATAGTTACAAACATAGTCACAAAACAATGGGCGTTATCCTTCTTATAAGGAGGTAATGAAAACAAAATAGCTTCTCGTCTCTGATACAACAGGAAAATACCAAAGAAAACTTCCAAAGACATACACAAAAATATTAATAGCCTTTTCCTTTAACATAAACATCTGAATAATCCAATAAAATAGTTCCATCACAACATAATAACAACCACTATTTTCCTCCACATCATTCGTTCAAAAACTTCACTGTCAAGGGAGAAGTTAAAATCATTACCCGTAAGAAAAAAAAGTCTTAATCCCGTGAGAGCGAGATAAGTCGCAAAGTCTCGCTTTGTTTCATCCACTCTCGCTTCAGAAAGGTCACAAACGACACATGGTTGACGAGTTTGCGAGTTTTATAAAACTTCTCGATAAAAAAGTGAGAAAATGTTCTGTGAATGTACACGTCTAAGTTTTTGTGGTTCCGTAGTAAATCATAATATATTTCATCATCATCTCCCAAACTTTGTTGGGGTCGTCTTCCAGTCTAACCGAATGCAGCCGAGTATCAGTATTTTATAACAAGCGACTGCCTGTTTGACCTCCACAACCCAGTAACTAGGTAATACGATACCTCCTGGTAAGACTGGATGTCAGACTTTCGGCTTCTGACAACTCTTAACGACTGTCAAAGATCTACAAATGACAGCCGGGACCAACGGCTTAACGTGCTTTCCGAGGCACGGAGGAAACTCGGTATACAAAATTGGTCAGCCATCCAAGGACCAACCTCGGCAAGCACGGCTTAACCTTGAAGATGGACCTGTGCGGAGGTTGAATGATTAAAGACAATAAATAAGATCACACCTGTTATCCTCTTAGAGATGAGAGAAGATTTAAGCAGAGTTTTACCATACCCACAATTTGACAGTTACATTTTAAGTCACATGTAAAAAGGGGGTCTTATAGATGTGTTCCTTTCTCTGTCTAATTTCTTGAATCTAGGACAGGAGTGACAGACATCCTCACTGACATAAAGGGTGTAAAATACCTCTTAACGATGCCAAAAGGCACTGGTTCTCCCTGTCATTGCGATATTTTTTTTGTTTTACACCATACCTGGGAACCTTCTAGTTACGGAGATATTAGGGGTCAAAGTTCCAACTTTTTGACAAGTATTTTTTTTAAATACAAGTTTTTAATGTAAGATTTTTACTTTAAACACCTCCACGACCCCCGTACTATTCAATCCGTCCATCAGCACAATGTTTTGAGTGCGTTACATTGAGTTCTACCACAAAACATGATTATACACCTCCCAAAAAAAAGTCGTTTCCCAGCAATAATTTTTGCGTAAAGTCACTTAGTTTCATGTGCTTGGTTGACGGCTTCGTGATGAGGTGATTTACACCGTGTAGATCAAATGAAACGGAGACGGTTGAGTCATATGCTACGGAGCCCTAGGAGAAAAGGAGCAAAGCCCTGACAGAATGGTACCCTCGAAGCGGAAACAGAAATAGAGGTCGGAAACGTAAAAGATGGGAGTTACAAAGGACTGAAAGTAATGGAATGCGTTAAAGGAGGCCTTTTTCAAGGGGCACACTAAACTCCTCGGTATACTATAACCCAGGCAATGAAAAGGTCATTAAAAAAACTACAACAGAGGAGTTTTCAGGATAAAAAGGCTATTCTGCCATCAACGTGTAAAAATACATACTCCAGACAGCGAAATTCCTGTTGAAAAACTCGGAAAGATCTTGAGTTTGATTTCCACGTCGAAAGTTAACATGTCATGCTAACAATGAGCCAACTTGCCATAGACATACGTAAAAAAAGGTGTATGGAACTAAATGTTTTCCGTTCCGCTTTTGCGGATCCCTACAAATCTTTGGCACAGTCATACTCAAGACTTGAGGCGTTCACAAACTTCGCTAAAAGCATTTCGAAAGACTTGAAGATTATACCTACTGGTAAGAAAATAAATGTAGTACTTAGCTATGAAAGATATTGTAGTGTGTTATGTAAGGGCTTGTTTGCAAATATATTACCAAGTGACATAATATAAATATGAACAATACTATTGACATTAAATGTCGTAACTAGAAACGTCTTAATAATAAGTCGGATCCGCACATCAGTACGGACAAAAAATGAATCGGCACGCGCGCCAAAGGTGTCATCACGCGACCTACCAGTCTACCCACCTAAGCGCGTTTCAACAGGGAGGAGAGGAGGAGGAGGAAGGAGGACAGACTGTGTCTGATCGCGGCGGAGTCAAGACGTCCCGGAACTGTACTCTGATTCATGGTGCCTAGTGTTATTGTGTTGGATAATTTCAAGTAGTTACTTCGATAAAAGCAGTGTACTGTGTGTAGTATGTCTTTTCATTACATGAAACTCACGTTCTGCCCACATGATGACCGAGTCTAACAGAATAAATCCTCTCACTACGACAAATACATTGATAACATAACATAACGCCTGTAATCCCAGAAAAGCTAGGCAGAGCTGTACCTAATTGTATACCCACATTTCCGCCGGTTATTCTTTAAGTCCCATCCTATGTAGGGGGCGAGCCTATTGCCATCAACCAGGGATAAATCCAGTCTCTGAAACAACTACTTAGAGATTCCTTAAGGAAAATACAAATAACATTTTTCTTTTTAACGCTGGGAATCGAACTCAAGACCTCATGGTCAGCAGTCGCTGCTTGCGATCACTTAAACTGATTAGACGAGGATCTAGGTAAAGTGACAATGATGGAAAAGTATAAACTGTACTGTATTGAACTGACTACCATGACGTCCTAAAGCAGAATTTTTTTGTTGTTATTCCAGAGTGGGAAAGAGACGGAGCTAAACAGTTCGTGTAGCTCTATCTCTTTCCCACTCTGGAATAAGAATAAAACAATACTGCTTTAAGACTCATAGTAACCCCCTAGTTATTAACTATCTGTGTGTCAAATTTCATTCCAATAAGTTCAGGAGTTTTTGCCTGAAAGAGCAACGAACATCCAAACATCCATCCATTTATCATTACAAACTCTCGCATTTATTTATTTATTTGCTCTCATGCACATCACACATTTTACAATAATTAACTGTCGGTTTTTGTACATGAACCCTGTCAGGGCACTGCAAAGCACAATGTTGGTTCGCTGTTGAGATTATAAACAATACCTAATACTCGTAATTAACACAATACATTTCAGAAATAAAGTAAAATAAAAAATACATGTCTAGAATTAGTTATGATGTCCAATTAACAATAATAAAACAGTATACAACTACACACACAATAACACACATTAAGTCATATTTGGTCAGATGGCAGTAGTCACTAGATAGTAAAAGGAAGAATAAAATAATAATAATTATGGAATGGGTAATAGGTAGTGCTTTACAATCGTGTCATGTCAAGTTAGAGATTAAATTGCAATATGGTATGTCATTTTACAATAAAAATAAAAAGATTAGTTTATGTCACTGGAATACACTACACGGTGTAAATCACCACATCACGAAGCCGTCAACCAAGCATTCTGTACATGAAACTAAGTAACTTTACGCAAAAATTATTGCAGGGAAACGACTTTTTTTTTGGTGGGTGTAAAATCATGTTTTGTGGTAGAACTCAATGTAACGCACTGAAAACATTGTGCTGATGGACGGATTGAATAGTACGGGGGTCGTGGAGGTGTTTAAAGTAAAAATCTTACATTAAAAACTTGTATTTAAAAAAAAAAACTTGTCAAAAAGTTGGAACTTTGACCCCTAATATCTCCGTAACTAGAAGGTTCCCAGGCATGGTGTAGAACAAAAAAATGATCGCAATGACAGGGAGAACCAGTGCCTTTCGGCTTCGTTAAGAGGTGTTTTACACCCTTTATATTATTTTTATGACCTTGATCCTAGGCCGGATCTAACAAAAAAGAAAAAGTTATGAGCTAAGTAGGTACCTACATCTATAAAGTTTTATCTGTCATGAATTCGTCTACAGTGTAATAACATTTCCCTATTAAAAGTGATCTTAGTTTGTTATAGAATGAGTTTGTATTCTCGTCATCTTTTATGTAACTCGGTAATTTATTATAAATTGTCGCGATTCTATAGTTGGGGCTATTTTTCATTATTTTTAATTTTGGTGACGGTGTAATTAACTTATTTTTGTTTCTTCGGTTATAATTTTGGTTTGCTTCTATGTTTGATCGAAAGTAGTCTCTGTGTTGTTGCACGAACGTAACTACTTGTAGTATGTAAAGGGATGGTAATGTTATTATTTTATTTTTTATGAAATGTGGTTTACAACTTTCCCATGGCTTAATATTCATAAGGATGCGTATACATTTCTTTTGCATGATGAAAATATCATAGAAGTCAGTACTTTCACCCCACAATATTATGCCATAGTTAAACCATGCATAAGCATAGGCATAGTATGTTGAGAGCGCCGTCTCATAGTTTGTGTTGTTTTTTAATTTGCCTAATGCGTATATAAACTTTGATAACTTAGTCTTAAGATTTTCGATATGCTTTTTCCATGTTAGATTATTGTCTAATGTTAAACCAAGAAGCGTTATATCATCTCTTTCTGGGATATTTAATTTATTACTAAGGTTATTTATATTTAGCGGCTTTCTTTGGTATGTTCTAAATTGTAGTAGGTTACTTTTGTTAGCATTAATTTGTAGGTTGTGCTTCTCTAGCCACGATTTAACTATTTTATAAGTATTTTCTATGTTGGTCAAAGTTTCGGTGTTCTCAGTGTTTTTAAACACTAGCGATACGTCGTCCGCGAATAGAACGCACTTCGAGTCAATTATTTTAGGTAGGTCGTTTATATAAATAATAAATAATATACACCCTAAAACACTGCCTTGTGGAATGGAGTGGTTAATAATCTTTGTCCGTGATTTTACAATTTGTATTTCCTTTGCTTTTTTGTTGTAGTATTCTATTTCAACATATTGTTTCCTATTTTTCAGGTAAGATTTTAGCCATTTATAGCCCGTACCCCTAATTCCTATGCCATATAATTTTTGTAATAAAATGTCATGGGAAACCTTATCATACGCTTTAGTCATATCCAAGAACAAACCTATGGCATATTGCTTGTCATTGATGTAGTTATATATTTCTTGTACATAATTATAAACCGCGAGTGTAGTCGATCTTTCTTGTCTAAACCCAAACTGATTTTTGTCCAAGAGATTGAATTTTTCCAAAAACTTGATAATTCTATTAGACATTGCTTTTTCGTAAATTTTTGATATAACTGGTAGAAGGGCTATTGGTCGGTAGGAACAGGGATCTTGTGGCTTTCCGCCTTTTTTAAATATTGGTCGTAGTTTAGCTTCTTTTAATTTATCCGGAAAAATACCTTCGTCGAAGGATTTATTTATTAGTTTGGTTATAAGTGGCGTCAATTCATTAATACATTCTTTAATGAGGAAAGATGGTATGTCGTCGACTCCGGCACTGCGCTTGTTTTTCATTTTGCGTATTATATTGTAAATTTCACGCTCCGTGGCGGGTTGGACGAATAGGGAATTTATTGATGGTGTAAGAACTGGGCATACAGTATTCGACGTGTTGTTGGGTAGCGGTTCGCCGACCGAAGCAAAGAAGTCGTTAAAGATATTAGCAACCGTTGTTGGTGTACTCGTGGTCTTATTGTCATCATAACGCAAGGTAACATTTTTATTAAGGCACTTTGTACCCGGTTTTAGGTTATTTTTAATAATGTTCCACATAGTTCTAGATTTATTTTGAGAGCGCTTCATTTCTTTAATATGATTACATTTCTTTGATAGTTTTACACACTTCTTCAAGAGTTTTTCATACCTTTTATAGTGTGTTTTTAAAAGTTCGTTATTGGTCTTATCTACAAAAATTTTTAGCAATCTTTTGTGCTCACATGATTTTTTTATACCTACAGTTAAATAGTTTCTTTTCATATTTTTTTATTTTAACGCGCTTTTTAGGTATACTTTTATTTAGTAACACTTGCATCTTATTAGAAAACTCGGTATAAATTTCGTTTACGCTTTTATTTTTGCTTAGTGTTTCGTCCCAATCCGTTTGGCTAAGGTTAAGTTTAAACTGTGATATAGATTTTTCATTAAATAGTCTTTTCGTCACGAAGTAAGAAGATATATGTTGTTCTATCCCTGGTGAGTGTTGCGAATAGTTGAGGCTTTTGTGGTCAGAAATACCAGTATTTTCAATAGTTAATTTGTATTGTCTTTGATTGGTAAATATTAGGTCTATGCAGGATGCCGTAGTTATTGTCTGTCTAGTTGGTTCGTTGACAATTTGGTGTAGGTTGTATTCTAACATTATGTTTTGTAGGCGTTGGTAGTCTTTGTTTTTAGATGATTTGTCAATATTAAAGTCGCCGGTCAAAATTATATAGTTTTTATGAATTTTTGGTTGTACTATTTTTAATATTTCTATAATAACAGCAAAAAATGTTTCAATGTCACGATCCGGTCTATAAATATTAATAATTATTGTGTTTTGTGACATGATTTCTACAGCGGAACATTCAATTACACATTCTACTGATAAGTTAGTACAATCTTCTAGGTGCTTATATTCTATGTCATTACGTAAGAGGATAGCCACTCCTCCTCCTCGATGGTCACGTCGGTGGTAGGCAGAAGCAAATGTGTACCCGTTTATGTTGATGCTATCCTTTTGGTTTTCCCGTATCCATGTCTCTGTCAGACATATTGATTGGTAGCTGTTTTGTTCTATAAAATCCTCAAGTATGTGTGTTTTATTATTTATACTTTGAATGTTTTGGATCAGTATCTTAAAAACGAAAGGGATCCGGTCCGGCTTTGTTAATGGGTGATAGGGTGTGTCTCGGTATGTTTGGGTCATCATACTTCTGTGTTGGAGTTTTTTTTTCGTTGTAGTCATGAGTAGTATTAGTTTTACTGTTTTGTTGTGTTATAGACCGTCCTTCTCTTTGTTGCCTTCTTCTCTGTAATGATTCTCTATCAAGAAATCCAGATACACACAAGCCTAAACTTTTTAAATATCCCGCGTTTTCTAGGATATATTTAGCCATCTTTTTACTAATTAGTTCCACCCGTAGTGGCCGTCTTAATCCGTTTCTTCCTATCCGAGTAAGCTCTTCGATATAGCCAGTAAGGTCGACATTCAATGTATCTTGAAATGCAAATATTACTCTATCTTCAAGGTCTTTTTCTGTTTCTTTGTAATATTCATTCAGGCCGTGGATAACAATTATTTTAGAGGTATCGTTTGTGGAAGTGTCGTTCACATTTAGATGCATGTTTTTGTTCTGTAGCTCAGCTATTTCTGTTTTAAGTTTTACATTTTCTATCTCAAGTTTCCGTATTGTTTCGTTTATGTGAATAATATTGGTATTTGTTTTTGTTTGTTCAAGAGAAAGTTGTTCGGTTTTCTGGCTTATTTCTTGTTGCAGTTTTAGTACAGCTATATTTATTTCAGATTGAATTGTACTTCGTATTTTTGACAAGATAGATTGTTGTTGCAATTCTAATTTTCTATCTAAAAGTTGACTAATTTTGTCTAATGTAACCGGCTCTGTGTGTAATACGATGGGTGATGTAGTTGTAGAAGTGTCTTTATTTGTTAGTGGTGTGTCACATTTTCCTGTATCTCCCAGTATACTTTGGTCATCTTGTATTTGGTCGTCAATGGACATTATTGTGTCGTCAAGTTCCGGTGGAGATTGTCTCCTAACAGGCGTGTCGTCATTTCTAATCTGCCTTGTAGTAGTTTTGCACGATGGGCAGCTCCATGAGTTAATTAATTTACTTTTATTTTCTACATAATACGATGAGGTCATGTTGATGCATCGGTAGTGGTAAAGTTTTTGGCAAGTACTACATCTTAGCAATTCTCCGCGAGCTATTGAGTGTTTACATCCAGCACAATTCATTTTTGCGGGTATATGGTCAAAATGTTCCGTGCAATAATATTTGAGTTCGTCGCTTGTGTTGTACGTTACGTGGTGACTCACCTCAGCGAGCTCCGCGCGAGTTGTCGTAGGTCAGGGACACAGTTCGTTAGGATAATTTTTAAAATGTTTTCACTTATAACTTCTTGTTGGTTTACTGTTTCACTTTGCACTTTTCACCGCTAGTTAGGTTATTCAAATCTCTGCACTTTGATATATAGAACAACAGTAAACAGTAACTTTGGACAGGATTTTTGATTAAAAATCGAAGAGCAAAAAATTTATAATAGGAGTAAGATATCTCTGAGTGTGCCTGTATGAGTATGAAAGAAATAACGACCCACATATTTCTGACCCGTCAGCTGTTATATTTGTTGATACCCTTCAATAAATAAATTCTGCTAACAATAGCAGAACACAAGTTCGCACCGGCTTACAGCTTTATAGAAAGCTTATACTGCGGTAAAAAGATTTAAGTCACACAGTTCAATACTGACTGGTCAAGATATACATAGATATATATACAATGGTACGGCAACACATAAAACTGTATGAACGTTTCCAGTAAAACGTGACCTCACTATGCATAGGTTTCCCGTGCAATGATTGATCCACATTAACTGGTTTTGTCTAGCTTGATTTATTTTTAGAAACAGAGTAACGAGATGACGAGCAATGAAAAGTATGGAAGAAGAAGATATTTTGCGAGAACTTCAAATAGATTGGGGTAAGGACCATGATGATGATAGAGAAAATAATAGCCTAATCCATAAAACTAAGGAAGTATTCATTTTTTTTAAACTTTGCCCCGTACTTGGTAATTTCTCCTGTACCGTGGGTGCGTTTACAAACATTTAAACTCACATACACAAACAGCCAGATCCGGAACAACTATCTGTAGGCCATAAAAATATTTGTTTCGAGCGGGGATCGGACCTCCGACACGCAGCGCGGCAGTCGATCGCTCAACCACTGCGCCAACCGTGCCGTTAAGTCATGATGACGGAGTGAACGTTTGTTTCACTCCTTAGGTATATAATCCAACTAGCTAATGCCCGCGTCGCCCTCGTGGGGGTATAATTGTACCACAGGAACACACTATCGGGATAAAATGTATCTTATCTGTTAATCCAGGCTATAAACTATCTGTGTTCCAAATTTCATCCAAATCCGTTCAGTAGTTTTTGCGTGAAAGAGTAACAAACACCCATTCATCCATCCATACTCACAAACTTTCGCATTTATTATATTACAGTAGGATCTGTGAGAGAGTACCGGAATAGACCAAGAGGGCCCAGGGAAGGTTAATAGACATAATTATCCTCAAATGTGTCGAAGGACATTTTTTTTAATTATTTCCTCACATTATTTCAACAACACTTTTCAATCAAAAATCATAAAATCACTTCGAACTTAATTAACTAGAAATTACAAAAGTACAATAAAGTTTCTTTCACTAATAAATTCGTCCGCAAATTGAGTTAGCTCAACAGAACCTTATAATTATAAATCAAAAGTCATAAGGCATTGTTGGCTCAAGAAAATGTAGGGGAGACGGAACAATTCTCGGCTCTGCCAACTTCACGAATTTATCTTTCTTTCAATTTCAATGTTACTGCGAAGTTTGCTCTTGGTATTAATTGCCTATTGTCGAACTTGTAAGACACTGTAACGAAAATGTATAGAACAGACGAGGGACTTAATAAAAAGATTCCGATGATCGGATTTGCTGTAGCACTTTTAACCTTATTGGGAAGTGGTAAAGTTTAATATATGTTGAGTAGGGTTTTGGATCAGGGAGGGATAGAATTTGACGTTTATATATCAATATCTTCATTACGGAAGTGATCGAAATCGATCGGAGTGGGAAGTAAGTTGATCTAATATATATAACAGTTGAAACGCGATCCGTCACTAAATGACTCCTTGGTGGTTCGTGACCTGTTTGTTAGCCTTTTCCCAATTATATTTGTTTACGTGTTTGTCCTTTTGTCCTAGAATCTGAAGACAATATGTGCCGTCCACAAGCCCGTAATGAGCCAGGTGTGGTGAATTACGGCTCACTGCTCACTGCTTCTGTAGTGAGGTGGCTGTGTCCTAACAGGGGAAACGTTTGAGGTGCGTTATCCTCATACTATGTTATCATCTGCCTAGCCTTTTCCTAAACTATCTTGGGGACGGCTTCCAGTCTAACCAGATGCAGCTGAATACCAGCATTTTACATGGAGCGACTGCCTATCTGACCTCCACAACGCAGTTATTACTAGGTAGTACAATACCCCTTGGTAAGACTAGTTGTCAGACTTTCAGGCCACTGCCTGCTTAACAACTGTCAAAGATCTACAAATAACAGCCGCGACCAACAGCTTAACGTGTTTTCCGAGGCACGGAGGAAACTCGGTATGAAATGGGTGGACACTAAAGATCGATTCAAGTGGCTGTTATTATTTAGCCACGAGCTCCTCTAAGCACAGAACTGGGTAGTGTGGCAGAAAAAAGCGGAGGCCTATAACCAGCAGTGGGTGATTACGGGCTGATATAATTAGGATGGTGATGATGAAGCCATAAGACCGCAAAACAGAACACGTCATGAGGTTGACAGAATGCAAGTGAGAAAATAATAGTTCTTTTAGTGGGTTTTATGTCATCTTCTTTGAACCTGTTCGGGCACCTCCGACACACTGTCGCGTGACAGCGGGCGGCGGCAGGCGGCAAGAGGTGCGGCGTGCGGGACGCGGGCCATCGACTCGACTTCGCAACCGATCTACGACGGCGATACGCGCGCGCACTCCATACGTTTACCAACAGTCATTGTATTTTACTCTTCTATTATATTCATTTTATACTGTCCACTGGATTTTAAGTTTAGTCCTATTTACGTTCCTAACTGAACCCATAATTAAGTATTTTAACTTCGCAACACGATATTATATGCTTGTAAGTTTATTTTACCTGCGCCATAGTTTCTAAACTATGTCGGCGGTGAAGCAACTGCTTAGCTACAGCGTAGCAACCGGTTAGCTACGCCGTAGCAACCGGTCGGCTACGGCGTAGCAAACGTGTAGTTACATCAACAGAGTTTCGCATAGAATAACGATGGTTTTCGTAGATAACGTTTTGCCATACATAAGTTGAGCCATATTAACATTGTTCCCCAACAATGTATGGGTAAAATAATACGCTCTATAAACAGTACACGGGCGAAATAATAGTAGCTTAGGAGGTTGACAAGTGGTTTTAATTACAGATACTTAATTACATCTATGAAATTTGGCGATAAAATATTTTGCAAGGTATTATTATTAGACTAAAGACCTGCCTTTGTTTCGCACGTTTTAACGACAAACATTGAAATTACTTAATTATATTATTTAACTAATATAATTAAGTAATTTCTTTAATAAGTAATTTCTAACTTAATTAAATAATATAATTAAGTAATTTCAATGTTTGTCGTTTCAAAAAAGGAAGCGACTGTTGAGAAGATTTCGATAATTCTCTAAATAATGGTGAAGACTACTCCAAATTCCATTGAATTATTTAAAAGAACAATTTTGTCACATGTCAGTATTTTATCATTTGTTTAGATTCCATTCACGTTTTTTTAATACTAAATACTTCGGCATTTGGCTACAACTTGCCGCCTGATAACTAATAAGTTATATAATATAAATATATAACTTAAGTAGGTTATTATTGGGCATTCCACCCCACCTGCTGTTCCTACGGCTCACTCCGTTCGCTTTCGTCCCTCTCGGTGTGGTAGAATGCCCAGTAACATCCTACTATAACTAGCTCTTCATATCAACCACTTACCTCGATTAACAAAAGCAGATCTAAGGTTTAGTGAGCCGATGGAACGGAAGGTGGGGTAGAATGCCCAATAACATAAATGAAAATACTGGTTAAATTAAATTAAAATTTCGGATGTCTAGCGGCGGGAAATAGAATATGTGTGCACCAATGGGTATGCGCTATTTCTTACTTCTGTGGAGAGGCATAGTGACAATCTGTCCCAAGTTTTAGTCCCACCTGCCGTTCCTACGGCTCACTTCGTTCGCTTTCGTCACTCTCGGTGTGGTAGAATGCCCAATAATATCCTACTAACTTATATATTATATATTTTTATCCAAAACAAATAATATTTTCACATAATGTTCACCAAAATCACTGAACACCAATCAGCCTCTTCATACTACACAAATACGTCTACATAATATACAGGTTGTTGTTTTTCCCAACATCCCCTCCTCTCGCATGAATGAAACCCCTTCGAGCCATTTGAAAAATTAATTGCTTAGTTCAACATGAAACATAGCTTTCACTGCATTTGGTACTTGGCAGCCGTTGTCGATGGGTATTGATCGATGGCTCCAATAATATTTTATTGCATAAATTTTTGAGCACATGCTTTGGCTTTTTGTTGAATCAAAAATTAATGGATTGTACTTTTTAGGGTTTCGTACCCAAAGGGTCAAACAGGGCCCTATTACTGAGACGTCGCTGTCCGTCCGTCCGTCTGTCACCAGGCTGTATCTCATGAACCGTGATAGGTAGCCAGTTGAAATTTATACAGATTATGGATTTCGTTTAGTTTAGTTTATTTATTAATAATTATCAAAATTACATGTCAAGTTTAGCAATAAAATAAAATAACAGTACAAATCATTAAAGGAGCATAAAATACAAATTAGAATGAAAATACAAATTATAATAAATAAAGAGTTAATAAAAAAAAAAACTGTTGATGCTATAAGAACTAATACTAAAAACAGAACAAAATAAATATTTAAGGCGCCTCCCATACAAAAAAGTCATTTTTTTTGCTCGTTTTTATAAATGGTACGGAACTCTTCGTGCGCGAGTCCGACTCGCACTTGGACGATTTTTATGAAATATTAAGGTACTCGCTTAGAGTGGGTTTCGATTAATTGAACTGTTTGACTGAACCATTTATACATATATAACGGATTTTCGAGTGGTAGAGACACCTCCTATCACTTTTTATCCATAGTTTGTTGGTCCTCCATCATGTACGTGCGGGTGGTTGAAAAATAATACGTGCAAAATAATTCTCTTAATTTAATTACAATAATAATTTAACTTGAGTTTAGAGCCAAATGGATTTGTGCGTGTGCAATAGGTGACAGTCGCTTTCAAAATGCTTGCCACCGACGCCATGACACTTATTACCCCCACCCCATTCGGTGTTATCTGCTCTAAAAAAATGTTACTATTAATTACAATAAAAAGAATCGATTTCAACTTAAAAAAGTGTTACAATGAATCAACAAAATCATCGCGCGCCTAATTTTGTACATTTTTAGGGTTCCGTACCCAAGGGGTCAAACGGGACCCTATTACTGAGACTCCGCTGTCCGTCCGTCCGTCCATCTGTCCGTCCGTCCGTCTGTCACCAGGCTGTATCTCATGAACCGTGATAGGTAGCCAGTTGAATTTTCTACAGATTATGTATTTGTGTTGCCGCTATAACAACAGATACTAAAAACGGAATAAAATAAATTAATAATTTAAAAATTTAAAGGGGCTCCCACACAAAAAAAGTGTTTTTTTGTTCGCTTTTATAAATAATGGTACGGAAACCTTCGTGCGCGATTCTGACTCGCACGTGTTTTATTTATTTTTATTAAGCTTTGAAAAATGCCTGACGCGTACTGCTGCGTCCGCGGACACAGCGTGGTTATGTGAGGCACTACAAATCGCTGCCATGAGCCTACTGTCGCCTTGGTGAATAAACCGCGAGAGCTGCTACGCATGACATTTGCGACATCCTTTTTTCGACTGCCTCATTAGTCCAGTGGTTGCAAGCGCAACTGTGCTGAGCATGAGGTTCTGGGTTCGGTTGCCAGCTCGGGTAAAGTGTTATTGGGTTTTTCCACTAGAAAATTCTCAGTAGCAGCTATGAAATCAGGATTTACGTGCTCGGTGGATAGCAATAGGCTTGCCCCCTATTGCATGGGCCTTAATTATAATTGGCTAAATGTGGGTGTACTATTAGGTACTCGTCTGCCTAACCCTTCCGGGATTACAGGCGTGATGTTATGTTATGTTGTAAGTAAACATGTTGCGCCGACCTCAAGTGACATAAGACAAGGGCAGGAATAGAAGATGATTATAATTCCAGTAAGTAACGAAACATCAAGTTTTAGCAAGTAATTAAAATCTCAAGCCCGACGGGGAAGTTGCACTGTTGAAATAAATGAATTTGAATTTGACCAACCTTGGCAAGCACGGCTTAACCTTAAAGATCGATCCGTGCAGCTGTTATAATTTAGCCACGAGCTCCTCCTCAAGAACATCAACAAAATATGATTTACTTTTTCAAGTACTTGTTGTATTTCACTTTTTTTTTACACTTTACTTTTTCAAGTGTTGTACTATTATTATTTTAATTTATTAATGTGAATCATCATCATCATCAGCCTATAATGCTCCCACTGCTGGGACACAGGCCTCTTCTCTACGAGAGGGAATGGGCTGTAATCTACCACGCGGGCCCAGTGCGGGTTGGTAGATGTCACATGTCTTCGAATTTTTAGTTCTAGGACATGCCGGTTTCCTCACGATGTTTTCCTTCACCGTTTTTGAGGGCAGTGGTGATGAATTAAATTACACAAAGTAATGCGTCTGCCTGGGTTCGAACCCACGGCTTACTGCTCGTAAGTCGGGGCTGCCACCACTGGGCCACCGCTGCTCTCTATTATATTAATGTGAATATGAGGACTATTTGGGTCATATATTTTTTTCCTTACTTAGTCTTAGTGTAGTTACTTTGTCTGGCACTTTGAATACTTTATGCGGCCCACCCTAATGTCCTTTCTTTGGTATTGTTCGTCATGTCGTTGAGCTCCTTGATTTATAAGTCGAGCTACAGGATCACTGACAAATGCTTGCACTGACTGGACAGGTGCAGACAAATATGTGTGGTTCTTTCTTCAAAAGACCATCTCAGACGCTAATCTGCATGGTCCTCATATGACTTGAACCATGTCTGGACTTAAAAAGAGACAATATACTACCTACCTACCTTTGAGTTTTTTACGGCTGTGTCTCAGAGTAGTCAGGTACGAAACACCGGCCTCATATAGTTTTTAAAAAAAGTCGACGTGTAAAAGTGTTAAAACCTATTTATAAAAATAAACATAATTTCATTTCAACCATTCATATTTACGACCAAACAATTTATATGCCACCACCATCACGGCTCATTATCTCCCTATGATCTTCAAGGTTACCCCCTATCGATATTATGATAATAGCCCCCATACTCTTCAGTCTCCCATAAAAGTACGCCATAAAATCCTTCCCTAGTTTTATTGCAGAAATCTTTTTATTCTTCCCCATTATTGACGGTAAAGTTCCTCATAATTGGAGAATCTAGCGTTTTAGTATGTACTGTGCGCGGTAGTTTAAATGACACTTCGAAATTAAGACCGAAAGATGATACCAAACCTCAGTTAATAGCAAGCCTAGGATTATTTCTGTCACTGCCGTCCTACCGACAAACTACAAACGCGAGAGAGAGATGTCTCAAACAAAGCACATTCTAACTAATAAGCATTTATCATTTCATTATTGATTCGGGTCGAGAATCATTAATATAATTACCTACTTGAATTTGACGAGGATGCAAAACAAAACCTTGTGTATTTGTGAAACCTAACGTTGCAGGCACACAACGTTGGTAAATATTACCGTGTTGCACTGAATACAACAAACATGCAGAGAAACGAACATGGAGCACAAAGCGGGGTTTGTTTATTTCAGGCTGAAATAACTGAATATCGTGTAGAAGGTTTTTGACCAGATATACGAGCCGTGGATACGCGCCGTAAGCCGTGGGTTCGAACCCAAGCAGGCTCATTACTTTGTGTAATTTATTTCATCACCGGTGCTCTTAAAACGGTTAAGGGAAACATCGTGAGGAAACCGGCATCTCCTAGAACTAAAAATTCGAAGACATGTGATATCTACCAACCCGCACTGGGCCCGCGTGGTGGATTACAGCCCACTCCGTCCCATAGAGAGGAGGCCTGTGTCCCAGCAGTGTGAACATTATAGGCTGATGATGATATAATACAAGCTAATAATATGCAAGCTTAAGAATGGTACTTAGAAGTGATAGCCTAGTAGTGTGACCGTCGGACTGACAAGACATAGGTCCCGAGTTCGAATCCAAGATACGCACCTGTGATGTTTCACACATCACGTATAATTATCACTTGCTTCGAGGTAATGACGTCGATGAGATAAGTGGACGCTAAAATAATGGGTCTCTAACCGCTAAGAGCCATTGGAAGAGATCATGGCAAAGATGGCAAACTAAATTAGACTCTTAATGAAAAGACTAGCCCAGATTCATAGCACAAAACAACAAGTGTGTGGAAGAGGGAGGAAGATAGGGCAATGGGTCTGACAAACGTTTTTTACTTTACATTGCAAATAAATCTACAAAAAATTACGAGAAAACTGTGTTTTTACTTTTTTCGTAAAAAATGGCTGAGATATTTACGATCAAAGTGCGTATTTCCGAACGTTTTTAAAAACGCGAGCGGGCGATGACGTCACACCCCCGGTCATTCGACAATCGCGTACATCCCATTATTTTTTCAGTTTATATCTCCTCTAACTTTAGAAATTAGAGGGGGGGACACACGTTTTACCACTTTGGAAGTGTCTATCTTTTAAACAATTGACTTTAAAAAAAATATTTTAGGAACTTTAATGTCATTTTTAAAGACCTATCTATAGACACCCCGCACGTATAGGTTTGAAGGTTTTTTTTTTTAGTTTCAGTTCCGTGTGGGGAGGAGATATCCTTAATCTTTTTATTTATTATTTTTGTACAAAAATCATAATGCGGTTCACAGAATACATCTACCTGCCAGTGTAAGTAGTAGCTCTGTAGTCCTGATAGTTTTGGAATAAAGTGGCTGTGACATACGGACGGACAGACAGACAGACAGACATGAAGAAGCTATAAAGTTTCCGTTTTTTGCCATTCGGCTACGGAACCCTAAAAAGTACTGTATTGTGCCTAGGAGCTTCAATTCACAAAAACTTAAACAGTTAAAACACCTGATAAACTCTTTTGTAATGTGCCTGAGGACCCAAAAATGAGGAAAAAGTGGATGACAGCCGTATTTATTATTACTTTAAACAGCCGTATTATATTATTACTTTGAAATACAAGCAAAGTATAAGTAGGTACATAATAGGAAAAAGAAGATGATCGAAACAAAATGAAATGAGACGCGCCTAATTTAGTAGGGTCAACGCTTCGGACTGAGCGACGCGCCGTGTCGCGGTCGCGGGCTGAACAGGGGTGTGACGTATTAGTATGAGCGCGCGTAATCGCGGAAATTCAAAAAAGGACTTAAACTTCTCGTCGTAATAACTTCGGAAATACTGCATGTATTGAAGTAAAATAAAAATGAATGTAATGTACACGTTCTAAGCTCCGATTTTAGTTGTATTTGATACTAATATTTTGACCCTTTTGTGTTCCCCATTAAGGCTATTTATTTATTTTAATTTATTTATTTATCATCCATGGAAGACGAAGCTAAAAAAACAGATTAAAAAATAGTAGGCGAGACTGCCAGCCAATGACAAGTCGTCACTTATTAAATACAGAATGATAAAAAATATTGTGAACAATGAACAAAAACATAGGACAACGTCAAAGCTTAAATTAAATATACATATCTTACACATATCTTAATACTACCATTATGGACACTAAAAAGTAATGAGCTTATATTTAACCACATGATTACATACCTTCACATTATAAATCTTAATAATATTATTGTATATTATATAGTCGTAGTAGCTGGATCAAGGGCTTGATTCAGAAAGGAGTGCTTCTGGACACGGCGCGTGTTGTTAGGAGGTTCCTCTCTCAACAGCCTTGACCACCGGTAGCTTGGACCCTGTTCCCAATGCCGTTTTTGTGTTTAATGTTTTTTTTAATATACTTTTGGAAGAATATGTAAAATTGTAAATTATATGTTTAGAAATGAAAGAAGGAAATAAAAAAAAACGATACCTGATCTTAAACAAATATCTTTATACTAATATACAGTATGTTAGGTTAAACGAGGGACATATTGAGGGAGGGTATTCAGTATTCGATTCTCGTCCCAAATATGTAAAAAACCTATAACGTATATAGAAGAATTTTTAATGTTTTGTTTAGTGCCTAGTAATTTTGGGCTGTCCTAAGCCAGGTAAGTTTAAAGTATGAAGGGAAAATGGATTATACCTAAGAGTCATTGACCCGCTCACATGTTCTGCGATAGTATTAAGTCGCTAGCGCAAGGGTGTATGCACGTTGCGTGACATTTGCGAAAAATTTTGCATGGTTCTGTCTGTTATTTATCAGTGTTTTTTTTTTTGTTTATATTTTTATTAGAATCATGTTAGCATGTACTATTATGGGTTTGAATATGTCCCTCGTTTAAACTAACATACTTTAGATAACCCTAAACATACACCTTTACAACAAACAAAACTTAAATTACTTACTTACAACAACAACAAAATTACTTAATTTACAAGGACAAACACAAATCAGTTTGCGCGCAGGGCCAGATCGTGGCTCGTATGCACTTAATTAGTACGGTTTAAATTGCTCGCCAGCCAAATAAAGCAATTTGAACGACAACGCGGGCGTGAAATACGGCCCTGTTTGAACGCGAGTATTACACTTCAGTGAGTTTTGTTGACGGGTATACAGGGTGTAACGGAAAGGGTATATGTATACTTAAGGGTGTGCTACAGACCATCAAACTGAACATGTTTTTTTTGGGACAAACATCGTAATAGCGAAAAAATTTCAGCACCCTACATTTGGGTCGAATAAGTATTGAAATTTTGTATGGGGCAGCAGATTATTTTTTCGCTATTACAATGTGATGATGTGAAGATGGTGTACCATCTGACGTCACAATATAGATAAATAGAGTAGAGAGTAACATAGAGTTTTAGAGAGTAACTAACACTTATTATTGTCAGAATTTGTGAAGAGTTAGACAATGGTGTTTTTTCGCTATGTTTCCACATTTATTGTGTGAACCGCCAGTCTATGGAATTCGCGTTGTGCATAGCACCTGTGTGAGTACTATGTACTGTAAAGCCACCATTTACTGAGTACCTATATCTTTCATAGACGCGAATTTACCTTGGTGGTTGAGTGAATGTCATGCTCACTTAAATGTCACGCTGATGGTGGCGGGTGTGTCGGGTCATTTAGTTCGCTTCAAAATGGTTGAGTTGAGTGATGGCTGATACATGTGTCATGTTCGTGAACGGGCGCTGTCAGTTGTGACTGGTCATCTCTTAGCTGCCACGGTTTATTTTAATTACTTTATTTTTGAATTATTGATTAAATCTTTTACTCTAGACGCTCTTAATTTGCCCGTGTTTCTACATCGTTCTCACATATTTGTAATGACTCGGTTTCTTCTAGGCAAGCGTGCTCCAGTCCAGGCCGCATCATCGCTTCACATCAGGCGAGTAGCGGGCAAACGCAAATACACTCGACATCATACGTGTTACCTAACAATTTCTATGTTGTGTTAAGTCTTTTTGCATAATCCCCATCCGTTCACCAACAGTCCTCTCCATCATAAAGCCACTTACTCAACAATCCAAACTTTTTACTTACAAAAACACACACAGGGCTAAGCCGAAACACAAACGAAAGGTACATTAACCTGCACGTTACAACCACATGGCGTAACAAGCCGTTGTCCGGTAAATACCGGTTTTTACCAGATTAAGCCGCTACAAGTCGGATATGCAAACTAGGTTATATGAGAATTTACCGCTGTAGTATGCAAACGCGTAGTTCCTGGGTTTTTAGAGTGTTTCGTATATTATAAAATTGTTAGTGAGAGTTTTTGGAATTGTTCTTTTTTTGGCGAGGAAATAAAAATATTAAAGCGGAATTGTTTGCGTCGAGTTGGACGGCGTGGGGTATAATCGGTGGACATAATGTTTATGTTTATGAGCTGGTTTGTTTCATGATGTGGTTTTAAATGTGTCTCTCCTTAGTATTTCTGACTTTTATAGTACAAGGACTTTAACAGGAGCCTTCTTTATGACATTTGAATTAACATAGTGCATTAGTTCAAAGTCAAAGTCAAAGTCAAAGCATTTATTTCAATTAGACCATAACAGGCACTTTTGAAAGTCAAAAAAAAACAAAATAAAACGCGAAGCTACAGTCCCAGTCACAAGGCATAATAACTTGTGAAAGTACTGTAGTTGCCCATTCCGTAGCGTAGATCTCTATGGAGAAGAACGGGCAAGAAACTCCATGGACACTCTTTTAAATCAAAATATGTTACAAAA
This sequence comes from Cerastis leucographa, assembly GCA_963082945.1. Lineage (NCBI taxonomy): Eukaryota > Metazoa > Arthropoda > Insecta > Lepidoptera > Noctuidae > Cerastis > Cerastis leucographa. The sequence goes on from OY720354.1 coordinate 18,592,194, forward strand.
TCTTGGTTACATCATTCATGTTAAGAATTACAAATATGTGAGAACAATGTAGAAATACGGGCAAATTAAGAGCGTCCAGAGTAAAAGATGAAATCAGTAATTCAAAAATAAAGTAATTAAAATAAACCGTGGCAGCTAAATGGGTGGGAATTTTATCATTATCCTATTTACTAAGCTTGGCAAATAACGTACCCTACGTTATTCACAGGTACGTTATTGTTATAAGGAGCAAAAAATCTATAGATGCAAAATTAATTTCGGTCCAAAGATGTCAACACAGCACACTGTTCATAAATAATGCATGACAGCTAAAAAGGTTCATCTATCGACCATATTAAAGGAGATGTTTCATTTTTGTATGAGACTCCGGCCATGACCTGTACCTTTCAGGAAAGGTGGGAAACAATCCACTGAACAGAATAAAGTAACATTTTTTAAATAGTAATAGGCGGTTTAAATGTACATAATAAAAATTAAAAATGTTTGACGTTTGTCGCGAGAGTTATGACAGCCATGACAGGTTGTAGAGATGACGTTTACATAACCTAGAAATTGCTATTTGATTTGATAATAATTGTTTATCAGAACTGATTTTTTTCGATGCTTTCGTATTTGTTTTGTTCTCTGTTTTCATAAAACGTTAGACAATACGAGACTGACTGACGGACACTGATGGGTTTTGTCACTTGTCAGAACAAAATGTCACTTTGAATTTTTCGTTCAGAAGTACACTCCAAAAAAGTAGTACCTATTATATAGTTTTTAACGATGAAATCACCACACTTGCTTATAATTAGTTGAAAATTATGTCTAAGAGAACCATAAATAATAATAACTAATTACAAAAACACATACTTTTCATAATTTAACGTCGATGTGATATTATGATTTTGTGTGACATGATTTCAGAACGAAAGCAAAATGCTAACTGGAAGACGCCATGTTGAATAGAATGGGGCAATAATCGAAAAACTATTACTTTTTGTGCACAGCAAATCAGGCTTAAATTCACGAAAGAATATTTTTCCTAAGTTCGTGGTATTTTTTCCTCTTTTTCAATAAAATGTACATCTTATGGCCGAAAATTAAACATCTTCTTTGAGAGTAAAAAAATTAATTTGACCCTTTGTCTTCGTTGCTTTTATCTGCTTCTATAGTTCCTCTTTCTATGTAAGTTCAGTCAGAAACAAAAAAATTGACACACACATATACAAAAACAGAGGGTTCCATAAATTAGTGTAAAAACATAGGCAGTGTGCATTTAAAAGCAATGCTCAATGAAACGAATTAATTATCGCTATCAAAGCTAATTTAACCACGTTTTAATTATATGTACCTACTATTTATTGATTGCTTTTGGAATGATTGTGTACGCTATTTGATTGGTTCTAATAATCTGTTGGAGTGTTAACATATTTACATATAAAAAAAAATGGAGCTTGATAAATTTTAGTGTCGTACTAAGCTCAGATTAAAACGAGGTGAAATTACAGACTTAGGTAAGGTGGTTCTCACATGACTCCGCCCGTCAATCGTTGTAGGTTGAAAAAAATTGGTTTCCCAGACTCTGGTAAATTGGCAAAAAACGAGTCGCCTTAAAAGTACATGCAATTTGTGAGTACATCTTTTGTTTTTGTGTGCAATAAAGAATAACATTTTTATTTTTATTCTTACTAAAAAAAATACTTCTTGAATCATTAGAACTTGAGTGATCTCAAAGTTATGGAACTGTCAAACTAATTCGAGGAAATACAAATTCATAGTTAACAACTCCATCAAAATTGCAAAAATAAACTGAAAGATGAGTATTACATTCAATTTTCGTTATCATTTTGATGAAAATCTCGTTTCACCCCTTAGTTACTCGGGGTCATATAAAATTTTTGACGAACTCCAACGGACTTTAGTTCTTTTAAATTGGATTTCACTTCAAAGGGTTGGTTCTTGTATTTTTTCTTATTTTCAAATTCCCGTGGTATAAGTACAGTTGGTTCGAGCGAACCAATTTCGGCGAAATAACTTTTTTTCGGAAATAAATAATGTATTCCAATTTTATTAGGTCTTTTATTTGAATAACAAAGTTTTAATCTAAATTGTATTTATCGGTTTTAGTTTTCGGTTACTTTGGAGGGGTGAATTGAATTTACATTAACCTTGTAAAAAATCTTAACAAGTAGAAAATTTTAATATTGGTTAGTTAGCATTTAACTGAAATAAGTACGAAATCAACCGATCTTACTTACAACGTCTCCTTTTTTTCATTCTTTTCTTTATTTAAAACGTTTTCCCATACTAGAATTTTATTTTTCCTGTATCGTAGGTGTGTTTACAAACATTTAAACTCACATATACAAACAGTCAGACGCAGAACAACTACCTGTAGGCCATACAAATGTTTGTTCCGTGCGGGAATTGAACCCGCGACATGCACCGCAGCAGCCAATGGCTCAGAAACTGCGCCAACCATGCCGACACAAGAGGAAAGGCTTAGTCCATACAAACGCATTCCCCTGTTTTCTTCCAGGAAAATAAAACTAGAGCATAATTTTTTAGCCTATGTCCTTCCCCAGGTTAAAATCTATCTTCTTGCCAAATTTCATTAAGATCCGATCAGCCGTATAGTCGTGAAAAGGTAACAAACAAACAAACATACAAACAAACAAACATACAAACAAACAAACAAACAGAGTGACATTCGCATTTATAATATTAGTATGGAAGTATGGATATGGATATTATAAAGCTGAAGAGTTTGTTTGTTTGCTTGAACGCGCTAATCTCTGAAAGTTCTAGTCCGATTTGAAAAATTCTTTCAGGAAGGCTATATATGATCACGCTACGACCAATAGGAGCGGAGCAGCAGTGAAAGATGTTGCAAAAACGGGGAAAATGTGACGCAGACGAAGTTGCGCGGGACAGCTAGTATTATAATAGGTTGAAACGAAACCTTCACGAACCTGTCAACCAAGCATTCTTTACATCAAATTCAGTAATACGCCAAAATTATTGCTACCAACTTAACAAACTTTGTTCGGTAAAACAATAAAAACCATTAATTTAAAACGACTGAAACATTTTAAAATCACAATTACGGAGCCAAATAAAGGCAATTTGTATTCTGGAGCGGTACGTGTAGCGGGTTCGATTCCCGTGCAAAGCAAACTCTTACCAATTCAGTGCCGGCACCCGGTTTATTGTTGCTTTTTTTGTCTGTTTGTTCTGACTCGAAACTGTAGAGTGACCAAGGGAAGAAAATTATTTAGGATAGAAATCTTTTCCATCTGGAGTACTTTGTTGACAGTGGCGAGTTTAAATGCTGTTTGACATAACATTGCAAAACAAGTATTTCATTTCGTGTGGCTGATAATTTAGATGGCCTGATGGAAACTGGGCATTTCATAAGCAGGGTTTTCTATTGGAGCCTATCAGCCTACGCATCAAAGCCACCCCCATGTCATGGAAATGTCAACTGGACGCCATCAAGTGCTGCCGACATGCGAGATGACTTTTTTTCGCATTTTATGTAGGTATTTTAATGTTAACATTGCACAGACTTTACTTTACAAATAGAAATTCACCACGTCTCACAGAGGCAAAAACTGTTAGCCGAGAATATCCACTGAAACTCTTTCACGTAGTCACCCTACTCAGTAGCTTGATTTTATTCAGGCTTGTTTTGTCCTATCCGGTTTAAATCCAGTCTGCTTAGTAAATAAGGCATATATTACTGTAGCATTTTGCTGGCCATTTGTTTTTATATTATAAAAAAAAAACATGTGTTTGAATTTAATGTATGGATACGGTATACGGTCATCATCATCTGCATAACCTTTTCCTAGACTATCTTGGGGTCAGCTTCCAGTCTAACAAGATGCAGCTGAGTACCAGTATTTTACATGAAACGACTGTATATCTGACCTCCACAACCTGGTAACTGGGTAATACGATACCTCTTGGTAAGACTGGATGTCAGAGTATACGGTATACGGTATGTGTATAAAATATAAATCGATATTTCTATATTCAAGATAAATGTTAGACAAAATCCTTTCGGCATAAAAACTTTCAACGCGATGTGAACTGCAACAAAATCCGTTTAATAATTTAGTTGTACAACGCTGAACTCTATTACCTAGAACAACATGAATGGCGACTTTGAATTATCCATAAGACTTAAAAGTATTTTGAAGATACACTTTCTATTCTTATTTATTTAATAATTTATGTACACACTAAATACAGAAAAGAAGAAAGGAAAAGTATATAGGTACAAAGGTGATGCTTATTTCGAAAGAAATCTTCCAGCATATCTGCGAAAGAATATAATAAAAAAAGAGATGTAGACAAAGTGTGTAAAAAAAGAAGAAAAAATGGAATACGTAAAACATAAAGCAAATAACTATTTCAAATATCAAGTAGAATTTAAGAACATAATAACTTACGTTTATAACACATTTGCTCGTAAAGGGTCTCTTATTGCACCAAGTTCAGTATCGTAATGTATCTCATTACGCACTAGTGCGGTAATGTAAAGTAAAACGCACGGCTTATCATAATGCCCCGTCTAAAACGAACGGTACTTTTTTAAATCTTAGCAAAGAGTTTTTATGTCAGAAAAGTGGTCAACATTTTATGAATAAAATTAACTTGGGAGATAAAATATAATAAATAAACATTTAATTCTTTAATTTAATCAATTTTGACCATAAATTACAACCATTTATCTGTAACAAAACACAAAAATATTAATTTACTTTATTAGTAATACTGGCTGTTTCAGTGCCCTTGCCTTAAAAAAAAAAGCGCAAATGCGCGCGCATCGCTAATTTCATAATTTGTGAACAAGTAAAAATTATTCCGCGCGCTTTTTCTTTTCGCTGTTTTGTTTTTATTTGAAAATGACGTCCAATTTTTATTTATTTCCTCGCAAATATGTTATAAAACGTAGCAATATCGCCACGACTGTAATTTTCAACTTACCGCACTTATATCATAATGTACTATTACATACAAAGACAAAAAATATAACAATAGTATAAATACAATAAAATAAATACCAAGTTATTTCACATCTATTCTTTATTTTCCTTATACCTACCCCGCAGGCAGCAGACTCTATGCAGTGAGAAAATATCTCACAGCATCTTCCTTTTTTCTAAAATAAACATAAAATTAAATACAACACGGAGCGGAAAATAAGGCTTGGTTCCCATGTGCACTGTTTTCTTACAATCTCAGCGGGCACCGTTCATAAATCGATTAAAATGAAAACTTCCTTCCTCTCTTATTAGATACTTATATTATTTATGACATCGTAAATCACTCTTCAGAACCTGTTAGAATTTTTCCGCGTACTTTAGGTACTTGATGCTTTTACTTGGGTTATTCTTTCAGAAAATTCTCGAAGTTTTTTTTTCGTTTGTTTTTGTTTTGCAGAATTGAACAGTATTGAGAGCTGTATGTGTGGAAATATACATATAGAGCGGAGTAGATGTTAGTTTGTTTAAGAAATATTTTTAAAGTAGATTCATAGGTTTTCTATTCAGTAAAAAAAATGTATAATACCTAGTAAAATACTTTGAATTTAAATTCATACCGTTCTTAGCTCATAATCAGTGATGAGATAATCGGATGCATATTTACCTAAAGTTCATTTTTGGTTAGGAAATTATGGAAGCGGCTTCTTAAAACATATTTTTTTAAATATAAATCCCGGGATTCCAGAAAATTCGGGAATGAGAAACTAGTCTGTAACATGGTGAAGAAACGTCGTCTTTATCATATGGTATTTATTTAAAAAAAAAAACAGGGGGATTACATAATTATTAATGTGTATTTACTTGAAGTTAATTTTAAGGTCCCCATCAATTTATGACTATGTTAAGTGTAAGAGGAATAGTAGGTAGTAGGTGCTAATTAAAAAAAAAATACAATTTTACTTTATTGCACATAAGTTCACGATTTAAAACATACTAAGTACTATAAATATTCTTTATTGAAGTGTCCAAAGGTGAAAACGGTGGTGGTTAACGATGATTTCAAGATACTATTTTAATAAATTGAATGAAATTAAGAGTTAGAATTAGTTTTTTGTTGATGGTAATAAAATTGTATAAGACTTTCAGCTCGAAATAAAATCCAAACCATAAAAAAAGCTTTTAACATCCCCTCAGATTTAAGTACTGAATAAAAAATGGCCAACACAGCGGGGATTATTAATTAAGCTGCATTTCCAAAGGGACTTATCGTGGGCTGCCATCCTTTGAACAGCATGCCGTAATGACGTTGCTGATCGCCAGGCTTGACTACTGACTACAGAGAGAATGGGCTGTGTTGTGATAATATACCGGATTATTTTATCCATACATACAAATACAAATAAATAAAATTGAAGTGTCTGTTTGAATTATTAAAATAACCTTTTTATATACAGTACACATACCAAAATATTTTTTTTTTAATTTTTGTCTGTTTGTCTGGCTGTTTGTTCCGCCTAATCTCTGGAACGGCTGGATCAATTTTGAAGGGGCTTTCACTGGTAGATAGCTGATGTAATAAGGAGTAACTAAGGTTACTTATATTTTAGAAAAATAAGTTGTTATAACAATAAAAGGGAAAAAATGCAAAAACGAAAAATAAACTAAATAACTTTTTTGTTAAATTCCACGCAGACGAAGTCGCGGTCACAGCTAGTGCCTAAATAATATACAGCTATGAAACCGGGTTGAATCTATGAAAATCCTGTTTAGATCATCATCTGCTTAGCGTTTTTCCAGCTATGTTGGGGTCGGTTTCCAGTCTAACCTAGCAGCTGAATTCTAGAATTTTCCGGAACATCCTATTTAGATGTAGGCTAACAACAATATTTACCCATCGACGGTTGGAAGGCTAATTGGTCTAAGCGACATTTTTTTGCAATATAGAGTATAATTCTAATCGGAATCAGCAAATTATTCTCCGTCGTTTAAGTCAGTTTTCAAATTATTTTGACTACTTTTTTGGCGCTTAGGACCCACAGCAATACAGGCCTCATTTCTAAGCTCATTGATCTATACGACACAATATTAGACAAATTTCAGGACTCGATGACTTAGAATATTTTGATTTTTCGAATTTTTATAACGTTGTCGATTAAGGCATTTCGCTTTTTCGCCATGGTTGTGGTTTTGTGTATTCAACCAAAACAATAAGCCATGTCGTTTGGATTTCATTAAAAACCGTGTCGCTTGAACCATTTTGCAGTAAGTTCTTAATTAACTATGGACCAATGAAATCTTGAATTTCTTCACTTTTTTTTATGTGTGTCTGAAAAAAACACTTTTCTAAAAAAAATACTAGATAATAAAATTTGGATAAATTTTATAGCATACCAACCTCAAAAATAATCTTATGGATGTTGCTGAATAATGATGGCCTAAGCATCAATATCTACAAAAATCTGATAAGGGAGTTTCTGCCTGCATTCCCTCTAATGGGCATCTGTATCAAACTACTTCACTCTTTTGCTACACCATCACGTTGCTTAGGATCATTGGCGCTAAGTTAATTATTTCTCTCGTATGATTTTATTCTAAGTCGAAGCTTTCGGCTGAAATGATGATGATGACATGACTAAAACTAAAAGACGATTCTCCGGAATATAGGTGTTTGTCTCTTTTCGTATTTATTAATTATTTGTCCACATTAACATCATCATCCTGTGCTTGGCTATCAGGGGTGTTGCACCGATTCCACGTGATATGGGACTCACGTAGGAACGGTGCAATACCCCTGATAGCCGTCACGTTATCATTCACACCGATTTCTCTTATATCATTCCTTTGGGCCAGTTACTCTCAGCTGTTTTATTTACGGTAAGCATTTGAACTATTTTACCTTACTCAAAAAATAACTAATGATGCATTTTTGGGCTAACCAACTAACAATAATAATTGTCGCCATTACTAACAGTCTTATTACAATTCAGCACAACAGCTTAGTTTATAGCTTGCTTTAATTAAACAGAGCTGTCCAAGCGCTCAAGCAGCTTGACAGCGCTGTCGGCTCACAGTCTAATATCTAACTGAAATTGTCACTGGTTGTCGGCGACGACTTTGTAAATGCTTGATTAATATAATGGTGCACTTGCAAATAAATAATGTAGGTACTATGACTGCAAAGCATGAAAAGCCTTTGGTATCAGCAACATCGATGTTGGGATAACCAATTCATGATTCCTGGAATACGGAATTTCTGATATCTTAAGAGTCTCAATGGCTTTGCAATGTGGCTGGTTTATTGAAAACACGGAAAATAATAATTTGGTAAGACAACATCTTGCTTGTTGTTGTGGTTGCTTGTTGATTGTTCTACAACATTTTGTTTGAGCTCTGTTTAAATACTGAGATTAAGCTACAACAAAATAAGTAAATACAAAAAAAAAAAAACAACCAACAAAGCCATTAACAACTAACAATTCCCATACAACACCATTTATAAAACCAACAATTACCCAAAACCCTGCACCACCTAATCGCGGTCAAACCGACCGTCCCAACAAATATGTTCGCGAAAAAACGTCGCTACACGGCTCTGAAAAAAGTCCAAAAGCGATTTGTCACGCGTCCGGTGGCCTGGCATCCATCACAGGATAGACCCCGAATTATTATTCTTTATACGCCGTAATGACGCACCTGGGTTCCTCGTCGTCAATCTCGATGATCAATGACGCGTTTTGACGCTCCATTGAGGGTGGATTAACGTGGTTTTCACTTGCAGGGTTGAAAAAACACATACACAGAATATTTTGTAGAAATATAGATAATTTATTGTGCTCCAAAATTGTTATTGTACAGGAAGAAAAGGAATAAATAGATGGGTGAATTTTGTTTTCTGAATGTACCAACTTAAATGTAGTGTTAAAGAAAATTAATGCAGTTTCTGGCTACCGCTCATGGGAGAAAGGTTTGAGTTTATGAGTAGAAAAACGTATGACCTGGGTTCTTCTTAATCAATATCGATGTTCATTTATGTGTTTTGATGCTCCATTGGGGGTGGATTGAAATAAAATGATGTTTTTTTGCAAATAGGTTCTTACAAACACTTTTACGCGTCGTCTTTTTTTGAAAACTTCATGAGGCCGGTGTTTCGTACCTGACTACTCTGAGAAGAAACAGCCGAAACAAACTCAGAGTTCACAGTCTCTTTTAAGGTCCAGACATAATCTGTGCCAACTCACGTGTGGACTATGCAGATAAGTGTGTGTGGTGACATTTTAATGCAAAATATTAAATGTCACCACAATTCAAATAAAATACGTAAGAAAAAAAAACAAAGTAAATATTCGTGTCAAAATCATTGAATGTTACAAATAAATAAATAATAAGGGATAATCCTATTTTTTTTTCTTTGTCCGTCGGGTAGTTTATTGAAAAGTATTGGACACGTATTTTTTCTTTTTTCACGTGGTCATAAAATTACGGAGATATATTGAGTTGAAAGGGCGCATGACGTCACATGTAGGTAAGTTTTATACCTACTTGTACCGTAGTTAGCCCCCACTCTACAACTTTAATGAGTTCTAACTAAGTAATTTTTTGATATTTTGATAAAACAAAAAATACGTGTCTCATATTTTTGTATTACCTGTCTGACGGACAAAATAGAATGTCGTTTTCTTTACCCAGTCCGATCCCCTATTAACATAGTCTCTTTTAAGCTCCAGACATAATCTTCGTCAACTTGATTAACGTGGTTTGCACTTTTCGAGTTGAAATAACTATTTCGATAAACTATTTGTTTAGAGAATGCTGCAGCGGCTTGCTTGTGGTCCGAAATTGTTACACAGTTTGTACAAAAGTATAGAGACGGCTAGGTGGGTGAAATGTAATTTTTATGTAGGTACCTACTAGTATGCTGTTTAATGTTATAAAGATGTAGGACTTTTTTTTTTTTAACGGATGGGTAATCATCAAACGACTTCTCCCGCTCTGGGCAGAGCGGGAGGGAGTGTCAGACTTGTACTGACTAAAACCCATCCATGTTCCTTCTTCGCCCTTTGTGTTTCAGGGCCGCGGTATCTCTTTCGAACAACCCGCAGCCCAAGATGTAGGACTTAGGTAATCACTTTGTTATGAATGAAGTAGTGGAAAGTTTGCAATCCCATCCCGTCAGGATGGGAAACAGTTTACTTACGGACGGCATATCCAATCTATCTCAGGTTTCAGATTGCAATTCCCCAATTGAATTAGGTTTTCGTGAAAACTTTATGTTTACACGACGTAAGAAAAGTTTACTTTTTTAACTATTCTTACATCATCATCATCATCATTAGCCTATAATGTTCCCACTGCTGGGACGCAGGCCTCCTCTCCTTATGAGAGGGAATGGGCTGTAATCCACCCCGCGGGAATTTGTTGTTATCCCACTAATATTATAAATGCGAAAGTTTGTGAGGATGGATGGATGGATGGATGTTTGTTACTCTTTCACGCAAAAACTACTGAATGGATTTGGATGAAATTTGGCACACGGGTAGTTTATAATCTGGATTAACACATAGGATACTTTTAATCCCGATAGTATGTTTCCGTGGGACAATTATCGATATCCACGCCGCGGGCATAAGCTAGTTCTTACATAAAACGACTTAATTCTTGAGTCAGAAAAAACTAATATCAATTATAACAACGTATAAACCTGGATAAAACCTCATAAACGGGGGAGGATTCCACCACATTTTACAAACTTTTCCTTAGCAGCTGTAATATGAAAACCAATAACACCTTGCGGTGGAAACTTTCATAAAAATATGTGAAAAGTATTATATTGTCGCTTACCTACTCGTTTAATAAAAGTTTTATAAATGAACTAGCTGTTATCCGCGACTTCGTACGCGTAAGGTTCGCGATTTGCTCAGAATAAGTTTTTTAGTCAGAGATTCCAATTTTTATGTCCTTCCCCAGGTTTAAATCTATCTTCTTGCCAAATTCCATTACGATCCGATCAGCCGTTTAGTCGTGAAAAAGTAACAAACAAACAGAGTGACGTTCGCATTTATAATATTAGTATCGAAGAACGTCGACGAAGAAAAAGTATATAGTAAGTAAATATCGTAACAGCTAGCGTTTAAAAAATAAGTTTATCAGTATGTAGGTAATCTTAAATATTAAGCAAAAAACCGGCCAAGTGCGAGTCGGACTCGGGCACGAAGGGTTCCGTAGCATTATTTATAAAAACGAGCAAAAAATTTTTTGTATCTGAGCCGCCTTAAATATTTATTTTATTCTGTTTTCATTTGTTGTTATAACGGCAACTGGCTAACTATCACGGTTTGTGAGATACAGTCTGGTGACAGACGGACAGACGGATGGACAGCGAAGTCTCAGTAATAGGGTCCTGTTTGACCCTTTGGGTACGGAACCCTAAAATACTACTGTCCTACACATTATTGTTAGAGCTCCCATTCAATGCTCTGTGCGACCAATCACAAGCTACATTTCAAGCCAATTATTTTCATATTAATCTTGAAACTAATTTCTTTCAGCAACTTTCCTTCTACCAGTGTATCAGTGATATTAGTAGCCTGATGACTTTTTGACGATGGTATAGCATGGCCTTAATGAAACACATTATACACCCCCATTATTGGCAGTTACCTATTAGGGACGATTGTTTGGAGAAAATTATAGTTCTAATAAAGAGCATGATTTTTAAAGAACGCTGATTACCTGCTTTTAAAACTTCATTAAACTAAGTCTTATAATTTACTTTTGTAGATATTTAACTTTTGTATAAAATCCGTAGAAAGACTTATAATAAGTCAGCAAAATTGAAAATACGTCCGAGCCTGTCTAAGATTTTTTGGAGTATCTACGTTAAGTGCGATGGTATGTAAGCGACGATAGTTTGATGTAGGAGATGATTTTGTAAAGAGCTTTTTCAAACAGACATATCAATTCGGTATGTGAATCCAGCTTTAGTAATTACCATTGTTTAATTACTGTTATCAACACAAGGAGAAGTAAGTAAAGCGGTTTTTTTAGAGGCGATTTTGTAAGTGAAATAAACTGATTATCAAATGAAATGATTATAATGAAGAAATAATGATTATTTTTGCAAATAGGTTCTTACAAAAACTTTTTTAAACGTCGTCTTTTTTTTAACTAGATGAGGCTGGTGTTTCGTTTCTGACTACTCTCAGAAGAAACAGCTGAAACAAACTCAGAGGCCACAGTCTCTTTTAAGTTCGAGACATAATCTTGGCCAACTCACATTAGGACTATGCTGATAAGTGTCTGAGATGATCTTTTGAAGAAAGAACCACACAGATTTGAGTGGATCTGTCCAGTCAGTGCAAGCATTTGTCAGTTATCGTGTAGCTCGACTCATAACTCAAGGAGTTCTACGACACGACGAACAATATCAAAGAAAGGAAATTGTGTAGCTCGCTTCATCATCATCAGCCTATAATGTTCCCACTGCTGGGACACAGGCCTCCTCTCAGTGTGAGGGAGTGGGAGTGGGCGGACCCAGTGCGGGTTGGTAGATCTCACATGTCTTCGATTTTTTACTTCTAGGTCATGCCGGTTTCCTCACGATGTTTTCCTTCACCGTTTTTAAGAGCAGCGGCGATGAAATAAATTACACAAAGTAATGCGACTGCCTGGGTTCGTACCCACGGCTTGTTGCTCGTAAGTCGGGGCTACCACTACTGGGCCACCGCTGCTCTCAAAGTAGCTCGCTTATTGTAATCAAACTGCCAGACCATCGTTCGTAAAATCAAAGAGAAGAAAAAAAAAGAACAGTGCAATAAAGCCAGTTCCATTGTCTTTAAAACTGTTTTTCTGTCAGTCTAAAATCGTCTGTTCCCGACATGACTAACGTATTATTATCGACAACCAATCAATCCCACACAGATAATTCAGTAATTAAACATAAATGATTAAAGAGTCGATTAAATATCATAATTTTGAGTGTACGAGGGTTACACTCAAAATTATGATATAATTTGAATTATGTCAGTAAATACATGCTGTTACTTCCATATTGATTGGAGAAGATTGAAATTTTGATATAATGTGAAATGGGAATGACGGTTGTAAATTACGGAATTTAATTATATTAGCGATACTAAATGCTTATAACAGGGGTGTGTTGGAAGGTGCGGTTCCTTTAATAGCGTTTAGGGGAATAGACTTTTAATATCATCATCATCAGCCTATAATGTTCCCACTGCTGGGACACAGGCCTCCTCTCTATGAGAGGGAGTGGGCCGTAATCCACCACGCGGGCCCAGTGCGGATTGGTAGATATCACATGTTTTTCGAATTTTTAGTTCTAGGACATGCCGGTTTCCTCACGATGTTTTCCTTCACCGTTTTTGAGGGCAGCGGTGATGAAATAAATTACACAAAGTAATGCGCCTGTCTGGGATCGAACTCACGGCTTACTATTCGTAAGTCGGGGCTGCCACCACTGGGCCACCGCTGCACTCAACGTTTAATAATAATTCTAATTTCGCTAGCACATCCATAAGACTGGCCTTCAAGGAGACAATATCCTTCAGAAGGCTCGTTACGTCAACATGGTCGAAGGTGACGGGAGGAAGCTCGTTTAGATCCTTCGCCACAAACGTCGGCACGTCGTCAGGGTTTAAATATTGACTGGCTCGTTGGTCTAATATTCGTAAGCGTGACTGCTAAGCATGAGGTCTTGGGTTCGATTCTCGGTTCGGGCAAAGTGTGTTTGGTTTTTCCATACGAATTTTTCAGTAGCGGTCACTGAATCTGCATTTGTACTCGGTGGCTGGCAATAAGCTCGCCCCCTATTACATGGGAGTTTAACATAACTGGCGAAATGTGTGTGCACTATTGGGTACACCTCTGACTAACCTTTCGGGAATTGCAGCCGTGATGTTATATATGTAAGTTTACTTATTTACATATTTGCTTAACTTAAAAACGTGTTGTGCTCTAAATAAATTGAATGTAAACATCATTCTATCATGTTCGAAATACTGTCAGAGATCGATATTTTAATTTGGTCTAGCAGTAACCGCAAATCTTAAAATCCTTCCCTGACAGATAAAGACAGACTTTTTGTTTATATGTATGTGTTTATTTATGTATGTATCTGACGGGGCCTTTGCAAAAAGGCTTCATATTATTCACGTTGCAAACTAAACTGTGACCACAGACGAGAGAGAAGCGGTCTATAATTCTCTCTGGCGGAACGTCAAGTCGTTGCGGGTAGCCATATTGACTTGTGAGGTTGTCAAGGAAGGTGCCGTAGCCGCAGCAACAAGGCGTTGACGGATCGCCGACGTCTGTTTTCTGAATCTAATTAAATCTGGTGCCACATATCATATGTGATTCCGATGAGGCGGATATTAGCCTTTATATCTTTATATTTTATTTGTAAATGTTTTCTTACCATTTGTTATGCTGCACCTACTGTTTTCTCTCTGCATCACCCTAAGGTAGACTGGTAGAAAATGCCTAAGGCATTAAGTTCGCCTTTGTACAGTGTTTTTATACTTGTGCATAAAGTTTTAATAAATAAATAAAGCACAGCTTAAAGGAAGACTCTGCCCACTACACCGTACCATACCATGATCGTGCTATGCACGTGTCAGGCACAGAAAGTAAGATTCCTCGGATTATTAAGACCACTAGAACGTGTCAACAGCGTACCAAACAAGTTAATAATGGTTATCATACACGGTTCTAATGGCTTAAGCGCGGTTAAACTGACGATTTTCTTCGTCTTGTCCCGTATATCTCGTAAATATTTGAATGTCTTTGTTTTTACCATATTTAAGCTGTCACAGATACCAGTATACAGTACCTACCGCTGTTTTAGTTGCTGCAGTTTTAAGAGCGTTTACGCCTTACATTTCATACAAAGTTTAAAGTCCTTATTTTCTGAAATTACTGAACCTATCGTGATGAAACTTCATACGCATAAGCAGGTTACAAAGGTCTAAAAAATTACTATAAAACATTTCCGGTTCGCGGTCGCCATTCTTGAACTTTTCGGTCCCATCCGGAAATCCGTTCTGCAAGCAATGTGCCTTGCCCACTGCCACTTAAGTTTGGCAATTCTTCGGGCTACGTCGGTAAACTTGGTTCTTTTGCGGATGTCCTCATTTCTGATTTGATAACGCAAAGAAATTTAAGCCTTCTGATGTGGCCCATTGTGAGCGACCACGTTTCGGTCCCGTATGTAATCACTGCAAACACACACTGGTCATAGACTTTCGTCTTGAGACACTGTAAGACGTATGTTTTTACAGAATTATAATTTTTAAAATCATCTAAATGGTTTAAAGCACCTCTTAACGAAGCCGAAAGGCACTGGTTCTCCCTGTCATTGCGATCATTTTTTTGTTCTACACCATACCTGGGAACCTTCTAGTTACGGAGATATTAGGGGTCAAAGTTCCAACTTTATGACAAGTATTTTTTTAAATACAAGTTTTTACTGTAAGATTTTACTTTAAACACCTCCACGACCCCTGCACTATTCAATCCGTCCATCAGCACAATGTTTTGAGTGCATTACATTGAGTTCTACCACAAAACATGATTTTACACCCCCAAAAAAAAGTCGTTTCCCAGCAATAATTTTTGCGTAAAGTTACTTAGTTTCATGTACAGAATGCTTGGTTGACGGCTTCGTGATGAGGTGATTTACACCGTGTATACAACCCCATTGAGTTCATTTATTACCATTGAATGACTTTTAGCTGAATGAGTCAGCCAATGGAGTTAAAATTTGCATTTCGCGAGCTACCCTGTCGCTTTCACATTAAACAACATCTTTTTAGTCAGTATCGATACTCCCAGTAATCCGTCTAACGATACCAATAAAAAGCAAAAAAAGATGATGGTAAGCCTCAAACCACAAAGGGAACGCTTGTATCGCAAACAGCGCTACAAACCAAAGCAGGCTTACAATTTTTAAGGGCCAGCCAACCTGGTGAAGCGACTTTTTTACGTGTGAATAAATATGAACATTGACCTCCCTAAGATAAAGTTGGAAATCAAATGCGTGGCTCTGTCTGCTTTTATGCTTTTACGAAAGAAGAAAATTATGAAATACTAGCTTCTGCCCGCGGCGTCGCCCGCGTGGATTTCGATAATTGTCCCACGGCAACATATTATCGGGATATAAAGTATCCTATGTAATCCAGGTTATAAACTACCAGTGTGCCAAATTTCATCCAAATCCATTCAGTAGTTTTGCGTGAAAGAGTAACAAACATCCATCCATCCATCCTCACAAACTTTCGCATTTTTAATATTAGTAGGATCTTCAGGGGCTTGTGAATGAGCATTCTGGGTAGTCGGAAACCAGAATTTCTACCTGTTTCTAAATGCGCAGTTATCGTTTTATCTAGTAATACTGGATTGTGGAAAGACAGTCGCTCCATTTACTTAAAACTCTGGTATTTAGACTATAAATTGAGCCCAACATAGGGAAAAGGCACGGCCAACGATCTCATTTCTTTCTCAGTTTAACTAAATTTTAAAGTCACTTCACATTACTTTTGCTAATGAGTTGAAGTTTATTAAATTTCAACTTAATATCAACATGTTCATGTTTTTTTGACATTAAAAAACAACGTCTACTAGTCTCTAGCCATAAAGCGATTTAATAAAACTCCGTCACTCGATCCCTACCCCCTGCCCCCGAATCTGCGCGCCTCCAATTAGTGAAGCTTAACGCTAATCCGAGCGGAACAAGCTGAAAATAACTACAACACCATGTGAATAAGCAAACACCCTGTATAAGGATTAGTTGGGGAGCGAAGAATTTATTTTAATTACGAGTGAAATCGTGGATCGACGCCATTTGTTTAGTTTAGTAAGGATTACTTGGTTTCTCGGTTTTTCTTACGGATTTTTTGTTTTGAGGATTTTCGAGTTCTGTGACAGTTAACTTTATTTATGGGCTGTGGTTATTGTGGTAAATTTGCGGTAAGCTCGGTTATAAAGAAGAAATATTTTTGAATATAAATTGTGAAGAGAAACATGTAAGTATCAAGGCCCTTAACAGTAGTAGCCACCGAGTCTGGATTTGTGCCCGATTGGTGGCAATAGGATCGCCCCTTATACCATCGGACTTAAACTATAACTTACAAAATGTGGGTGTACTGTTAGGTACATCTCTGCCATCTCTTCGAGGATAACAGGCGCGATGTTATATAATTACAATAAAATTTTATTGACAACCACTTAGTCTTATACTAAGCAGTTTAATTGATTTGCAGACAAAGGTACCCACCCTCCTTTACAGTTAACTTAATTTTATTATCTCGTAAAATAAAACTGTTGAGATTTAATTCCAAAGGTTGATTATAAAGAACTATAAACTTTGGGATACAAACGGTTTAGAACCTTCAGTAAATGCGTATAACCTATGGTTAGTGCAGTAGGCATGCGACCTATCAGAATTCGTAATGAGATGAATCACCACCCTCTTCTAGCCTTTCAGTCCAATTCGGTGCAGATAAAAACCAATAGATATATTAAATGGCGCCTATCTGACGGCCCGTGACGACGTGGGAGAGCAGCGGCCCCGTGGTGGCAGCCCCGACTTACGAGCAGTAAGCCGTGGGTTCAAACCCAGGCAGGCGCATTACTTTCTGTAATTTATTTCATCACCGCTGCTCTCAAAAATAGTGAAAGAAAACATCTTGAGGAAACTAAACTTGAGGAAAAATAATAATTCTAGAACTAAAAAATCGAAGACATGTGACATCTACTAACCCGCACTGGGCCTGCGTGGTGAATTACAGCCCACTCCCTCTTATAGAGAGGAGGCCTGTTTCCCATCATGATGATGATCTGACGTCCACAACCCAGTTACTGAATAAAATGATACTCCTTGGTAAAACCGGTTGTAAAACTTACGGCAGGAGTTGATAAACATAACCTCGTAGTATTTCCAATACAATTTAGGCAGAAATGTACTTACAATAAACCCACGTTTGGCCGGCGATGTCCCATGTAATAGGGTGAGCCTTTTGCCATCAACCATCAATTGGGCACAAATACAGACTCTAAGATGCTATTAAGAAATTCTTAAAGGATTAATTAAATAACATATCGAAGAATATTTATTCTTTTATTTTTTGTCTTTATTTATTTTGACGCTTTTACATTACAAAGGTATGTCAGCCTGATCTTATCTTGAAAAATAATTCATAAATTAAATTAAATGTCGGCTTGATCTTTGCCTATAGCGAGAGATCTTATTAAGAACTTTACCAACAACTCTTTCAAACAATCAAACTTCACAAACAAATCTTCAAATTCTAGAAAACGGGTCCATTATTATACAGCCTACAGCCCTTAGACTAAGTTATCCCAGATCCTTAGGGTTGCCAACGCATAATAATATGTTCGGGTCAGCTGATTAGATTCGGCAATAATTTTAGAACAAAAGAGCCGACTTGAAACAATTACAACTCATATTCGAATAGTGCCGAACGGTCAACATCAATCGGCTTCTACTCTGACTTACTTAATGTCGGCTGGGCACAATGTGAGAATGTAGGTATGTCTAGCTATACCTACATTTAAGCGCCAGACCAAACCACAGTGGGTCGCGGGGTAGATTACCTACCCGAGATCCAGCGCTCATCCTCTCACGGAGACGAGGCCTATTTCTTAGCATTGAGAATGTCAAAGATGGAGCATGTTGCGTATTCACACTATATTCGACACTGCTGCCCAAGTGTCCCAAATCATGCCAAACCGAATCTGTGTAGCACCCCTAATCAGAACTTTAACATCCAAAACTTAAACAACAAAGTGTTTACAATCTCGAGCTTTATTAGGAACAGATAAACGATAAGACGTAACGAATTTATCGCCTGAAGTTTACAATTCATGGATATTCAGTGCCGAGCTAACACCTGGACGTAAGGTTTACTATTCAACGTTTACAACGTAGACGCTTATTCGCGTTTACGGCCGAGTTGGATGTTTAGAGCATTTTTTACGAGCACCCTGTATTGCTACTGAAAATGGTCTGAGGTATGGGATGGAGCGACAGCGGTTTTATCTTGTTTAATCTGGGCCTGACAATTTTTTTTCAAGCAATTGCTGAACTTCCGAAAAAAATACGGGTTGCACTCCGCGAGTGCCGGCAGAAGTGAAAATTGGAATATTAACGTTGTGCATTTTTGATATTTTGGAATGGTTAGGGAATAATTTTGCACGAATTTCTTTAATTATCAGTATAAAAGTACTGTCATTAATGTGGTAAAATACAATATTAATTTATTAGGACAATTTACATTAAAATTTTAACTCTTCAGAACTATTACAATCCGTCATACGAATTTTACCTATTTGGAGAAACCGAAAGTTTTGTTTGTGCAAAGATAATTATCTAGTTTGGAAACCCAAACTCAATGACAGATGTCATAAAGTTCAAATTCCTTCGTAACCTAATGTCAGTCCGTCTTACGAACTCAGATTTAATTGATTTCGATTCAGATTTGATCAGGATACGTGACCTGACGCGAGTTTAACATTATTAGTATTTTTAGTATTTTATCCATCACAAAAGTGCACAACGCCGCTAAAGAAGGTTTCACTTCAAAAATGTTCTTTCTTTCTTTATCTTGTGGTTAGTGCTGAACCCAGTAAGAGTTTTATGCCTTGGCTTTACATGTCATCGACATCATCTCTCTGGCATGCTGGTTACTTCACGGTATTTTCCTGCACCGAAGCAAGTGATAATTAAACAATATGCTCATGAATATGAAAATCAGAGGTGCGTGTCATGGGTTCGAACTCGAGACCAATCAAAAATCAAAATCATTTATTTCAAGTAGGCCAGTTACAGGCACTTTTGAATAGTCGAAAAACAATAAAAATAAAGCTACAGTCCCAGTCACAAGACTTAATAACTGTGAAAGTACTGTAGTTGCCCATTCCAAAGCGTAGATATCCATGGAGAAAAATGGGCAAGAAACTCCATGGATCAATCTTCATCGATCTTTTAAATCAGACTCTTGTTACAAAAACCTAGGTTACATTATTCATGTTGAGATGGTACATTATGTGAGAACGATGTGAATGAAGACGTGCACGTTAAAAGTGTCCATAGTAAAAACAAAATAACAATTAAAAGATGAAATAATTAGTTCGAAATGAGCCGTGGCAGCTAAGAGACGACCAGGCACAACTGACAGCGCCCGTTCACGAACCTGACGCATGAATGAATTGGCAGTCCGACGGTCACACCACTAGGCTATCTGCTTCTCCAAGCAAATGTTTTCATACAACGATTTATGAATTAAGGAATTATATTAAAATCATAGCAGCTACTTTAATGACATTACTGCAAACCAGAGCGTAGACTTGCCCCTCGTAAAATCGAATAGTGGTAAAAAACGGAAAAGATGAACTGTTTTATTTTTTATTTACGTTTGGCATTTCTTTGTAGTCTTCACACGTTGAACGTACTTGTTATTTACGATATTACACTAATTTTTGTTTAGTCCACTTCTTTCATTTAAAAAGTTCAACCGAGTGTATTCATTGGCTGGTTCACGAGTGGGACAAAAAACTTACTCCAACCGAATATGTTCGATATTTGGAGAAAGGTTCGGCAGATGAAGATTCTGATCAATTTTCGTTATTAGATCTAGATGCTCCGTGAATTGCGCGTATATTCTCCTATTAAACAACCTTTTATTTTGCAAATTACTGTTAAATATGATTTTCCAACTATCTCATAAAGTCAAGCTTGTACTGTATTTAATTTCAGCACACGATATTAAACTGTAATAGTTTTGAAGCGGAGTTTATTCCCTGAACTTTATATTAATTTCATCTACTTTGTATCGGAAAACAACACGAACTTTTTAATCAATTTTAACATTGTTACTATTCATAGTTCGTTTAAAACTTTATTCAAAGTACAATTTTGATTCAAACCCGTTTCTGTAAACAAGTATTCTCAAGTCAGATATAATGTGACTTCAGGATCTAAATCAAGGGCAGAGATCAAATTCTAAAGATATTTTTAATTATGGTTTCGATCACAAATTCATAGATTATAGTGAATTTCAAAAAGTGACAACTGGGCTTACCATGGCGTCTTCAAGCAGGATTGTTTTGATGTCACTGTAGTGTGGGAAAGAGACAGAGCTATAGAGGACGTTTAGTGCCATCTCTTTCCAACTCTAGAACAAGATTCAAACAATACTGCTTTATGATGTCATGCTAGGCAAGCTGGTTCGTACTTGTTAGTTTCCCCGTCCCACTTTAACCACTGCCAAAGTCATTCTATAGTTCTTCCCATTTGAGGCACTGTTTCACATCTCAAAAATCGCTCGCCCCTCATCCCTTGCACCATAGGTCACTTTGAGTCATTATAACAGCGCAGAATCGGCACATTAAACTTGAAGCTGCTGTAAATTCTCGCTGATTGTTTCTTATATTTTTTCTGTCGGCCATTTTACGAATATGTGACGCCGTAACGGCTGTGAGAATTTGTTGTGCAATAACCGTTTTGGGAGGGTACTGTTTAAGTGTTAAAGTGAAGTTGCTGTTAGTTATCGGGGGACGGATTTTTATTATCAGAGTTTTTTCATCACACTTGCACGTAAACAGTGTCATAACATACAGGTTAACTTGGCTGTAATGCCCCATATAAAACCCTAGGGCGGTAAGTAATTTTTTTTTAATTTACAGCACAGCATGACAGCACACAGGTCATGCAAGCACAGGTCATACACGCAATTGAAAAATTGTGTTAAAATGTTATTTAAACAGGAATTTCATTCAATCTCGCTACATGTTATTTAATTACTCAACGAATGTTCTAAAATCTAAATAATCGATAGTTTTTTGTATCAAAAGGTCGATTTTTTATATTTTTTTTATACTTCGTCATGGCTGTATACCTAGGTAAGTATTTGCCTTTAACGTTTCTGAACACAACATTTGTATAATCTGTGGTGTGGGCAAACAGCCCGCTATCCGCAAATCAGTTCACGTATTTCGTAATAATATGTGCTGACTTGTGTATATTCATAATTATTAACTCGCAAATGTGATGAAAAACATTGTATGTTTCACGGGCGGTACGGGAATTACGAACCTCGACTCAGAAAGCTACTACTAGAGCCTCGATCGTAATTCCTTACTTACCGCCCTTAATACACAATATACTATTACGGTTCAATAAACGGCGATTTTTAAAAATTATTGCTTGTAAATGTAAATCTTGTTGTTGAGAGCCACCTAGACAATTAGGAATAACTAAGCCTTTTTTGTGAGTAAGGAAGTTGCTTATCAGGTTTTTTTTTTTTCATAAAATATTCGTAATTACATAACATCACGGCTTGTAATTCCCGAAGAGATAGACAGAGGTGTACCTTATCAGTACCCCCACATTTCGCCAGTTATGTTTACGTCTTATGTGGTAGGGGGCAGCCCTATTGTCATCAACCGAACGCAAATCCAAACTCCGTGACTGCTACTCAGATATTCCCGTTGGAACTTCCCAATAACAATTAGCCCAAACTAGAAATCCTAGACCCTTATGTTCAGCTTCCCTTATGTTCAGCTTATGGGCTTGCGTGGTCGCAAGCCCAACGATTAAAGATCTACAAGGCAGTTGAAAAAATACTTGGTTATTATTTATATTGGAAAACGTATGAAATTCAGGAAGGTTTGTGACGAGATGACGAGTAATAGAGCAGTCATCATCATCTGCCTAGACTTTTCCCAAACTATCTTGGGGTCGGCTTGCAGTCTAACCGGATACAGCTGAGTACCAGTATTTTACATGAAGCGACTGCCTATCTGACCTCCACAACCTAGTAACTGGGTAATACGATACCACTTAGCAAGACTGAATGTGAGACTTTTGGCTTCTGACTACTCGTAACGACTGTCTAAGATGTACAAATGACTGCTGGGACCAACGGCTTAACGTGTTATCCAAGGCACGGAGGAAACTCGGTATGTAATTATGGACACCCATCCACAGACCACAACGGCAAACACGGTTTAACCTTTAAGATCGACCCGTGCGGCTGTTATTATTAATCCCCTACGCACATGCGGCTTCCCTGGTAGCTCATAAAACGGCACAAATGTGTGGATGTCTCTAACTATTCTCAATCTTATTTTTATTTTGTTTTTTTTTATTTATTTTTTATTTTTATTTACTTTTTTCCATTATTTTTAATCAGATGTTTTACAATAGTTTCTTAATCATTACACCATTTTGTTTAGAATAGTTACAGCACGGATGACAACATTTGTGTCACTTGTTTAATCTAGTCTTTTTGCAATATCTTCTTTTTTTTTTGTATAGACTCACTGGGCCCGCGTGGTGGATTAAAGCCCGCTCCCTCTCATTGAGAGGAGGCCTGTGTCCCAGCAGTGGGAACATTATAGGCTGATCATGATGATGATGAAATATGCGTGGAAGCGATAATTCTACTACTTGCGATAATTCTATCTACGCAGTCGAGTAAGAAAGCCTACCTACTACCACAATTGCAACCTTTTACGGTGTTCTATTGACCCCATTCAAGAAAATAATGGAATTTTCTGCGGCAAATTATTGTTTTTATGCGCCATTACAGTAATCGTGAATGCGTGCGACGAACATTCTGATTTATAATAGCTGTTCAAGCAATCTCTGGTAAAATTATGTTCTTTTTTATTTCTAGCGTTAGGTTAGGATTAATTGTGTGTGAATGTTTCATTTTTATTTCTCAAACATATTACAAAACCCTCTCCGATCTGAAAGAGGTACATATTGTACCAAATAAAATCCGAAACATAAAAAATATACATGAAAGTAAACATATTCATGTATTTTAAAATGCATGATGTTTGTGCCAACATTTCCACCATTTTTCTAGAATTAAACGCGCCCCTGTGTTGCCATGTAAGTTTCCTCAATATAGTACTTGCTTATTTTTTTTTAATGTCTGGGATTTTTTGACTTGGTATTCGAAAAGTATTTTTAGGATAATTAAGGATAGAATAAATAAAATCTAATCTCGATACTTAATAATACCCTCACGGATTGGACAGGTATTTTTCATGTATGGTCGACAATGTAATTGCTTTAAAGTTTTGTACAAAAAGATTTTCTGGTAAATTTAAGCTTCAGTAAAGTCGACTATCTCTGACTATTTCACAGTCTTGTCGTTTTAGGACGTGCCAGTATAACACCTTTAGGCTAATAAAACGATTACAAAGGCAACTATGAACATTTACTGACAGTAATTAATTTTAGTTGAGTACATATTGTTTCACCTTAAATAGGCTGTGCTTCAAAATCCTTTTATGACTACTCAATATCGGTATCTTCAGTTACGGCTGATCTGATAAAAAAATCCGAGTAAAGCTGTGACGGCCTTAAAGTTGATCAACTGTGATGGTTGGAAAAATTTACTATTCTATTAAGTATATTTTTCCTTATGGCAATCGTGCCGGTGGGGTTGTTTCTGCCAATGCCAGATGTGATAAGGATAAAAGCGTAGAATTAGTAACTTCAGGACTGCGTCGTTCTGCCTTCCACTCCGCCCAGAGCAGGAGGGGTCATTTGATGATTTCCTATCCGTAAAAAAAAGACAGCGACGGTTTTTCCATCAGGAATTTCTAAACAGCAGCCACGGAATCCAGATTTGTGCCAGATTTATGGCAATAGGCGCGCCTCCTATTACATGAAATGAATCATACTAGCGAAATGTGAGTATGCTGATAGGTACACTTCTGCGTAACTCTTCGGGGATTACAGGCTTTATGATATGTAATGACTATTTATAATAAAATAAAAAAAGGAGCTCGTAGCTAAATAATAACAGCCGCACGGGTCGATCTCTAAGGTTAAGCCGTGCTTGCCGAGGTTGGTTCGTAGATGGGTGACCATAATTACATACCAAGTTTCCTCCGTGCCTCGGAAAGCACGTTAAGCGGTCTCGGCTGTCAATTGTAGATTGTAGACAGAAGTCAAAAGTCTGCCATCCAGTCTTACCAAGGGGTATCGTATTATCCAGTTACTGGATTGTGAAGGTCAGATAGGCAGTCGCTTCATGTAAAATACTGGTACTCAGCTGCATCTGGTTAGACTGGAAGCCGACCCTAACATAGTTTGGGAAAAGGCTAGGCAGATGATTATTTATAGAAGAAAATCATAGATACTGTTTAAGAAAAGAAAGTAAGCTGACAAATCTAAGTCCAGCACGACCAACAAAAACCCGGACTTTAGTCACTTCACTACATAGTATAAAACAAAGTCGCTTTCTCTGTCCCTATGTCCCTATGTATGCTTAAATCTTTATAACTACGCAACGGATTTTGATGCGGTTTTTTTTTTAAAGATAGAGTGCTTGAAGAGGAAGGTTTATATGTATAATAACATCCATTGAATAGTGGAGAAATACTGTTATTTTTGGGGTTTCTAATGTGATGTCGTAAATAATTACATTTTTTCCGCTTACATTGCAAACGCAGGCTGAACCCTACGAGATTTATCAAAATAATGTACTAAGTATTGTACACATTGAAAAGGTCTACAGAAAACTCCGCGATGGTATATACTTTATACGACAAATAATGGCTAATTTTCGAAGCAATTTTAACCAATACAGCATTAATCCTTATCCAATTAAATACATTGTTGATTTAATATAGATCTATATGGCTCTTTACAGCGTATGATTTAAATGAATATTTTCGAAGATATTACAGATTTAAAAATTGCGGGACGTAGCGTTTGCGACGGTACCGGCCGGCCGGGGCGGGATGTTTGTACTGTCTAATGACAAGAAAGTTGTGAACGTTGTATATATTTGTCATTGTCACATTCTGTGATATATTAATTGTTGTAAAAATAAAATAAATAGGTAAAAGTGTAAAAAGTAAATAAGTAAAAATTTTGTGCATGAATTTAGATATTCCAAAGATAGCAGGAAATCTTTATGGTATAGGGAAAGGGGAATTGTTTTACTCCAAATTTAACGCGTGCGGGCCACGGGCAGTAATGAATAAATCAAAACTACTGGATCGATTTTAATCATTTTTTCAGTGAGTGACATAGGCTATATATTTTATACCCATGCGAAGCCAGAGTGGGCCGTTATGTTTTTATATACAACGTTCACAATTTTTCTGTAGTGTATTTAGTATCAGCATTGCACCCGTGCGAAGCCGGGGCGGGTCGCTAGTAAATAACTAAGTTGTAAACAGGCGTCCAGTCCCAAGCCAGTAGCACCTGCAAACCAATTAATACCTCGCAACTCATTAAGTAAAAAGATCTATAAAAAAAATAAGAAAAACTAATAAAACTTCCTGGAAAGTTCAACCGTCCGGGCGGGGCGAGTCGAAAAGTTAATTAAATGTGGAGGTACCTGGCATCGTGTGTTTGACTTTAGAATCAGGACGAAGTAAAGACGATGAAATGATTTGAGGATTTTATTACAACCTCGTTTTTAGGGAGCAGCTCGTGGTTTTATAATAACAGCCGATTGGATCAATATTCAAGTTAAGCCGCGCTTGGCTAAGTTGGTCTGTGGATGTGTGACCACCCTTTACAGACCAAGTTTCTTCCGTGCCTCAGAAAGCACGTTAAGTCGTTGGTTGCTGCTGTCATTTGTAGATCTTTGAAAGTCACAGGTACAGATAGTCAGCGGCCCGAAAGTCTGACAACCAGTCTTACCAAGTGACATTTTACCGGGTCATTCTACCGAATGGATAAAAAGCAAAATATTTCTATAAGTGGTATTATTTTTCACGAAAATTGTAGAATGTTTGATAAAAATTTTAAATAAAAATATTTATTTTTTAATATTGTACTGATTGCTTCTTTGTCATAAAACGTTGATCATTTTAATAAACATGTAGATCAATTTTATATATCTATTAGAGACACTCCAATGTTACAACCTATGTTGCGAACATTCGACAGGACGAGAGTAATCACGTACTGTACTGCTAAAATAAAGAAAATTTGTAAGTTAATTTTGTAAATTGTTAATGGAGATGTTACATAAGGTCACAAAAGGTTGAACAATTTTGTATTGAAAGTAATTGAAAAGTACGCAGCTGCGATATATTTGAAACGAACACAATGTTTGCGTTTCGGTAGCACGACCCTAGCCAGTAGTAACTGGGTTAAGAGGGGACTTTAGTCCCGAGGAATTTGAAGAATAGGTATTTGAAGAAACTATTGCCGTCGCGCTGCGCCCGACCAAGCCCCCGTAAAGTGCGAAAGGGACAACTGCAGCTAAGGCTGATTTTCCCTAAAAAAATCTTGACCAAAAGACGTTTTGTACCACTGTTTTTTTCTTCAAAACTAAACTGATCTAAATAATCCTTATATCAAAGTTTATAGGAAAAGTATAATCTATGCTTCTGTTATTTTCTTTTTTGTTAAAAACTTATCTAATTTGTCTGATAGTCGTCTGAACATGGCGGTAAAAATGGCCTTTTTTCGGGTTTTTGGATTGTCATAATTCTTTTAATGATTATGTTTTGAAAAAAAAAAGAAATGATAGGGGGCATGTATTACTAAGACCTAGATTTTTTGGAAAAAAAATCAATGCTTTAGACGCATTATCCACGAAGAAAACAGCGGAATACGTTTGTATGGAGAAAGGCCCACTATAGATCCCTCTTAAGGAGATCAGATAGGCAGTCGTTCCATGTAAATACTAGTATTCACCTGCATCCGGTTAAACTAGAAGCCACCCTAACAAAGTTGGGAAAAGGCTAGGCATATGATGATTAGAATCTCATTTTTTAGATTAAAATTTGTTTAATCTTACCACACGTACATCATACCTTTTACCATCGAGATGTTACAGAACGTGCTCTGCTACAATCCTTAAATTCTACTTTTGCTTCAACCACGTTCATACATCTGGAAATATACACACGCCTGGTAGCGAAACCTGCACCAATACAGTCAATATATGGCCTTGTAGGGCGTCACCTTCCGACGTGTTGAATCACATCTGCCTTGTAAATAGACTTTAGTTCTTGTCTCTGTTAACAGGCATTAGTTTTGAAAAATGACATTATTCTTGTAGCCACAGATTCCGGGATCAGAAGGTAAAAACTTTTTTTTTAGGGGAATGGATGGCGGTATTGGTGAACACAACTAGCCGTGATCTTTGGCTAATCCAATCCGATTACGGGATTGGTGGAGATTAACCCCTTACTACACCTGAATTCCGAAATCATGCCAAGAAAACTGAATAATTGTTGAGTATGTGCCTACCCTGATAAGACAGCCCCGGTTAACATAACCAACCCGGTTAACAAATCATATGGTTACCGGCCACATACACATATTAACCAGAAACATGTCATTGTCTGGCCAACATCCTATGCTATGTACGTATGCTATACGTCTACTACTGCTTCGGCTATTCTCTTATAAAGGGTGTAAAAGACCTCTTAACGAAGCCGAAAGGCACTGGTTCTCCCTGTCATTGCGATCATTTTTTTGTTCTACACCATACCTGGGAACCTTCTAGTTACGGAGATATTAGGGGTCAAAGTTCCAACTTTTTGACAAGTATTTTTTTAAATACAAGTTTTTAATGTAAGATTTTTACTTTAAACACCTCCACGACCCCCGTACTATTCAATCCGTCCATCAGCACAATGTTTTAAGTGCGTTACATTGAGTTCTACCACAAAACATGATTTTACACCACCCAAAAAAAAGTCGTTTCCTAGGAATAATTTTTGCGTAAAGTTACTTAGTTTCATGTACAGAATGCTTGGTTGACGGCTTCGTGATGAGGTGATTTACACCGTGTATGTACTCCGAGAAAAGGTCTTCATGAAACTGTATTCAATTGGAAAACTTGTGGACTTCAAAAATGGTTGAAACAACTACATATCCATCACGAATTTTGTGCGGTCAATATTCGTGCCACCACGTAAAATGTTTGTGGGAAAATTCGCCCGGAGCTGTTACGTGAGAAGCCATAGCGAAAAATATACATTTTTAAACCGGAACCGGAGGACCGGAGCCTGACCGGTGCGCCGGCTTCCTTTAGTCCTAGCTTCGTGCATTCAACCGCACGCCTAAGAAAACATTTTATCATTTATCTTCGACAGTATCTTTATGTTATTGTTGTAAGGATGGTTTTCTACACATACACAACATTTATTCAAGTTGAAATTAGATTCTGTTTTTTTTTTTGTTTGCAATGAATACTTGAACTCGGAACAAATACCTATAGAACATAAACAAATATTAATTCCGTGCGGGAATCGAACTTGCGACAAGCAGCAGGCGATCACTCAGCCACTGCGCCAACCGTTCTGTCGAAACGAATTTATAGCGTGCAAGCAAAACTGTCCACAAATGCGTCATATCAGATGGCACAGGGGATAGCTGTCATTGAAAGCCAGTGATTGGTCAAGACCTCAAGACTTCGTATAAACGTTTTCCTGACGTTCTGCATTCGAATTTCAGAATACGAAAGTTTATGTGAATGTGTGAGTTGAAAATCATAAATTAACTTTATTATTGCACAACACATTACGCTTTTAAATTATAATTCCGAATATTTAGGTAACCTAAAAGTGCACTTTTTTTTTCATAAATGGCATCTCGCAGTTCAACCTAGGAGGTTGTCGTCTGCTTAACCGAACTATCCTGTGTCGCCATGAGTGTAAGTGTGCCTCCAGCTAGGGCATAAAACTTACAACCTAATAAAAGTGCACCAACATTTCACCAGTTATGTTTTAAGTCACATATAAGAGGGGGTGAGCCTATTGCCACCAACTAGGTACCCATACAGTCTCCGTGGCTGCTACTGAAAAATTCTTGTATTACATCAAGAATGTCTGGACACTGAGTGAGTGGACTGGGTGCTATTGGAAACTCAATGATACTTTGCCTTACCCGGAAATCGAATCCAGGACCTCATGCTCAGCTGTCGCGCTTCCGACCACTCGACCAACGAGGCAGTCTTTACTACTTTAAACTTGTAATTACAATTTTTCAATTTTATATAAATACCTTTTTTGACGTTACAACGTCTAATAAATCGATGAACGCCGGCTGCACGCACGAAAAAGGATGACGCATTGTCCCGTTACGCTCATTGTACGCTTGCGCCGCATCAATGTTTTGTTATGCCGTTGTCACGTTAAACTATCGTCCGTAAACCAACTTTACTGTCAACCAATTTTTTTTTCACGTGTGCCTAATTATCAAATGACTCCTCTCGCTCTGGGCGGAGCGGAAGGGAGTGTCAGACTTGTACTGACTAAAACCCATCCATGTTCCTTCTTAGCCCTTTGTGTTCCAGGACCACGGTATCTCTTTCGAACAGTCCTGCAGCCCCGGTAGAATTTACAAATACCTCAAATTAGTTTACATGAAATAAAACATGTCTACGTAGAGAATGATGTTGTCACAATTTTTTATTTACGTTTAACGATGACTTTCAGCGAGTAGTTCGATAAAATAAAAGTAAAACATTTTTAGTTTGCAATCCCTGATTTATGGTGTTGTACTTTTTATTTTACAAGCTTTTGGATAGTATTAAAATGTTTTATTTAAATTCGTATTCCCGTGACATCATGTATCACTTTTGTGTTTATTTGTTCAGTACAAATTCAAAAATAAAAGCAGGTCTTGTAAAGGTCTTGTGAAGGCCTTGTTTTGCAACCAAAGTTCAGTTCAGTTCACAAAAGACAAAAATCTTGTTATTTATTTATAAACACTGATTTGTTTGGTTGTTTATGTTTGTCAGTATTTCAGAATAACCCCCTTAACGTGGTTTAGGGAATAAGAAATGATCGAATAAACGTTTGAGATTTTTTGTTTGTGTGTAAGCGAGGTTATAAGGCGAGGATCAGCCGGCCCGCGTTTAAAACACGGGTGGTTCACACACACAAAAAAAGTAAAAATTACCTGCCCGTTTTATTATTGATTCGGCACGAGAATCATTAGCATAGTTACTTCCTTGAATTTGACGTGGATGCAAAAAAATACCTTGTATATCTGTGACATGCTATGTAACAAAAACTGAACTCTAATATACCTCCCTACTAATAAGACAAGACTGTTGTAACATAACGTCATTTACGTCTTAATTGTATCAGCTATATTGTCCTTCTGCCTCTCCTTTTTGAAGTCGGTTACAAAGACAAAGATTTACTATCAGAATGCCATTTTAAAAACAGACAATAAACTACAGATTCATAAAAAAAGGTTCTGAATTTAAATTGTTTGACATTCATTCGTACTATTAAATATAACAGTTTTAAAACGTCACAACAAACACCTTTTCAAAAAGAGAACACGAATAAAAATGTGGCATGAAAATAAAATGGCCGGCGGCCGGCAGGTGCCTCAATATTTGCAAACAACATCGTCCACCAATACAATATGAAAAATGCTATCGTATTATAGATTTTAAGTGCTCTTTGTCATGTATACGATTTATGTATTCCTGAACGTTACAGATACAATGAAATATGGTTGCTATAAATAATTCTGTGAGTAATAGGTCGTGGGAGCGTGATGGTTTGCAATTTATGGCACATTAGGTTTGCGCTTTTGAAGGGTTTATCTGCATGCGCGTACTTATATGTAGCTTTGTAAATAATGGTGTGTGATTTTTGTTTTGTGCTGATTTTTGTTAGATTTTGTTGTGATTGACTGGCTCTTACTCTGGCGCATTCGCAAGAGAACCAGGGTTACCGACTTTGCCCGATGAATTGCCAAACTTAACTTAACACTGCAGTGGGCAGGGCACATTGCTCACATAACGGATGGCCGATGGGGCCGAAAAGTTCTGGAGTGGCGACTGCGAAGGCCTCCCACTAGCTGGACCGATAATCCGCTGGATACGAGTCGCACGGGTGCGGTTTATGTGGCGACACGTAGGGGAGGCCCATTCTATCTAGCAGTGGACGTCTTTCGACTGAAATGATGATGATGAACTTTTGTGTTACGTACGTGTTAAGTTTTGACGTTGGATAGGTGTTAAATAAACCGATACACTTGTAAATAGGAATTGTGTTTTTACTTACCTGTATCTAGTAGTGAAAATAAATTTGGTAGTGTAGTTAAGTAGGGAATGCATATACAAGGTGTTGTTTTGCATCCTCGTCAAAATTCAGGAGACATAAATAAATTTGCGACATAAGACATATACATAAATAATCAATTTAAATTACGGTACCTAGATAATTATTCATTACCGCTGATTTTTTTGGTTGTTTAAGTTTGTCAGCATATCAGAATAACCCCCTTAACGTAGTTTAGACTGAGAAATTATCAAATAAACGTTTGAGATTATTTGTATGTGTGAAAGTGCTGTTAATTATTGATTGGGATCGAGAATCATAAGCATAGTTACCTCCTTGAATTTGACGAGGATGCAAAACAACACCTTGTATATGTATTTTACAAACCACTACCCACGGTACCACTAGACTAGTAGAGTAGAAGGGGGAAAAAATACCCACGACACCACCAGTGGTGCGGTTTAGTAGTGAAGAAGGGAAGGAGGGATTGAGAGGAGGCCTGTGTCCCAGCTGTGGGAACATTATAGGCTGATGATGGTGGTGACGATCACTGGCTCTTCAGTAAATGGTTATAAGTAAGTTACTGTCTGTCCCTCGTTTGGTTCTTTGCAAAGTTCTGTTAGATGCTTTCTTACTGACCAGTATTTTGTGGATAAAAATGTCAATCACTGTTTCTGCGGTGTCAAAACCATTCTATGATTATTAAACTTTATCTTCATATATTTCAGCAAAGACGAACATAGCTGGTACAAATAGATTTCACAATAAGGGGAAGTGCCAGGTTAGGCCTTTTTTTTGCATTTAATTCCATTAAATGAGTTTTCATGAAATAGTCATACAATGGCATTATATTGACTAAGAGGGTTGTATTGATGATTTTCTGTAAATACATACGTATTACACCAGCAAATTTCAAAGAACAAAAGAAAATTTGAACTTCGCAGGATACCCCCTTAATCTGTTTTGGGTGGTCACAAATCATTTGGCCACGGTCGGTGATGAGATTTGAGGCGGTAACAACAACACGCGATACTCGTACTTACAGATTTCGGCCAGTTCCGTAAGATATTAATGACGGACCTAATGTTGGTAGCCTAGCCGGCTAGGTAGGTGATTAGGTGACGTTATCATGCAGCAGCTGGATTTTGGCCACAGGGAGTGGTGTTCCGACGCTTCCACGGGCAAGTGCCATATGACACACACAATGTCTTAATGCAGCGAAGTGCTACTAACATAGTTTTTCAGTTTGTATTTACTAACACGAGTTGTATTTTTACGGAATATATGTTAGTCTGTAAGGTATTTATATATGGGCCAAAGTTGCCTGAAAATAAATGAATGTTATAAATGTTGTTTAATTAGAGACCAAGGCTTTTTACCTCTATTGCATGGGACTTAAAAACACACAAATACGTGTTTTTTAAGTCCCATGACATGGGACGTGGGACTATCGGACTATCGTAAAAAGCCTGCATCCACATTTTCGCAGGTCCTGGCGAAAATTATATGTGTATGTTTATTGTATTAGGTACACTTCTGCTTAACCCTTCGGGGATCACAGGCGTGATGTTATATGTATACCAAGGCTCTTTATATAGTTTTAGACTAAAGGAATGCAGGTTTAGGGAGTTTGTAAATAATACGTTTTTATTTTTGTACAAAATATATTTTTATTTTTTTAACATCACCCATCCGGTAAATGCTAACAAAATCTAAATTACCTGTCAAAATAAAGCTTTTCAAATTATTATTGCAAACAATTTTTACGCTCTAATTTTCATTATTGTACCTAAAATCAGGGAAATAGTACGAGCAATATCCATTACATCACCGCATTTCAGACAAGACAAGAAGGTTATATAAACCAACATCGCTACAGGTTACAAACACTTCGGTTCATTATGGGATTATTTATTACAGTAGTTATAATTCTTGAAGATAGTTTACGTAGATTGCTTACACCCGTTTCTTGATTACTTGAGTAAATATACGATTTTTATTCTGTAGTTTAGAAAATGTTCGAAGATAGAACTGTCAAAATTTAAAATTCCTAGCATAGCTTTCTTAAACGGTACTTTGTGCAAATTCTTGTTTGTAACACAAAAATGTTTGCATAAGTAATTACTCAAACTTACTTTGACTTGATCGGATAGCCCCGATTTACATTGGTCAAGGATAGTGGCGAGTAGCGAGTTCAGTGGCGAGAGGCAAAAACCTAAACAGTGACTTTTCACTCGCTTGTTCGATCGGTTTACACCACAACCCTTCATTTGACGTTTCGGCCCATATGACATGATGTTGGTGGAGCGATGGGAGGTTGTGGGTTTGTCCTTACACACTGTACTTATCTGAGCAAAGATATATAAAATACTCAAGTGTTTAGAGAACTAAACAGTTTGGTATTTTATGTATCTTTGCTTAGAAAACTTGAGATTTACCTAAATAGTAAGCTTTTTTTGCTAAGATTGGATTAATGTCAAACGAAAAAATAGCATTCTAATCTTAAACTAATGTTTTTGACAGTTGTGTCTTTTTAGCAGAGATTTCCCATATGAGATTTAAAAAAAAACATCTAATGGATATTACTCATTCGTAAATACAAAGGTATACTCGATACAAATAGTCAATTTTATCCAAAGCATTTATCATAAAGGCAGTGAAAACAATCTAAGAGCTAACAGTGCAAAGTATATAAAGTTATTCACAAAGAAATGAATCAGTAGATTCGCTTTACCGTTGACTCATACAGAAAATCGTATGTATTCATTCACGCGGGATTGGCGAGCTTACTCTTCTGTATAAATACTCTTCCGCACTTCCTAGTACGGTGACGACAAATCTAAAGATACAAATCTTTGTTTTATATTAATAAATAAACGATACAAGTTGATAAATTATTGCAAATGCAGAACTAATCATAGCTAACAGCAGTGCGTACTGTTTATATTTAATTATGGGCAGATATCATTGATTTCTGGTCACACTTATTAGACTAAGACAGGAGATAAGAAAGAAAGAGACAAAACATCATGTAATAGAATGATTTAATCCGAGGAAAAATTGTGATACATTGATATTGTTTCTATGAAAAGCGATAACAATAGTTTGCACTAGGTAAGTGTAAACTACACGCTAAAGAAACATAACCTAGGCTGAATTGTGTTTGTCAATCACTCCATAATACAGTACATAATAAAAACAATTCCAGTAAAATCTATTCAGTCGAATACTATCGATAGCATTGTTCAACTGTAAACAATGATTGTTCAAGACAGAATAGAACGATTCATTCAGGAAACTATTGAATTAGAAATAAAGATTGGAATACATAATTATTCAAACAACAAACTAATTAAAAGACCAGCAGAGGATTCAACTTGCTCAAAGATTTCAATAATAACAGTTCCGATATTTCGAATACAAGGTCGCTATTAAAACATTTATTTCAATTAAACATTTACAAGGAGTTTTGAATCATCAAGGAGTGCAAAGATAAAGATTGTTGACCATTCTGAAGTAAAAGTAGGTTCCTTTTAGATTCGTGTTTTTAATAGTAGCAACACAGACGGGAAATCAACAATATCTGCCATGACTTACGTCTAGTAACGATCTTAATGCCTAGTCAATATATTTACATTACAACGAGTAGATTATACGATGCTCGCAGTCAGTCAAATCGCTTTGAAGCCAGCGTGTGTGTAAAAATACGCCAAGTTCGTTTTGAACATTATAATTTGATTGAGCATTTTTAGAGTTTTGATATGAAAAAATGTTAACTTAGAGAGAGAGGAAAATTTCGAATTAATGTTTGAGAAAGATTTAAGAAAAATGCTTCGTTTTCTTGAACTTGGCGATCTTTTTACGAGCACTTAATGATAGAAGTCAACTTGATGCTTAACATAATGAGTGCAAAAACCATAAAATTGAACCATGCTGGTTCAATTTTGTGGTTAATTTCTTTCAGGAATGTTAATACTTATGCCATGTTATAAAAACATTACAACTAAGACTACCTAAATTGATAATGACTTAACTGTTTGGCTACTATCACCTTGCCCTAACCTATGATCGTTCGTTTGAAGCCTCAATTAATGTTAGGTTTAATTTAGGTTTAAGGGTATATACAGTAATTACAAAACAACTTGAGCGCCTGGAATCTTACCCTCCTAAAATTAAACACGGTAAATATCGGCCATGTCTTCAATAAAGTATATTCAAAATTGGTGTACTTAAGTAGAGTAGAAATATAATGACAGCTCCAAGCAGTTACAAGGAAATTTTTGGCCACACAACGGTCGTTGTTAACAAATTAGACAGATCCACCACAATCATAAATTTTCTACATTACCAAAATTTCCTTTGAACACGCAACGACAACTGCTCGTTACTGTTTTTATTCTGTGTGAAAATTGGTAGGATTGTGAACTCTGAGGTATTATATTCACTATATCCGGGTAACAATAACAAGTAAAGAACTTGGTTCTCAGTAATCAACAAAGGAGGGCTCCGGCGCTCAGTATAGCGTCTGTCAATGGAGGCTCCAGTCCATGGGGAGGTCCCTGGAGGTAGAGCGCGAGTGCAGCGACGGCGGTGCGTTTGGCGCACCGCGGGCCGCATGTCAGTAGTCCAGGGACTCCTCGTCCGGGGACCGCTTGCGGCAGCACAAGCGCCACGCAGCGCCCAGCGCACACACGCCGATAGCAATCGCTAACCCAGCACCCAAAGCAGGTGCTGTCCACTCACCACCCCCTACACTCCTCGCCCTTGCGCACAGCTCAGGCGCTTCATCGTGCATCTGTCCCAATGGAAGTCCTCCTAACAAATCCAAATAACCCAATCGTCGCAGACTGTCTTCAGAATACGCTTCTCTAGCTCTCTTTTCATCAGCTGTCCAGAATTTGCGATCACCTGATGTCACATTTGGACAGTTAACTACGCCATTGCAGATCAATCTAGCTGGAATGCATAAAGCTTCACCGGGGCATATGAAATCGCAGCCGTGACCTGATTCAGAAGATTTCATTTCGCCATCAATCAATCGTGATGTCATCAGAGTTCCATCAGAATTCTTGGGTAAATGGTACAGACCAGTCCAGGCAATTTTAAAGGCAGCTCGAGCTGGTGATGCACTACCGATAAACACTATGCGAATAGATCTCGTCTTTTCCTTTTCCATCACTAACGGGTCATCTAATGATTCGAACCCAAGTTCGCCTGCTGACAATATTGGCAACTTCTCAGTTTCTGTAACATTGTCTCCACATACAGATAAATAGGGATCTAACCGTCCAGGCAAGTAAATCTGAATGTTGCCATCTTCACAATGGCGAGAAGCAAACTTGATACTTTCGAAGTGCAACCAGATATCCCTCTTTTCTTCGATCTCAAGATCCCAAATGCACTGTATCCTCTTTGGAGGTTCCATGTAGCCTAGGGCTTCTAGATGAGGGTAGACTATTTCTCCATCAGATGCAGCTACCAAAACTGCTGGTCCGCATAGAGGGCCATGGACGAACTCATAGCGAGCTTCGAAAAGTGGAGAGGGGTTTTTGAAGTATGATGCTGCAGCGTGGGCATTGTCTACAATAAGTTGGAGATTTAAACTCTCTCCTGAAGAAACTACTCTGTATGGTCTTGCTCTGGACACTGCGTTTGCATGTTTGGCGCAAAGACATGAGCCTAAAGATCGCTGCACAGCTAAATGGAGTGGAAGAGGGGTGGTGCTGACTCCTGGTGCTGTTATGTTAGGTGACTTTCCAGCTGGGTAGGGCTCCCAGATGATCAACTTATCTGCACGGTCTTCGTAGCAGTTTTGGCAGGTTACTGAAGTGTAAGGGTGTTCCTGCAAGAAAAACAGGGTTAGAATCATGTTTGAGATTCATCTTCATTGTTTTTGAACTAGCGCTGTAGCGGAAAAGTGTGACACATACCTAAAACTTTTAATTCAAACTAGCTGTACCCGTCGGAATGCCTATCTACCTCCTACCTTACCTTACCCTACCTACCTACGTACCCTACCTACCTACATATCCTACCTTAAATTTTCTTATTTACCTAAAAACCATGTCGCGACAATAAAGATCACAAAGAAGAATAATCCAATTTGGTGCAGTCGTTCGGAAGTTATACGCGTTCATACATTACGGGGATTATAGATATATACCGTTAAATTTTAATCGTTTTAATCCCGTGGATGGTCGATTCGGTGCATGAAACACTATCGATTTGTAGTGATAAAATTAAAAATAGTTACCTTTTTTGTAACCTCGAACCAATTTTTGCATTAGTGAAAAAGCAATGTAAACCATTAGTAGTACCATTACGAATATTACGTTATCACTTGTTATTTTTAGGGTTCCGTAGCCGAATGGCAGAAAACGGAACGCTTTCAGTTTTTTTTTATTTAAAGAGATAAAATGCTGTGTTATTTGTTTATGAATAGTATTTTGCAGTTAAATCACCCGTCCAAGGGATTAAAACGATTAAAATTTGACGGTATATATATATTATTATTTCAATTCATATTATTATTATAACAACAATTATTTTTTATTTTTATATGTGTATTTATTTGTATGTATGTTTATTTTATATAGGTATAAAGTTTGTTTTAAGCTCTAATTCAATTTTTTCCTGTTCTATCTATTCTACACACTGTGTCTACATTTCTAATCCATTTTTCCACTCGCAGGTCTGCTGGAAGAAATTTCTTTAGAAATAAGCAGTACCTTTGTGCTCTTGTATCTTAATATATATTATCCTGTTAAGTGTTTTGTGTGTACATAAATCACATCACCCAAAGGTTGACTGGTAGAAAATGCCTATAGCATTAAGTCCGCCTCTGTACTATATGCTTGAAGTGTTAAATAAATAAATAAATAAACAAGATGACCTATAGGTACACAGCCTTTTGATTTCACTGAAAAGGTTGTGAGATTGTATCATAATAAAGGTCTTGTATGAAAATAAAACTGCTTGGGATTAAGCTTTGTCTAACGATATCTGGTGTAAAGATTTTTTTTTTAAGAGTTTTGTTACTTGAGCATTTTTTGCAGTCTTTCAGTAAAGTCAAAGTTTCGTCTAAACTTTATCAAAGTAAATATTTTATTTCAACAAATGTAAACGGAAAACTAATTAGAAATTACTTACAGTAAACGAATTTTCAGATGAAATTAATTAAAATAGAAGTTACTGGAACTAAGATAACATTTTGTGGAACTTGCTCAGTTGTTTAGAACTCAATGTAATTGATTATCACATTTGGAGGAAACTTCGTTCTGTGTTCTTTAGCTACAAATTCCATTTTCAAATTAAAACAAACCTACTGTAAATATTTGACAAGCCTGCTCAACTTGAGCAGCGTAACTAGAATTGATTCTAAACCGAATTATGCTACATCTATACTTTACCACTTCGGTAGACAGACTCTGAGCAAAAACAAATCACTATCTGGCGAATAAAAAATAGAGCTTTACATACCTACTAGATTCAGTAGTAAGACAGGACAGAAAGACAGTTTTTTCAATCTCTTTTTACATCGTGAAAACTTTTTGTCAGGCCCCGGTTATTCGCCAAGAACTTAGGCTCAACGATACAAATTGACATTATTACTTATAAATATTTAATAAATGTATTCGACATTTTGATAGTACCAGTTTACTGTCGAAGACTATCGCTATCTCATCGTGGCACCGATAGGAAGGCAATCAAAAGAATACTCTATCTACATCTCTAGCCTTCTGCCATATTGATATGAAACTATGTTTACAAATCAATCAAGTATTATTATTGTTTATTAACTTAAACAAATTTAGCGTAACGTACATTTTCATGTATCAGTGTTCGTCAAACAAATTTTAATTTTACGCATTAAAACTTGAAAACAAAGCGAAAACCATCGCTCTGCATAATTTAACATTTTCCTACATTACGAGAACTATTTTTGATGAAAAACGAACGAACTTATCAATCATTCAACGTTTTCCACGTTGCCGCTGCTTTCGAGTATAAACCTTCTATATTTATTTTGGGAGTTTTTTTGTCCGTGGTTCTGCCCATGTCGGCTTATACAGAGTTTTGATTTCATCCAAAAATTGTTTCCAATATTCCCAACGAGAACCTTCTGTTTGGGGTTTGTTTCGTTCAAATCTTTAAAATCAATTAAAATACCTAGTCACATTAATTGAGATTGGAAAGAAACGTGTTTAGTTTTTTTTTAGATGGTTTCCAATGTTATCAATGCTTTCATGGGCCAATTTTATTTTAATACCACAGAAAATATTTTTTGTCAATCTATGTTTATATTTCTTTATTTTTTGGACTATCGCAGTCTATAACACGCAAATTCAATGAAAAAATGAGAAACTGGAATTTAAATTGAATCTATCAATGCATGGATTCTAATAAAAATAATTATGGCTAAAAAAGAACGAGAATAGTAAGATGTCGGCTGATAGAGATGACTTGGGGAAGAAGAAAACTTGATGCGCTGACAAAGCCATAATTAGGAAAACAATTATGAAGTTACAAAACAAATCCATACTCACTTTGAAATTAACACTCAAAATCGTCAAAATAACTCTGGCGTAGATCCTCTTATCAGTCACAAATCTATACAGACAGTGCACATCTTCCCCTGGAGACGCCTGTTTATATACCAGGGTGTTCAAGGGAGACCTGAGTCTTCCAGCTCTCTGCTTCCAGGAGGCGATGATCTCATCACAGGCGCTTCCGGGCACAGGTTCTCCGAAACGAGTGTTGTTGAAGAAGTCGTAGTGAGCCCAGTAGTAGAGAGATGACCTGGAAAGGAGCTGTAGGTGAGATTTTGATAGCAGTAAGTAGTTCTTAACAGGTCGGACGTATACAAGGCCGGAAGGACATCTACGCGTAAACAAATACCAACATATTCAGTACGACATTGCGAATCCCTGAGATATTTTTTTTTTATCATCTGCCTATAATGTTCCCACTGCTGGGACACAGGCCTCCTCTCTATGAGAGGGAGTGGGCTATAATCCACCACGTGGGCCCAGTGCGGGTTGGTGGATGTCACAATATGTCTTCGAATTTTTAGTTCTAGGACATGCCGGTTTCCTCACGATGTTTTCCTTCACCGTTTTTGTGGGCAGCGGTGATGAAATTAATTACACAAAGTAATGCGCCTGCCTGGGTTCGAACCCACGGCTTACTGCTCGTAAGTCGGGGCTGCCACCACTGGGCCACCGCTGCTCACAAAAAAATTATAGTCGGCTATTTAGAAAAAAAATGCTGTTTCTTACAAAAGTACGATACATACACATTCTTAGTTATGAGTTGAACTTAAGTCGGACTAATCACGCCTACATTCTACTTTGTTTGTTCATAAATTGAAAATTATATAAACGCCTACTTTTCATATGCCAAATTTCAAGTACAGGAAAACTATTACTTATATACATCTTTACAATGATTAAAGTGACATGTGACATCTTTAGCATTGATTAAAGCAGTATGCAACTATGGGTTCGAGAAAGATAGCTAGCTAGAGGATGTACCTTATTCAAAGATCCGCCAATAGCCGTCAAGAAATTCTAGGAATACGATTTGGTTGGTGTTACACTTTTGTCATGGCAACAAAATTTCGACTTAATTCAAAAATGGATTTGGGTAGGCTCTTAGAATGTAGTGCTAGACGTTCAAAATGTGTGAAACATTTGATTATTGCTGTCAGAGGTAGATAACCTTGTGATGGACTGCCATTAAGTCAGATAGAACTGTCAGTTTCAGTACAATTAGACATTTGTGTAAGCTTTGTTACCCCGGCGGCCACGACTTACGACTAGATCGTTACTTAAAACTCGGACAGACTTTAATTTATGCTCTATCTATTCGAAAATAATTTGTCTGGTTTCTACCCAATTATAATGGTGCCTTTGCCCAGGTTTCTTTGTAACATCTTATAGAATAACCACTAATGATATGCAAAGAGTATTTACTCCAGTCGTTCCAATATTTGTTCATTTGTTTTCCAATTTCCTTTCAGGGTGATTCTCTGTGGTAAAAATTGTAGGTAAACAAATATAAGCGGCTGCCGTTTGTGCGATTCTTCTTGTTTATTACAACCGACCTCATTAGGACTGCTTAATGTGTTTTAAGCTATAAAAATTCCGCAAAATTAAGTTGGAGCGAGTCATAAATTATGCTTTATTGTGTTTTCTGTTCCCAGTGCGGTTGTGGTTCTGAATGTTGGAATAACACCTAACTACAAGATAAACCTTTATTTTAATTATAATTATTTTACTTTTCGACTGCTTCGTTGATCTAGTGGTCGAATCATGACTGTTGAGCCTGTAAGACGTTTTGTATACCGCTGTTTTCTTCTTCGAAACTAAACTGATCTAAATAATTCTTATATCAAAATTTAGAGAAAAAGTATATCTATGGTTTTTTTTTAGTTTTTGGATTGTCATAATTCTTTAAGTGATTATGTTTTGAAAAAAGGAAATGATAAGGGCATGTATTAATAAGACCTCGATTTTTTGGAAAAAATTCATTGCTCTAGACGCATTATCCACGAAGCAAACAGCGGAATACGTTTGTATGGAGAAAAACCCACTAGAGTTCTCTCTTAATTTTATAAAAAGTAATGCAAAAACATATAAATTTATTCATAAAACAAGATGGCGGTAGTAGTTCCAATTTTAGCTACATGCCCAAAAATCTTCGAGCAGAGAATGATACTATTAGGAATCAAATTAGATGTACCCTTACCCACTGTAACTACCAGTCTTGCTCTCAAACCGGACGAACATAGCATTGCCAGTAGACACGAAGTCATGCTTCTCCATGGGCCTGCTGAAAGTGTCGCAGAAAGTCTTGATGATGCGAGCGTCGTCAGGTCTTGGAGCGTCGTATAACGTGAGAGATTCCCCGCAGTCACCAGTCCAGGGTTGTATTGGAGACTCTATACGGTTGATTCGGAAACTGTTGACAAGAAATTGTTTTGTAGACCGTAATGATGTAGAGATTTATGCGCTTGGAGCAGAATGGCAGAAAAAAAAGTACGCTGATTTCAAGTAACATGGGACAAAGGCATAAAGATGATGAAGATTTCACTTTGTTAATATTGTAGTGGTATGTAACCCACACATGCACAGACCCTGCGAACTCACCTACTTAAGACGTTGCAATCTGTGAGTTAGAGGCAGTTCAAATACGCTACGACACACAGCCGGTCATAACCGATAAACCGCGTCACCTCGCGTCAATTTATATAACCGCGTTACTCGCGTTACTTTAATAATAGTCATAGTTTATATACCGTGTTTAGTTATAGTAACTCGCATCATTAAAGTCAGTGTGTTATATAAATGATTATTTCATTTCACATTATATAGAACCTATAACACACCCTAACAAAAGTTCTATAATATGTAATACGTAGTGAGTTGACTACGTAGTAACAATTTACCTAAATATTGCATTTAACGAGATATTTTTATTTATTCGTGCTTTCATAAACATCCAATATGGAAAACAAATGATCAACGGTTTAGCATTGCCATCCAGCATGATGTTGCCAGCATCTTGGGCACATTACCTGGTTGACAGCGTTAAGGAGGAGTTTCTTGATGCTATGTTTTAGGTTGTTTGTATGTTTAGCTTATTTTATTGTTCCTTTAGAAAAAACCATTATGTTCTGTGTTTTCTTTTAATTGAGCTAGTTTTCTGTTAACCATCAGGTTCATTCAGTTATGAAAAAATACTTTATGAAAAAATCGTGTAATTCAAGCCGTAAATCATACAGACAGGAAAGCTCCAACATATCAAACAAAAACTTACCTCGGAAAATACAACCTAACCACCTGCCCCGGGAAACCTTGCATCAGATATGTGCACGAAGTATGCGGTGGGTACCAATGTGCCACTGAGAGGAAGATGCCTTCAGTGTCTCCCGACTTCTTTAGGGTCTCGGCAGTGAGCAGCCAGTCGCAGGTCCCGACCTTCGACCCTGGAGCTTCCACGTGGCCAGGCCAGTTTCCCACGTTGAAATGGAAGCCGGTGTTTAGAAGTGGACCTGGTTTTGGAGAAAGTTATGTTGCCTATTATTTTAAATCCTTTGATGTCTGTTGTGTTATTTAAGACTTGGTTTTCAAATAATTTACGCATCTATGA
Organism: Cerastis leucographa; assembly: GCA_963082945.1. NCBI lineage: Eukaryota > Metazoa > Arthropoda > Insecta > Lepidoptera > Noctuidae > Cerastis > Cerastis leucographa. The sequence continues at coordinate 18,636,383 of OY720354.1, forward strand.
CATTTTTTACTTCAATTTTATCATGGTTGGAAACCCAGAGGCCCTTGACAAGAGGAATTTCATGAGACTTTTTACAGGACTGACCTAAGACTTTTAGTGGCTTATATGCCAGTCCAATAATTCTGAACTGTGATCACTGTAATATCGATTTAATCAAAATTACAAATAAAAAAAAACAACTGTAAAAAAACAAAAGAAGCAATATTTCAATGCCTACTAGTTGTTATTGTCAATGCTTTGTGATTTTGGGGGTTTGAAGAATAGAGTGTAAAGTTCTTTATTCCCCATAGAAAAGGAAGGATCCTCCAACTAGACAGGTGTTGTGTCTGATGGGCCACAACTTAAAATACATAAGAATGAGGGAGGACGAAAAAGCCATTAGTTCTAACAGTATGTAACCATGGTAACCATGTTTAATAAATAACAGCAACTTTACCTGCGGGAGAACTGACGAATTCCACAAACAGGTCCTGGGATGTACCGATGATGGAGTAGGGGAACTTTCCCATACCGCAAAACGTTCCGATGACTGATGAAGACTCGTCCTTCCCATCGTAGATTCTTATGTAGTCGTAAGGACAATTTTCTGACCCTATAATACGGAGAAAAGAAATAATATCACAATATTTGTTCTTCATCGGTGAAGTCAGTTAATAAGTGATGTTGAAAAGAAATGAGGAGGGATGAAACACGTGATTGAAAGATTGATGAATATACAAGGTGTTGTTTTGCATCCTCGTCAAATTAAAGGAGGTAACTATGTTAATGATTCTCGTCCTGAATCAACAATAAAATGGGTAGGTAATTTTTCTTTTTTTTCCTTTTTACGGAAATCGGTAAGTGTAAAGCACCCGTGTTTTACACGCGGCGCGTCAGGTTCTTACTTTATAACCTTGCTTACACACATACAAACAATCTCAAATGTTTATTCGGTAATTTCCTAGTCCCTAAACCACGTTAAGGGGGTTATTCTGAGATACTGACAAACTTAAATAACCAAAAAAATCAGCGTTAATTAATAATTAATTATGTACCGTAATTTTAATTGATTATTTATGTCTTGCGTGACCACCTCCTGAATTTGACGAGGTTGCAAAACAATACCTTGTATTAATGAGACAAAAAAAATATTGATGGATTGTGTGAAGAAAGATATGAAAGAGAATAAATTTTAATGTAAAATAAATATTTTGACTAAACCGATACGGGCTATTGCGGACGCGGCTCCAGACACATATTTCACTAGAAACATTTATGTCCGGTGTCCGCAGTCTATCAACCATTAAATACCAGTTGGATTGGTCCGTGTTTATTTGAAATTTTACCACTCATACGCAAAATGATCTTGAAAGACACACCAACCAACATCAACTTTTAACTTCTAACTAATTTATCTTGTATTGTATTGTATAACGGGCTGGTGTCCGTAACTTCAAAGCGCGTATTTTGAACTAATGTATGTTAATTTCATTTCAAATGTAGTAGCGTTAAAGTTACATCAATTGTGCTTTGCCAAATTCCATACAAAACTAGTAAAATCAAGCTTCAAAAAATATAAAAACAAACTTCTTCTCCAAGATGTATCGCTTTAAATTCAGATCACCCATCAAAACATGCTAAACCAATTCAAGCTCAACCATCTGCTCAATACTCGCAAGCAATACACACATTTCATATTCATATAAACCGAGATGAAACAAATCACGGACTATCTGCTTGGCTCACAGAGCAAGGAACTCGGCCACTGCTAGAGGCGGCATGGACAATACTTACTACCTACACATAAAAAGATTCTGAGGAACTGAGATCCACCTTTTTTTCTCCACGGTCGGATACACACAGAAGCAGCAAATCGCGTTCGGGTACACGTGAAGTGTAATGAATGAAAATTTAGATAATTAGCACTTCAGACCCTGAGGGCCACCACAGCTGACACAATTAATGTTGATTAAGATCAGAAATTATTCGCTTAACGCACTTTCAGTGCTACAAATTTTATCGACACTTCCAACTCATTATCACCACCGCTGCTCTCAAAAGCAGTGTAGTTGTGAGGAAGCCGGATATCTCGGAATCGAAAATTTGAAGACATATGAAATCTACGACTCCGCACTGGGCCTGCGTGGTACCGAGAGGAGACTCTCATCCCACCAGTAGGAACAATAAATTAATGGTTGTAATTGCGCGAATATAGACGCTCCTTCTTTCCGTGGTCTGTGGTAAGACTACTTCTCGTAGCTACATAATTTTTCACTACGCCAGCTTCTCTAAAACATGGGTAAAGTCGAGCGGTGTAAGAATTTAATATCGAGTAAGTTGCAGGCCGGCTTGATTTAATAGCGGTTATTGGATAGCTGTTATTTATAGTGTTCATAAGTTATACCACCTTACTGTGTCATCTAAAAAATAAGGTGAAGTGGGGGTTGCGTTCTTGGGTTGTGTGTGGGGTGGATGGGGAGTTTTATGATGAGCTTAGTTAACTGTTTATAATTTTTGTTTTAATAATAAAACAAAAATTATAACTAATTACTAATTAGTTAAAAAAAAGTTTTCCATTTATTCAAATTATCAAAAGTAGGAAAATACCCAAAACTAAAGCACTTAAACTATTGGTATAAGTAGTTTCATTACCATTTTTAATGTCAACCTATCAACTAATCATTAAATAACGCCAAGTTGATCTATTAACCTATATTATCATTATATACAACGGGAGTAAAAATATTCTTAACGAAGCCGAAATGCATTTGTTCTCCTCATCATTACGTATTTGTTCTGGAGAATACCAGGTATTTTTTTCTCAATTTATTTTTAATGTTGTAACTTTGCTTTTAAAACCTCCACAACCTATATACTACTCAATGCATTCATCAGCACAATGATTTAGTGCATTGTTCCCTGTCATTAAGCGTTATGTTTCACCCAAAAAAAACTCGTTTCCCAGCAATAATTTTCGTTCGTTCGCACCCGGTCCGTATACTAAAGTACACACTGTTATTTTTAAACCAGACTTATCGATCGACCGACACCATACAGGAAAAAGGAAACCGAAAACCCGGACATACGCTTTCTATTTACACGGCCAAAGTGCAATCTCATTTTATCAAGACCGCTGCCCTATTTGCTGATGCAGGCCTATTCTGATCTGATAGAGACACTCAACCGGACTCGATTGCCTTTTTAGTCGAATCGAACGTTCGAATTGGTGATTCCGTCCGAACGATTGTAGGTTCGGCAAAGTGGCCTATTCAAGTCAACTGTAAACGTAGTTCGAGTTTCAAGGAGCCGTATTTAGAAAGCAAATTTTGTCGAGGTGGTGCGTTTATTTTTAGAATAGGTAGCATCGATGTTGGGGAAGTAATGCTGCTTAAAGTTGTTCTCTGGGTATTAATACGTGCAAATAGTGGTTATTTTTGGCTTAAGGGTGCTACATGATTGTTCATATCCATTCGATTTTTTTGTATTTCTTGAAATACAAAGCCGAACCGAAGCTATCATTCGTCTCACGATCGGAGAAATCCGGTCGGCATTTGCTAAGCACAATAGTTCAAGCCTAGCTGAGCGGCATTTTCCCGAAGATAGGTTAGGCGTGACTACGTCACACGCGGACTTAAAACGTGTTTGTATGACCACATGTAATAATGTGTACGAAGCAAAAGGAGTACGAACAGATCGTAGCAAGTGGTGTTCTAACGTTTATCTTTAAACCTATGTGTGAATGGCTCGAGTTTATATAAGTATGTATATGACTATATCAAAGTTTTTTTTAACACAAAAAAATATTGCAATGACAGATTTAACAAGTGCCTTTCGGCTTCGGTAATGGTCTTTTTACACCCGTTATGTATAAGACTTTGCCGCTCGGTTGTGCCGAACCGTGCCGATCTGAACATATGTGAAGCACCTCTTAGCCACTAGTCTGTCAGTAATTCCACTAACCTTATCGAACAACATTTACTTGGCACTAAAAGGCTACTTAACTCAGACTTATCGACTCACGATAACTCCCCGTATTGGGGACTTAGGGGCGAATGAAAATATAAAAGCTATTCCTAAGAATCTAAATGAGAATCCCGAATGTAGTCGTCACAGGATAATTGGAAAAATCGTTTTTCTGAGAAAGACTAGGATTTTTGCTAAGGACCGGATTATTAGAGACTAGTAAAGATTTTCGTTATGATACAAATTAATATATATTTATGAGGAATTTGCAAAAAACCAAAAGTCTATAAAAAGATGGACACTCTATTTCTAACTGACTAATCTAAGAGTGAATTTTGTAATAAGAATTTTCTTATTTTTTATTATCAATAGGCTCGCGCTTGACCACTATCTCACCTGATATATATTGATCCCCTGACCCACCTTTTCTCTGTTTGGTCAGAACATAGCTCCAGTGAAACTATTAACCAATCAACACATTCTTCAGTGCATAACTTTACGAGTAATATCAGCCAAATAGCGTAATCATCGTCGTTACCTATGACAAGCTGTTTCTTTGCAAATATCCTAGAATTTTTACAAAGAACCAATTTTTACAATTATTCTGTGACATGTATAAACAACATAGAAGGCAAACTTTTTATCTTGTGTATTTTAATCAAGTTGTCCAAATATTTGAGCGACTTACCAGAGGTTATGGGTCTCATCGGACAAGTCATGATGTTTTCGCATCGCTGTCCGTCTATATTGAATTCTTCGTTTTCTATGTACAGCTTAATGTATGGTAGTCTTGTGTTGAGGTGGTATCTAGAAGAAAAAAATAAATAAGTGGATAATCATAAATTAGGACGAATTTAAATTAGGGTGTTTCAAGACGAAAGTCTACGGCCAGTGTGTGTTGCCAGTGATTACATTTGGGACGAAAACGTGATCGCTCACAATGAGCTTCGTCAGAAGGCTTAAAGTCACCCAAAGGGCAATGGAGAGGGTTATGCTCGGAGTTTCCTTGCGTGATCAAATCAGAAATGAAAACATCCGCAGGAGAACCAAGGTTACCAACGTAGCCCGAAGAATTGCCAAACTTAAGTGGCAGTGGGCAGGGCACATTGCTCGCAGAAAGGATGGCCGATGAGGCCGAAAAGTTCTGGAATGGTGACCGCGAACCGGAAGACGATGCGTTGGAAGGCCTCCCGCTATGTGGGCCGATGACCTGTTCAAGAAGGTGAAGGTTGCGGGGATTCGCAGGATGCGAGTCGCAAGAGGCCGGTTAATGTAGCGTCACTTGGGGGAGGCCTATGGCCAGTAGTGGACGTCATTCTTTTGCCACCGACTTCTGAAGCTAAAGTTACATGAAGTGCCTGCCTATCTGACCTACGCAACCCATTAACAAAGTTACACTAAGACACATGGCAATGGTTATTATACCATCAAATCAGTGCTAATTCCCCAGTTGACAGCTCACAACACACTTAAGTCATCAACATGCTCTTGACACCAAAGCGACCAGTCAAAGCATGACGCAACACTCAAACAATAACGTAGCAATGTGATAATAGGCGTCGAGTGGTCAGCACTGGGAGAACATCAAAGTACGCAGCTAACGGCACTTTGCGATGCACTTTGGACGAATTTGATATACAGGGTAATATCAATTGGTTGGAGAAACTTAACGGACGTGGCGGGTGTCGATATTAATTACGAAAATGTCAAGTTTTGATATTTCTCGGCTCTAAGATACTGGCCTACTTTGGGGACCACCGTATCCTATATGATGATCGCCAACAGTTACAGAAAAAAATATCGTTCTTAACTAATTATGGGATAATGTAATGTAAAACATTACGCTTGTCATAGCCACGGAGTCTGGATTTGTGCCCGGTTGATGGCAATAGGCTCGCCCCCTATTACATGGGACTTAAGCATAACTGGCGAAATGTGGGTGTACTATTAGGTACACCTCTGCCTATCCCTTCAGGGATTACAGGCGTGACGATGTTATGTTAAATAACATATTATTTCATTTGAAGCAGAAATTCATAGCATTACAACCTGTTTTTTTTTATATCCCATAACTCTAGGATATGATTGAGACCATATCAAAGAATGAACAGGCATACGAATTATGTTTCAAACATACTTATTTTTTGTTTTTTCGAATTTCTTTGCTTTAAATATGAATTATTGGTTTGAATAAAAATTTAAACGTAATTACTCGTATTTTTCAATGAAACTACTACTATTTTACTACACTACTGCGAAGTTTGGCAACCTCGCAAAAGTAAAGATTCGTCATACTGGTGACAATTTTTGACCTAAGTGAATTATGATTGATGATGATACCTCCGAAACTATGCACTTTTCGACCACCTATGCTAGGAGTATTAGTATTATTTTTACCTACAGAATATAACCCTAGAGTTATGGTATATAAAAAAAAACAGGTTGTATAAATCTATAGCATTCCCATTGCTACGACACAGGGCCCCTTCTTGTAAGAGCACAAGGTTTCATACTGCGTAACAATTTTCATTGTCAGTCTCCGGCCTAAAACTCCAAAGCATTGTGTTATCTTTTATAATAAAAACGAAACTGTAGGGAGTTGACGCAAAGACTACAAAGTGTCTGTCGTCTCAGTACGGGGAAAACAGCGTTGACAAACAATACTTAACGCTGGGGGCCTATACAAACACATTTGTCCAAGCCAGGTTCCAACCCTCATCAAAATTTCTGCTTTCCTCTATGACTTTGAAGAGATACTTCACTGCCATCTAATTTATTGGGCTCAAAGAACTAATTTTGGAAATGCTAAAATTTTCCAATTTAATAGAAGGTCAAGTTAAATTAGCTAGAGGTACTTTTTTAGGTTTATTTGTTTGGATATCGATTACCATCATATTTTTGAAGTTAACACCAAAAAAAACTTATACAGGGTGTAACGGAAAGAGTATATACATCCTTGAGGGTGTGCTACAGACCATCAAACTGAACATTTTTCGCAACATAATTTTTTTTTTGCAGCAAAAAAAATTATCAGCTGCCTATACATTTGGGTCGAATAGGTATTGTAATTTTCTATGGGACAGCAGATATGTTTTATGATGAGAAACATGTTCAGTTTGATGGTCTGTAGCACACCCTTAAGGATGTATATACCCTTTCCGTTACACCCTGTATATCAAGGAAATAAACCACTGCGGTGTATACCCAAAAAAAAACACCAAATTATTCTTTTTTAGGGTTCCGTACACAAAGGGTCAAACGGGACCCTATTACTGAAATTTCGCTGTCCGTCCGTCCGTCCGTCCAAACAATAAAAACACTGTAAAAACAGAATAAAAGAAATATTTAAGCGGGCTCCCATACAAAAGAGTGTTTTTTTTTTTTTATAAATAATGGTACGGAACCCTTTGTGCGCGTGTTCGACTCGCACTTGACCGGTTTTTTTGTGTTACCCGTACCCATTCAAACCTTTATACATGTCTTTTGTAACAACATTATTGATTTCCAAAGCCATTTCAATCATGAACGAGCTTGAACAAATCGTTATTAAGCCATCGATTCGAAGAATGCATTCAATTTCAATAACAGTTATTGAATGGCTTCCAACAGTTCCAATAATAAAGTTATCAAACAAAAAGCTTTTAAAAACGTTTTTACTAATTAACATTATACTTAAATAGGGGACCGGACTGGGTAAAGAAAACGACATTCTATTTTGTCCGTCAGACAGGTAATACAAAAATATTAGACACGTATTTTTTGTTTTATCAAAATATAAAAAAAATACTTAGTTAAAACTCATTAAAGTTGGAGAGTGGGGGCTTACTACGTCACAAGTAGGTATAAAACTTACCTACATGTGACGTCATGCGCCATTTCAACTCATTATATCTCCGTAATTTTTTGACCACGTGAAAAAAGAAAAAATACGTGTCCAATACTTTTCAATAAACTACCCGACGGACAAAGAAAAAAAAAATTGGATTATCCCCTATTACATGAAGTAACAACCGATAGCTGCTTAACCGTAAAATACTATCAGCATACGTTTGGATGGGTTAACCACAGGATAGTCAGGTTAAGCAGATGACCACCTCCTAGGTTGACCTGAGAGATGCCATAAAAAAATAATAAAAAATAGTGCGTGGAGTCCCTCCGCGCGGAAGAAGTGAAACTTCGTAATACTACACGCATGCGTTCGAGAGCCACGCATTCACTCTCGCTCTGTCTCTTTCCATTCCCCCTCCCCAGGAGCGTTGAACGTTTAACGCAACAGTGCTTTCATATCCCCTTCATGGTAGCGTTAAACGTTTAACGCAACCTTGTAGGAAGTCTCATAAGAAGTTTCACTTCAAAAAAAGTTCGCATGGGCGCTTTATTCTAGTGACTGTTTTTTTACAACACAGTGTTCCTTCAATGCACTTTTTACGCATGCTTACGACCTCAAACGATGCTTCTTGCATCAAACCACACACGTGAGCGTCACTTATGTACTAACTTTGCGTGAGTACCTCCGCGTCGCAAGTCACGTCTTGTCATGAGACAACGCATGCTCTAAACAACTCTCTCGCAAATTGCGTGTCGTTTGACCTGTAGCTCTTCAAGCGGCTTTTAGGAGTATGAAGAACAGGGTATAAAGTTCTTCAACCCCCTTAAAAAAGAGAGGATACTTCAATCAGATGGGTGTCGTGTCTGGTGAGCTACTGCCACATAATCTTCATACTTTTTGTAGTGCACTTACAAAAAAATACCCGCATTAAATAAGCGCCCGTGCGAACGTTGGGTCATCCAGTTTTATAGCTGAACAGCTATGAGGTGTAAATAGACTTTACCTGCAATGAAGATTTCTTGGATACACTCCAGGATAGGCAGCCGACTGTACATAACACGTTTGCAGTCGACAATCCCGGAACACTCTCTCGCAGTAAGATCTGAGAAAAATAGCGCCTCGTTAAGTTAATTCATGACAAAGCTGAACGAAATCATTATCTCTGACAATTTTTGTTGGAGAAATTTTTGCTGTAAATTTTTCAGTAGTCGTCATATTTTTACATGGGATTTTTTAATTGCTGAGTTTTAAAATTGGTGGATTTTATTACTTGGCAGGATTTGGCACGTTAAATGTTACAAAAGTTTGTTTCTAATTAGTTATAATCGCTTTCCAGAATATTTATTATAACAGTTTAAAATTGATGAACCTTCTTTTTGAGTATCTTTTTAAAATCATCCTTAAAGCTAACGTAACGTATCGTTCAAAATATCCATTTTACGATCGCTATATTTAGGCATTTGTACACCTCTGTTTACTTCAGCATGATTTGCAGCTTTACCCATATTGACATCAACCTACACACCCAAAGTGGTTATAAAAAATGCGTCAGCAAAACAAAATACGCTGCAAAAATTCTGCACACTCACGTATATAAATAACATTCCCTGAAGCACCCTTTGAGCCCTCAAAAAGGGAGCCCAATTTAAAAAAGAAATCCCAAAATCAGCAACTACGTACCTCACTCACTTTAATTCAAGAACTTGATTACAACGCATAAATCAATGTGGCTGCAATAATAGGTGGGCAGTGAGCCCGCACCGACAATTCAACACGATTTATAAGCCATTTCGGTCACGTACCCACCAAAGTGGAGCCATTTGGAGCAAGTCAGAATGATTCTAGAACGTTCGCGACATTCGGGATAAGCCTCTTAAGTAATTGGCAACTCGAACTTGATTTATGCAGTGGCCGTCGAGTGATGATTTGAAGTATTGAGTTAGTGATTTATTGGCATGGAAATTGGGTGTCACGACTTGGAGCAAAGCTTGGTTATAGCAGGGTCGTAAAGTTTCAGATCACGTTTTGTAGTACTTATCGTTTTTGAGGTCGTTAAAGGTGTTGAGGTCATTAACAGTATTTGCTTTGAAAAAGGAGAATTGTTTGAAATAGAAGCAATATCTTTTATGTAGACAGATGTGCAAATTTAAAAGAGAAGTTTTCTCTAAAGAATTGAGCACCCTCTAGGACTAGCTAATCTAAATACAGCATTTCTTCAGAGATTATCTACTGACGCACTGGATTTCCAATTTATGTGTAGTGACAGGCTGGCGAGAAGATGAGTATTGACTTCGATATATAGCGTACCTGTAGACACTTGAGTAACTAACCTACGTTGCTATTTAAACTACGGAATTTCATATACCAGCCTAATAAAAATAATTTATCTATATTCTTGTTTTACTGTTTAATCGTGTTTTATTATTATAACAGTAAACAATAACAAACAACAGTAAAAAATTGTAAACAAAATATTATATAAAGGGTGTAAAACACCTCTTAACGAAGCCGAAAGGCACTGGTTCTCCCTGTCATTGCGATCATTTTTTTGTTCTACACCATACCTGGGAACCTTCTAGTTACGGAGATATTAGGGGTCAAAGTTCCAACTTTTTGACAAGTATTTTTTTAAATACAAGTTTTTTATTTAAGATTTTTACTTTAAACACCTCCACGACCCCCGTACTATTCAATTCGTCCATCAGCACAATGTTTTGAGTGCGTTACATTGAGTTCTACCACAAAACATGATTTTACACCCCCAAAAAAAAAGTTGTTTCCCAGCAATAATTTTTGCGTAAAGTTACTTGGTTTCATGTACAGAATGCTTGGTTGACGGCTTCGTGATAAGGTGATTTACACCGTGTAGGTACGCATTGACACCTACCCTAACACCTAAAGTACTTTTCAAAAACAAAATAGAAAAAAAACATGCTTTCAGACCCGATAGCAGAGTTAGTTTAAAATAAATCGTGAACTTTTCCATTTCCAATGTATTTGTTTGTTATAAACGAGTATATAAATTGTTCGGAATGTGATACTAAATTATTGAGAACTTTCGCCACCAAAATTCGGCGGCAACAAATAACAATTTATCATTCTACGAATTAACTGTTACTGAACTTATTTACGGTTTTTATTGCTCGAATTTTAATGAATTTACCGTTTTTGTTAAAGGATATTTATTTTTATACTTTTTATGGGCTGTTGTAATTTTCGTTAATGACCTAACTGCTGACCTTTAATATCTAAAAGGCATTACAATTAAAATTCATTTTTTTAAGCTGGTAACTGCTCGAGTACAAGGTCATATGAATTCATGGTCAAATAAATTGCTGGTCACAGTACTTGTTAACTCTTCACAGTATCATTTGCCTTTCACTGTTATCAATCTATATAGTCAACAGTACAAAAACAGAAACGTGATCTTTCCATTTTCAAAACATCCTTTGTGATCTCAACACATAGAAACGACCACAGTCCAAAGTAAGCGCAGACAATACCAAATAGCTTTTCCAAACGATTTGCTTTAAAATGTTGATCACGTACGTGTTTGAATTCCCTTTGAAGTCGGCATCGCAATTTGGCAAATAATTTAAATAAAGTCGGTCCCAGAACCGTTCCTTGTGGAACCCCTGAATATGTTTTGTTTCATGTTTTATCTGATTTAGATAAAATAATCTTTTTGAAGCAATTTGTATTGCCTGAGGTGATGTTTGTTAGGGGTGACTTTACCCTCTTGTTCCGGTGGGCACAGAACGATAGCGCGATGTAAACGTTACATGAACAATTAATATGATTGGAAATACTTTTTACGCGCATTATTTTACTTAGTTTTAAAACTTCATTCATATCAATGGAATTATATTGTGTAATATGAATTTTAGTATTAATGAATTTATATTATCTATTATTCGTATCTTTGGGTAAAAAGGACGGAGTTTCATAGGATTTTAAAAAGTGCTGTTAGACATTAAAAGAAAAGATTTTATTTTGAATAAATTATTTTTGATTTTGATAGTCCTGTGTTGTACTTACCGTAAACGAAAACCTGTGGGAACTTTCGATTTAAAAATCGTTTGAATTTACGCTACGTTTCCGTCGCGTGTTCGTGCAAGGGCCTCAGAAGGTGTATGCTCAAATGAATCTATTATTAGACCTCGTTAAAACTGTATGTAAAAAGAGACGACGCAATTTTGTTTCGTAAATTCTTTGTTCTTTATTTATTTATCATCATTAATCTTTACTTTCTTCATGGTTTTTACTTTGTATAGAGCCATGCTTTCTTTGAATACAGACGGGGAAAAAATGCAAGGAAAGTGTGTGTACGTTAAAGTTATAATGACGGGCTGTTCGGTTTAAAAATTCCTTTCGATAGACTACATTTCGCAGACGAGATGAGTATCTGTACCTTATTTTTTTTGTTAGTTTTCAAATCCAGGCAAGTTCTAATTGTGAGTTTTTAAATTCATGTCTACTTTCTTAGTCTATCTTGGACATCACAGATATCGGTGAAGGAAAATGGAGTGAAAAAACCAGGACTTAAAATAAATTTAAGTCATAAATCACCAACCCGTCTATAGCAAGTGTCGTGATCAATGCTCGTTCCTTTTTCATTTGAGAAGAATGAGCACTGGGACTGGACTGGTATTATTATAATATCTTTAAATATTGATACTCATCAGGTCTTCGGAGTTTTTGTAGCTACTTAAATGTATTGTAATGTTAATAGATTTCTAAGCCACATTGGTTCTTGTCATATCTGAAGGGAATGTCAGTCTTTCATCAATTTCTTTATCAAAACTATGGTAAGATTAATCTTTTTATCAGCTTTGGCGCAATCATAAGTTCCAGTCAAACTGTAAACATTCGCTACTAGACATTTTTAAATAGTCCTATAGTTTCTTAGAAATCAAACAGCTGATTGGACTAGAACACTGACTAAACGTAACGTAGGTAAATACGAACGATTTTAAAATTGGAAATACTCGTTAACTGGATAATTTTTAGTTGCAAAAAAAATATAGATAGGATAGCAAATAATTGTATAAAAATATATTTAGCAAAAAATTGTAGTGTTATAGACTAGCAAATAATTGTATTTACGTTGATCCATGGATTCTGACGATATAGTCGGACTGTAAAATAAAATCGCACTAGTTCGGAATTAACATAATATTTGACGTCGATGAAACGTTAAAGTTCTGTCCTACTATTTACACATGTAGGTGAAGCATACATACCCAGCAACAACTTCCCCCCGTCTGTTTGGATACAGCTCCGGATGCTGTCCGTAGCGAAGATACACTTCAAATTGTTGCTCAGCTCTGTAGAGGAAATTAAATGTATAAACTTACTATACTATGTACAGCTTGGTTTCGGAGAAAATGTTCATTAGAGTTATTTACTTTTAGATGTTTGAACAATATATCATTTTGTAGTTACAGTTTTTTCGTATTTAGTATGATTGAGGTCAAGATCTATAAAGTTTAATTAAAACGTCTCTTGGGTAAGATATTCTCTTATCCTCTGCCTGGTACTTCTAATGAGATCATATGTAGTGAGACTTCAGTAGAAAACAGTCGTTTTTTAACAGCTCATCATCTGCTAAGCCTTTGCCCAACTATGTTGAAGTTGGCTTCCAGTCAAATCGGATGCATCTGAATACCAGTAGTTTACATGGAGCTATTGCCTATCTGACCTCCACAACCCAGTTAGTACCCCTCCGTAAGACTGGCTTTCAGATTTTCTGCTACAGACTACTCGTAACGACTGTCAAAGATCTACAAATGACAGCCGGGACCAACGGCTTAACGTGCTTTCAGAGGCATGGAGGAAACTCGGTATGTGATGGGGGGTCACTCATCCACGGACCAACCTACAAAAGCGCGGCTGAACCTAAAGATTGACCCCAGCGGCTGTTTTTATTTAGCCACGAGCTCCTCATTTAGTAGTTTCTAATAGTAATTGTATCACTTTGCCAGTCATCCATAAAAAAAAAACATAATTAAATTGAACTCCAAACTAATAACACGAAATACCATGTGAACTAACTCCAACAATTCGCCAACGAACTTAAAATCTAGTTCTACCCTTTAGTTCTATATTAAATTAACCCGTTGAATGCTCACTGACCTGGAATCGAAGCTGAAGTAAGTTTGATCAGTGAAGTTGTCGGCATGGAACACAATCTTCACGAAGTTGGTCTCTGATATGAACGTCTGAGGCTGTTCGATCTCGCCACAGAAGAGACCTGGCTCTTTCCTGTTTGAGACGTCCGTCTTCGCGTTGCCGTCGACAATCTGTGGAGGGTTGTTTATTTGTTGTAAGGTTTGTTATTTTAGGTCTTATGGTTGCTTTGTTAGGGATCTAGATTGATGAGAAAATTAAGGCCCGTACATACGCCAATGACCTTGAGCAAACGAGACATTTTCAACATAAACCGCTGTCTATCGACCGACGTCCGTGCGTCAACTAGCGTTTTCCAAAGAATAGTAAAACATGAGCAGAACAGATAAATACAATTTAGTTTTTGCCCGCTCAACTGCGCAACCGCTGATTCGATTTGCTTGACCAGATTTATTAAGTGGATTTTCTATCTAAAAACAAAAAATTAAAAAGATACGCAAGTAGTCAAATACTTTTATGTATAATTTAAAAACACAAAACTTATCAGTAAAACAAAAAGCAGTTACCAGAATATTATTAAATATGAACAACAGTGGTAGGTACCTACTCAGAATATATCTGCGTGTTAGGCCCTCTTTGTTGACTTGGAAAAGCATTCAGCATTTTTCAGTGGGAAGAATCCTTCAACACCATCTTTTAACGCCATAACCGTGCAATAAATGTTTCAGGCAAAGATATATTCTTTGTATTGAAAGTGTGGGACCATTTATGCCCATTATACCGTTCCGTCACTGAGCAACACCGTTTTTTGCCACGCACGTAGCATATCGGCAAATGCAAAATGTTCTCGCTAACAATTGGGTTTTTGAAAAAAAAAACACGTGATTCTCTTTAAAAAAATATCAATTTTAAATTGTTTCAATAGAAAATAAATAAGAGCATTCGCATCGACTATTATTATAATTAATGATAAAGTTTTAAAATAATTACTTACATAAAAAATAGTTTTTTTTTTTTTCATAAAGCCAATTTTTGACGGTCCGTGCTTGGCACTCTATGTTGAAAAAATGGTCTGTGCGCATAGTTTCATACGATACGTTTAAAGCACGGTCATGGTATGGTACGGTGTAGTGGTCCTTTATTCCAAAAAATATTGGATCAGCAGTCCATCTTACAAATTAAAATAGCCGAGGATTTTTAAGGTAGCCGAGGATGGTAGCGATGCATGTTGAAGGGAGTTTTAATTTTTCTATCGACATGACATTTTGTGTACAAGTATTTTATAAAGACTGTCTTTTAAATAACGGTAGTATTAAATAATTGCTTCTCAGAACTGAATAATCGAGACTGCAATGTGAATAAAAATGTACGTTTAATTCTCGGAACACAGACCCTTTCAAGTCTGTCTTGCCTACGTTCTGTTTTTACTTTTGTTTTAGTTTAAAAGAAATACATATTATATATTCCGTTCAATTACTGTTCTACGTATTTAGTCTTCAGCGATTTTAGATTTGAATTGTGCTCACATTGCTACGCAATATCTCGTTGAAAATTATTAACATTAAGAAAATTAATGTCGTTTTCAAACGTTTCAAAACATTTCAAATATCTTGTCTATTTCGTAATTCTAATAACGATTCCAGCTAATAGCTGTTTCATCCCAAATATGCGTAAACATTTCAAATCCCAATCACCCTGGATTCCCAAACTTCCCCAGTTTGTAAACTCACAAATCTACAAACAGAGAATGATTCAATAATTAAATTAATTCCGTTCAATTACTGTTCTACGTATTTAGTCTTCAGCGATTTTAGATTTGAATTGTGCTCACATTGCTACGCAATATCTCGTTGAAAATTATTAACATTAAGAAAATTAATGTCGTTTTCAAACGTTTCAAAACATTTCAAATATCTTGTCTATTTCGTAATTCTAATAACGATTCCAGCTAATAGCTGTTTCATCCCAAATATGCGTAAACATTTCAAATCCCAATCACCCTGGATTCCCAAACTTCCCCAGTTTGTAAACTCACAAATCTACAAACAGAGAATGATTCAATAATTACGCTCAAATTGGTTCGCTTCGAGTTTCCCAGTTCGCAGTTCCCGAGTTCTTTCACCCGTCAGAGGAGTTCAAAAATTAATTAGTAGAATTTCGAAGCGTACGCAGACTCAATTAGTAGTACTCGTGATGGCGGCTGATTCCCACGACTTTATGACTAAGAACTTTTTGTTTCAGTGATCCCGATTTTCCCCTTTTCATCGTTTCCGTTAAAGAGGGTTATAAATGATAGAAAAAATATAATAAGAATCCATTCTTTCTTCGTAAGATGTCTGAATTTGACAGGCTTTTTCTTTTTTCTTTGTTTTCAAATTAAGAATGAAGGTCAAGCCGTGTTTTTCAATATTCGTCAAAATGATTTAAGGGCTTGAATTTGCTTGTACTTGACTTGACTTTTTTTTACTCAAGATTGTAGGATACCGTACGTAAAAAAGGAGATAAATTATGAACCAAACAAAAAGTTGTCTGATTTTCAAAGTTAGAGTAACTAGAATCAGTTTTTTTTAGTCATGGCTAGATTGTATGAATAACGTCTAGTCATGAGTAAGTAAGCAATGGAGTAAGCTACGGAGCTTAGAACCTGCTGCACCGCAGCTGCTCAAAAATGCAATGTTCCCTACATTGAATTTTTATTTTATTCCCGATTGAGCACAAATCTAAAATATGATGGCTGCTCAAATGGGTGCTTTAAGCATTGGTAAATATGAATACTTTCTTTATATGCTGTGTTTTAGATTTCTTTCGTCTAAAAACTGTTGTGAAACTCTCACTGCGTAAAAACTTAAATAAGTACTTACTTGCATGTATCCCTTGTGGCATGTCGTACCATTGATCAAGGTACCAACTTTGAACTTCTTGAACCTTATCCGCAGTATCCAATCTTTTGGTGACCCTCTGAAAGCTCTAAACCTGCGAACAAAAAGATATGTAAGAAAATATGTCCTACGTCGTCATTATTATGTCCATTTCCTTATTTACTAGCTGTCCCCGGCATGCGGTGCAATGCACTTTTTACCTACTCTATATACCTACCTACCATACCCTACCCTACCTACCTACCCTACCTACCCTACCCTACCCTACCCTAAACCTTTCCTGGACAACGACAAACATTTTAAAACCAAAATCAGTTAAATTCTTAGTTAAAATCAGTTAAAGCCCAGCCGTTCTTGAGTTATAAAATTACAACGAAAAGTGGCATTGATTTTTATATATACAGGGTGTAACGGAAAGGGTATATTCATCCTTAAGGGTGTGCTACAGACCATCAAACTGAACATGTTTCTCAACATAAAAAAAATTGCAGCAAAAAAAAATATCAGCTGCCTATATGTTATTACATTTGGGTCGAATAGGTATCTTAATTTTCTATGGGGCAGCAGATATTTTTTTTGCTGAAAAACATGTTTCATGATGAGAAACATGTTCAGTTTGATGGTCTGTAGCACACCCTAAAAGATGTATATACCCTTTCCGATACACCCTGTATATTGATTGATGATTTGGGGTCAGCGCGACATTTATCCTCTTCTTAAGACCGGTAAAGTGTTTCTGGACTGGTTGCGGACTCCAGACACTGACAGACACGTCTTTTTGAAAGCTAAATAAGCTTGCGTGATAGACCCCAACTCGCCGAATATGAAACAATAACACAGCCTAGCCCAGCACGCGTGCCTAGAAGACACCTCTTCACTCGTACTTTGAAGAGATCTAGATTAGAATGATCACGGCATGACAGGGAAGCCAGCAGTGGATTGGCAGACTGATGGTTCGCACAATAAATGTGGAAGCATGGCTCTTTGGTCAGGTTCGTGGAACTTCAACCGTATAACAACTACATATGTACTACTTCTGCCTGTTGGCTGACAGAGTCCGTTGTTCGAAGCCGTGTCCTTAATGTGTTCATACTTTTAGTCGACATCTAGTAGTCAATATCTTTCTAGCCACATCTTCTTTCATACGTACGTTTTTTTGTCGTCTCCTACTCTCATACCATGGTTATCACATTCATACATACTCAAAACGTTTTTTTTTTTACAAAAACAACCGACATAACGTCATCGTCATCTGCCAAGCCTTTTCCCAAACTATCTTGGGGTCGACTTTTTGTCTAACCGGATGCAGCTGAGTATCAGTATTTTACATGAAGCGACTGCCTATTAGACCTCCACAACCCAGTAACTGGGTAATACGATACCCCTTGGTAAGACTGGATGTCAGACTTTTGGCTTCTGACTACTCGTAACGACTGTCAAAGATCTACAAATGACAGCCGGGACCAACGGCTTAACGTGCTTTCCGAGGCACGGAGGAAACTCGGTATGAAATTATGGTCACCCATCTACAGACCAACCTCGGTAAGCACCGCTTAATCTTAAAGATCGACCCGTGCGGCTGTTATAATTTAGCCACGAGCTCACGTAACGTAAGTACCATTTATTGTTATCTAACGCAAAGAAAAGGAGAAAAACCATTATATTCGTACAATATTGGCTCAAATAAATTACGACAATTTATCATTGATATTATGGCCGACGAAAATGCTTAAGACTTCCTTATCGTCTGGTTCCTGTGGGAGAAATGTATTAATCCTGACATTTTTTGTGAGATTGTATGTGTTATATTAATGTAGTCCTATTAGTAAAACTCAGGTCATCAAGGTGAACAAACTAGAAATCTTGATTATCTTAATTGCCGCAATAAACCTACTCCAGAAGAACTATCTGCGACTCCCGCATTCCCCTTAAACTTAAGGGGAAGATTTATAAAACAATGGTTAGACCTGCTGTCTTGTATGGATCTTAATGTGGGGCCACAAAAGGGATGAATGAAAGGAATTTGCATGTGGCTGAGACGAGAATGCTAAGGGGGTGTGGTGTTACGCGAATGGATAAAATAAGAAATGAGTACCTAAGAGGAAGTCTGAAAGTGGCGCCAGTGACTGAAAAGATGTGTGCTAATCGGTTGTCGTGGTATGGGCATGTGATGCGGAGGAATGCGGAAAATGTCGTGAGGAAAGTTTTGTGTATGACTGTAGATGGTTATAAGAGTAGAGGAAGACCAAAGAAACGATGGATGGACTGTGTGAAGGATGACACGGCAAGAAAGGAGGTGTCTCATGAGATGACAAGTAATAGAGAAGTATGGAAGAAGAAGACATAGCAAAGTATTATTGGGTTATTTGATCAGGAATTTCTCAGTAGCCGCCACGGTGTCTGGCTTTGTGCCCGGATGCTGGCAATAGACCTGCCCCCTAAGCCTTACATGGGACTTCAAATATAACTGGCGAATAGGGGACCGGACTGGGTTAAGAAAACGACATTCTATTTTGTCCGTCAGACAGGTAATACAAAAATATTAGACACGTATTTTTTGTTTTATCAAAATATCAAAAAATTGCTTAGTTAGAACTCATTAAAGTTGGAGAGTGGGGGCTTACTACGTCACAAGTAGGTATAAAACTTACCTACATGTGACGTCATGCGCCATTTCAACTCAATATATCTCCGTAATTTTATGACTACGTGGAAAAAGAAAAAATCCGTGTCCAATACTTTTTAATAAACTACCCGACGGACGAAGAAAAAAAAATTGGATTATCCCCTATTGTTGGTGTGCTATAAGGTACACTTCTGCCTTACGCTTCGGGTATTAGAAGCGTGATGTTATGTAAAACAAATCTGGTGAAAAGTGGGTGTAGAATTAGTATACTTCTGCCTTACCATTCGATGATTTTAGATGTGGCATTGCTATGATTGTTAGAGCTACACTTTAGCGCTTTTAAAGTGGTTTAAAAAAAAATGTCATAATAACCCTATATGACAACTGACAACGAATTACTACGGAGGCGAATTTAATAAGAACACTAATAGACACTGACAATTAAACAATCAAGATTTAATTTGACAATGGTTAATTTGCAATGGATTTTTGCAATCACCTTAATGTATCATGTTTTAACACAAATAAAATGATTCTATTCTATTTTATTACATCACTACACTTGAGATAAGAGACGGATTAGTGGCCGTAGTTGCATATGACTACAAACAACACAGAGAACATTGATTACACTACATAAGATAACATAACATCACGCCTGTAATCCTCGAAAGGTTAGGCAGAGGAGTACCTAATAGTACACCCACATTTTGCATGTAATTTTTAAGTCCCGTGTAATAGGGGGCTAGCCACAGGACAGAAATCCAGACACCGTGGCTGCTACGGAAAAAATGCTCATGGAAAAACCCAAAAAGTAACATATTTTTTGTACACCTACATTTCATTTTTGTGTACAATAAAGTTTTATTCTATTGTATTCTATTCTATTCGAACAATTTCACAGAATTGGAAATCTCACCCAGGACCTTGTGCTCAGCAGTCGCGCTTCTGACCTTCGACCAATGAGGCAGTCTCGACCAATAAGGCAGTCTCGACCAATAAGGCAATCTCGACCAATAAGGCAGTCATTTGACATTAACCCTTTCAATCATTCGTCCGATAAGTAAAAACTGGTACTGTGAGGGTTTGCTTAACGTCTCTGTCTGCCTCTTAGGAAACATAGACCTAGGCCTCAAGTTTGCTATTTTTATAAACATCGTCATTCCAATACGATCCTATTGTCATTTTGCTAAAAGTCCGTAATCTGCTAAATTCATCATGGTCTGTCAAATTCTATGCCATTTGTTTCAATGGAGTGTCAGTGGTTGACCATTGTGAAGTCATAATGACGCCATTATATTAGTAGATTACCAAACTTGTCAAAATCAACAATTATGAAATCAATGATACGCCATTCTGACACTATTGCAATAGCAGACTTGAGGCCCTGAATATACGTCATATCAATTTCGCAACGATTTAAACCATTATGCAAGCAAGACCTAACAAAAAGACGCGTACCACTATCATCAAATTTGAACAAACTTTCTTCGAAAGATAATACTCTTTTCATGTTCTTATACTTTGTAGTTTCCCTTTGATCCCCTGTTCACTAAGGAAGTAAAACTCCCTACAAATAACATCAATCATCGTGCCTTTGTAGAACGAAAATGTTCAGAGTACGTGCGAACTTCGTGAAAGTTGGTAAGCTACTGACTTAAATGTAGAGATGCGAAAGAAGTATCGATACTTAGGGCGAATTTCATCAATACAACAACTGAACGTATAAAGCGAACCGGGTTCAAAAGTTGTCAGTGTCATAATTACTAAGGGGTATGAAGAACAGGTTCGAGGTGGTTTGATCGCATCCGGAACGAGGTGATCCGGCAGAGAACCAGAGTAGTCAACATAGCCCACAGAATAAGTTAGCTGAAGTGGCAATGGGCCGGCCATATTAGCCGTAGAACCGATGACCGTTGGGATAGACGTGTTCTTGAGTGTAGACCGCGCATTGGCAAGTGTAAGGTGGGATGCCCTCAGGCTCGGTGGAGCGACGATCTTCGCAGGGTGGCTGGTAGCAACTGGATGAGAGATGTCGAGAATCGAGATAACTGGCGAGCGATTGAAGAGGTCTATGTCCAGCAGTGAACTGCTATAGGCCGATGATGATGATGATGAAGAACAGTGTGTAAAATTCTTCATTCCCCATAAAAAAGAGAGAACCCTCCGACCAGACGGGTATTGTGTCTGGTGGGTTACTGCTCGACAGGTGTGTCGGGTTTTTGTGAGGATTTGGAAGTTAGTTCTTCATTTATATCATAGATGGCGCTATTTTTTTTTTTACTATTTTGTTGTAGTGCCGCTATAGACTAAACACTGGATAAAAATTGTGCATTTTTTAGCTCGTATGACATTCTCGTATGACAACACAACATCTAACTGAAAGAATAAACCCTTAGATTTAATAATGAAGTTAGGTTATAAGGAACGACTACCTAGCTAACCATACTTTTTAAAGTTGTAACATAATGAATGAACTCCTCGATTCGTGCGGTTTATGCAAATTGAATGCCCGAAAAGATGCACAAACAAACTTTACAAACCAATTATCTGTAGACGTATGGCGACATGAGAATAAAAACAGATGTTATTGAACTTAATTAATTAATTCGAACATTTAGTGATAACATACCAGAAACTTAAGATTCCTACTTTTTTTTTTTTTTTAAAGTTTAAGTTGTCAAACAGAATTTACCCTTGCTTGTCTAAAAATCGATACTTTTATTTCAACACAAGCTACATCCTTACCTATATGTGCAAGTAAGGGGCCTCCCGAAGTTCTCAGAGGTCACCGGAGGCGAGGACACGTCCTCATAAATCTCCACCGTCTTGTTGCAATGGTCCCGTTTGGAATCTGTAACAAGGAATGGCTCATTAATTTTGGTTAACTATAAGGACGTGTTTAGCAGAGGACAATTTTTTTTAGGGCTTATCATATATTTTAAAGGGGGATAATATACGTAGGCACGGTTGGTGCAGTGGCTGAGCGACTGGCTGCTGCGCTGCGTGTCGCAGATTCATCATTCATCTCCGCACGGATCAAATATTTGTATAGCCTACAGTTAGTTATTCCGGGATTGGCTGTTTGTGAGTTCAAATATATAAAAATATTCCATAGATAAATTCCAAGTGAAGGGTAGCGTTTAAGTAAAACGGCTGCGCCAGCTATCGCTTGTAATTTTTTAATCGCCATCGAATAACCACTTGTGGCGAATGAACTACTGGCGTTTTTGCAGCAGAAGTTGGATGTGATAGACGAGGTGACCGTAGTCCAAATCTGCGCTACGAACTTCAGTGAAGACAATATTGCTGCTGCCGCTGTACCGGTCGCTTAACAAAAGTGATTAGATGGTGTCCCGTCAGCGTGATGGGACTAAGAAAGGCATAAAGGACATCATCACGCTGCTAAAGGTGACTGACCCTGACGACGTGCCGACGTTCGTGGCGAAGGACTTGCACAAGTTCCCTCCCGTCACAATCGACCACTTCGATGTAACTAGCCTGTTGAAGGACATCGTTCTTCTTAAGGCAAGTCTAGTGGATGTACAAAAGAAGTTAGATGCGTCCAAAAAGGCCGTCGCCGAATTACGCAACGAAGTCAATGAGTGGCGTCAAAGGGTAACAGAATCTAGGTCACCATCGGGTGCATCGAACGCGTCGTGTAGCAGGCCTCGATGTATCATCGGCCAGTTTCGCGACAACAGTTCTGACAGATTTTCGTGGAATCATTGTTCTCTTGCACTAATCCCAATTTATTAAGGTACGGCGTAGCATGTCTTCTTCTTCTATACTTCTCTATTACTTGTCATCTAATCAGATACCTCCTTTCTTGCCATATCATCCTTCGTTTCTTCCATCCACATTCACACTCGAAACTTTCCTAATTGGTTTTCGTGTAATAACATATACAAATAATTAACATATAAACCCATTGAAATTAAAGACTTCCTAAAACCAAGCGGAAAATCAATTAATTTCCTCTAAACACACATCCACCACAAAGCTGAGTGTTCATTAAAACCTGACATTACAGCTGAAATGAGAATAAAGTCATTAACGCTAGCGTTCCTAGTAGAAGCTATTAAAATAAACCATTAAAGGAATACATACTATAGAAATACGACCACATAACGTCTGGAATTCACATAAAAAGAATAAAACCCGACCGTATTCGTAATTACGTGGCTGACGTGGTAATGAATCGGGAATATGCTTTCACGTTGATGTTGACGTGAAACGTCAAAGGTTGGCTTTGATACTAAAGGTTAAGCTCACAGGTTTAAGCTGTGTGACATTCGAGTTCTATTTTTGAATTGATACTTTTGAATAGGTGGGAAATCTGGCTAGAAAATGGGAATAAAAAAATAATTAAAAAGGATTTTTGAAAATGGAAAATGAGGCGTGCTCATCGCGATGTTTTCGCGCGTGAATCACTTCCACCGAGAGGCTGTTCGTAATAAATAATAAAAAAGCGCCAAAAAAACTTGGTACTTATAGTTTTTGAGATAGTGATACAATGTGGTTTTAATTAGTCATTGTTTTAAGGCGTAGCATGTGGAGAACGACATGCTCAGTTGATTGATAATTTAGTTAATTTCAAAATCAAAAAGCGGACTTAATAAAATATAACATACACTGCCACTTCCGGGATATCTTCCGTGATTGGAATTTAACAAAAAAGTTATTTCGTTTATTTTTTCGTTTGTGCATTTATATTTTTAATATTTTTATTTATTTTTCTAAAATTAAAGTACCCTTAGTTACTTCTTGTTACATCGGCTATCTGCCAGTGAAAGTTCCGTCAAAATCGGTCCAGTCGTTCCAGAGACTAGCCGGAACAAACAGACAGACGGAAAAATATGTAAAGAAAATATTTGGGTATATTTACCTATATACATTCATACGCATATAGCATATTTTCGGTTATTTTAATATTACAACCAGACACTTCAATTTTATTTATTTGTATAGAAGATGTATAGATTGTGACTTCCCGATATTTTGACGCTGTTCAATCAAATAATATTCACGGAAAGTATCCTGAAAGTGAGTGTTAGTTTAGTTATAAACAGTGAAAGCTTAATTAAAGCAGTGTCAGATAAAATTTGTGGATTATGGATTCTCCTTAGATTAAAAAAAAACAGCCAAGTGCGAGTCGGACTCGCGCACGAAGGGTTCCGTACCATTATTTATAAAAAAAATACACTTTTTTGTATGGAAGCCCCCTTAAATAAAGAACCATAAAACAGGTTTATGTGACACCAAAGAAAACAAAAATAATCTTACATAAAACAAAAAATCTCTTCCAACTTTATAGAAAACGCAAAAAAGATTTAATTTTAAAGTTGCAGAAAACCTGGACGTATTTCAAGTAGACGGGGGTAGTAGCTCATTGCACTCGAGGCTATAAGTAACTCCGGTAGTCCCAGTTCATAGATATTTGTCACGGGAGCGCGGGTGGCAAAGGCAATGCATTCAGACAGCCAGGTTTAATAAAAAGTTTTTAGTGAGACGCAAAATATGATGGGCTGAAATAGTTGATGGAATATTTAAGGGTTTTGGAAGGATTATAAAAAAGAAAACGTTGTTTTATAAAAGGAAGCTTGAATAAATATTGCTTTTAAATAAAGCAATCTCCCCTATTAAATAGGACTTAAGAGCGTTTACGCCTTACGACAATTCATACAAACTTTCATGTACTTATTTTCCGAAATGACGGAACCGATTTTAATGAAACTTCATACGTAGAAGAAGGATATATAGGTCTAAAAAGTTACTACATAAAACATACTACATATACGATATTACATAACGTCTGATAATCACAAATCATCATTTACTACATCATCACCTGCCTAGCCTTTTCCCAAACTATCTTGGGGTCGGCTTCCACTCTAACCGAATGCAGCTGAGTACCAGTATTTTACATGAAGCAAATGCCTATCAGACCTCCACAACCCAGTTACTGGGTAATACAATAACCCTTGGGAAGACTGGATGTCAGACTTATGGCTTCTGACTACTCGTAACAACTGTCAAAGATCTACAATCGTGCTTTCCGAGGCACGGAGGAAACACGGTATGTAATAATGGTCACCCATCCACGGATCAACCCCAGCAAGTATGGCTTAACCATAAAGAGCCGGCTTAATAATAAAAGCCGCACGGGTCTACGTGCGGCTCTTATTATTAAGCCACGAGTTCCTCATTAGTTCTCCATTATTTACAAAATAAAACGCAAAATATGATAAAAAATTATTTACTCTTACAGCGAATGTATTTACAGAGATCTTTCACTAACGCTGTAAAAACATCTCTTTCAGTAAAATCCACAGAAAAAAAATCCCAGCACATTACGATGGACTAGAAAAAAAAAGTTTCGAAACAAACATCCTGCGAATTACACGAACAAAGAATATGAGAAGTGAGGGAGTTCGACACCCGTTTATGGCACGGTGTGGTAAGCCGTGCAGTTCTCAAACTTTCCTATTGGTTGGTGCACACAGCTGCAAAGTTGGGCCAACTTGTTGGTGTTAGTTTTCGCCAAATGGCCAATATTGCTAACGTGTGTTTTGATATTTGCATATTGGTCGAAGTTTGATCAACTAGTTGGTATGTTTGCATAATTTCGTCCAATCTATTAGCTGAATAGCTTGGGGATATATTTGCGTACCTATTAATTTAATTTTGTTTTTTGTTTATTTTCGTTTCGTTTGATTACTTTCTGTTTGAACATCCGTTAGTAATGTTTGTTTGGTTGAAAATATTTTTGGGATTATACAAATATTTATTTTTCCTAATTGGACTTCAGTGAAATCAATTAAAAATCCTATTAATTTATCAAAGCAAATAGTGTTAATACCTACTGTTAGTGCTTCGTTACTGATTAATGTTAAAATACACAAATTGAAACTAATTGTTTCAGCGAATTCTATGTGAGAGCTTCACATGTAATTTTCTACATTCCACATAAAATCACCTACGTGGAAATAGATTAACTCTTATTAAACAGTGTTTTATGAAGTTAAACAGTGTTGAGTCCGTAAAGTTAAGTGCAGATAAAAATAGAAAAAGCAAGTCATGTCATGTTAATATTTATGATTATGTATACGTAAGTACGTCTATATTAGTGTTTAATGGCGGGCAGCTCAGTTCGTAGTTCCACCAATTTTATTTGTTAAGATTTAGTTCCACATGGTAAAGAGGTTATATTGACCTCTGAAGTTCCAACTGGAAATATCTGGAAATGTTTCGATCGAGACCAAGACCCCACACTCAGTATTTGCACCGACCATTCAAGGAAGAAGTCAGATCCGTGAAAACCCACAGTTAATTCATGAAAATGGATTTATGGGACATCCTAATAATATTATAAATGCGAAAGTTTGTGCGGATGGATGGATGGATGAATGTTTGTTACCCTTTCACGCGAAAACTACTGAATGGATTTGGATGAAATTTGGCACACGGGTAGTTTATAACCTGGAATAACACATAAAATACTTTTTATCCCGATAGTATGTTCCCGTGGTACAATTATCGAACTCCACGCGGGCGACGCCGCGGGCATAAGCTGGTACTAAAATAACCGCTTTTTACTACATGCATATGAATATATATACAGCACTTATACGAAAATACTTTTTTTTTTCAATTTTTGTGTGTCTGTCTGTCTGTTTGTTTGTTCCAGCTAATCTCTGGAACGGCTGGACTGATTTTCACGGGACTTTCGCTGGCAGATAGCTGATATAATAAGAAATAACTTAGACTATCTACTTCTATTTTAGAGAAAATCTTATTTCACGCGGACAAAGTCGCGGACACAGCTAGTAAATAATAAAATTACCTGCCTAACATTTTCAACTATGTTGGGGTCAGCTTTCTGTCTAACCGGGTGCAGCTGAATACCAGTGTTTTATCAACGAAGAACTCTCTTCTATAATTAATCACTAGTATCTAGGTACCTCACAAACACAGTACCTTATTTAGTTAATCATGTTTCTGGGACTGATCCCCAAATATAATTCGAAAGCTAGACTAAGTACTGTTCCTCCCCTTCTCGTCAATTTACATCCGTATTATTTGATCTTGATTCCCACGGTGCCAAATAATTCAATTAGTTAAATTATAACGTAAGATATTGACGAGATTCTGGGTGCTCATCGTACTTTGTGCAGTCGGGGAAACGGTCGTCTTAGCAAATTGTTTTTTTTTTAATTCTAAATGAGTTTGCGTTTGGACGCAACTCACCTCTTCACACTCACTTCACATCAGTGAAGTGAAGATGCAACCGAGGGTGGAGCACGCTTGCTTTGAAACGGAGTAACTCGACCTTTAAATATACAAGGTGTTGTTTTGCATCCTCGTCAAAATTCAGGAGGTTGTCAGGAAAGAAATAAATAATGAATTTATATTACGGTACCTAATTATTAAAAAACGCAGAATTGGTTTTAAGAAGGTTGTTTAAGTTCGTTAGTATTTCAAAACTCCCTTAACGTGAGGCGGTTATAGGGCAAGAAGCAGACGGGGCGCGTTTGAAACACCGTCGGTTCACACTTACAGATTTCCGAAAAAAAAAAAAAAAAAAAAATGATGATCAGGGAACAGACGTGAATAACCCAATAACACTGCCTGACCTGAGAATCGAACCCAGAACTACGCGACAGGCTATGCAATCACGAAGCCAACACTGACAGTTATTTCAATACATTTTCATTCAGAGTCCGGTGTCTGGAGCGACGTCCACAAATTGTCCGTATTTAAACCCTTCAAATTGTCTGCATACACCCTTTTGACCGAACCTACTAGCAAAAACAGTCATCCTAAAACAAAGCAATATATGTATATACGTCAATAGTTTTCTCTGGCCATACAACCGAACACTCCTATCCTAATCAATAATGTACTCACTCTAAAGTACTGTAGCACTTAAATACAATGATCTGTAAGGTAAGCTCACACGGGCAACGTTTATTGAGCAACTCTGAGCTACATTGGTGAATGTGGTATGCCGATATGATACGACAACATTCAGCAACTAATTATTACGATTGCTACTTGTAGCTGTTGTTGTTAGACCATACTTATAAACTGACCTGTATCATGGTCAGTTTATTAAACAGGGCAATGCGAAAGTTTGTGACGATGTATGGATGTTTGTTTCTCTTTTACGCAAAAACTACAGAATAGATGTGGGTGCAATTGGTGGCACAGAGAAAGATAATAGTCTGGAATTGCACATGGTATAGTTTTGATCCCGGAGGACAATTGTCAATCAAAACGCAGGCCAAGCCGTGGACACAAGCTAGTGGATTATAATTTAAAAAAATAATTTGTCACACTCTTGGTATGTCTGTCTGCCCACTTGAAATTTGGGCTAGTCGATACTTTCTATTCCAGTTGTCCGTGGAATACTCTGAAAAGGTGGGTGAAGCTGCGTGCAAAATTTAGCCAATTTAATTTTTCGAATTAATAAAACAACTTTAAGAAACACTGTATAACTGCACTACCTTCCAAAAACTTTTAGTTGCCGGGCGAAAATTTCGCAAAAAATCGCCCGTGTAACCACGCCCCTAGCTATTTTCATTCCTGTATTAATTTTTAAACACTTTCAACTTGGCACTTAGTGAAGTTCCAAACCATCTGTCACTTAGGGGTTGGTATCAGGTGCGTTCTGCGAAGCCCGAAGTGCTCCAACTCAGAAAGGGCTAGACTTAAAACTTAGTAGGTACGTTGAATTATGTAAGTTTTAAGTGTTAATAAATTAAATTGGCGTGGGTTGACTAAGTGTTGAACTTGGTAAGTACTTGTAAAATGGCGGGCTTTCGTAGGCAATGTATTCACGTCGTTCGAACGATGATATAGTTGGAAGTTATTTTGGGAGCGTTTAAATAATTTTATTGGAGCTTATTATTAATTAGCGAGTTGTTGAAAGTTTTTGGCGTAAATTGTTTTAGTTTAAGTCAGTTCTAGAATTCTTGTGAAGTACTTCTTTCTGTGCCTAAACTTAAGGAATAACTTGACTGAAAGAAAATGTTTGCTCTGAAAATGCTGAAATTGGGGTGTACTGTTTGTATAGTAAAGAACACTCCCGATTAAAGTGGCCACCTACTTTCCAGTGATAGAATAACATTGAAAAGGCTTATCATCAATACGAAAGAAGAAGAAGCTATTACACACACACACAAAGGCATAGGCTATTTAAGCCTCTGATGACTCGAATACATTTATTTATGTAAACTACATGTCACACTCAAGAATAAATTGTTTGGATTTCTTTTTTTTTTTAAAGTCGCTTCCCTTTTCACAACCATTACAAGCTGACCTCTCATTCCATGAAAACGTGAATATTTCCCATTCATTGCATGCCTACCTTCCTATCCGTATGTCCCAAATAAAAGACTAACAAAAAACTCACAGTTTTTTGTTTACCGACGACTAGTTTCAACCCCCCGGGATTTTTGCCGGCTCAAAGTTTCATCCCCGGGGTTGGAGCTATACATCACGGGAACGTCTCCTGGTATTATGTTTCTGCTACATTTCTTGAGTGTCGACTTGCGTGTGTTGATTTTATATGGGAGTGATAGATGGAAACTTTGTTTATGGGGGCTGTATGGGGAGATTGAGTTTGAAGGTAATCGGTTTTTTGGCGGGGTGAAATTGTGAAAGTGATCTGTTTTTGGGTGGTAAGTAAACAGTGGGTGGCTCAGATTCTTTTTTTTCTTTTCAAGTTTTGGATCGATAGACCTACCGGTGACCTGCTTGATAGTAAGTGATTAAAGCTGCTAATAAATATCTGCAATACTATTTTTTTTTTACATGGCCATTCGCAGATCAACCTACTAAGGTTTTTACTGCTTAACCGGATTATCTTGTGATGACCTCAAATAAATTTAAGGCCCCCAGCCAGGGCTTACAAACTAGAGTATACTAAATGACCGCTAAGGGCACCCCCTGTGGGGTTCGGACCTCGGCTTAAGACGTCATTGAGGGGTGGGCAGCAACGGACAGGCTGGGTCATATTATTATTATTTAGGGAATTTAACGCTACATGCTCAGCGGCGCGGGCTGGCTCGTGGAACAAGGGTCGGGGGGTGTCTGCAATACCATATGCAACACATGTGTAATATAGGTAATCACAAAGATAAAGCCGAAATGTTTCAAAACATCATATTCCCGAATTGTTTGGCAGAGGCGTAACCATTAGTTTCTGGTGTCTGTGATACAATGATTTTTATTCATTAGTACAGGCACCAACGATACACTTATGTCTGTTATGCTCATTTTTTTTATTGCAAAATTTGTATACGTGAACCTAAAAATGTCTTTTTCTGAAAAATAAATTTATTTATTATTTATTTATTAGTACACCCGCATTTCACTAGTTATGTCTAAGTAGCATGTAATAAGGTGCGAGCCTATTGCCATCAACCGGGCCCAAACCCTAATAACACTTTAACCCAACCTGAGAATTGAACCCAGCATCTTATGCTCAGCAGTCGCGGCTGCGACCATCAACAACAACGAGACATCCAATGAAAAAATGAAAGAAAACATATTTATTTGGCACATGCCACAAGTGCACACAACAACAACAAAAAAATAGTTAAAACTTAAAACTAAACAAAAAAAATTGTGTGTCTCACGGCTGCGCCAAAAAGGCCCAGTTCAGCAAACTGCCGAGCAGCTAGTGCCCGACGCTGAATTTCAACTGATTTTTCAATGCAATTAAATGTTTCATGAGCCTGTGATTAAGTACATCAATACCCATACCTACCTACCCCTCAAACTTGAACAAAGCAACGCTGCTTTGTGGCAGAGAACGTAATTAGGATGGACCAACAACCCACCGCTATTCGGCCTTGAGCTGATCTAGCATAAGAAGCCAGCGTATAGCGTTTGACGTGTGGCTTATTTTACCTCCGCGACACGAGTTCCTTCAATGTTTTTTGAGATCGCCTCAGTTATATGTTTAGGGTTTTTCAAAGGACCACAAAACTAAAAACCTAACAACCTTATGAGTTTTTAAGTAATCGTAAGTTTTTGTTATTATAGTTTCAACCGGTCAAAAGTAGTTTTGATTTGACAGCTTTGACTGTGACATATACAGGGACATCGGAAAAATCGGGAGCTGCTGTTATAACAGCAGATTTTTATTATATTTCATTACATTTTGGCCGTGTAGTTATTGAACTGTTGTAGGAAACAGCAATTTTTTTTTTTGATTGTCAATGAAAATTCATTATCTGTTAACACTGTACACTGTTGAACTTTTAACGCTCCCCTACGACGCACTCGTCACAAGCCAATGTTGCGCGTTCCTAGACACTCCACTAACTCGAATTTCGAAAATCTCGCATTTCTCGAATTTATAACTTCGAGTACACATTAAAAAAAAAAACGAATACTGAAAGCCATAAGCGGAGATAAATTACAGGCAACCAATCTTATTCTTCTTCTGCTATCTTTTATTATTCATCCTATCCTGTTTTAAATTTTTCAAAATTTTAACCTTATGTAGTTTTGTGTTGTATTGCAAGTTTATTTTGTTGTTTAATTGGAAATATCTGGCATTAGTCTGTTCGCATGTATTATCCATACTAATATTATAAATGCGAAAGTCACTCTGTTTGTTTGTTTGTTACCTTTTCACGACTAAACGGCAGATCGGATCTTAATGAAAGGCAAGAAGATATATTTCAACCAGAGGAAGGACATATATCATCACACTACGACCAATAGGAGCGGAGCAGCAATGGAAAATGTTGTGAAAACGGGAAAATGTGACGCAGACGAAGTTGCGCGGGACAGCTAGTATAATATACACCGTGTAAATCACCTCATCACGAAGCCGTCAACCAAGCATTCTGTAGGTACATGAAACTAAGTAATTTTACGCAAAAATTATTGCTGGGAAACGACTTTTTTTGGGGGGTGTAAAATCATGTTTTGTGGTAGAACCCAGTGTAACGCACTCAAAACATTTTGCTGATGGACGGATTGAATAGTACGGGGGTCGTGGAGGTGTTTAAAGTAAAAATCTTACATTAAAAACTTGTATTTTAAAAAAAATAGTGGTCAAAAAGTTGGAACTTCGACCCCTAATATCTCCGTAACTAGAAGGTTCCCAGGTATGGTGTAAAACAAAAAAAATATCGCGATGACAGGGAGAACCAGTGCCTTTCGGCTTCGTTAAGAGGTGTTTTACACCCTTTATATATCGTAGTTATACAGGGAAACCTATAATTGACCTGAAAAACTGTAACACGCATATTTTTTAAAATATTTTTATCCCTGTATATTGCTGTTGGTTACCTAAATAAAATAAAATAAAAACGTTGAAATTTATGTGGGTCAGAATGTTTTACTAAATACGTGGTATTCGTTTGTGCGTGGATGTTTCTTTCCCCCTGTATAGGTATTTCAACTGATGCTACAATTGATTGGGACAGTCAGACAAAAAAATTATGATCATCATCAGCATATAATGTTCCTACTGCTGGGACACAAGCCTCCTCTCTATGAGAGGGAGTGGGCTGTAATCCTCCACGCGGGCCCAGTGAGGGTTGGTAGATGTCACATGTCTTCGAATTTTTAGTTCTAGGACATGCCAGTTTCCTCAAGATGTTTTCCTTCACCGTTTTTGAGGGCAGCGGTGATGAGGTAAATTACACAAAGTAATGCGCCTTCCTGGGTTCGAAGCCACGGCTTACTCGCTGCACTGGGCCACCGCTGGTCTTATAATTGACTAGCCTATGCCCGCGGCTTTGCACGCGTGGAGTTCGATCTGTCCCACGGGATTGTATTATCGGGAAAATCGGCGAAATTATACTATGTGTTAATCCAGGTTATAAACTACCCCTGTGCTAAATTTCATACAAATCCGTTCAGTAGTTTTCGCGTGAAAGAGTAACAAACATCCATCCATCCATTCATCCATACTTACAAACTTTCGCGTTTATAATATTAATAGGATGTTCAATATCATACAATGTCCCAAGTAAGGGTAGTATTTTAAATGATGCGGTGAACCCTGCGGTCATCACTTTGTGCCGAATGCAACTGATAACTCATAGCGACTGTTTGTACGACCACTTTGCTGTGGTGGCAGTCGTTTAGTGCCACGACCCTTGGCGCTAAAGCGTTGTGGTTGTTTGTGATTTATTGGGGCTCATTATAAAAATGGTGGCGGTGGTCTGGCGTTAGTGTTAGCAATGAATGAGTGGAAATATTGCTTTCCATTTCAAATGGAAATTTTTGCTGAAATTTTCTTAAAACGCCAAATTTCTGATAGGATCTATCACTGGCAAAACTAACGAATTTTTGTACAAAGTTTCATCATAACCCCTTTTTTTTTTTTTGCGGATGGGAAATCATCAAATGACTTCTCCCGCTCTGGGCGGAGCGGGAGGGAGTGTCAGACTTGTACTGACTAAAACCCACCCATGTTCCTTCTTCGCCCTTTGTGTTCCAGGGCCGCGGTATCTCTTTCGAACAACCCGCAGCCCTGGCAGGTCATCATAACCCCTTAGAACGATTTTTAAAAAGCCACAGTCATACCTATTTCTTATAGTGACAATCGTTAAGTAGTCAGTGGCTCAAAAGTATGAAAACCAGTCTTACCAACGGCTATCGTATTGCCAGTACTACCTGGATTCAGGTCGGATAGGCAGTCGCTCCATGTAAAATACTAGTATTCAGTAGATAGGTATTTAAAACACAACCATGGAGCGCACGGTTTCACGGCACGAAAGTTTCATTAACAATGGTAGCCACTTCAAATGACAGCACAAGTTTAAGACTTTACAGTGTCAAAGAACCCTCCCTATTATCGTAAAGGCCATCATTACTTGACCGTACTTACCTTTCTCAGAAAACTCAACTTTAACGAAAGAAAAATCCACTGCTGTAAAGTAAAACTCGGTACAAGACATTCTAAGCACACACAGTACGTGGTTACTAAACTTAGACGGCAGACTTTCTTTTATCCGAAACTTTGGTCCCTGGGCGACAATAAAACTATAAGTATGTAGCGAATATTCAGTCTGCATGAAGTTTTAAGATGCATTTTGTTACAAGAATTTTATATCGGATATCTGTCGCGTTTGCCGGATATTTGTTTGGAATTGACTTTTTACTGTACTGTGCAGATGATGGTTTCTAAATATCACGCCTGAAATCCTTGAAGATTAAAGCAGGGGTGTCCTTCAGTGGCGTGTCTAGGGACCAAGAAAGCGGCAAGCCCATACGGCAAGCAGGTTTAGAAATCTCAACATCATGAAGACTAGTAACGTTATAGGAGCAAGCCTAACTTGTAGGTTTGTATGAAAGTAATACCAGCACGCGTAGCATGACCACTGTAGAAACGAGTTTTATCTACGGAAGAATCGACATAATGACAAAAGACATTGAAATTGTGTCATTTCTTGTGTCGATCCTTCCTTATACAAAACTCGTTTCTACAGTGGTCATGCTACGTGTGCTGTAGTCCTTATAGTATACCCACATATCGACAGCTATGGTCTAGTGCCATGTAATAAGGGGTGAGCCTTTTGCCACAATGATACTTTAAAAATATGCATGTCGGTGAACCAAGTCCAAATATTTAAAAATTTTGAAAATCTAAGTAGGTACAGTAAATTGAAGCTCCACCTTTATAAATTCATTTCATTGTTACAAATGCTCTAAAAGTCCGTTCATAAGCCAAACAAACTTGATTGCAACTTTGATTTTTCTTTTATGAAATATAAACATCATAGGCACGTTTACGATTTAAAAAAAACGGCCAAGTGCGAGTCGGACTCGCGCACGAAGGGTTCCGTACCATTATTTATAAAAACGAGCAAGAGCAATTTATTTTATTTTGTTTTTAGTATTTTTTTGTTATAGCGGTAACAGAAATACATAATCTGTAGACATTTCAACTGGCTAACTATCACGGTTCATGAGATACAGCCTGGTGACAGACGGACAGAAGGACGGACGGACAGCGAAGTCTCAGTATTAGAGTCCCGTTTGACCCTTTGGGTACGGAACCCTAAAAATGGCTTAATCGATGTTCCGTCACACAACCGCAAGATTCAGATTCCCCATCAACCTTTAACAGAAAAAATAAATACTTAGAACACCAAAATAAATTTAGTTAAAAAAGATCCGAGTGTAAGATAAAACGGGTTTCCGTTGAAAACTTCATAAAAACCAACTAAAGTCCCCCCCGCCCAGTATAGAGTGTCGTTGCAACTTCGTCTAACTTCGGGTTACTTCGTAACTTACTCGTTTCACAGCATAGCTCAGTGCCTTTTTCCGATTATAACTTGGCTCCCAGATGCTGAGTGGAGATGGATGGAGTACCGTATAGTGTTTAGAATGAAAATGTGTTTCGATGTTCTAACGTAAGTTGATTTTGTTGGTATGTACTGTGGAGTTTTATAGCACGTATATAGTAGAAGTATGGTATGGATTTCTGTCCGGTTGACGGCTTTAGGCTCACCCCCTACTACATGGGACTTGAACATAACAGGCAAAATGTGGGTTGTAATATTAGTTACACCTCTGCCTAACGGTGATTATAGACGTGATGTCATGCTACGGTTTCTGTGTTTTTTGCTGTAAAAAGTGTGTTTATGTGTGCTTTACTAAGAGGTACAGAAGCCGTAGTTGTAATCTCAATAGCAGCTTTTGCGCTGTAAACAAATGAGACATAAATGTTACTTTCTAAGGGTCAGCTCACACCGAGACGCGACGCGACGCGACGCTGCGCGCACACGATTAAAAATATAACTTTATTTCCTTCACGAAAAGATACACATTTCGTTGTGAGAATTCAGAATACGAAACGACCAACCCGAACCGAGCACCTTTTTGTCGACGTTTTACAAGTGCCCATTTAGGCCTATGTGAAATAAAAATATTTTATTTTGATTTTGAGTATTGCCATACAACGTGGCAATGCTACCAGCCTCATGGGCACATTCAGCTGTCAGCGTTGAGGAGGAGTTTTTTGACGCCCTTTCATAGTTTCTTGTTATTTTAGTTATTTATTTTATTCGTTTTTTTTTTCGATGTAATGTATCCAGTTAGTTCCCTTTTTAACACCCGACCAAAAAAGAGGGGTGTTATAAGTTTGACGTGTGTATCTGTGTATCTGTGTGTCTGTCTGTGGCATCTTAGCTCCCAAACGAATGAAGCGATTTTGATAAAATTGGTGTCATTTGAAAGGTATTTTAATCGAGAGTGTTCTTAGCTATGTTTCGAGAAAATCTGCTCCGCCGTTTGAAGCTCATCACCTCTTTTCTAGTTGATGAAGGGATTTAAACAACTTCTACGGGACTAGTTGATTGGAAATTTGAATTCTTGTCACTTTCTCACCATGGGCATCGCCAGGGGGGTAGGCTGCACACCCCCCCTCCCCCCTGTAAGCTCAAGTTTTTTTTTTTAAATTCATATCTTTCCTTGTTTTCGTTAATAAGCGAGAAGAGGCGCAACACCAAGAATAGTGGAAGGAATGGGAGTAGACCTATGCCCAGCAGTGGGACAGTCAAGGCTAAGAAAAAATAATTTAAGTTTAAAAAGCATGAAATAAAAATTAAATTAAAAATTAAAAAACCCCCGACCGACAAAACCTCTAAAAAAAACAAAAATAAAATTAATCCAATGTCGTAGCGTCGGGGGACCGCCAAGTAGACCGCTTAGTACATATAAATATATATACAAACAAAGCGGACCCCCGACGCTACGACGCTTGGATTAATTTTATTTTTGTTTTTTTTAGAGGTTTTGTCCGTCGGGGGTTTTTATGAAAAAAAAATAAACATTAGCCAAGAAAAAAAAAAGAGAAGGGATGAGATTTATTTAAATGAGGAATCAGTACTCGTGTCAAGAATTAATCCACGCCTGCTTCCTTATGACGCCATTAAAGGAACTGTATTTAGCAATATATCCCATTTCCAATTTGCTCAGTCAACACACTAGAAAATAGACGTACAAATCTACCAGTTAGGACTGAAGCTAAATATATAAACGTACCAGTCCAGTCTCGCACCGCAGACGTTTCACGGGTTAACTCGACCCGCCATTATGTCAGTCTAGTCAATACAAATTGCAGCACTGATGCCTTTATCAAGCGGGTCCATTGATAATAAACCTAGCGAATTCGCTAACGAATACTCCCGGAATTGAATTTGTAAGAGAATGCCTTGGTTGGGTTCTAGTGTGAAATATGAAAGGAAGCGTTACTGAAAGATTTTATAGTAATACTAGCTGTGTCCGCGACTTCATCCGCGTGGAATTAGATTTTTTCTAAGTTACTCCCTAATACATCAGCTATCTGCCAGTGAAAGTCCCGTCAAAATCGGTCCAGCCGTTCCAGAGATAAGCCGGAACAAACAGAAATACAGACAAAAAATTGCAAAAAAATATATTTTGGTATATGTACCGTATATACATTCATATGCATGTATTTACGAAATATAGTATATATAGTAAATATAGAAAGTATGTAGTAAAAAGCGGTTATTTTAATATTACAAACAGACACTTCAACTTTATTTATTTGTATGTATAGATAAATAGATGTATAGATTTTATCAAATGGATAGAAATAAATACGGATGTAGATATTATTCAAGACCTTTATAATCCTAGCCGGTTTTTCAATCGCCAGTTATTTTTTATCCGACTGAGTTTGTCATTGTGACAGGTTTTGTATGGACACTCTGTCAAAATATCAAATTCACTTTTCAGATAGAAGTTATCTAATGATTGAAAAAATCGGCCCTAAAACATATAGTAACAAAATGCTCTCATTATGAGTTGTTGTTAATAATAAATAAAGAGTTATTTGTTTGTGAACTGGTTACAATCTGCATACAATATCCCACTAATAGGTAGGGTTCCCTAATTTATTTATTTATTTAACACTTCAAGTACAATTTACAGAGGCGGACTTTATGCCACGGGCATATTCTACCAGTCAACCTTTGGGTGATGCAGAGACAAACAGTGGTACGTAACATGTCTGACTGTAAAAAAATAATACTGACTGTTATTCTTCTTCACAAAGAAGAAGAATTGATGGTCGCCAATAATACCCGACCAACATATAGCCACCTGCACAGTTCTTTCGTTAACAAAAAGGTAATAGGTACGGGACACGTCATTGTCTATCTATGGGGTAGTATATAGTGACAGCGTATACTTCAAGTTAACTTGGTCCAGGGCTTCTGATGTACAATAATCTTGCCATTATTTTAGTTGGATTTACACAGCTCACTTTCATCAGCTCTCAATACGGTGAAGGAAAACGTCGTGAGGAAAACAGCATGTCCTAAAACTAAAACATCGAGGACATTATGTAACATCTACCAACCTGCACTGGGCCCGCGTGGTGGATTACGGGCAACTCCCTCTCATTGAGAGGAGGCCTGTGTCCCAGCAGTGGGAACATTATAAATACGGTCATTTTACATAGTCAGCTGCGATGATACTTTTTTAATCTACACAAAATTGCTACCAATTAACTGAACGAACTATAAAACCCGTTCCTCCGTTTCCTCTCATAACTTGGGCCATCTAAAACAGTAGATTCATCTAATTATATGAGACTCGGCTGGTAATATGAAAAGAGACTGCAGTGCTCTGCGGTCTGCGGATATTTAAATCTGATAAGCGCAGCTTTCCAACAATTTATCGTCGGCGCGGTTATTACATAGAGATTTGATTCAAGTGATTTTCGGATATTCGGATATCAGAATTTTAGATATCTACATATTTTTGATCGGGTTCTCTGAATGGATGTCTTTATTCTATATGGACGTGGAGGAAATTTGAAATGAGATTGTAGGATGTAGGATATAATAACGTCATTGAAAATGTTGAGTTAAAAATTTCACATATTACATGATTCTGATTTGCACGTGACTTTTGTTCATAAAAGTAACATATTTTGAGGTTATAGCTGGTGATCGTCACGTTAAGTCACGCTTGCATGGGTTGGTCCGTGTATGGGTGACCAATTATTACATACCGAGTTTCCTCCGTGCCTCGGGAAGCACGTTTACCGTTGGTTATTTGTAGATCTTTTGCAGTTGTTACAGTGGCCGAATTTATGAAAAAAAAGTTTCACTAAGGGGTATCGTTTTGCCTCAAGGAGATGTCAGCAAACCGGAAGGGGTCCGAAAGGGCCGATGCCTGCCAGGGCTGCGGGTTGTTCGAAAGAGATACCGCGGCCCTGGAACACAAAGGGCGAAGAAGGAACATGGGTGGGTTTTAGTCAGTACAAGTCTGACACTCCCACCCGCTCCGCCCAGAGCGGGAGAAGTCATTTGATGATTTCTCACCCGCAAAAGAAAAAAAAAAAAAAAAGGGGTATCGTTTTACTAACTGGGTTGTGAAGGTCAGATAGGCAGTCGCTCCAAGTTAAATAAGGGTATTCATCTGCATCCAGTCAGACTAGAAGCCGACCTCAATATAGTGTAGAAAAGGCTAGGCAGGTGATGTTGATCTGGTG
This sequence comes from Cerastis leucographa, assembly GCA_963082945.1. Classification (NCBI taxonomy): domain Eukaryota; kingdom Metazoa; phylum Arthropoda; class Insecta; order Lepidoptera; family Noctuidae; genus Cerastis; species Cerastis leucographa. The sequence goes on from OY720354.1 coordinate 18,676,294, forward strand.
AATTATGTTGAATGTATGTTTATTACTAACGTAACAATCCATAATAATAAGTTTTAATATTATTATGGATTGTCACGTTTGTCGTTGACACATTTGTTGTTGTTTTGTCACAATTGGACTTCTTACTATAGAAACTTTAATAAAAAAACATCAATCGTTTTGAATCAAATCAAAATCATTTATTTCAAGTAGGCCAGTTACAGGCACTTTTGAATAGTCGAAAAATAATAAAAATGAAGCTACAGTCCCAGTCACAAGACGTAATAACTGTAGTAAAAGTACTGTAGTTGCTCATTCCAAAGCCTAGATCTCTATGGAGAAGAATGGGCAAGAAACTCCGAATAGAGTATCTGTAAAGAAATTGAGATATAAACTAAGATCAGGAAAGAAAACTCGCAACTATTCTCAACAGAAGCCACTTCCATCAAAGTACAAAGTCTGAAGTACCTCGAAGACACTCGGTTAGTATACTTAGTGCAACATTTAAGTATTCTAACAGAACTCAAAAGTTAAACAGGTGCTAAGAAGAACTTCACACTACCGCCTATCTTTGTGGTGTCACTTTATACCTTCCTTGGGACGACTGACGGATATACGGCACAGTTTTGCGGTCTTTGAGTGCATTTTTTTATATTATGTGTGACTAGCAATTCGCTGCTTCGCGGTTCCGCACGAGTGCATATAAAAAAAAGATAATTTTCTTTTGTATAAACCTTATCCTGACAATTACGAACACAAAAAAAAAAACAGCCAAGCCTGCCAAGCGGTCAATGACAATTGATTTTATTTAAGTACATAGAAAGTGGTTGTTTTGACGTGACAACGTCTTATAAATTGGTTTGCCGGGTGACACTTCAAGAAACTGCGTTACGCTCCGCTCACGTTATGCGCTCACAATGAGAGCGAGTGAGAGGCACGCGTCCCTATAGCGTTGTCACGTTCAACTATCGTCAGTAAACCGACTTTACAGACAACCAATTTTTTTTTTAAGTTTCGAGGTGGGTATGAAAACAAAGAGTTACACTGAAATTTCGAATGATATGTTTAAGTCTCATATTCCTATAACATATGGGGCTTTAATATAACTGAGCAAACCACTTTCAATAAAATGGGCCAATCTCGTAGTTAATGGTTTTTAATAATTTTTAATAAACTTTTCATTTTCAAAACAATGACCAAAGTAATTTGTGTCTGTTACCAGCCAACCCCGATTTCAGGCGGAATTCATTTGTCGGACATACTGGATTACGATTTTGCGTCTGCGCCCATTCCGTTTAGCTATATATTTTGTTATAGCTGCACTCACTAGAAAAAAAAACTTTTTGGCCTTAAAATTTCGGTGAAACAATATTTAATGCAGCAGTTTCTTGTAAAAGGACAACGGAGGTGCCTGACATTTAAATGAGATGTTTTTATTAATAACACTAAAAGCTTTATATCAGAAAGAACCATAACCTTCAATATTGTGAATACTAAATCGGAAATAGAAGCTCACCCTACATCATTCCAGCATTTTGTATTTTCGTATTTTCATTAACGTCATGAGGAGCTCGTGACTAAATAATAATAGCCGCACGGGTCGATCTTTAAGGTAAAGCCGTGCTTGCCGAGGTTGGTCCGTAGATGGTTGACCATAATCTAATAATGGTGCGCCGGAAAGCACGTTAAGCCGTTGGTCCCGGCTGTCATTTGTAGATCTTTGACAGTTGTCACGAGTAGTCAGAAGCCAAAAGTCTGACATCCAGTCTTACCAAGGGGTATCGTATTACCCAGTTACTGGGTTGTGGAGGTTAGATAGGCAGTCGCTTCATGTAAAATATTGGTACTCAGTTGCATCCGGTTAGACTGTAAGCTGACCCCAAGATAGTTTGGGAAAAGGCTTGGCAAATGATGATGATTAACGTCATGAAAATTAAAGTAATTAATTAACGGTGAAGTTGAAATGAGTCCGCGCGGACAAGCGGTGTCGTGTGAGAATCACCTACAAGTAATTGGCATCGAAATCCAATTAATATTGATATGGATTAATTAGTAAAAAAACACAAATCTTAGATGGATTTCTAATAAAACAAATTCTCTCTATTTCACCCTAGGCCTCTCTCGTTTAGGCCAGAACTTGTAACTTTTGTTGAAAACGGTTTTAAGTCTTTTGTTTATTATGGATTGTAATATTTATGACAAACGGATTTAGGGCATACTGTTTTTGGGATTTCAATTTTACGGCATGTGTGGCATTAAATTGCGGCAATGTTATCATTTGCCGAAATGATAACTTAGAACAAAAAAAATATGGCACTTTAGATTATGGATTACACAATACATAACACACAATACATAACAATAATAATATATATGGTTCCACATGACGAGAACCTCGTGAAGGCCGAGAAAGATAAGCAAATCAAGTATATTGACTTGGCTCGCGAGGTTGTCAACATGTGGCATGTTGACTCAGCGATCATTGTGCCGATAGTCGTATCAGCCAATGGCCTAATTACCAAGAGCCTCGACCAATATCTGATGAGGCTCTCGTTAGGCAGCTGGATCAAGGGCTTGATTCAGAAAGCGGTACTCCTGGACACGGCTCGTATTGTTAGGAGGTTCCTTTTTCTGGAGCCCTGACCGCCGGTAGCTTGGACCCTGTTCCCAATACCGGTGGGCTACAATTTTTTTATATTTTTATATGTTTTTTATAATTATTTTATTATTAATAAGAAATATTTAAAAATGTATGGAATTTGTTTATAGAAATGAATAAAGGAAATAATAATAATAGGTCAGATAGGCAGTCGCTTCATGTAAAATACTGGTTCTCATCAGCTGCATCCGGATAGACTGGAAGCCAACCCAAGATAGTTTGGGAAAAGGCTAGGCTGATGATGATGACTTTAGATTATGGATTAAGAAGTTAGGGAACTCAATACACTAATAACCTTCCAAAACCTATCAAGAAAAGGCCCAATCCACAAAGTTAATGAAATAAGGTCAATTATAAGTCCAACATACATAAACTTAGTTTGAACTAATCACCTAAGCTCCTGTGACACTCAACTTTCGTCCAATTCTCTAATTAATTTACAAATAAGTAAGTAAGTACGAACAAACCTCTCCAAGCGTCGATCTATTTAGAAATATTACTGTACTCTAACTTCAATACTCCTAACTATATTAAGGCTAACGAAATAGCCAGTTTATCTAATTTCCTTTACTACTAAATTCATGGTAGACACTAAAGCCGTCTTCACATATGTGGATCCCAACTCTCTAATCGAATCTAGACTTTGTTCTCGTACATTAGAGTGTATTTTCAGTTGGTTGCTTCAGTTTAATCAGCTGATTGCTCAGAACAACTTTTATACGTTGTAAGAACGCAATTTGTGCAGTTCGAAGATACATGGATGTCATAAAGTTGATTACCCTTATTTTGTCTGGATGTGGCATTTGGAGCTTGGAAAAGGATTGCTAATCCGTTCACTTGGAAAAGTATCTTCGTTATTTTAATTTGTGTAGGTGGAAAATAAATGGAAGTATACACGCTGCATTTATATGAAAATAAATTGTATTAAGAAAATTGCGACGGAGTTTAATCTTCAGTAAATGTTTTTGGGACTTGGTAATTGAATTTGTTCGTGCGTGTTGGCATCTGAATTTAGAATATCAGAAGGTATTGTTGCAATTTAATTCTGTTATTTACGAAAACCGTAAAGTATATTGAAAATTAGCTAATAAGCCGTTGTTAGATAATAGCAATAAACAAAAAAATTCGACATATTATATTTACGACCAACGGGTGGTTACTCTGACTGCAGAGCATTGTAGTCTAGTGGTTATAACCCCAACTTACGTAACATAGGCCAGAAAAAACTTTACATAGTAAAACTTATTTCATCACTATTGCTCTGAAAACGCTGAAAAAAACATATCATGGAAACTGACATGTCCTAGAATAAAAAAAAATAAGACATTGGTTGTCCACCATACTGCGCTGGGACCACCCGGATGAGTTTGGCCTGGAAGAACCTTTCCTCTTCTCGAGAAGATTAAGATATATATAGTCTTGGGAACGTTTTAGGTCGGCTATGCTATACTGTGCTCACTTACAGTGTGTAGGTGTATGAAGATGTTTTGTCTGACGACATTGGGGAGCTTAAAATGGTATATTATTATGTCTAATGTACAAATTCACGTGCGTATATCGAGTTACAACAAACTTAATAAAATAACATCACGCTTGTAATCCCCGAGGGGTTAGGCAGAAGTGTACCTAATAGCATTCATTTCGCCAGCTATGTTTAAGTTCCATGTGATAAAGGGCAAGCCTATTGCCAACAACCGGGCACAAATTCCAAACTCCGTGGCCGCCATTGACAAATTCCCGATGGCAAAACGCAATAACTCTTTGCCCGACCTAGAGGGCGTTATGCTCAGCAGTGCATAAGGCCCTGGGTTGGCTCAGCAGTTGCACTTAAACTACACAACGAAATAAAACATCTATTACACAAATAATCATCGCACACATCTTAAAACATAGAAGCAAGCAACTGTAAAACCTTGTTAACATTTTCGCGGTACCCCGACAAGATTGAACGTCCTGTGGCGTGTCGTGGCTCGCAGAGTTTCTACGCTAACAACTTATTCTGACTGCCAAGTTAACTCCGACTGCACGCTTTTTATTTTTATTTCATCCTCTTGTTGTTATTTGTGTTGGAAGAAGGGAATTCTTCTTTTATGTGATTTTTTTAATTTAAAATGGTATCTAAGTGTATGGTACTAATGGTACTAAATCGCTAATCAATATAGCGATTTAGTAGTACGGTCAGCAGCAAAAGTCACTTTAAATAACTAAAATTATAAGACGTCTTAGTTTTAGAACGATCCATATTAACAGACTGGAGTAAAAGACATAACAATATTTTCATCAATGGTTACACAAATCCGCAAAACAATATAACATCAGATCACACTGACCAGCACAAAACTTGGAGTAATATTTATAAGTGTTAACCGACTTTTGATGCTGACTGTACGTCCCGGCTGTCATTTGTAGACTTTGTGACAGTGTTACGGCTGTCAAAGGTTAACGATTGGCATTCAAAAGTCCAGAAGTCTGGTAACCAATCTTTCTAAAGAGGGGTACCCGTCTTGATACCCAGTTACTGGGTTAAAGAGAGCTTACAGTTTGTTTTTCCGGAACTGTGTGTTCGTGCATGTAAGATTTGTGTCTGTAGGCAAATACGAGCAACAGGAAAAACAATATCGTAAAGGTAATGCTCTCTACGTGACTGCCTCTTTAGTCTATGACTGCAAGTGCGACTGTTCAGTGTGTTGTGCTGGGTTCATTCTTAGGTCGGGTAAAGTATTTATAGGTTTTTATATCGGAAATATCTTCTTAATGAGTATCATTGATTTTTTATTTGATTTTTCAAGGTCTTTATTAGTATATGAGGTTTATAATACAGTTTACAAACGATCTTATTCTATTTGTACACAAATCACGATTTATATCGTTACACAGGCTGCTATCGCCTTTATAAACAATAAAACTTGTTATTACTAAATATTATTTTACAATTATTTAACTTACTGTTCAGCTACGGGGTATGTGCAAGTCTTAGTACGGACCCACATACGTTTAAAATGTTTAGTTATACAAAATGTATGTATGCTTATAATATAATATGTTATTTTAATAATAATATAGGGTAAGGAGCGGGTACTTAGTTCGAAAAAGATCAGATATTCTCTAGTTACGATGACAAATGAGTATCATTACAATACCTCTAAATCTTACAAATATTAGCCCTTAATAACAAAAGCCTTACGTTTATATTTTCTGTTGCGATTTTTCATTCTCTTGGAAAGCTTTTAATATTAGAGATCGCTGACCCGACACCAACTTTAAAGGCAAAATTCACAGTAAATATTATTATATTGTTAAATTATCAGATTACCTATATTTGCCTGGTCTGTATGATCTCGTGAACCCAATTTCAAAGTCATTACATTACTTAGAACTAAAAAAAAGAAATCCATTTTATTACTCAAAAGTACAAAAGATTAATCCCTATAAAAGTACTTTAATATATTTTCCACTTTATCTTTCCCAGTCCCTCATAAAACCAGATAGTATCTGAAAAGATTTTCACTTAGAAAACGTAACTTGGAAATCTCAGACTTTACTTGAAATCACGTAACATCCTTTATTCAGGATTAAAAGGACTCTGGAGGTGTGTTTCTTTGTAGCTGTGTTTTGGAAAATGCCTAGTAAGTTTCATAGGAATAACGTTCATAGTTGAGTGTAGTTTTGTGTCTAACACTCAAAGGATTTGTTTTGTATTATTGAAGAATTGGAATCTATATAGGGTGACTGGTCAACACAACACAACAGCCAAATGAAAATCGCGCGCGCGTGCTCCTGTGACCTATCAGCTGTTAGCGGCATGGCGCCGTTCTGTCTCATTACTATTGTACCTTACCACAGTGGGTGGGCAGAGCACCCGCACTGCTCGCAACCCCGAATTTCATATTCAAAGCCCTGACTGACTGAGATATCAACACAGAGCCTAAACCGCTAGTTCTAGAGACCTGAAATTTGGATGGTGAGTTCTTTGTGAAGAGTAGATATACACTAAGAAAGGGTTCTTAGAAAATCCATCCCTAAAGGCACTTATTTAATCACCCAATTGAGAATGTCCGGACATCTTCGGGTATTTTCAATTTAATGTTTTTATTATTATTTATTTGTATTTGATTAGAATATTAAATCACACAATGATAGTTCATTGAAAAAAAAAATAACGCTGTATTACAAAGATAGGGGAAGCGTGGGTGGACGTTTACTAGTTGGATTGATGACATGGCTGTTTAGCCGACATGTAAGTCTGTTTCTGCCTTAATAAAGTAGGTATTAAAACTAAGGTCTCCCTAACACTAACTAAATTACCAAACGGATACAAATTATGTCCGAAACTTTCGAGACCAATATACTGGAGACGTTATAAATCTCCCTGAAGCTTTAATCTAGAAATTGAACTTAAAGAACATAGAAAGCTTGACTTGGGACCTTATAAAACATTGCCCCACACAAGGAATTTTTCCTGTATCGGTGCGTTTACAAACATTTAAACTTAAATACACAAACAACCAGACCCGGAATAACTATCTGTAGGCCATACAAATATTTGATCCATGCGGGGATCGTACGCGCGACACGCAGCAAGCAGTCGATGGCTCGGCCGCTGCGCCAACCGTGCCGTCCGTAAATAACAATAATTTAATTATTTAATAACAAACTATTAGTATTCGCAATTCGATATCCAAAAGATTTAGTTACTGAAAATGAAAGTAATGGTATGCTTTGTTCATTATTTTCCTATAAGTGACTTTCCAGATATATATCTTCCTTCGTACTCAGTTATACCTAGTGCCAGTTAGTCATAAGTATACAGAAATACACACATTTACAGATACCAACACCGTACCGATGACGTCACGCACACAGGCAAACACTATAAATTTTAATGCCACGTAATTACAGTCACTCTGCTTATCTTAACATATTTTCTATATACTTCGTAATAGGTGTAATGTTTATGTACTGTCAGCTATGAAACTACCCTTCATAAAATAAAGAAATAAACTTAAATCAAACAGAATATTAAACCCAACTAAAAAGGACCTAAAACAGCACCTAGGGGAACAACCACGGAGTTATTTAAAATAGAGAGACACAATTCAAAAAAGAAACTCGCCTCGTTGTACAAAACTGGTGGAGACAAAGCGGAAACACTGTATTCAACTCGACACAAAGCCTTAGTAACGAAAGAAACCTCTCCCGAGACACAGATGTTAATTGAAAATAGCGAAGAATTGAATTTGGTTGAAAAGTCTTGCGTTTTTTTTTTCTTTTCGACCAACTGAAGAAGCGTACAGCTATATTTTGAATAGTGATATTAATGTGATGAATGCTGCAGTGGCCCAGTGGTGGCAGCCCCAACTTACGAGCAGTAACCCGTGAGATCAAACCCAGGCCGGCGCATTACTTTGTGTAATTTATTACATAACTGCTGGCCTCAAAAACGATGAAGAAAAACATCGTGAGGAAACCGGCATGTCCTAGAACTAAAAATTCGAAGACATGTGACCTCTACCAACCCGCAATGGGCCCGCGTGGTGGATTACAGCCCACTCCCTCTCATAGAGAGTGGACACAGGTCCAAGCAGTGGGAACATTATAGGCTGATGATGATGATTGCTGCAGTGGTTAATACCAAGTTTAGAAGTTACAAAACGGATCCTTCTAATGAAGGATCCGTTTTTCATGATCCATATTAATATCATCTTGCAAGCAATCATCATCATTCTGATGATGATGATTGCTGCAGTGGTTAATACCAAGTTTAGAAGTTACAAAACGGATCCTTCTAATGAAGGATCCGTTTTTGTAACTTCTTTTAAGCCACTAACAAAGACAGAACGAATAATTTAGGAAGAAGCCATGATTGCAGGAAAAGGAGAATTACTAATTGGGGGTCTAAAATGGTCGCTATAGCAGAATTAAAACAGGATGATATTAATATGGATCATGTAAAAAATATTAAATGGTGACAGACGTGGTTAATACTATGAATTGCAACTTTGTGACCATTTTACGAATTGGTATGTACATACTATCAATATCCTATTATGATTCTGTCAAAACAGCCATTTTAGACCGTTGTGCTACAGAAAAGGTATTCAAAACTAACAAGTAATTGCTTATAGCATACACTATAACAGTAAAGAAGAATCTTAAAGTTTGAATTTAGTAAAGTTTTGACGGCACGGTTGGCGCAGTGGCTAAGCGATTGACTGTTGTGCTGCGTGTCGCGGGCTCGATCCCCGCACGGAACAAATATTTTTATGGCCTAAATATAGTTTTTCCTGGTCTGGCTGTTTGTGTATGTGAGTTTAAATGTTTGTTAACGCACCCACGATACAGAAGAAATTCATAGTGTGGGGCAAAGCTTAAAAAAAAAAACAAAAAAAAGATGTTTAGTCTTCATTATTAATAATGCACTGCAGTTATCTCTTACTAAATATTTATACAGTATTACATCTGCATTTTTTACTTAACTTAAAACCAAACAAACTTAATTAACTAAACATGCTGAATAATTAAACATAGCTCGGCATTCCAACTATCTGCCATATACAGTACATAGTAGGTACAAATTAACCAGTTTTTTTTATCCTTAATAAATCCTGTTTTATCAAAATATCAAAAAATTACTTAGTTAGTTAAAACTCATTAAAGTTGGAAAGTGGGGGCTCACTACGTCACAAGTAGGTATAAAACTTACCTACATGTGACGTCTTCAACGATTTCAACTCAATATATCTCCGTTATTTTATGACCACGTGAAAAAAGAAAAAATACGTGTCCAATACTTTTCAATAAACTACCCGACGGACAAAGAAAAAAAATGTGATCATCCCCTCGAAAATAAGTTTGTTTGTTACTCTTTGACGCCACCACTGACCACTGAACCGATCATCCTGAAATTTTGCATATGCGTCGCCAGGTATACAGAAACGGACATAGAGATCTTTGATCCCTAAATATACTGTTCCCGAGGAAAACTACAGTAACATTCTTATGATAATAGATGGAGCGACGTGTCCGATCTGGTTATTGTGAAATAACCGGATCTAAATTAACGCGAGCGAAGCTGCGGGCATAAGCTAGTATCAAATATTGTATTGGAGCAAAAATCTGTGAGAACATCATATTTTGTGTTTGTTAATAGCTACGTTGGGTTAAAAAAAAACTGTGTTGCAGTCTTTAGCATCAACGTTTCTTATTATGCTCATATTTACAATAAAATTTAATCTACATGAAACTTGGCTGTTTTACTTTTTATCCTATACTAGTTTGTGTCCGGCAAGCGTTGGCTTTTTTTTAAATCTTCCCTGGCGTATGTGGAACAGCTATGCAAAATTTCATCAAACACCGTTCCAGTAGTTTAGAAGTTTATATTATGGTAAATACTTCCGAACATGCGAACACGCAAAAATATTCATCATTTCTCTTTTGATCTTATGACCATACGGCATGAAAAACTCACGAAAGTGATATTTATGTTACCGGCCAAACCCGATTTCAGGCCAAACCAGTTTTTTCTAGGCCAAACCAGTTTTTTCTAGGCCAAACCGGTTTACTGGCATACCGTATCAAGATATACTGACATTTACAATGCGCCCAACTTGGATGTGGCAGCGCTCGCCACGCTCGCTCGGCTGGCGCGTTTATGGTCACAGTTCTAACCTAGCCTAACCTATTTAGTTAGTGTGCTCTATATGATCCTGTTATGATGAGCCCTAGTTTGGCCAGGACAAACTAATTCAGCCGAAAATTGGGTTTGGCCGGTAACATATATGTAGAAAATTATTTACCCAGCACACACACAACATTGTTAAAACTTGTTACCACTAGCAGTTAGTTAGGCGCCTGTATACCAAAAAGCTTGTCCGAATGTACTATCCAGCAGTAGACTGTACCAAAGAAACGATATATTACGCTGCTCAGCAAACAGAAAAAGCAAATGACGCTCAGTTTGTAGCGATCGTTCGCAAAAACTCAACTATACTCAACATAAAGAAGTATCTGACTGTAATATCGTCCGCCTTGAAAAAGGAAATATATTTTCGTGTTTTATTGAAGCAATTTTGGTCGTTCGCCGGTTAGGGTCGTCGCTTTGTTTGTTATTGTTTCGGTTTTTAAAAGGTCCATTGTTTTAATTGTTAGTTTTAGACCTGAATCTAGAGCAGGGTTAGCAATTTAGGTTATGTTGCTATTTTTAACGGTGTCCTTTTCATGATTATGACTTTTCCGTTCTTTTTTTGGAATTCCAAAATGACATGCATAGTTACAATAATACTTGAACTAACTACACTTACTTATTTAAAAATAATAACTATGATGAAGTAAAAAGTCAGAAATGGTAACAGAACAGCCACCTAGAATTTATGAAAGCCTAGTACTTTGACAATAAGTAGGTCCTACCCAGCTTATGTGTGTGCAGACGGACTGTTAGAATAAATACCACATTGAATTCATGCAAGCCTAGTACTTTTTAAATGGTTTTCACTAAAAAGACGATTTTACGGCAACAACGTCGTCTTCATGATTGTGCTCTCCTAGTACGTTCTCTTCATATCCTTAATTGAGTTCTCTCGTAACAAACCTTAGTGTGCCCGATAGAGACAAAAAATAGCAACGTCAAAAAAAAGCTGCCAGGGACGTACCCATAAAATCATTTTCATCCGTTGCTTTTTTTTTTTGGAGCGCATGGGAATAATCCGTATGGAGAGTTATTTGTTACTCTTGCACGCAAAAATTACTGATTGGGTTTGGATGAAATTTGCCACAGGGATAGATAACAGTGTGGAATAGTACATAGGATACTTTTTATCCCGGTAGGTTGATCTCGTGGGACAAAAACTGAACAAAACGTGGGCGAAGCCATGGGCATAAGCTAGTAACTTACAAAGTTCAAAAAACTGTCTCCTCCATGTAAGGAGGCCCATTCCTTACATAGAGGAGACAGTTTTCGGAATTATCAAACACTTGGGCCCAGTGCTGTTGGTAGATGTCACTTGTCTTTGGGACATGTCGGTTACGTCACTATGTTTCCCTTCGCCGGTTTGAGATTTGCAAATACAAATTAAATCTATACTATCACCGAAATAACGAAAACTCGTAACGTCATTGATGTCCCTCCTATAATCGTAGACTTAATTCGATAGTAACTAAAGTCGCATTTCGTATGTACACCGATAAGTACACGATACAGAACACAAGGAAACTTCTGACGTATATTACTAATAAATAATCATGAATATCCGTTCCAAAGTTATTGCAGAAGTTTACGAGAAACGCAAGATTTCCCTTTTAAGAAGCAACCCTTATACAACAGGGGTTAATGGAGCTACCCGGGGTATGAATATTATGGCAACTAAATCTTTTATATTACTGCCGAGGCGCCATCTTTAATGTAACGCAACATCGAGCCATGAATTAATTTGATATGCAAATTATTCATCATATGCTACTGCCATATAAGGTTGATTTTAGAGTGGGTATTCAATAGGTTTTAATTGGTAATGGAGTAGGTGCATCTACGAACACAACATTTTCGCATTTCTATAATGATTTTCAACAGGATTGACATAGTTTTTGTTTTTTTGTTTTTATGTATGAGAAATCATCAAATTATCCCTCCTCCTCTGGGCGGAGCGGGAGTGTCAGACTTGTACTGACTAAAATCCATCCATGTTCCTTCTTAGCCCTTTGTGTTCCAGGGCCACTGTATCTCTTTCGAACAGTCCCGTAGACCTGGCAGGCATCGGCCCTCTCGGACCCCTTCCGTTTGCTGACATCTCCTTGAGGCGCGCGTGGAACACGAACGCGCCGTATGGCCTGTCGTCATGAGACGGACGGACGGTGAGCTAGTCCATTACTCACCGTCATGTGCTAACCCCTCAAGTTTTTAAATGTTACATTGCTACAACATTGAATTCGTTTCGTTTCAACATTGAACCCTTCTTTTTTTCGGATAGGAAATCGTCAAATGACTGCTCCCGCTCTGGGCGGAACGGAACGGAGTGTCAGACTTGTACTGACTAAAACCCATCCATGTTCTCTTTGTGTTCCAGTTCCAGGGCCACGCTATCTTCTTTCGAACAGTCCCGCAGTCCTGGCAGGCATCGGCCCTCTCGAACCCCTTCTGATTTACTGACACCTCCTTGAGGCGCGCGTGGAACACGAACGCGCCGTCGGCCTGTCGTCATAAGACGGGCGGACGGTGAGCTAGCCCATTAGCGCATTGCGCCTTCGGTAGTCCCGCAGTCCTGGATTGACATACTTGAGCTTCACTTACACTATCACTTACGTGATATTTTCCATTATTATTAATATGAGCTCCCGATATTTCGACCCTGTTACAAGCGTCATGAGTGCAGGATGACTGCAGAATGCGGTTGAATGGTAAATATATAATTAGGAGGGGACAAATCTGTCTACCCTCTTTCTAAGTTTACTTGAGCTTTTCGGTTGTCAGTGTCAATTTCTAACTTTCTTATTATAATTTTTGCTGCTCTCAGTAAAAAATATGATTCGAAAATGCTTTATCTAAGCGCTCAGGTCGAACATGGTTGAAGACTGGGAATTTTCCCGGGTTCTGCCTAAACACAAACCTGCCTGGGGACTGCCTAGTTGGTTTTGCAGTCATAAGCGCGACAGCTGAGCATGAGGACCTGTGTTATTGGGTTTTTCGATAAGGAATTTCTCAGTAGCAGCTACGGAGTCTGGAGTCGTGTCCGGATGATGGCAATAGGCTCGCCCTCTTTTAAATGGGACTTACATAACTGTCAAAATGTACGGTAAGGTCTATCTCTGCCATATCCTTCGATGATTACAAGTCGTGACGTTTGTTCGTCGCTAATATGGTTCCTAGAAATTGTTAACGTTCACGATATGAAATCAGCTTATTTACTGTGATTTTAATAAGCCTTTTTGAACTGCTCATCATTAAAGTATTCAAATACACATTGAAATAATGCTCGGATTATTCAGATCGGAGTAATTACCAAAATTATAGATAAAATTAAACGCAATATCGTCGAACTGTATTCATTGCCGATACTTGCCCCGGGCAATATTTTACATCCAGTGTTAAGCCCTTAATTCAATCATTAACAATTTTGAGAACCAAAATTGCGCCCGTTGTAGGTATTATGAGCATTACCGTGATAGGTATTATAACGTCTTTAAAATGTTATTATGAAGTTTTTTAATTTAAACTGTTGTCTTGACCAGTAAATGTTTACTGAGGATTTCGATTTCCTAGTTCTAGCTCCAGTAATAATTACGAAAAATGGTACTATTGCGTTTGGAAAAGTTATGACAGTACCTTGAAGAAGGAAGTCAGCCATTTCCAGGAACAAGAGGTTTGTCAAAAGCTGCCAACGAACAATGTTTGTTAAAGGAGTGCAGCTCATCCCGCCATCTCCACCTGGGCCTGCCGATGTGGTATTAATGCCTTTGCCCAGCAGTGAGATAGTACGGTAAAGTAAGAAGAGGTTTTATTTTAATCAAAATTCATTATTTTCTTTGTCGTGCGGTTAGTGCCTGAATTGGTGTCAGAGTTATTTTGATGACCATGGGCCTCTGACTTGGCATTGCTCAAAACAGTACATAATAATACATTTCCAAATGTCAAGTGAATGCGCAGTCCACTGTGTTATACCAATTCAGGCATGCAAAATGTAATGCCGTCGAGAAATACCTCTCAGGCATGCTGGTTTCCTCACGATGTTTTTCCTTCACCGAAGCATTATTAACAAACAAATACTCACATGAATCCGAAAAATCAGAAGTCAGAAGACATGCGGCTTGGGTTCGAATTTGATACCAATGACTTGGCAGTCCGAGACGTTCACACCACGGCCAACACTAATCCATACTATACACGGTGTAAATCACCTCATCACGAAGTCGTCAACCAAGCATTCTGTACATGAAACTAAGTAACTTTACGCAAAAAATATTGCTGGGAAACGACTTTTTTTTGGGGGGGGGGGTAAAATCATGTTTTGTGGTAGAACTCAATGTAACGCACTCAAAACATTGTGCTGATGGACGGATTGAATAGTACGGGGGTCGTGGAGGTGTTCAAAGTAAAAATCTTACATTAAAAACTTGTATTTAAAAAAATACTTGTCAAAAAGTTGGAACTTTGACCCCTAATATCTCCGTAACTAGAAGGTTCCCAGGTATGGTGTAGAACAAAAAAATGCTCGCAATGACAGGGAGAACCAGTGCCTTTCGGCTTCGTTAAGAGGTGTTTTACACCCTTTATACTATAATACTATATTATACTATCCATGCTAATATTATAAATGCGAAAGTTTGCCCTTTGTTTGTTTGTATGTTACCTTTTCGCGACTTAACGGCTCATCGGATCTTAAGGAAATTTGGCAAGAAGATAGATTTCAACCTGGGGAAGGACATAGGATCGGAGCAGCAATGAAAAATGTTGCGAAAACGGGGAAAATGTGACGCAGACGAAGTTGCGTGGGACAGCTAGTTTAAAATAAAATTAAAAATCTTATACAAACAAAGAAGACTTAAAGACTATTATTTTATACAAGCATCAATTAAAGATAAAACAACATTTAAAGCCAACACTATGGTAACAATTTCCAAATACCTACCTGAGGACAAAGAATGCTGATAAGCCTATCCTCTGAATAGAAACATATTAAAGGATCTCTTCCAAAGGACATCCCACGCAAAGCTGGGTGTAAGTGAACTAGATGGAAATATTACATGATCGCAATAATCGTATCGGCTGAGGAAATCTTGTAAATAGGTTTCTATGTCTATTTATGGATAGGGAATTATTTATCTGTTGATAAGCTTTATAATAGGGGTTTTAGTTGCGAAGGTATATAGAAAACCATCAACCATTTTATGATTAGATGACATTATTATTGATAAAGCTATTTGTTCTAATTTATGTTTTTATCTAAATTTAATTTACGAATGGAAATGATGACCTATAAATAGTTCTTCCCCTATCCTATATTATATTATATTATGACAGTTACTTATTTACATGTTAACATTACAGTATTTTTGTTTTAAAAGCACAGTGGTTTGTTTATTTTAGTGACACTGTACCCTAGCAGGGTTCATGTATGAAACCTTTATAATTGTACTTGTAACAATTTGTAAACTACATGAATGTAATAAATGATGACTATGACTACCTATATTTTTTTTATGACTATGATGAATGTTAAATAGCTAAAGTATTGATAGATTATAAGGTGTCTAGATAATTGGCGTCTTTCTGAAGCAATTTGATTTTCAATGTAAATAAGTCAGTAAATAGACAGTGTATTATGGCTATAATAGTACCCAAAACGAAGCCGGCAGGCACTTCTTCTCTACGTCATTGCATTTTTTTTTGTTCTAAACCAACCATAACTTTTTCTTGATTAAAAAAAAAATAATACAAGTTTTATTGTTGTAACTTTAAAAACCTTCACAGCCAAAGTGCTATTCAATGCATATGTTACTGGCCAAACAATCACAAAATCAAAATGTTAGAACTGTGATCATAAACGCGCGAGCCGAGCGAGCGTAACGAGCGTTGCCGCATCCAAGTTGGGCGCGTTGTAGATGTTTTGTTTGGCTCAGTATATGTTGACACGATAACCAAGTAAACCGGTTTGGCCCAGGACAAACTAGTTTGGCCGGTAACACATACATCAGCATAATGTTTTAAGTGCGTTACATTGAGGTTTAGAAAGTACGACGTGAATTATCACCCCAAAAAAAAGTCGTTCCCAAGTAATAATTTTTGCGAAGAGTCACTTAGTTTGATGAATAGAAATGCTGTTGTGATGACAGTTTCGTGAAGGGTCAGCTTATACCTTGTTTGTACGTCATCACCTGCCTAGCCTTTTCCCAAACTATCTTGGGATCGGCTTCCAGTCTAGCCGGATGCAGCTGAGTACCAGTATTTTACATGAAGCCTCTGCTGCCTATCTGACTTCCACAGCCCAGTCACTGGGTAATACTAAACCCCTTCGTAAGACCGGATGTCAGACTTTTGGTTTCTGACTACTCGTAACGACTGTCAGAGATCTACAAATGACAGCCGGGACCAACGGCTTAACGTGCTTTCCTAGGCACGGAGGAAACTTGGTATGTAATTATGGTCACCCATCCACGGAACGTCCTTGGCATGCACGGCTTAACCTTAAAGATCGACCCGTGCGGCTGCTATTATTTAGCCACAAGCTCCTCCTAGTACGTACCCAAGTAACAAAACTCTTTAAAATAAGCAAAACCCAAAACAGACTACACAGCGTTCATGAAAACAGTTAATAAAATTACACCTCGAAATGTCCTCATAAAAGTACATGACGAAGAAAACAACATCGAGTCTAGAAGATGTTACCACATTATTACCGGAATGAATACAGTTGACATTGTATGAAACAATTACAGAGTAGTTTCAGGACAACTGTACTGGACGGTGAGGTCGAACAAACGATTTACAAGAGCAGTTTGAGGTCAGGAAAGGTTGGGTGTAGAAAAAGGTAGTTGATACTTTGTGGACAGAAGTGTAGCGTAACATCGTCGAGTTTAGAAGTTGTTGTTTTTGTACAGTAGTATACAAGGTGTTGTTTTGCAACCTCGTCAAATTCAAGGGGGTAACTATGCTAATGATTCTCGTCCCGAATCAATAATAAAATGGGTAGATAATTTTCCTTTTTTTTCTATTTTACGGAAATCGGCAAGTTTGAAACACCCGTGTTTTAAACGCGGCCCGTCTGGTTCTTGCCTTATAACCTCGCTTACACATATACAAACAATCTCAAACATTTATTCGATAATTTCCTACTGCCTAAACCACGTTAAGGGGGTTATTCTGAAATACTGACAAACTTGAATAACTAAAAAAATCAGCGTTAATTAATAATTTACTAGGTACCGTAATTTATTGTTAATTGATTATTTATGTCGTTCTTGACCACCTCCTGAAATTTGACGAGGTTGCAAAACAACACCTTGTATAAAGGGTATAAAACACCTCTTAACGAAGCCGAAAGGCACTGGTTCTCCCTGTCATTGCGATCATTTTTTTGTTCTACACCATACCTGGGAACCTTCTAGTTACGGAGATATTAGGGGTCCAACTTTTTGACAAGTATTTTTTTAAATACAGGTTTTTAATGTCAGATTTTTACTTTCAACACCTCCACGACCCCCGTACTATTCAATCCGTCCATCAGCACAATGTTTTGAGTGCGTTACATTGAGTTTTACCACAAAACATGATTTTACACCCCCCAAAAAAAGTCGTTTCCCAGCAATATTTTTGCGTAAAGTTATTTAGTTTCATGTACAGAATGCTTCGTTGACGGCTCCTTGATGAGGTGATTTACACGGTGTAGATATACTTATCAACTTTGTGACTATTAAGTTTTTTTTTGGAACGAAGTTCCTTATCGCGCGTTGTGAAAGGGGGCTAGACGGAAAAAATTCTTACGAAAAGTTGTCACGACACTTTTTGCTATAGTAAGCTATTGTAAGCTTTATTTCTTTAAAATAAAGTTGAAATTTCCTTAAATTACGTACAATTGGGGTGTGTATGTGAGTAAGGATAGATATGATTATTATTTTGAGTGACCGAACTACAAAGTACAAATTCGGTTGTGCA
Source organism: Cerastis leucographa (assembly GCA_963082945.1). Classification (NCBI taxonomy): domain Eukaryota; kingdom Metazoa; phylum Arthropoda; class Insecta; order Lepidoptera; family Noctuidae; genus Cerastis; species Cerastis leucographa. Next base: position 18,694,572 of record OY720354.1, read on the forward strand.
GTTAAGTAAGACGTATTGCTTCGAATTAAGGATTAATCTTCCTTAAATTAAATATTTTATTTTTCGCACACTAACTTAAATCTAAAATGTATTGATATTATGTACGTGAAAGGAACTTCGTTCCATCCGGGTGTCCCTTGACACCTCTCAAGTTTTTTTTAATTCTGAAAAGGCCAGCCAGTGTTTTACTAGTTATATTATTTGCCGTATTAACTAAGTACCTTGACAGATGTCAGAGTCAGAGATATTTTTAATAGACCTAACTATTGACGATTTAAATTATGCAAGAAAAATCAGTTCGAAGAAAAGGACCACTTCTTTGAAACTTTATATTATCACCCGCAGAAGAACGTGCTCGTGCATCTAACACACACAATATCTGTTCTATCCAAGATTAAGAGCGTTTACACCTTACGGCATTTCATACAAACTTTCATGTCGTTATTTTCCGAAATGACTGAACCGATTTAAATGAAACTTCATACGCAAAAGCAGGGTACATAGGTCTAAAAAATTACATAAAACATTTTCGAAATGTCTTTAAAAAAAAAATTGTGTGTAGGACAATGCCAGAACCTCTATAGAGCTTTGACCTATCAAATAAAAGTTGGTCTACAGGCATGCCAAATGTAGCATTCTATTGCTGTTTTATTAGTGATAAATAATAACATGTTTAAATGCCTGTAGAACTTGCGGTTTCTGTTTAAAACTAAGAATAATTATTACATTGAATGTCAATGAATGACTTTTTGACATGACAATTAGCGCGTCAATGACGGTCCGTTACCTTTAATCACCTAATCACTATCGCTCAATTGCGAAATAATTATTAGAATATACATTCATAAAAATATATGTGAAAAAACATTATTTTCATTAAGTAATGTGTATTTATTCCGAATACATATTAAAATCCGTACGTAATACGTACGTAGATGTAATTTTTTTTTAAAACAGGTAATAGGACTTCGGTTTTTTAAATTCCTTTGATTACTAACTTTTTATCCGCAAGTGTAACAGAATAACAGTTTAATAACCAACGGTCCTATTTTCATTGCATAATTTTGATTCATTTCTTGTAGGCTAATGAAAGTTAGGGCAGGATCTGGCATTGTCCTTTCTTTTTATATAGATTATTTATACGAGCAATCGGTCTAATTTAGCTGTAGCACTATTTTTCAAAAATGTTTTTAGTAACTTTTTGTACATACGTATCCCGCTTATGCGTATGAAGTTTCGTAAAAATCGGTTCAGTGATTTCGGAAAATAAGGAATGGAAATGTCGTATTGGCCTAAACGCTCTTAACAATATGTCTCAAATTCATCACCCATCCACAGAACACAATCAAAAAATCCTAATTCAATCCCATCCTTTAATTCTAACGTCCACATCCACATAGCACCGATAGATCTATCCCCCCCGGACATAAAACTGTTTAATGGTTAATGAACTGACTTTAACGCGATACCGAGTGGGACCGAATAGGGCAGTCAATTGTTTTCTGTGACTCCCGTTTTTGAATATTGCATTCAAAATTGGATCTTTTTGATTGGTGCTTTGAAAGTCAACGGTCAACACACTGGCGTAACATTCAAATGAAAACATGTTGTCTGCTGAGATAAAAGATTTCAATTAAGGAAAGAGAGAGAGGAATAAAGAATTTCAATACGTTTTATGTGAGCTTATGGCCGCGACTTCGCCCGCGTTTTTTTCGGTAATTGTCCCACGGGATTGTACTACCGGGAAAAAAAACCCTGTGTGCATTCCAGACTATTATCTATCCCTTTGCCAAATTTCAGCAAGTTCCATTTAGCAGGTTTTCGTGAAAGAGTAATAAACATCCATACATCCAAACATTAATACATCTTCAGAAACTTTAGAATTTATAATATAAGTAGGATTTGTCCTGTAGAAAATAGAAATAATGGAGAAAACTTGAGATTATTTTTTTCTTTGACTCAGGCTGACTACCTATTGGAGAGAAAAAGATCATTTTAAATCGACAAACGAATTTTCACAGATTGCAGCAAAGCATACAATACCGTTCATAGAATGACACATCATTTTCTTGGAAAATAAACAAACATTTTTATACCTCGATCAACAGTACCACTCGACCAGTCAAATTATTCTTTCCATACATTGAATTTACTTAAGAATTTGGTCACGAGTGTAGAATCGATGCGGTAGCCGAAAAGTGGACTGGCTCAAATGTAGCCTGTAGCTTCGCCTTAAAGCAACGTAGGATAACCCACGTCTGAGAAAAATAGCGTGAAGGTAAGGTGGCTCTTCATAAATAAACAAGTCACTTCGCACAAATGAAAATTCAGGGGTAATATCACAAATTCAGAGTAATATCACAACAGCTACCGTAGCACCTCTAGAGAAAAAAATTCACAAATAAATAAAACGCTGATTCAGGCATACCCTATTTCATACGGACTACGGACTCAATTTTCTTGAGTGCATTACGGTTACCAAATAAAATATTATTCGTTTTACCCGGGTGGTCGTTACTTAGCAACCAGCACGGTCATAACTCGGCAACCGGTCGGTATAAACAACCGGCAACCCGATATTTTATTGGCGGATTTATGCGGATATCCGGATATCCGTAGGGACATGGTTTTTGTTAGGGTTATTTTATGGAATTTGCATGCGGGTAATGTATCGTTTTCAGATCGGTTGGGCCTTTAGACTGGGTTCGGGGAGGGACGGTTAAACTGTGTATAACCGGTCGCCCATTGGTTCATAGAAAGCTATTCATAGCAAACTGAAAATGTATATTTTTGAAACCAGATCAAACTGAATGTTATTTAAAAATTTTTGCAAAATAAAAGTAAGTTGCTTTGATGTTGGTTCATATTCATATTTTGTGTACTTACAGAAAATATCTACTTCAACTTTTGTTGACGGACTGATAAACAGATCGTGTAATTTTTTTTATTAAAAATTAAAAAAACCCTCGACTTTTCTTTGCTTTGACTGAGCCACTCCTGGGCATAGGTTTCCTCCCATTCCTTCCACTTTTCTTGGTGTTGCGCCTCTTCTTCCTAATTAACGAAAACAAAAGTTATAAATAAAAAAAAAGAGCTGATAAGGGGATGTGCAGCCTTCCCTGCTTGCTATGCCCATGGTGATAAGTGACGAGAATTCAAATTTCGAATCGAACTGACCCGTAGATGTTGTTTATACCTCTTCATCAACTAGAAAAGAGGTGATGAGCTTCAAACGGCTGAGCAGATTTGCTCAAAACATAGCTAAAAACACTCTCGATTAAAACACCTTTCAAACGACACCAATTTTATCACAATCGGTTCATCGTTTTAGGAGCTACGATGCCACAGACAGACACACCGGGGACCGCTAAGTAGACCGCTTATACAAGCACAAAACAAAGCGGACCCCCGACGCTAAGACGCTTGGATTATTTTATTTTTGGTTTTTAGAGGTTTTTTGTGTCGGGGGCTTTTTTAAATTTTTTTGTTTAGTTTTCAGTATTTTTTGTTTAATGTTATGTGCACTTGTGGAATTTGCCAAATATACTTATTTTCTTTCTTTATCTTACCTAACTATTTAAATAAAGCCTACATAAAAAATATTACTTATCAAGCATAGTTTCAATTCAATTCGCATTGAAAAATATACGAAATCCCACCCATAGTAAAAAGTAAACATACGATACCAAATTCCCAACTTATTGATACAGCTATTTATATTGCAAGCGTATTTGCATTTCCATCTTTTTCAATCAATCCCTTCATGTCCCGGAATTCGGGAACCAGACCCGGGGCCACCCCGGGACCAGCCCGTTGTCATGGCAACCAGTCAACAGCCCGAATAATTCCGATGCCAAGATTAATCGATCGACATCTGCGAAAGGCGGACAGAGTGTTTCCAGATTAGTCAATTGGGATTACTCTCTATCCATTTCATCGGATTTTGACCCGTATTTTGTTTCGTTAGCTGTGATTTTCGCCTGGGGTCTGACGACTAGGGTAATAAGTCGCGGGAGGCTCGTTCCGAATAAGTGTACTGTTTATTCGAGGCTAATTTATGTGGTTCTCTTATTGTGAGGAATGGGCACGTCATAAACAGAGGCCTATATTTCGCCGCCAGTATTTTTGTGTCGAACAAATGGGAATAATGGACATGTAGTCGTAAATTGATTCTGAGATACGATATTATTGAGCTATTATATTTTTTCGTCTCGATTTTATTACGGATCCGGATCGTAATGCAGAGTGGCCAAAACAGTGACGTCATAAAAAAATATTCCTCATGCCGTAGGGGTAACGTCAAAGATTGTAAAAAAGCCAAGTGAGAATAAAAAATAGTATTTTTTAAAACGATAAGGTTCCAAGAATAACAATATACGTGGCGTATTTTCGGATTTTCCTGGGCACGAGAAATATTTTTTTTTAAATGATGCCACTATTTGGACCTCCTCAGTAGATTGAGCTGTTACGGCTCTGCCCGTCATGCAGTAGGTTTTGGGTTTCTGGAAAGTACCAATGTGACTTTGATAATTAAAACGCATTTTTAGAGGTATGAGTAACAGGTTGTAAAGTTCCTCGATACTCCTTAGAAAAGGGAAGATCCTCCGACCAGACAGGTGTAATGTCTGGTGGGCAACTGCCCCACAGTTGTTTTCGGGTTTCTTTATATAATCTTAAGCCCATGTAAACTTTGCTTGCGAGATTCAGACCATATTGGTTCTTCAGTTTTATCATAGATGGCGCTGTAGTACTTTTTGTAGGTCGCTACACATTTTTACATCTATCTTGGACACCAGTATTCCTAGAACCTGGTTACCTGGGCTGGGCTGGGTCTATTAGGGCTTTTGAATAGCCCTTCCTCCTTTATCCTTGGTCTTTTGTTCTGCAGTAGCCTAGTCATGGTTTAGAAGTTATAACTTTAACATCAACTACAGGGACCCAAACAAATAAATTCTCCTGCAATCCTACTTTGAATATCTTGCTACACTACATTTCTACGATATGGAAATTCAGTCAGATGGAACTTCTAGTAACAATGATTGATCTAAAAACTAACCCAAGGAAGCGTAGTTCAATACGAAATGTTTGCGGAGCTCTCATGAGTTAAATTTACTTTCGTGAAGTTCAAAAGCGGGAAACATACTCGTGGATGTAAGTTTCTGAAGAAAGATGGCTTACCGTATTGCTTATTCTGGTCGGAATAATGTTAAAAGGATTGCGGAATATATAGTACGAGGTCGTGAGTGCTGATAACGTATTCAAATAAAGGGTGTAAAACACCTCTTAACGAAGCCGAAAGGCACTGGTTCTCCCTGTCATTGCAATATTTTTTTTGTTCTACACCATACCTGGGAACCTTCTAGTTACGGAGATATTAGGGGTCCAACTTTTTGACAAGTATTTTTTTAAATACAGGTTTTTAATGTAAGATTTTTACTTTAATCACCTCCACGACCCCCGTACTATTCAATCCGTCCATCAGCACAATGTTTTGAGTGTTACATTGAGTTCTACCACAAAACATGATTTTACACCCCCCAAAAAAAAGTCGTTTCCCAGCAATATTTTTTGCGTAAAGTTACTTAGTTTCATGTACAGAATGCTTGGTTGACGGCTTCGTGATGAGGTGATTTACACGGTGTATATCTTCCTAAGATTTTTGAGGAGCTCGTAGCCTAATAATAACAGCCGCTTGGGTCTATCTTCAGATTACGTCGCACTTGGTTAGGTTGGTCTGTGGATGGGTGACCGCCCATCACCGACTTTCCTCCGTCCTTCGGATAGCACGCTAAGCCATTTGTCCCGGCGGTCATTTATAGAGCTTTGACAGTCGTGACAGGTTATCAGTGGGTTGAAAGTCTGACAAGCAGTCTTGCCAAGGGGTATTACCCAGTACTAATTGGGTTGTGAAGGTTAGATGGGCAGTCGCTCCATATAAGATACTGGTATTCAGCTACATTGATGATCACATCGATGACAAAGATTTAAAAAACCGCTATCTAGAAAGAAGGCACTGTCAGGGGTGTTATACATGGGCTGCGGGTTGTTCGAAAGAGATACCGCGGCCCTGGAACACAAAGGGCTAAGAAGGAACATGGGTGGGTTTTGGTCAGTCAAGTCTGACACTCCTTCCCGCTCTACCCAGAGCGGGAGAAGTCATTTGATGATTTCCAATCCGCAAAAAAAAAAGGGTGTTATACATTGATTCAGGTCGGCACATTCTTCTTCGGTAGTAAATATTTGTTAAGGAACAGAGCCGATAAATAGAGCAATTTGGCTTTTAGGTCCAGCCGATTCGCCATCTCCATTCGATCATGTACGGGTTGGTTTCGAGCAAAGACGAGGGTTTTTTCCTGATCGTATTTCTAACTTCTTGTATTCGAATATCTCAAACCATGCCAAGACGACGTGAACAACGCCATTTAAAAAAAAAAACAAGAGAAATTAATAATAATAAACAAACACAAATTTGTTGTTCCTGCAACGAGGTTCAAAAAAGTAGGGGGTACGTTCAGATGCCAATGTATACGTTTTTACAATAAGCTTCCGAGCCATATTCAAGCATTAAGCCAAAATAAATTCAAATCGTCTAAAAAACGGAAGCTATATATGCCTGAAAGCCTACTATCATGTAAATCACTATCTCGAAGATAAAAAGGCTTGGGATTAAACTGAATGTCGAAATTCCGGACTTCGCTTGTTTATTGTTAATTCCTTATTTTATACACTGTGACATTTTTTATTTTATTTTTACCTTATTTTTTTACATTATTTTCATTCATTTCGTATATTATTATTAATTACATTTAATTATTGTGAATGTGAGGACCATGTAGGTCACATTTTTTTTTCTCCCACCGCTGTCTGGCAGTTTGAGTACTTTAAGCGACCTACCCAAATGTCCTTTCTTTGGTATTGTTCGTCGTTTCGTTGAGCTCCTTGAGATATAAGTCGAGCTACACGATAACTGACAAATGCTTGCACTGACTGGACAGGTCCACTCAAATCTGTGTGGTTCTTTCTTCAAAAGACCATCTTAGACACTAATCTGCATAGTCCTCATTTAAATTGAGCAATGTCTGGACTTTAAAAGAGCAACAAGTTAACAGAGAACCTCTGAGTTTGTTTCGGCTGTTTCTTCTCAGAGTAGTGAGGTACGAAACACCGGCCCCATATAGTTTAAAAAAAAAAATTACGTGTAAAAGTGTTTGTAAAAACCTATTTGCAAAATAAACATCATTTATCATTTATCAATAATCTTTGGTTGTCATAAAAGACGTATCCACATCAAAACCATGACAAAGGCATAGTCAATCAAATTTATTCACACCCAGCAATCACTAACTTCATTGACAAAATAATCAAGCCATTTGAATTCAGAATCAACAGTCATCCTGAACAGTAACAAAGTCATTATATTGCCTACAGTCACACAATAGACGGTGGCAATCACAGAATATATTCAAAGTAATCTATATTAGAGGGTATTCACACATGACGGCACGGCAATCTGTAGCGATGAGGACGGCACGGTTGATTTGATATTTTGTGAATGATTTTATATTACGCGATGTATTGTAGACCCAATTGGAGGAAATCAGAAGGGACAATACAGAGGGTTTCTTTCCTGTATTGGATATTGGACTAGGTAATGATACTGAAGAAATTGAGCTTCTGCAAATCATAACCACTGCACTCCTTAACGGTTGTGATTATTGCATGCCCAAATTTCAGGCAAGTACCAGACCATTTGCCTACGAACCAAACAATACAGTGATCAAATTGTTAATTTCCTATTTTGGCACACTGTAGCTCAATCCGCCTCCCTTATACCGTGTATGCGTACAATGCTCAGCGCTCGTGAAGACCAGCCTTGGGTTGGACTTGTAAGCTGACGAATGGAAGACTATAATATTAGAATATTTTTGGTTCTGTAAGAGGCCGGGTAAAACAATTCTCAACTTAATATCTTATTATGTTGTAATAAATCAATCAATTATTTGATTTATCCAAGTTAATAAATAAGCTAACAGAGATTCCCAAACATTATCTTAGTATGAAGTTTCTCATTAATGAAGGTATTAAAGTCATAATGATTTGAATTCGACAACCAGCAGGAAGTAATTACATGTGTCATCAAATTTCCGGAATAATATGCACGGTAACACAGACCTTAGTAATCAGTATTAGTGCCAATACACACAACGGCATACAAAGTCACAACAGAACGGAAAACTACAGAAGGTCGGATCAATACAACGATTAAAAAGGCGCACATATTCAATTTACAGACGCCCGTTAAATATTGACGATTGAGATGACCTGTCAAATATTCTCAACCAACCTTGAACCTAACTCTTTTACGATAAAGTTGAAAATATTATAAAAAAATTGGCATTTAGTTGTAGCTTGATATGCTGTACATAGATGCCAACGTACGCGATTTCAATCTTTCTCGTCTTTCTCAAACAAATGTCAGTAAGCAAAACACATCAAGTGGGCTACTACGAGAAAAAATGCACGCACATAAAGACAAATGACAGTCGCGAAAACTGTCATTTATGTTTCACTAGCTTATGCCAGCGGTTTTGTCGGCTTGGAAATTTTGATGTCGTATGAGTAGAAAAAAGAAGATAACTTTTGTCCTTCCTAGTATAAAATTTATCTCCTTGCCAAATTTAATGACGGTCCGATCAGCCGTTTAGTCGTGAAAAGAGAACAAACAAACAAAGTTACTGCGAAAGTAAGTTTGTTTTTGCGTTACCTTGTAAGAAATTAAATATAGATGTAAGAGTCTTCTTCTGCCTAGCCTTTTACCAAACTTTCTTAGGGTTGGCTTCCAGTCTAACCGAATGCAGCAGAGGACCAGTATTTTACATGAAGCAACTGCCTATCTGACCTCCACAACCCAGTAACTGGGTAATAAGATACCCCTTAGTTAGACTGGATGTCAGACTTTTGGCTTCTGACTACTCATAACAACTATCAAAGATCTACAAATAACAGCCGGGACCAACGGCTTAACCTCCTTTCCGAGGCATGGAGAAAACTCGGTATGTAATTATGGTCACCCATCCACGGACCAACCTCGCCAAGCACGGCTTAACCTTAAAGATTGACCCGCGCGGCTGTTATTATTATTTATTTTACGAGCTCCTCCGTATGGAAGTAAGAGTAAGATATTTTAAAATCGTTGTATGTATAACCATTTAAGCTTGCAACTCTTTTCTACCGCTGTATACTTAGGCCTGGCCTTCGGTTCCCGTAGCCTTTTTTATGTACCTATCCAGCACGGAAATAGGTGACGACATAACAGAGCCATCTGGAACGATGATTGGATAACGTATCGGTGTACGTGGAATATTGGTTGCTTGGAGATGGAAATCAAAGACAAATATCCAATCTGAATGTGTGATAAGGGATTCGAGATAAATCAGTTTTTTATTATTTTCATGATTGGGTTTTTGGGATTTAGCTTTACATAAGAAACTGGTTTTTTTTAGTGCGGTCAGTGTTTTAAGTTGTCAGTAAGTTACTCCTTGTCAGAAACGTGGTCGCTCTCAATGGGCCTCATCAGAAGGCTTAAAGTCACCCAAAGAGCAATGGAGATGGAGTATGCTCGGAGTTCCTTGTGTGATCAAGTCAGAAATGAGGACATCCGCAAGAGAACCAAGGTTACCGACGTAGCCCGAAGAATTGCCAAACTAAAGTAGCGGGCAGGGCACATTGCTCGCAGAACGGATGGGCGATGGGGCCTAAAAGTTCTGGAACGGCGACCGCGAACCGGAAGACGATGCGTTGGAAGGCCTCCCACTATGTGGACCGATAACCTGGTGAAGGTTGCAAGGATCCACTGGATGCGAGTCGCACGGGACTGATCAATGTGGCGACACTTGGGGGAGGCCTATGTCCAGCAGTGGACGTCTTTCGGCTGTAATGATGATGATGAAGTTACTCCTAACGTGCTATTTACTTCAAACACAAAAGTTAAAATTGTAACACGTGACCTCATCGTACCTCTGTTACGCTAAAAAGGTAGTGATCAAATGGCCCTATAACAACCCAAAGGCAATAAACGAAGAAAAGTAACTAACATTGAACAAATATTTTTTAACAAAACAGATGCCATTTTTTGCTGCGGTATCGATGATTGAGTCTGAAATAAATGAATTAAATCGAATTTAATTTTTGTTCGTTAAATTAATTATTTACTCGAAGTAACTTTTTTTTTGCTAGCCTGTCAAGTGTTCCACTGCTGGGCAAAAGCCTCCTTCCAAACCTCTCTATCTTGTGCGATCTGTGGCCATGTTCGCCCCGCAAACAAGACCAGATCGTCCAGGTGTAAACTTGGTAATTTAATGCAGTACAGACCTTCAAACTGGACAACTGACTCCATAGGACCATCATCGTATTCGCAAAAAAGATCTGTACATCTCTAATACACGGTCTATAATAGCATCACATACACAAAAAGAAAATAATTAATCATACACAATTACATATGGACACACCCACAGACGTTATTTATATTCGATCGTGGTCCCAAATAGAAACATACTCATCAAATTACCTAAATGGCACATGATAGTAATCACAAGTTCTAATACCTATTAGTGTTAGTGTCGTATTACACGAAACGGAACGGATACGTAATCCAGATGTCTATCTAGAAACCTGTCTGGGTACCGATCGTTATAACGGTTAAGGGGCTAAAAGCAAAGGGGCCACAAAAATCACCTTAGGAGACTCTCATTGCGCGGCTGGGTCTAGGGTTTGATTCAGAAAGCAGTACTCCATGGACACGGCACGCATAGTGAGGAGGGCCTTCTCTTTGGAGCCCTGACCACCGGTAGCCTGAACATTGTAAAATAATACAAAAAACCAAACAAAAAACCTCTAAAAAACCAAAAATAAAATTAATCCAAGCGTCGTAGCGTCGGGGGTCCGCTTTGTTTGTATATATATTTTTATGTACTAAGCGGTCTACTTAGCGGTCCCCCAACGCTACGACGCTTGGATTAATTTTATTTTTGGTTTTTTAGAGGTTTTGTCCGTCGGGGGTTTTTTAAATTTTTAATTTAATTTTTATTTCATGCTTTTTAAACTTAAATTATTTTTTCTTAGCCTTGACTGTCCCACTCCTGGGCATAGGTCTACTCCCATTCCTTCCACTTTTCTTGGTGTTGCGCTTCTTCTCGCTTATTAACGAAAACAAGGAAAGATATGAATTAAAAAAAAAACTTGAGCTTATAGGAGGGAGAGGGGGGGTGTGCAGCCTACCCCCCTGGCGATGCCCATGGTGAGAAAGTGACAAGAATTCAAATTTCCAATCAACTAGACCCGTAGAAGTTGTTTAAATCCCTTCATCAACTAGAAAAGAGGTGATGAGCTTCAAACGGCTGAGCAGATTTTTTCGAAACATAGCTAAGAACACTCTCGATTAAAATATCTTTCAAATGACACCAATTTTATCAAAATCGCTTCATCCTTTTGGGAGCTACGATGCCACAGACAGACACACAGATACACAGATACACACGTCAAACTTATAACACCCCTTTTTTTTGGTCGGGGGTTAAAAATAAATGGCGATGGTGGCGAATCCCAGCATATACATATATAAATAATGGATGCGGGAGACATTAAGGTGCACTCTCTCTTTTCTGACTCTCATCCTCCTCCAATCCTATCAGATCGCCAACCTATCGGAAGTTGGCTATCTAATACGATTGGATAGTTCAGGATTACTACGCAGCAGTTTAAGTACGCGAGGTCCTGAGTTGCCCAAGCTTTGGAAAACATTATCTAAATGTACAACGAATTTAAAAAGCATTGTCTCTTTTTGCATGGTCTAATGTATTTTTAACCCCCGACCAAAAAAGAGGGGTGTTATAAGTTTGACGTGTGTATCGGTGTATCTGTGTGTCTGTCTGTGGCATCGTAGCTCCTAAACGGATGAACCGATTTTTACATAAATAATCATTCCTGTGTGTCAAGCACGATAGAATAGAAAAAAAAGTGTCTTGTGTAAAAAAAGTGTCTTATAAGCTGTCATTAACCTTAATCCGAGTACCATGGTTTACGTCGGAAAAAACACTGCGGGGCCTTCTGAAAATTATATAAGTTTATGATATAGTTCTATGAAAATTAACGACATTATTTAGGTCTAATGTGACATGGGTTATTTGAAATAAACTTGAATATTAAAGTTGTGCATTTCTGATATTTTGGAATGGTAAGGGAATAATTTTGCACGAATTGCTTTAATTATCAGTATTAAAGTACTATCATATAAATGGTAAAATACAAGATTCATTTATTGCGCTATCGTACACAAACATGACAATTTATATTACATTAAAAATTTAACAATTCATAACTAGTACAATGCGTCTTACGAATTTTACCTCTTAGGAGAAACCGAAGGTTTTTTTTGTGCATAAGATAATTATCCAGTTTTGGAAACCCAAACTCAATGACAGATGACATAAAGTTCAAATTCCTTCGTAACCTAATGTCAATCCGTCTTACGAATTTTCGAGTTTATTTTTTTTTACCCATCACAAAAGTGCACAACGCCGCTAAAGAAGTTTTCACTTCAAAAATTGCAAGTGTAAACACAGTTCAAAGTTTCCGTCGCGTAATTTCATTTGTGTGTCGCTACACTAACCCAATCCGAACGTAGTCCGTGTTAGTGCCCGTTCACACGAAACGGGACGGCAATGAGCGATATCCGACGGCGCGCTGTCATTTGGGATCATCTCATTTCCGTGATCGACAATTGGGCGCTTGTTTTCACAAGCGTCTTTTCTGTATTATCTTTAAGCATTTTTTTTTCTGTATATGGTAAGCAGAGATGTATTTATTAAGAACAAATCTGGTAATCTGATGATGCTGATGAAATCTGGTAATAATCTGGGTAAGGTTGAAGTCATGGTTATAGTAATATCAGCCTTATTATTATACGCCTAAATAACAAATTTGTAGCTAATCAAAATTACGGAAAAAATGTTTGATACTAAAACCGATTAAACATTAGATCACTATACATTTGTACTAAAACTGGATATTTACAATTTTTACTATTTATTTTGAGTTCCCAATATTAAATCCGTGTTTGATGTTTCACGTTTCAAATATCCCGTTTTTAGTGTTAATGATAGTGGCCATGTTAGTTTTAAAACTTATTTCAGAGACTGCTGATTATTCCACATATAAATGAGGATCGATGCTTCAGCTAAAAGCCTAGCTTTCTTCAAAGTTGCTTTCTCCAAAGTATTGCAGTTTTGTTTGTGTTACTGAATCGTCAAATTTTATCCAAACAACCACCAAGAGTGTTGAATACAATTTTATAACAGCGCTTAAGCTGCTTTAAATACAAATAAAAATCTTATCATACCATAAGAAACTAACATAAAGCGGGCATCGCTGTAAAGCGGTGTAACGGTAATAAGCAATATCCTACAGGATAGGAGGTGTTATTTTGATTATTTCATTTCCTCTACTGGCCCCTAAAATGTGTAATAATCCAATTTTGTGCAAGGAAGAAGATGACAGGCTCGTCTTTTAGCTTCTTTATTAAGACTCTAGCCCCGAGGAATTTGAAGAATAGGTATTTGAAGAAACTATTGCCTTCGCGCTGCGCCCAACCAAGCCAACTTAAAGTGCGAAAGGGACAACTGCAGCTCAGGCTGATTTAACCTACAAAAATCTTGGCCAAAAGACGTTTTGTATTTCGCTGTTTTCTTCTTCAAAATTAAACTGATCTAATAATAATTCTTATATCAAAATTTAGAATAGAATAGAATAGAATAGAATATCATTTATTTCCGAGTATATGGTAGGTACATAAAGATCTTACAATTTATAATAGTTCACATATACTACCGTTGCCGGTGTAGAAATATTAGAATTTTAGAATCTATTAATCATAATGTGGATATCATACATCAATATTAACTTATTAAGAGAAAAAAAAAAAGAAATTAAAATAAATAAAAAATATAGGTACATTTGCAATACATTTACATTTTCTTTTAATTATTATTATTATAAATTAATTATTAAAACTTATGATTAATGAACTCGCTTACAGAGTAGAAACACATCTCCAGAAGCCACGAAAATATTGCACATTTGAATTTATTTATAGGCAGCTGTCTAATATGTGATGGAAATTTATTGAAAATCTTTACAGCCATGCAGTAGGCATTTCGACTATACAAACAAAGTCTTTGGGCTGGTACTAGTAGCTGCTTCGGATTTTTATTTTCAATTCTTTTGGAAACATGTTCAGTTATGGGAAATAAATAGGAATGTCTTTTCACAAATAAGCAGATTTCAAATATGTAGAGACATGGTAAGGGAAGTATCTTTAATTCCTTAAATAATGGTTTACAGTGGTCTAAATAGTCAGCTCCACATATGGCTCTAACACATTTTTTTTGCACTATGAAAGCCCGGTCTACATCCACTGAGTTGCCCCACACAACCAAACCATAACGCAGCACCGACGAGACATATCCATGGTATGCGTTAAGGACTGTTTCTTTACTGGCTATACGTCTCAATTTACGAAGAGCGAATACAAATCTGTCCAGTTTACTACATATATTATCGATGTGTTCTTTCCAGTTTAATTTGTTATCAATACTGATACCTAAAAATGTAGTTGATTGTACTGGTTTTAAAACGGTATTGTCGTAAAGTATTGAAATCGGAGTAAGTGTAGTATTATGTGTTTGAAACTGTACAATTTTAGTTTTATTTAGATTGACATGTAGATTATTCTGCTGTAGCCACTGTACTGCATTTTTCAATTCATTATTAGTTTCGGCTTCTATGCTACTCTTATCTAAACATCGAATGGTCAGTGTCGTATCGTCAGCAAATAATGTGCATTTGTGTTTCAGGGTCTCATCAAGATCATTAATGTAGATTAGGAATAAAGGAGGCCCTAAAATGCTCCCCTGTGGTACACCGCAGCTGTTAGTTTTAAGTTCAGATTTATATGTAATCTTCGTGTTATTTGATATTTTTGATATTAATGTTCTTTGCTGGCGATTCGACAAATAACTTTGAAACCAATCAAGCGCCTTACCTCTTACACCATATCTTTCAAGTTTGCAAAGTAATCGTTTATGTGAGACAAAATCAAAGGCTTTGCTCATGTCCAGAAACACTGATAGTGCTGACATTTTGTTATTAAGCGCTTCTGTAATGAATCTTACTAAAGTAAAACAAGCCAACGTAGTGGAACTACTCTTCCTAAATCCAAACTGATTGTCTGTAAGAATCTTATTTTTACTGAGGTAGATATTAATTTTATCGTGCATAACTTTTTCAAATATTTTTGCCATTATTGGAATTAATGTGATAGGCCTGTAATTATCAATATTGGTGCGATCACCTTTTTTGAAGATAGGTTTCACTAATGATTCTTTTAGTCTGTTGGGAAATATTCCTTGTTCCAGTGACAAATTAATTATGTAACTCAGTGGGGTTGCTATGATTTTAGCACTTAATTTAATTATTTTACTTGTGATTTCATCGCAACCGGTCGCATTTGTGTTATTTAGAGAATTGATAATTTTTATAATGTCATCCTCATTTACTGGGGTTAAAAAAAAACTGTCTCTATTAGAGCTAAAACTAATGTTACTCAAGTCGTTACTTGATTCATCAAAGTTATCTTTATTGGTTACTTCAATAAAATAGTCATTGAATCGGTTGCAGATATCAATGGGGTTATTAATTATTTTGTCTTGGCATATTAACTTTTCGATGTCATTTTTATCACCAATATTATTAAAATTATTTTTTATAATAGACCATGTCGCCTTGCATTTATTTTTAGAATTATAAATATATTTATCATTATTAATTTTTTGTGACTTTGATATGCATTTTCTTAAAATTTTTGAATATGTTAAATAATTCTTCTTATGGTAATTTTTGCTTACAGCGTCATGTTGATATTTATAATACAGTATTCTTTTCTTAATGCAAGACAATTGTAACCCTTTGCTTATCCATTTATTTTTTACAGGTTTATTACCTTTTTTTATCCTTATTTCGGGAAAACACAACTTGAAAAATAGAATATAAAGATCATGAAAAACGTTAAACGACCTATTGCAACATGTTTCTCCGTAAACTTCATTGAAACTCAGAGCCGATAAGCATTGTAAAAACTTATTGATGTTATTTTCATTAAAATCTCTTATAGTCTCATACCAAAATTGTATAGTTTTTGCCTTTTTGTCAGTTCTAGGGAGATAAAAAGTTAATGTTTGACCTGTATCATGGTCCGAGAGAGCTAAATTATGTATATTACTACTCAGACCATTGGTTGATATATTGCTAGCTATTTGGTCTATACTAGTTTTTTTTCTGGTAGGTAATGCTATGTGTGTTCGCAAATTAAAGTTTTTCAGAATAGACATTAAATTTTTTTTCAGTGGATTTTCTTTAAGTACATCTATATTCCAATCACCGCATATGATGATATGTTTCCTATTTTTAAGAGTTAATTTGTTTAGTAATTTTTCTAGTGTTATAAAAAAATTGGACGTATCAGAATCTGGGGTTCTATAAATACAAATTACAATAAGATTATAACTCGTCACTTTTATACCGCAACATTCAAAACAATACGCTGTCTCAAAGTCCTTCATAAGCGATAGTGGGGCAAAACACAAACCTTTTTTTACCAATATACATGTCCCACCGCGTTTTTTACCATGCCTTGAAAAACTAGCGGCTAAATTGTAGTTTTCTAGATGTAAGTTGCCTTCATGTCCTGATTGTAAAAAAGTCTCACTAAAGCAAATAAAGTCTATATCACCAATCTGTTTCCTTAACTCGTTCATTGTTATTTCAAAAAGCTCTAGTTTGCTTAATATTCCTGCTATATTTTGGTGCAATAATATAAATTTATGTTTGTTATCATTAGATGCAATACTACGAGATGGAGCGAAAAAAGCTACTATCGGTACACTTATTATCCGTTTTTATCAATGTTGGCAATGTTGATTCGGTTTCTATGTCAATAAGAATGTGCTTAAAGATACTTCCATATATACATTTTATACCAGATTTCTTAAGTTTACCTGTCTTATACGAGAACATATCAAAAGTTAAGTTACAATTAGAATCAAAGAAATATGCGTAATTATAGTGTTGAATGTCCATATATAGCAAATTATTAAACATTTCTACACGGTAATTGTATATAAGGGCTCCTTGAATATATGTAGGAGCACATAAAATTATATTTGTATTTGTTATATGACTTAACGTTTCTCTGATTGAGTTAACCAATTCAATTGAATCCACGTTTTTCTTGAAATCACTTTCACCGATCATAATTATGCAATAATCTTCTTCGCCAAAGTTAGAAATCATGTTTTTTATATTTGACATTTGTTCTTTTAAACAACAGTTTGGCTTTGAAAATCGGCAGTATTGGAAATGTTCTCCAAAAGTATTTTCTATTACCTCCAAAGTGCCATTGTAATTGTAGTTACTAACAATGCAGAGCTTTCTTGTTTTTTTGACTTCTACTTTATCTAATTTAATTTCCTGTTTCGTCGTGGGACACTTGTTAGTAATTGCTTCGATATCATTTTTACTAGCATCATGGTCTGACTGTATTATTGTGTCTGTGTTCTCAATGCAGTCCTTTTCACTGTGGCGGAATGAGTATTCTCGGCCTGAGGATACCACACGTAGATTGTCCGTAATGGAATGTCTATTCTTCTTTCGTACAGACAGCAATTTTTGTCTTTGCGACTTTATAGGACTGGTGCAAAGACCCTTCAATGTATTAATGTAAGCTTGTTGTCGCAATACTGTTTCTTTAAGTTCATTGTTTTCACATATGACCTTGTCCAGTTCATTTTGTGTCAATTCAAATTGTTCCCTAATCTGTGATATTTCAACCTTCATTTCTTCTAGTTCGTTTTTACTTATACCCGTTGATAGATCAAGACTTCTTGTATCTATCTCCGAATTTGTTTTGTCCAATGATGAGTCATTGCTCAATGAATCCATTGAATTAGATCTAAGCAACTGCTTACGTCTTCGCAATGTTACGTTGTGATTTATTTCTGTGGACATGGTTAGAAATAACACCAATTAACTCACAAAAAGAAATGCTTATCGTGGGGATCGAACTCTAGCTACTCCGTTCCCAAATGTAGCTACGTTAATTTCGGAGCTATTCGCACCATTAACTTCAGTGTTGGAATAGTGCACCTCAATGTAAATGATGAGATTTTAAATCAGCTAGTGGCGGTTAAGTATGATTCATGCATGGAATTTTTGCACAGTTTCTTTGTTCACTTGCTTTTATAAAATAGGCACTTGTTTACTTATTTGATGTTGTTTTTTTCACTTTGATTGTTGATCAGGGGTTGTCCTTTGTTGATTACTTCATTATAGCACTAATGTATTGTTTGTTGTAATGTTTGTTTGTAATTAGTAAAGTTGATTGATCACTAGTTGTTGTTGAAATTTTGTTTAGAGTTTGATGTATTTATTTGTAGGATTTATCACTGGATAACACTCTCACTAGTGCACTGTAGCTTCAGGAACAATATTTTTCAGAAGAAAGGTATATCTATGCTTCCATTATTTTCTTTTTTGTTAAAACTTATCTAATTTGTCTGATAGTCGTCTGGTTTTTTTTTGGAGTTTTTGGATTGTCATAATTCTTTTAGAGATTGTTTTGAAAAAAAAAATTATAGGGGCATGTATTAATAAGACCTAGATTTTTTGGAAAAAAAATCATTGCTCTAGGCGTATTATCCACGAAGAAAACAGCGGAATACGTTTGTATAGAGAAAGGCCCACTAGAGTCCCCTCTTAATAATTCTAATGCTACGGGTTTTTTTTTATACGTAGCTAAGAAAGGAAACCAAAAATACTATTCGGCTACTGGACCTCATTCCTTGGATCAATTGCTGGATTGATTGATTGGTCAGGCAAATTGTGATTGGGTCTTTTTCAGGGATTTCTCAGTAGCAGACACGGAGTCTGGATTTGCGCCCGGTTGATGGTAATAGGCTCGCCAATAGTCACACCTTTTCTGGCTCAGTCTATCCAAGGTTTTTTTACACAACATGATATTATCTGCCTAGTCTTTTCCCAACTATATTGTGGTGGGTGTTCCGGCTCACCGATTGCAGCAGAATACCAGTATTTTACATCTACTGCCTACCTGACCCATCTTTTTCTACACAACATGAATTTAGCACTCAATCATAATTTGCAGGGAAAAACATATCCGGGAGTATTTCAATCTGATCAGAATTATGTTAAAGGACAACGAGACAGTCGGATAATAATGAACGGTCCTTAAATGATCATTCACGTGTAAATATATGGGTACATAATATGTCATCATCATCAGCCTATAATGTTCCCACTGCTGAGACGCACGCGGGCCCAGTTTGGGTTGGTAGATGTCACATGTCTTCGAATTTTTAGTTCTAGGACATACCGGTTTCCTCACGATGTTTTCCTTCACCGTTGTTGAGGGCAGCGGTGATGAAATAGATTACACATAGTAATGCACCTGCCTGGGTTCAATCCCATGGCTTACTGCTCGTAAGTCGGGGCTGCCACCACTGGGTCATCGCTGCTCTCCACATAATATGTATGTACGTGGTAATTAGCATCCCATTGTACGGCAAGACTAATCTGGGGGCATTGGATTCTCTGTATCTAATTGAATGGATTTGACGTTATAGCTGCTATACCACCCGCTGATACAGCTAGTAGTATCAGCGGGTGAATGCTTAAGTTCCCATACTTAAGTACTAACGCTGTAACATAGAAAAATTGTAAAACCAAATGATTTTAAAAGAGTAACCATGGAGTTTTTTGCCGGTTCTTCTCCATAGGAAAAGATCAACCCGAACTGAGCACCTTTTTGTCGACGTTTTACACGTGCCCATGTAGGCCTATGTAAAATAAAAATATTTTGATTGATTGGTTCTCCTTATAAATCCAAAAATGTGTTTTTTTATTAGGCATTCTTGAAGATGTCAATCGAATCGAATTTGTTAAAACAGCTTTATCGGCGCAATCGAAGGTAATAATGAACCAGATAAAAGATGTGTAAGTTAAAAATAATAAAGGTACTTTCTAAATTGTTTTAGCTTTACTGAATTGAAAAGACATAAAAGTACCTAAAAAGTTTCAAAAGAAATAAAAGCTTCTGAAACAAACTTCTTTTTCAAAGAATGTTTAATCGTCAGCAGTATAAAAGAAGTCTTAATTGACAATTATCTTAGTATATATACGATCCATTTATTGGCCGTCAAGAAGTTTAATTTTTAAAAGCTTGATACTTGTAACTATGTGTCTTGTTAACGTTTCAGAAATTCGTTAAACCACCTACTTATTTATAAAAAATACAGAATATAAAGCAATTTAGTGAAGTCAATAACATTTAAAAGGAAAAACAATTATTATTAATGGAATGACAATGTTTAATCCAAAACAACAACTAAGGCCAAGTCTAAAGGGTGTAAAACACCTCTTAACGAAGCCGAAAGGCACTGGTTCTCCCTGTCATTGCGATATTTTTTTTGTTCTACATCATACCTGGGAACCTTCTAGTTACGGAGATATTAGGGGTCAAAGTTCCAACTTTTTGACAAGTATTTTTTTAAATACAAGTTTTTAATGTAAGATTTTTACTTTAAACACCTCCACGACCCCCGTACTATACAATCCATCCATCAGCACAATGTTTTGAGTGCGTTACATTGAGTTCTACCACAAAACATGATTTTACACCCCCCAAAACAAAGTCGTTTCCCAGCAATAATTTTTGCGTAAAGTTACTTAGTTTCATGTACAGAATGCTTGGTTGACGGCTTCGTGATGAGGTGATTTACGGTTCTTGTCCATAATCACTCTCTAGGTAGGTATACATTTTCAGAAGGAAGACTCCACCCGTAACTATAAAAACAAGAGAAAGATTACTTGAGTATTTTTTTTTAATTTGGATTATTATTTTGTAGTTTAGTAATTAAGGAAGAAAAGATGGGAAGGAAGGGCGGGCGTTTTGGGGACTGTCTCTTGTAATTTGACGTTCAAAAAGTGCTGATTATCAGCCTAGTTTGAATAAATGACTTTTGATTTTAATTTTTTAATTCATTTTTAGGGTTCTGTACCTAAAGGGTCAAACGGGACCCTATTACTGAGACTTCGCTGTCCGTCCGTCCGTCAGTCCATCCGTCCGTCCGTCCATCCGTCTGTCACCAGGCTGTATCTCATGAACCGTGATAGGTAGCCATTTGAAATTTCTACAGATTATGCATTTCTGTTGATGCTATAACAACAAATACTAAAAACATAATAAAATAAATATTTAAGGGGGCTCCCATATATGATTTTTTTGCTTGTTTTTATAAATGATGGTACGGAACCCTACGTGCACGAGTCGGACTCGCACTTGGCCGGTTTTTCTTGTTTAATTTAAGAACTGGCATAGTAAAAATTCTTAGCCCTGACTCTTTGACGGTTCTTACTTCGTAGAAATTCTTGTCTATTGTATAAAATGGTAATATTTATATTTATTTATTAAACAATTTAAAAAAAAAAAAACTTTTATTTAAAAACTAAGCCCCACAAAACCGTTTTCACAGTTTGTTTTCGATACCAGGGTTAATGAAAAAGTAGGTGAAAGGATTATATATAGAAATTCTTATCACAACATTCCTTCTGTGTACGACTATTTCTATCTTCCTACTCTTACCTCACTACTATAAACATTCCCAACGTTATAAAATAAAACTTTAGGAAGCATTATGAAAAATTCAAAGCTCCGTTATTGTTTTCTTTAAAAGAATAGAACGATTTTTCAAGCGTGCATTAACAGATATTATACAGTATGTTAGGTTAAACGAGGGACATATTGAGGGAGGGTATTCAGTATTCGATTCTCGTCCCAAATATGTAAAAAACCTATAACGTTTAAAGAAGAATTTTTAATGTTTTGTTTAGTGCCTAGATATTTTGGACTGTCCTAAGCCAGGTAAGTTTAAAGTATGAAGGGAAAATGGATTATACCTAAGAGTCATTGACCCGCTCACATGTTCTGCGATAGTATTAAGTCGCTAGCGCAAGGGTGTATACAGGTTGCGTGACATTTGCGAAAATTTTGGTATGGTTCTGTCTGAATTATTTATCAGTGTTTTTTTTTTGTTTATATTTTTATTAGTATCATGTTAGCATGTACTATTGAGGGTTTGAATATGTCCCTAGTTTAAACTAACATACTGTATATTGATATCGGGCGTAGAGTTTATAATATTAAAGGAGAAAGAAAAATAAACAGTAGAAATCCCACCTTAGCCGAGGGGGGTAGCTACATACTCGTAATTGTATGTACATTCCATCGAACAATCGAGCGATCTTACCAAGGCGGGTGCAACGGTAGAAGAGAAAGCGATTTTGAGTATGACTAAGGATGGTTATAAGAGTTGAATATGACCTAAGTAATTGTGATTGGATTTTGTAATCGATGAGGTTGCTAGGAAGGAGGTGGCTATTGAGGTGTGGGTTATTGGATTTGCTCTTTTTTAGGGTTCCGTACCCAAAGGTTTGACCCTATTACTGAGACTTCGCTGTCCGTCCGTCCGTCCGTCTGTCCGTTCGTCCGACCGTCTGTCACCAGGCTGTATCGCATGAACCGTGATAGCTAGCCAGTTGAAATTTTTACAGATTATGTATCTCTGTCGATGCTATAACAACAAATACTAAAAACAGAATAAAATAAATATTTAAGGGGGCACCTATACAAAAAAGTAAAATTGGGTAAAATATTGTAAACAGCGCCATCTAGCAGTTATAAAGAGAACTTGCTTCTGATAAAAAACAATTAGCATGTCGATGTGGCCGTAATTATTGTTAAATTAAATTACCCTAAGTGTATGAGGACTATATTTAGTTTTTCAAGTGATAAGATTTATTTCAAGTAATAAGATTTTTAATAAACATTTCGTGCAGAGTGGCATTTTTGATGAAAGTGCCATCTGTGCTTACATAGTTATACTAATAACGACTTAACCAACTCAGTGTGTCACAGTTGACAAAGTTCTGCTGCTGATTTTTTTGCTCGTTTTTATAAATAATGGTACGGAACCCTACCTGCGAAAGTCCGACTCGCACTTGGCCAGTTTTTTTATTTGCGGTGGGTTGCTCTTGACTCTAGTCGAGGTCAGAGATAACAGAGACAAAGTCGACGATGGTACGAACTTACCCAGAAGAAGTCTGTTCACTGTAACGTTGAAGAGATTAGGGTTGTAAGCATTCGGAAAAACAGACGCAGGCAAAGAGTTCCACTCCTTTACTGTGCGCATTATGAAAGACGTTTGAAAACAACCAATTCACACAAAGTGAATCGGTTGATTAGCAATAAGGTAGGGATGATAACTTGCAGTGTGTGTAGATATCTGATGGTAGAAGGGGGCCGGTGGGATGAGGTCGTGGAGCTCTTGGGCACACAGATAAAAGGTCTACAGATAAAGAAGGAAAATATGCGGCAAAGTCGAGAGAAAAGTGTATATGGAAGGAAAAATCATGCAATATAGATTTAAGCTACAGATTATTCATACGTCTTGATTATTATTCTAGCATCGGTAAAAGGGTCCCAGCTATCGGTGGTCAAGACTCTTGAGAGAGGAACTTCCAGCAAAGAGCGCCGTCAGGAAATACTGTTTTCTGATAATGTTTGAGGCTATTAAGCCATTATTGACTGTGGACCCGTAGCCTCGCACAATAATAAGTTATTATAATGACTAGCTATCCAAATCTTGACAAACTTTTATAAAAACTTTTTTATTAAGTCCAAAGTAATTACACGAAACTTCGCTCGTTTGGTTATTATTATAATTTATGTTTTTTTCTAATAAATAATTATGCTGTGGTCGTTAACAGAATTCATGATTATTCAAACTTTATATCTGGCTTTGTTTACTTAATTAATAATTCCAAATTATCGAACAATTACCACTTATTAATTTTGGCGTATTGTTTATGCAAATATAACGTGATTGGTAATTTATAAACCTAGCTTCATTAAATCTACATCAGTTGAAATTGGGTGAGAGCTTAATTATTTCTGTCAACAATAATTAATGTTTGTAGGAGACAACATAATTGGTGGAGCTCGTGGCTAAATAATAACAGCCGCACGGGTCGATCTTTCAGGTTAAGCTGATCGGGAACGAAGGGTTCCGTACCATTCAGCGGACAGACCTCCGGCACGATCTCATGGCGACATGGAGACAGCGACTGTCGCAACCACGTGCAGGGCACGCCACAATAGTGGCGATAAGTCCCCTCTTTGAGGAGTGGCTAGAGAGGCGGCACGGCGCCCTCACCTTCCGCCTGACGCAGGTCCTCACCGGACACGGTTGTTTCGGGAGGTTCCTGCACCGAATCGGGCGGGAGGAAACGCCTGGGTGTTACCATTGCGAGGATCGGCCGGAGGACACGGTGGAGCACACCGTGGAGCTCTGCCCCGCTTGGGCTGAGCACCGCCGTGTCCTCGTAGCGGCGATTGGCGGCGGCGACCTCTCGCGTCCGGCCCTGGTTCAATCCATGGTCCGGAGCGAGAGGGAATGGGATGCCGTCGCCTCCTTCTGCGAAGCAGTCATGCTAGCGAAGGAGGTGGCGGAACGTGAGAGGGAGAGAACCTCACGTCCCAGCCGCCGCGGGAGACGCCCCGGGCGTCGGGGGGCAACCAGTGGCCCCCGGCCACCGTAGGCGCGAGCCTGTGGACGGTGAGTAATGGGCTAGCTCACCGTCCGTCCGTCTCATGACGACAGGCCGTGTCGACGGCGCGTACGTGTTCCACGCGCGCCTCAAGGAGATGTCAGCAAACCAGAAGGGGTCCGAAAGGGCCGATGCCTGCCAGGGCTGCGGGTTGTTCGAAAGAGATACCGCGGCCCTGGAACACAAAGGGCGAAGAAGGAACATGGGTGGGTTTTAGTCAGTACAAGTCTGACACTCCCTCCCGCTCCGCCCAGAGCGGGAGAAGTCATATGATGATTTCCCATCCGGAAAAAAAAAAAAAAAGGGTTTCGTACCATTATTTATAAAAACGAGCAAAAAAATCTTTTTTGTATGGGACTTAAGATTTATTTTATTCTGTTTTTAGTGTTTGTTGTTATAGCGGCAACAGAAATACATTATCTAGTAGTAGTAGCGAAGTTTCAGTAATAGGGTCCCGTTTGACCGTTTGGGTACGGAACCCTAAAAAGCATACTGCCATGTATAAGAATATAATTATACAAAGAAGCACTCTCTCCTCATTTAGACCGTAGCACTTGGCTGCAATTTTGCGCTCGCTGTGTGAAGACGGTATTGTTTGCTAGAGGACCGCCTCGGGAGTTGAGTGCCACACCGGCACACCTACCTGATCGCTGTAGCTGAAACGTAACTCCTTATTTATATTACTAGCACAACCTCCACTGCAATGCAGAAATTAAATAATAAAATATCGTACTGTTGGATGAAAAAGTCACGCTTTATATAGTTATGCTGTCGTTACTTTTGCTTATTAAGTCTTATTCTCGTATAGAATTTACAAAAAAATCAATTTATTTATTTTATTTTTTAACTTTATACGCAAGTAAATACTGTACAAAGAGGGATTTAATGCCTTGGGCATTTTTTACCAGTAAAGGTCCGTAAGGTGATGCAGAGACAATACATGAGAAATAACAGAACACAAACCAGAAAATATATTTAAATAAAATATAAAAATAAATACTTAATTATAATATGCAATTATGTGAATGCAAAAAATAAAATATATAAAAATATGAGAGATAAACAGGAAAAACTACTACAACATAATTATGAATTTTGTTAATAAAAGGAATGAAAAAAATCATCATCGATGTACTTTACTGAACATTAATCATAATAAATACTCATTTTATATCGTTTTCAGTAGCAAACATATTACAATACCAAATAATCCTATAAAGCTCCTACAAAACTATTTTCATAAAATAGGCCTATTTCTGTAAAGCTCTCGTGGATAGTATAATACGTTATTAATATTTTAATTTGGTAAAAGCCCGAAGCCATATCCAGCCAACATCAGTGTTCGTTAAAATAATATATTGAACCATATTCACTATTAAATGTGTATTGAGCATAAATGGATGGGTATGGTTCACTTTTATTACGGCGTTTACCTTATACAAGGTGTTGCTTTGCATTCTCGTCAAATTTCAGGGGGTGGTCACAAAAGACATAAATAATCAATTAAAATTACGATTCCTAGTTAATTATTAATAAACGCTGATTTTTTTGGTTGTTTAAGTTTGACAATATTTCAGAATAACCCCCTTAACGTGGTTTAGGGAATAAGAAATTATCGCATAAACGTTTGAGATTGTTTGTATGTGATTAAGCGTGGTTATAGGGCGAGAACCATACGGTCCGCGTTTAAAACACGGGTGGTTCACACTTACCGATTTCCGTAAACAAGAAAAAAAATAAAAATTACCTACCCATTTTATTATTGATTCGGGACGAAAATCAGTAGCATAGTTACCTCCTTGAATTTGACGAGGTTGCAAAACAACACCTTGTATAAGTAAATCTAATAATCAGGTTTATGACTAGGTATGCACGGCGCACAGTTATTAAAATAGAAATTGCTCAAATAAAGATTTCTAACGAAGTTATCTGGCAATGTCATTACACTATTTTAAAACTACCAGTAAAACTAGTAACGGGATATTTAACATAATATCCCGTTTCCTGTGTAATCAATAACACTACCGAAACCTTAAATTCCTCACCCTTGCTTTCTATTGATTTATTAAAAGCGAACGTTTCAGCCTGTCCGGTTGAGTTTCAATTTAAGCATATAAACCCCATAGCAGTCATTAAAGCTTTTAAGGAAATCAAAATCAAATTAACAGAAGATCTATGGGGATTGTCTATTAAAGTGTGTCAAGCTATTATTGACACTATAGCACCGTACTTGGCTTTAATTTTTAATTTGTGTGTGGACCAAGGAGTCTTCCCAGACCTTATGAAATACAGCAAGGTTTTTCAAATCTGGGGACAGTAAAGATACGAATAATTATAGACCCGTATCCGTGCTGCCGGTTTTCAGCAAGGTGTTTGAAAAGGTAATGCTTAATCAAATGCTCACCCACTTTAACACCAACAAAATCTTACACGAGAAACAGTATGGTTTCACCAAGGGACGTTGTACAACTGACGCCGGTGTCACTTTATTAAAACACATATATACTGCGTGGGAAGAGGCACAAGATGCCATAGGAATCTTTTGTGACCTCTCGAAGGCATTTGATTGTGTAAATCACCAAACCTTGCTCTTGAAACTTGAGCATTACGGCTTAGGTAAACTTGCGCTCAGTTTAGTAAAATCGTATTTGAAAGATAGACAGCAGCAAGTACAGGTAAATGGTGTAAATTCAATGGCTTTGAAAGTAAAAATGGGTGTACCACAAGGTTCGATATTGGGTCCTTTCCTCTTTTTAGTATATATTAATGACCTTCCCCATTTATTTAAAAACCAACCACAAATGGTGTTATTTGCGGACGATACTTCGTTAATATTTAAAATAAACAGACGTGCCACAAACCTGGACGATGTAAATAACGCTCTAATGCAGGTCCATAAATGGTTTACCGCAAATAATTTAGTATTAAATGGGAAAAAAACTAAGTGCATAAGATTTTCTCTACCAAATGTCAAAAGTAGTGACTGTGACATAGTATTGAATCAAGAGAAACTTGAATTTGTCGATGAAACTGTTTTCTTAGGGATCACGCTCGACTCAAGGCTACAATGGGGTCCTCATTTAATATCTCTTGCAGGACGGCTGAGTTCAGCAGCATATGCTGTCAGAAAAATCCGTCAATTTACTGATGTAGATACCGCGAGGATAGTGTATTTTAGTTATTTTCATAGTATTATGTCATATGGTATTTTACTATGGGGACGGGCTGCAGACATCGAGTCTATATTTATTCTGCAGAAAAGAGCTATCAGAGCCATATATAATCTACGTAGACGCGATTCTCTAAGAGAACTGTTCAAGGAAATTAACATCATGACGGTACCTTGTCAATACATCTATGAAAACATCATGTACGTTAGAAAAAATCTGCATTTATTTAGTAAAAGAGGTGACCGGCACCACTATAATACTAGAAACAGAGACCAACTAGTTCAGCCAGGTTTCAGGTTAGCTAAATTAGACTCATCTTTCATGGGGTACTGTTTAATACTTAGGGTACTAACGCATGCTGAACGAATTTATTAACTTTAAATAGGAAAAGGGATTGCGATAGGGATTCGAACCTGAAACCTAGACATTTACATAAGCCTATTTGCTACCAGAGCTATTCGCAATCCTGTTTGG
Organism: Cerastis leucographa; assembly: GCA_963082945.1. NCBI lineage: Eukaryota > Metazoa > Arthropoda > Insecta > Lepidoptera > Noctuidae > Cerastis > Cerastis leucographa. Next base: position 18,723,011 of record OY720354.1, read on the forward strand.
AGAGTCGAACTTATCCTGTACTTTGATCCTATAGGGATGACGTCAGCGTCATCAATCAATACGTTGCATTCGAGATAATTTATGTGCAGAAAAGTTTTGAACGGATACGCGTACAAAAACTAGTTTATTACGTATGTTGCAGTCAAACTGCAAATATAAAACCATCAACTATAATATAAGTATAGTATATTAAAATGTTATAATAAAATACCTCCCCACATTCTACAACTGAATGAAACGAAATTTAAATCTTGCATAAAACGCACACTATGTAGGCAAGCATATTATAAGTTGGGGGATTATATTGATGATAAAAATGCTTGGCTCAATGCTGGTCCTGCTCCACAACCATAGGGGCAATCGGAATCATCAGAATTAGAAAGTGAAGTTATTGTGAAAGCTGCAGAAGATTGTAAAAATATATTTGCATTGTATAGATTCAATCTCTTAATATTATATAATTGCATAGCACATGTGTGAGTACCATGTACTGTAAAGCCACCATTTAATGAGTACCTAAATCTTTCATTGACGCGAAATTACCCTGGTGGTTGAGTGAATGTCATGCTCACTTAAATGTCACGCTGATGGTGGCGGGTGTGTCGGGTCGTTTAGTTCCCTTCAAAATGGTTGAGTTGAATGATGGCTGATACATGCGTCATGTTCGTGAACGGGCGCTGTCAGTTGTGACTGGTCATCTCTTAGCTGCCACGGTTTATTTTAATTACTTTATTTTTTAATTACTGATTTAATCTTTTACTCTGGACGCTCTTAACTTGCCCGTATTTCTTCATTGTTCTCACATATTTGTAATTCTTAACATGAATGATGTAATCAAGATTTTGTAACATATTTTGATTTAAAAGAGTGTCCATGGAGTTTCTTGCCCGTTCTTCTCCATAGAGATCTACGCTACGGAATGGGCAACTACAGTACTTTCACAAGTTATTATGCCTTGTGACTGGGACTGTAGCTTCGCGTTTTATTTTGTTTTTTTTGACTTTCAAAAGTGCCTGTAATGGTCTAATTGAAATAAATGCTTTGACTTTGACTTGACTTTGACTTTGACTACAAACGGGATATTTAACATAATGACCCGTTTTCAGTGTAATCAATAAAACTAGAAACGGGATATTTAACATAATATCCCGTTTCCAGTGTAATCAATAAAACTAGAAACGGGATATTTAACATAATATCCCGTTTTCAGTGTAATCAATAACACTAGAAACGGGATATTGAACATAATATCCTGTTTCCAATGTTATTGAGTGTTAGTGATTATGTTATTTTAAACAAAAACTTACAAGTATTCTAGCTTATAGTGAAAGGAACGAGATAAAGACGAAAAGGATTCGACAAAGTTTTATAAATGAAGTCATCATTAAGAAGTTTAAAATAATCCTTGGATAACCTCAAAACCTTCATTTAGTTAATAAAGCGTAAAACAAGAAAGTGTTAAAACTTCCCGTTTTGTGGAGCTTAAAACTAAAAATTGCATAATTAAAAACTAGTTAAATTAACTTCGTAGCGTCTTAACAAAGTTGAAATTATGAAGTTGGTAGCTCTGTTTGGCTCTACCACGAATTCTCACCTCGATTCGGCTGAATTATGCTTCCAAAAATGCTTTGTTAAATATACAGAAATATGGTTTCAGTCGTGAAATTTTTGACAATTTTAATAATAGCTAGCTAGCATTAAATCAGCAATGTCTTTACTGATGCATTGCGTCAGGTGGTATATACCTCCTGTTGCCACCTGGAATTATGCCGATCTGAGCCCCTTTTCGCAATAATAGTTTTTTATTTAAATATAAATTATTTTTATTTTAAGTTGTTTCTGTTTTTTATAATGCTAATAAACATAATTTCCGTTATTTTATTTTTATTTTTAGTGTAATTCATTATTCCTACTTAATATTACTGTTTTTGTTTTTCAACCATCTCTTTTAATAAAGCAACTAGCACGATCAGCTTAAGATCAAGATTGTAAAATAGTTGTTCACAACAGCGCACAAGAGCTTAAGAACTTACTCCCACAATTTGTTCTCCCCAACATTCCTGAAGTTTCGAGTTCACGAAGTAAGATCTTCAACATCGATGGACTGGATTCCGAGTTCACAGCGATACCGCCGCCGCTGAGGAGCGAAATAACTTGTAGGGAATAATTTGAAATTTGCCCGAGGCCAATTTTATTATAGACGTTAAATGGGTATTACCAGTTTGGAATCCTTAAACGCTCACTTTAAATGTGAATTAAGGAAATTCTGAGTAATTTCGTTGAGATGTTTTTGGAACGATTTACTAAACATTTGAAGAGGTTTGGTAGATGTACAATTAAATGGATTTTCAAAATATTAGAACATAGTATCAAGCCTGTGATTCCAGAAGGGTTGGGCAAAGTTGTACCTAACAAGTCCACCGACATTTCGCCAGTTATTTTTTATGTCTCATGTCATAGGGGCCGAGCTTATTGCCATCAATCGGGCTTAAATCCAGAATCCACAGGTGCTAATAAGAAAAAACTGGTGGAAAAACTCAAATTGAGAAAATTTAGAGGAAATCGTCACCATAAAATTTTATTTAAGGGGTTTCATAATAGTAGTCGTTTTACCCCAAATATTCATTTTATGGGCGGCCACTATCCAGCAGTGGTCATATTTCTACTCATCCATGGGAGCAGGTGGTTACAAGGGTAGTCAGATGTCTGCAAGTCAAGTATCGCAAAACTCGGAACCTCCACAAGGAGGTCAGACAGACAGCTGTCGATGTATGTAAAATACTAGTAGTCAGCTGAATCCGGTTAAACTACTCGTAGAAGCCGATACCAACATCAAGTTGGTAAAGGCAAGGCAGATGATGATGTATAGGTTCAACAGTTACAAAAACCGTTATTAATATCACATAAACAGTTATACGAAACCAATTAATTACAACCTCATTCCGCTGTCAGAATAGGGGGCGAACCTATTGCAATAAACCGTACAAAAATCCAGACAAAACTAACAAAATTCTTTCCAAAGCTGTCTCAGTGAATATGTTCTTCGGTGTGTTTTACTAAATCAGGTAGGCTAGGTCTTTCGTTACGAGTACCCTCATAAATCCTTACTTTAGTCAGGCCTTGCAACATATGCGGGGCGATAAGAAACAGGCTTAGTTTACGTATTTCTTTCTTTCTTAGGTCAGCTTAGAAATGTGTGTTTTAAGCTTGGTATTGCGTTTTCCAGGGTAGAAAACGTCTGTTTTTAGGGTTCCGTACCCAAAGGATCAAACGGGACCCTATTACTGAGACTTCGCTGTCCGTCCGCCTGCCACCAGGCTGTATCTCATGAACCGTGATAGTTAGCCAGTTGAAATTTCTACAGATTATGTATTAATCTCCTTTATCTGTTACTGCTACAACAAAAAACACTAAAAACATAATAACATAAATATTTAGGACGGGCTCCCATACAAAAAAGTGATTCTTTTTTATAAATAATGGCACTGGACCCTTCTTGCGCCAGTCCGACTCGCACTTTGCCGATTTTTTTTATTGTTTAGATGAATATTATTCACATGCTATACACTGGCTGTTATTGTTGTATACAGTAGTGTGATAAAATGCGAATGAAATGTTTTATTTCATTTTATGTGATAGATATTATACTTCGACTGCTTCGTAGGTATAGTAAGCACTACGATTGAAGTTGAGGTTATGCGTTAAATTCCCTAGTCGGGCAGTGTTATTGGGTATTTTCATCCATCAGGGGTTTTTTTATTTGTAGCTCGGAGTCTACATTTCTGCCCAATTGATGCTAATTTGGCACTGAAACATAAATATGAGTCATCAACATCATCATCATCATTTCAGCCGAAACACGTCCACGGCTAGACATAGGCCTCCCCCAATTGTCGCCCCATTGACCGGTCCCGTGTGACTCTCATCCAGCGAATCCCCGCAACCTTCACCAGGTCATCGGTCCACCTAGTGGGAGGCCTTCCAACGCATCATCTTCCGGTTCGAGTTCGATAAATGTGAGTGTATGTGAAGAAACTACAATTAAACTTAATGGTTTTTGGTAGTAAGTCAGAAGATTTTTCAAATAAATCGAAGAACAGCTACCATCCAGTTTCCTTCATTAGTTAACTAGGCTTAATAAGTTTCTAATGACCTCTAGTATAGCACCTTTCATGGAATAGATCGAGTTTACCTGTCAAACCTGACCTGCCTGTATAATACAGAATTATGCCACACTGCATTTTGCTTTGTAGTCATGAAAACTGTACGTCTACCATGAGTTATAACAATCTATATTCGCTAGCGTCTGTAGTTAAAAAAATGTATGAAAACTTTTACAGCGCTTCTAGCGGATAGTTGGGTACTAAAATGCGCAGTATTTCGGTAGTATGAGTCACTGTAGTTAGCTATCCTACGTCATCGTGTAGTAAACTAAACTACAGCGATTGTAGTTTGGGCTTCATTTGCTTAGAATTTGGTAGCTTAGCACCAACACAGCTCATGATACCATTGAAAAAGCTAACTGTAGTATTTGCGTATTGACGGAACTATTGCAGTTACGTCAAGCGATCTAAGTATGAAAACTCATGGTAGACGTACTGTGAAGGTAATAATAATTTCTTAACCATCTCTAGAATAAAAAAAAAAAACAAAAGATTTCTAACTTACCAGGTGGAAATATACCCGCGTAAAAACATAAGCGGTAAATATTATTTTCTTTTATATTGTCCCAGTTTATATACAAAGGATGTGGCGAAAACATAACTCTGAAAGCTTTCAATTTCGTTAGCGTCAACGCTTTGTTCACACGTATTCGCTAAATAAACTTTGACGACGCGATAACTACGAAATAATACGGTACCCTTCTTTTTTTGTATTTTGAAAATAGTGTGTGAAATAGACCAGCACGCGTAGCATGACCGCCGTAGAAATGGCCTATGTCGATGGAAGAATCGACAAACTGACACATTTTCACTGGCTATCTGTCATTATGTCGATTCCTCCGTAGACAAAACTCGCTTCTACAGTGGTCATGCTACAACTGCAGTTGTGAAATAAAGATAGTTTTCTTCCTCGTTTTAAGGGTTAAGCTCATTGGCGTTAATTAGGTCACCGATAGTACTTAGCTCATCGTCCGTCCGTCTTATGACGACAGGACGTGCACGGCACGTTAGTGTTCCACGCGCGCCTCAAGGAGATGTCAGGAAGAGGTCCGAGAGGACCGATGCCTGCCAGGGCTGCGGGACTGTTCGAAAGAGATAACGTGGCCCTGGAACACAAAGGGCTAAGAAGGACCATGGATGGGTTTTAGTCAGTACAAGTCTGACACTCCCTTCCGTTCCATCCAGAAAGGAAGGGGTCATTCAAAAGATTCATGGAATTTTGGAATTTGATATAGAAGTTCAGACTATTAGATTAGGTAAAACTTTAGTAGTGCTTTGAGTTTATATTTCTATTTATCATCATCATCATCACACTTTTGCTTTTATCCCAATTTATTTAGGGTCGGCGTAGCATGTCTTCATCTTCCATACTTTTCTATTACTTGTCATCTCATCAGGCACCTCTTTTCTTCCCATACATTATCGTCCATTATCAATTATCATGTCGACTAAAAGGATCATGGAGTGAGTAAAACCACCCACCACCACCATATTAAGTAACGATACTTATATAAAATCGCACACACCCTTAACTCACTGATTATTTTAAACACCACATAAAAACCATTCTTGTGTAGTTTGTGTCAATTGTCATGGGACGAAAATCATCATTATCTGCCTTGCCTTTTCCGTGGGGACGTTTTCAGTCTAACCGGATGCAGCTGAATACCAGAATTTTACATGGTGCGACTGCCTATCTGACCTCCACAATCCAGTTAGTACAAGACCATGTGTGAGTACGATACTCTTGGTAAGACTGGCTAGCAACTGTCAAAGAAGTCATGGGACGAGACTATTCTATGTTATAAATAAGTAATTGTCTGAAAATTGGGAAAATACAGTTGCAAACCGATATTCATCTACATGCAAATTACAACTACCACTATATCCCAAAAACCTTTCCACCCCTATTCCTTCGCTATCTGCTAACTTATTTACCTCTCAATATTACCTCAAACCTAAAGGCTCATTTAGACAGGGTAAGTAAACGGGTCAGTTCTGGCGTCAGTGCTGGCGCCGAAAACTGACTACACTGTTTACATGCACTCGGTAGTCGTGGTAATTTCTTCACCGTGTGTACACGTTACTTTAGTCAGAGGGGGAAGAATAAACTGCGATTTAATTATTTGCAACAAAAAAACCATTCTTCTGTTGAAAGAGATATCTTAAAAGATCGTGTTTGGATACGAAAACGGATAGAAGACAGAAACGAAACTGGAGGCTCTGCTTTGTTGTTAAATCAATTGAGGTGACGTCACCCTACAACGCGACGCCTGTGACTGACTTAATCGTTTAGACTAAGTCAGTAGCGCTGCCGCGGGTGGCGGGGGTGTCAGTGACCTAAAAAATATTCAAGCTGGAATATTGAAGTCAGCACTGACGCGACAGCGCTGTACTGACTCCAAAGAATACACACTAGGTAAATATCGGGTCAGCACTGACTTGTCTCGAGTTTGGAGTCAGTCACTTACCCTATCTAAATCAGCCTTAACACTAGTGAAGCGAGAATTTTACGAGTTCCAACAGTGTCGAGGCTATTGAATTATTTATAATAACGAACGTCAGCTGGTAATACGACAAGTCACTTGCTTTTAACTTGACAACAGTGTTCGTGTCACACGCCATAAAGATTGTACTTTGTGCGCGTTTGCCCGTAATTTTACACGTATTTCACCAGTTATATTCGCACCTAAATTAGATTTTTTAAGTAGAAAAGTAGTTTCGCTTGGATTTTCTTCTGTTGTTGGACTTTATGGACATTGTGATGATATATTGAGAATTCGGAATGCAATTGTGTCAAAAGCACTTTTTTATATTTGTGGAAATATATCAGAATCTGTTAGTATAAACTGGTTGAAATTGAAATGAAGACAAACATGGAAAAAAAACCATGTTGTATAAAAAAATAACAACTTCAAAACTTCTACAGCTTAAAAGCCAACAACAGCAAGACAGCTTGTAAACCTAAAACTTACAACCTATCGACGATTCTTTTATCTAAACCCGTATAAACAGGCAGTTTGAATATAACCATTCCAATATCCACAAACAGATAAAATTCTACAATATCATATCGCAAACAAAGTTTTTGAGGAAAAATTTTCAATTCTCCCCGTATAATTTTAAAGTTTAGCTGCCCGAGTCTTGCAGTAAAAAGTAAGTGCTACAGTTTTGGAGGGTAGTATTCTAATAATACTAGACTTTGGCTGCGGAGCCCGGGCGAACTTTACCTTACCGAATTTGAATTTGGAAAATGTCAGATAGTATTTTTTTTCTGTGTGTGTGTATGTGTTAGTTTTGGGTTCTGCTCAGAATCAACTTGAGAATGTTAGTGTGTTTTAGTCGTTGTGTGGTTTCAAATCCAAATGATGCTGGATTTTTTATTATGTTTTCATTATTTTGCTACAGCAGCAGCTTTAAAATTAATATATTAATCAATGTCAACAATGTAATTTTTAAAAGCTGAACTAATGTCTCTCATCTGCCCTCTCAATCTGCCGAATAGTTAAATTCTGATGACTCCATCGTGACTGTGACATAATTTGATTTTAATATCTTACATGCCCTGTGTGTATACTCATGTTTCAGACAAATAAATACTATCTTATCTCAATTAATATTATAATACAACAGCAATATACAAAAGCAGCTAGAAGTTGGTTTTTCACTAATCAAACAATTTTATAGCAATAAAAGGGGAACTGTTTATGCCCGTGATTCAAAGCTTGACATAGTTAATTGGAGCGTGTACCCTTTTACATAATTAGTATGCTCAGATTTGCCTTTAGTTTGAGAAAGTAAATTATTGGAACACGTACCTATGTATTAAAAAAAAACAGAAGACAATTTGCAATGGGATTGCACAATACGCCAACTGGCTGGCTGACTGGTTGGCTGGAAAGAGAAACAAAACATACCGAAATCAATCATTTAAAATTCGAAAATCGAAACACCGACCGGTCATCCGGTCAATTCCTTCTGAACCCTTAGTAACGTACCAAATCATTCACTGTCAACAAACATTAGCCGTTCATTTGCGGCCTATTTGTTCATTCGTTCGTTCATTTAGTAACATCGTTAGTGTACCTTGGAACATTTTTTCCCGAAGAAAAACCTTTTTTTCGTTCTCCGAGTTAATTTGTTTAAGAGAATGAATGTGTTTAGACAAATGTTGAACATTTTTTTGCGCTTTGTTTGCGCGCAAATGCGTTATTATACAGTGTTCCTCTCTAAGGGAATGAGTTGGTAATCTTCTTTTTTACAAATGAGTCTGGATGTTTGAAATTAAGTTTAATGTTCGGAGGGTTAATTTCGGGAAACAAAATGGTGTTTCCTGTTCAACAAGATTATTGCTGAGCCTTTAAAATTGCGTTGGTGCATTACTTTGTATTTGATTAGATTGCCAACATCCCTCGGGTTTTGCGGAAGAAATTGTAGGAATATTTGTTTAGAAAATTATTTTTCCTCAATCCTTATCATTACCAGTATGCCGCTGTTTATTTCCTGGCTTTGTAACGCCTTTATATTTTCCTTAGTAATATCTTATGATTTAAGGGAAAAGGCATATTCCTAACCACTGCATACTCTGACCTAAAATCACACTCACAATTTGATCCTCAATATTCAGTTGAAAATTTCCAACTGGCTTATCCCGAATACGTATATCATTAACAAAACACACAGTCCCAAACTACACGGTCCAAAATCCAAATTATCATACGTAGGTAATTCAAACTACAGGCCTTATCACAATAACATACAATCACGAACAAACATCAAGTTACGGAACAATACCGGTCGGAACCGGTTTCGACCGGAGCTATCTAGACTACACCGGTGTGAGATAACAAGGGGTGTTTAACTAACATCGAGCTTGCAGGACTAAAACAAACAGTACGTAGACGATGTAATTATAACTTCGGAATTTGGACGATGACGTCATTCGATGTTGCTATGAGGAAATGGTGGAGTAATCGGAGCGAGATTATTCTGTTAAGAATTACTGGCGTCGGATAGGCATAAAGACAGCGAAAAACAAAACAATTTTGTTTACACGTGGAAATTGGGATCAAATTAATTATAATATTTCAAACCATATCATTTAAACTCAACAGCATTTTTTGTAAACCTTTTTGTCAGCACGGGACTCACTTTGTCTATATAATTAGGCATCCAATGTATTACATAATTAGCCTTTAAAGTTGCTACTGCTGAAGCTCAGAGCGGCAATCAGGCCCTGTGCGGATTGTTTATGCATTGAATATTATGATTTTTACCAGGATCTCATAACTTTACAAGTATCAAAATGAGAGAATAACAGATAGTCAAAAAATTCGATCACATTGCTGTAAATAGGAAAAGTACCCAGAAGGCTGAGAGCATTATCACGTTGGATGGCAAGGCTGACTCTTGATTCTATGATATCAATTTCTATGGTGAACATCAAATCTATATAAATAAAAATCAATTGCTGTTCGTTAGTCTCGCTAAAACTCGAGAACGGCTGAACCGACTTGGCTGATTTTGGTTTTAAAATGTTTGTCGGGTAGGTAGGTTAGATTGGTAGGTAGGGTAGTGAACGGTAGGGTAGTGAACGGTAGGGTAGGTAGGGTATGTAGGGTATGTAGGGTAGGTGGTAGGTAGGGTTGGGTAGGTAGTTAGGATAGGGTAGGTAGGTAGGGTAGGGTAGGGTAGGTAGATAGGGTAGGGTATGGTAGGTAGGTAGATAGGGTAGGTAAAAAGTGCATTGCAACGGATGCCGGGGACAGCTAGTCTAAAATAAAATCCACATCTAACATGATAATGATCTTATCTGCGCAAATAATTTCCGGTACAATGCCCTTGCTTTCTATAATTAATAATAGATTGAAATACCACATGTGAATTCAACCCCTCGCCCTATTTGATTCACCCCCTTTCTTTCACCCGCTCGTTAAATCTATTTATATTATCGACGTTGATTACTATCGGCAGTCTCAACCCCTATGATTATGACAAAGTAATTATGATTATTTGCAGACACTATTTGAAGTAAAGTTTACTAAAGGGTGGATGGCTCTAGGCAAATATTGAAAGGCAAGGGATCATAATTATCACGAAGAAATAGGTTTAGAGTGTGTAAAAAGTTAAAATGTAAAGATGGATATAAGTGTTTTATTAAATAATAGAAAAATTCAAGTAAAATTCTGTCATGGCTCTCGAGTTCGAACCCAAGACCTCTGATTTTTTCACGCACTGAACCTATTTCTGGTTCCGTATCTATAGACCAAACTTTGTTTAAATCCGTACAACGGCTGTCGCTAAGTCGTGACAAATAAAAAAAACAAACGAACTTTCACATACTATAGGTTGACTGGTAATTTGTGACCGATACTTAAACACGTGATTGCACTCATGATAATAAACAACTTTCCCAACGAAACATTTTTTATACTTATTCACTTTGATCACAATTAATACAACAGCCATATGAAATTCGGGGTTGCGAGACATGCGGGTGCTCTGCCTGCCTACAGCTGTGGCACGGAACGTTAGTAATGAGACAACAGCGTAACGCGGCTAACAGCTGATAGGTCACAGGCGCACGCGCGCGCGAAGTTCATACGGCTGTTGTGTTATTGTGATAAAAGTGAATGAGTGGAAAAAAAATTCTTTGGGAAAATTGTTAATTACCAGTCACCCTATACAAGGTGTTGTTTTGCATCCTCGTCAAATTCAAGGAGGTAACTATGCTAATGATTCTCGTACCGAATCAATAATAAAATCGGTAGGTATTTCTTTTTTCTTTTTTACCGAAATCGGTAAGTGTGAACTACCCGTGTTTTAAACGCGGGCCGTCTGATTCTCGCCCTATAACCGCGCTTCCACAAATACAAACAATCTCAAACGTTTATTCGATAATTTCTTATTCCCTAAACCCCTTTAAGGGGGTTATTCTGAAATACTGACAAACATAAACACCCAAAAAAATTAGCGTTTATTAATAATTAACTAGGTACCGTACTTTAATCGATTGTTTACGTATTGGGTGACAACCTCCTGAATTTTGACGAGGATGCAAAACAACACCTTGTATACACACAATACATATATTCACCATCATCATCCGCAGACCGATTTCATCCACTGCTGGGCCTATAAGCCTCTCTTTGCTTGTGCCAAAGTCCACGTTCTTCTGCCAGCCTCATCCACAGATTATATTAGTAAGGAAAAATATTCCATTGAATGTCAAAACTACTACTAAACGGATTTAAAAGGATTACCATTTCACTAAACCAGTATGTATACTATTTTAAGCAGTCATTGAGAAACCATCCAATTAAGCCGACTCAATGTCAAAAGGGTCCATTCTCAATCCCTTGACAAACAAAAAGTTCACTGTTAACAAATAGATTGTGAGCTGAGCACATAAATTAAGATTCCCTTGAAAGTATTGGATGCCTTTATGAAAAGCCACTCCTTGCCCCCGTCCCATTTGTCCACTCATCCCCGCTCGCCATTCATGTGTGCCGTGATATATTTAGATCGGCAAACATCGGCGGTTGTCGGCTAAATTCGGAGAGATTCAATCAAGTGTGAGCAATAGATGATGTTGCTTATATTGTGTGGGTAGTTCACAGGAGTTCAAAATAATGTAATTGTCTTGATTTATGTAAAAAGTTTGTTAAAAACACAGAAAGGAGGTGTCTGATGAGTTTAACACCACTATACTTAGAGTCAAACCAAAACCATTTTTGGATTTAGTCGAACTGTATTGCCATGACAACAGCTGAAAACATGCACCAAATCGTATTTCTAGAATTTCTTGGCCGCAATTGGCGGACCTTCAAATAAGGTACCTCCTTCAGCTACCTATCTTTGTCAAACCTATAGTTGCATCCTGCTTCAATCAATGCCAAAGATGTCATATGTCACTTTTATCATACTAAATATGTATTTATTTAATAGTTTTTGTACTTACTTCAAATGTGAAATTGGAAAAGTAAGCGTTTATATTATGTCAATTTATAAACAAATAAGGCGGAATGTAGGCGTGGTTAGTCCAACTTAAGTTCAGTTCATGACTAAGAATACCAGTGTAAGAGTAATAGAGAAGTATGGAAGAATAAGATATGCTGCGCTGACCCCAAATGAATTGGGACGAGGGCAAATGAATGAAGAGTTTGTTAAAAACACCTTTACACAACATTGTTTTTACCCTACTGCGGTGAAGCCCAAAAGAGGGGTTATTACAAAATAGATGAGGTCGGTAATTCTTATCTGACTTCTCTGAGAAGAAACAACCGAAACGAACTCAGAGGTCACAGCCTCTTTAGACTCAGATGGTAATTGCTTAGGCATCTCCTTTCGTCTTGGTACGAGGTAAAATCATAGGTGTAGTAATACTATCAGAAGATGAAGAAATAAATAATGAAATTGGTGAAGTTTGCAACATTATTCAATGGTTGACTTACTACCAAGACTGAGAGCTCAAATTGGACCGCATAAACCTCAAGGAATCGGTATTACGGATAAACTGGCATTGGACCTCAAAAGCATGAAGGCTCTCCATGAGAGTATAAAAATATTTTCAAGCACAATTTTATCCGATTCAGAATTTTACCGATTCAACTTAAACGATCGTATAAAACAGTTCACTCCTCGGCCATTACAACTATCAAACTAATGCACCACGTACCACCAAAATGGAATGCTGTCCAGCGATTTAGTTTCAATAACGATCATTAACCAATTTTATTGATCGCCAGTTACATAATAAGACTATCTAAAGTCCCGGCTACCGACAGTCATAGGGCGAAAAACTATGTAATTTGATTTTGTAATATCGCTTAACGATACACCCTTTCGAGTGGGGTGTATAATAAACTCCCATGGGAGGACCTTTTGAGACCTCTTACCCTGTAATTGGGCGTAGTTGCCGACGTTTGGCCGAGTCACCGTAATATGTCATTTATTTTTAGTTGAATGGCTTTTATCGGCGGCCTTATGCTGTCATCATCAGAAATGACGTAAGCGTAAAATTCTTGTAGAATTTGAAGTAGATGGGTAATGAACTCGAACTTGTGTACAGTAAATGGGTTATGGAGTCAGATAATATTCACTACACTGCCACAAATCTGCATATACTTGGCCTATTCAGACATAGGCCAAGTATATGCAGATTTGTGTTTTTTGTTTTTAAAGTAGACTTTAAAAACAGAGACCTCTGTTTTGGCTGTTTCTTCTCAGAGTAGTCAGGTACGAAACACCAGCCCCATCTCGTTTTAAAACACATTATGTGACATGGAAAAGTGTTTTGTAAAACCTAATTTAAAGAAATAAATATGTTTTATACAAGCAGTCGTGTGTAAAATAAAACTTTTTAAGAAGAAACACTAAAAATTGGAAAATAATTTTAGTTTCGGAATTTGGTGGCAAAAAAGTAAATGAAACAAACAAGTCACCGACTGCCGAAAGTAAAATTATTTTCCACGTTTTTTGTGTTTTTTTTTTTCTGGAAGTCGGTTATATTTTAAATATTTTTATTTTACTCTTTTCTAAGGTATCTCACATAAATCCTCGACAAGTATCATTTTTACATTACAAATAGACACCAGCACATCGTCCATACATACGACAAAGGACAAAATGCAGAATAAAGAGTATTACCCAGAAAAGTAAATAAAATTCATAAAGGCCCACCGGGCAAGCTTTCTTTACCAAATGAATGAAGAATCGTCTAAATCGGCCCAGTAATCACGGAGAAATAGGTGTACATACGTGAAACATGTACACTAATAAATTAATGTTCATAAAGTGAAAACTACTGGGCCAAATTATGTTAAATTTTTATGGGACCAAATGGCAACTATTCCACATCAAAGTAAAGAAAAGAGTCACGTAAACTGGGTCATAAATGTCAGCGTAATCGGTGTCAATACTTAAAAAAAAAAAAAACTATCGAACTGAGCCTGCTCCCCCTTTTTGAAGTTGGTTAAAAAAATATTCAGCTGCATCCAGTTAGACTGGATGCTAAACCCAATATAGTTGAGCACAAGGCTAGGCATATGAAGGTATTGGGTAGTGTAAATAAAGCTCATATTTCTGAAATGTGTTTGATGAGACAAAAATAATTTCAGGGATAAATTAAATGGAAATCTAGTCATCAAAGAATATGTTAGCATCAAATAATGGTCGTAGAATTCGAAGTGGGTACCCAGTTGGGTACTTAAAATACAGGTCATGTATAAAATGTGTTTGATCTGTCAACTCAGATTCTGTGTAAAAAGAATATGAAAATCATTGATTTCTAGCGCGTAGAGTACGTCCGTACCTACTTTCGTTTTGATCTCGAATATTCTTCGCGTATTTGGGTTTAGGAGGAGACATCCAATGTTCAAAGATAAGTGGGTTATACTTATGTTCTGCGCTAGATTTGGAGATCCTTATTTTTTACTCGTTTAAAATGTATTTTGGGTAGTTTTTGACCGTGGGTTTACCCGTGGGAAATTTTCCCATTGGAACGTAAACTGATATATATTTATTTATTAGAACTTTATGCATAATTTTGGTTCATAGGCGGACCTATTGCCACAAGGCATTTTATACAAGTAAACCTTATAACTAAAGTATCCTATATGGGGTAAGATTATGGTCTAACCTGAGTACGGTTATGGTCTATCACTGTGAAAAACTTCATGCAAAACCATTCAGCTTTTGAGGTGTCTACAAGTAGTACACACTAACAGACAAAGTTACTTTAAAATGTATTTTAAACAGTATGAATATGTTACTTCTTTTGTTCTAAAACATTTCATGTACATACAAAAAAAAAAAAACGTCACGAATTCCAAACAAAACCGTACACAGTCAGGTCAATTAAACACAAACATCATCGCATACATCACGCGTTTACGGCTTATTTTTCACTTCCATCCCTCTCACACCTACTAGATTAGAGGGGGATGAATCTACATGCGTTATTTCACCCCGCCGAAAATCGTGGCCGGGTAGTATCGTTACATATTCATGAGACGAAGGCACGGCGGTCCTAGTAAATGCGTTTAAGTTATGAACGCTGAGCGAGCAAAAGTGGGGGACAAACAATTGCGTTAGAAATGATTGTTTCCACGGAAAATGAAATTTTGTAGTAAGTAAGTAAGTTTAAGTAGATATTGTTTTAAGGGATGGTGAATGCGTTTTATGGCTTTCTTGTTTATCTTGAAGACATTTTGTAAAACGAAGACATTTAGTAAAGTAACTGAGAGAGAACTGTAATTTTAAGTTGGAAACGCAAGTGTAGCCGGAGAAATTCCAGTTTTCTTACGTTTTTAGGGTTCCTCCACGTGGAATTTAAGGAGTAGCTTAAGTTACTCCTTATTAAATCAGCTATCTGGCAGTGCAAGTCCCGTCAAAATCGGTCCAGCCGTTCCAGTGATTAGCCGGAACAAACAGACAGACAGACAGACAAAAATTGTAAAAATTACCGTATAATATTATTTTTATAGTACCGTATAATATTAACATTATAATATAAACGAGTAATGTTTGTAATAGTATAATATGAATGTATTCATATGCATGTAGTAAAAAGTGGTTATTTTAATATTACAAACAGACACCTCAATTATATTTACTTGTATAGAGTATAGATTTGATTTGCGACGCGACAGTGCCTATGTGAAAGAAACAAGTCGCTTTTGCTCGTCGTAATATCGCCTGGCGTGGTTAACTGAGAGCAAAGTAAAGAAAGTAACAAACCCCATAACTTCACCCAACAAACAAAAGAAAGATAATCATCTCTCAAAACTTGCGCCCTCAGCAAAAAGGTACAGGTTTGACCTTGACCAACCCCAGGTGTTTACCTGCCCGCGTGGCATGCCAATGTGGGGTCTTACGTGTCCCCAATATCTTGTACTCTCTGCCGATGGCAGATTGAAAGAACAGGGTATCTTGTTGGCGATCAATTTTAGATTACGTCGAGGTGAGGTGGAGGCAAACAATAGCTAGAAGAAGATGACAAAAATATAAGACTGTCGTATATTGTGTTGTGTACTAGCTGGTTTAGTATTCAATTATATCTTTGTATTCAAGATTTAGACGTTAGGTTACTTAACCGAGTAGCTGAAATGAGGTTTATATTGTGATATAGTCTTACTGGCATATGGCATAGAGACATAGAAAAATAGACCTTGTTGATGTACGATGCCGAACAGTGAAGATGGATTTTTAAGGTATGTTATGCTATGCCAATGAGTAGACGAGTGATTCCCTTGATGGATTTATTGCTAGTGAATTATAATGACACGATTACATGCTAAAGTTAGATATGCACACCTAAAAAATATCGATGTTCAAAAACGAATATAATGATGTACAAACTACGCAAAGGTCAATTTAGCGTAGCGTAGTTTGTAAGCGTAGCTCGTACAGACCTAAAAATACAGAATATATAGTCAGAGAGAATTAGAGCTTACTAATACATTTCTCTGATTACACGATCAAATATGTATCTTTGTCATATTAAAGACATGTTGTCGCCGATGCATCCACATTGACGGCTTCATTTTCATCGTTTAATTGTATCAAGGTTATATGTAGGGTCAAGATTTTCACCAACCGATAATGCCTACATATAGGAACATTAATTTATATGTATACATTTAGGCATGCAATATTCTTGGAAGTTACCCCAAACTTCACGGTATTAAATTTAATTTATGGGTGTGAAATCGAAGGGTTTCTAATTGAATGTTCCCTGGGCTCAGAAATTACTGAGCCAACCCATTGGTAGGTATATTATTATTATGTATTAATATCTATTTCAGTATTATAGGGGTATTGATAATGGGGTTGTTTCCGGTTAGTTTGCAAACCCCAAGGATTTATTTTTGTTTTTAATTGATAACCGATTGGTCTTGTGGATACAAATTCAAAGACAGCAATAAGATATTGCGTGTCCTTATTTTGTATAAGATTAAACTTATGAGTGATGTTGGTTTTTTTTTTTTTTTGCGGATGGGAAATCATCAAATGACTTCTCCCGCTCTGGGCGGAGCGGGAGGGAGTGTCAGACTTGTACTGACTAAAACGTGCATGTTCCTTCTTCGCCCTTTGTGTTCCAGGGCCGCGGTATCTCTTTCGAACAACCCGCAGCTTTAAAATCTGCCTTATCCAAACTGTTTTACTCTCTCATTTTTATATTTCTTTTCAACTGTCTTCTTTCAACACTCTTTAAGGGGTGAAACGCAGCGTTATTTACTAAAAGGACCCCAAGGAGATACTTATCTTTACAAAAAGCGTGAAATACATGTTGTTATCGCAATTATCATTAAGGGAGTCTACCCTTAAATCTGATGGCGCCCCCTCAGAACTGCCATATTTTAGTAGCAAATCGTTTCACCCCCTCTGAAGGGCACGTACAGACTGTGAAGTCACAGATGTTGTTAAAAAGCTTGAAGGTGTGTATTTATATAATGATCATTATTTTCAATACCTTTTCTCCAGTTATTGTCATTTCCCTAGGCAAATACTGGCATCGTCTGCCAGTCTAACCGGGTGCAGCTGAGGACCAGGATTTTACGTGGAGTGACTGCCTATCTGCCTATCTGCTAGTACTGGGTAATACCCTCTTGGTTATCAGACTTTGGGCCCGTTGACCTGTTCTGTAGTTTTATGTGGGGAAATTTAAATCTATACATCTATACAAAGAAATAAAAGTGTCTAAATTAAAATATTTTTTTAACTACATGCTTATTAATGCATAAACCAAAATAATATTTAAAAAAAAAAACTGTCTTACTGTTTGTTCCGGCTAATCTCTGGAACGACTGGACCGATTTTGCCGGGACTTTGACTGTTAAATAGCTGAGGTAATAAGGAGTAACTTAGGCTACTTTTATTTTAGAAAAATAAATAAAAATTTAATAAAAATGCAAAAAAAAAAAAAAAAAGTTTTTCGTTAATTGAACGCGGACGAAGTTGCGGGCACAGCTAGTGTACGATATAATGGCATTCATATTCCATCTAAGATTTTCTCTGTCAAAGATGGTGTGTCTAGAAAATGGGTGAACTACTGTTCACCCATGATTACGGCTGATAGCGAAGTATGGAAAAATAAGTCATGCTGTTTTCCTTGGTGATCCCAATTTAATTGGGGTAAACAAAGATCTTTTTTTTTTAATAACCATGCCCCACACTAGGATTTTCTCCTTTATCGTGGGTGCGTTTTACAAATATTTAAACTCACATACATAAACAGCCAATAATAGGGACAAGGACAGGAGAGTGACGAAATATTAGAATTACGTCCCAATTCAATAACTATTTTTACCCAACAGAAAATATTACAATTTTCATTTAAATGTGACATTCATTTCTTTTTAATACACACGAAATTAAAGATTTTTTCTACCTTACACGAGAATAGGGGATGATCCAATTTTTTTTTCTTTGTCCGTCGGGTAGTTTATTGAAAAGTATTGGACACGTATTTTTTCTTTTTTCACGTGGTCATATAATTACGGAGATATATTGAGTTGAAATGGCAGTAGGATATTATTGGGCATTCTACCCCACCTGCCGTTCCTACGGCTCACTCCGTTCGCCTTCGTCACTCTCGGTGTAGTAGAATGCCCAATAACATAAATGAAAATATTGGTTCGGCGCCTACTCCAACCAATGGATTAAACAGTGTAATAAACTTACCTCGATCAAGTCCCGCAGATTCTCCACCTGCCGTTCCTACGGCTCACTCCGTTCGCCTTCGTCACTCTCGGTGTAGTAGAATGCCCAATAACATAAATGAAAATATTGGTTCGGCGCCTACTCCAACCAATGGATTAAACAGTGTAATAAACTTACCTCGATCAAGTCCCGCAGATTCTTGAATTGAGCACTAAACCACTGCTTTAGACAAGTTTATAACTAGAAGTTTCGCACATAACCACTACTTTATTTGAATGTAACAGAGGAGAGCAGTGGTGGTCTAGTGATAACGACCGCGACTTAGAAGTTGTAGGCCATGGGTTCGAACCTAGGCTGATGCTTTACTTTGTGTAAAAAATATTTCATCACCACTACTCTCTATGAGATGAGGCCTGTGTGTCAGTAGTGGAAAAAAAAATGACAATTGAATTCTTATAGGTAATTATAAATCGTAAGCACTTGACCATCTACCTAGCCTTCAAGGACTTCATGTATATGCATCGCGATAGGTAATTATAAATCGTAAGCACTTAACCATCTACCTAGCCTTTAAGGACCTCATGCATTTGTATCGCAATCAACACATATTTTGGTGACGACCAGACAGATTTTTCTATAGTCTTAAGTCACGGAAAACTTTGCTTGCGCGATCTAGGAATTAATTATCTCTCGCTGTTTAGTTCAGCGTCTGATGACATAGATGGCGTCGTAGTACTTTTTATAATGCCGCTACATACTCACCGAGGTATAAGTTACGTGAAAGGGCTTGAATTTTTTGAATAAAATTAAACTTTAATAACATGTGGCTAGTTCATATTAAAGATTTTACTGAATCTTGCTCTGTCCCGTTTGTATGGTAATCATGATGTAATATTGATGATTGTTATCCTTAATTTGGAGTGGTATAAACAAGACTCGTTTAGCTCAGATGGTAAGAGCGCCGCCGAGTACATCGGAGAAACGGAGGGCGGAGGTTCGAGTCCTCCACGAGTCAATCTTTTTGTTTTATTTTTTGTATTGTTATATTTTTTTGTTTCTTTAAAAAATAGATTACTGACATAATAACATACAGTACAGTATATACAATACAGTAGAGATGTGTGGACATATTATTTATATCGATATCAATGACTTACCTTGGTCGATCTGTTCATAGTTACTTACATACTAAATAGTAAACTATACATTCATAAAAGTCATAACGACGTATAAATATCGATGTAATTGATTAATTGATCCATTATTGATGTAACTATTTCAACGAGCCACCATGAAATTTGTAAAACAACCACAATCGTTACATGTGAACAAACTCTGCGTTCAGTCTCAGGAAACTGGATTTCGGCATGGAGAATTGTTACCTAAATCCATAAGATGTATCATTTGCGGGCCGTCAAATTGTGGAAAAACCAATTTATTAGTTGGCCTTCTTATAAATGAGAATGGATTAAGATTTCAAAATGTTTATATTTATTCGAAAACCTTGCAACAACCTAAGTATGTTTTTTTAGAAAAAGTCTTGGAACGAGTACCAGGCATATCATTTCAGAAATATCATGAAAATGAACAAGTACTGAGTGTTCAGACCGCAAAACCCAATTCTGTAATTGTATTTGATGATGTTGCTTGTGAAAATCAAAGTAGTATACGTGATTATTTTGCTATGGGGAGACACAAATTCATCGATTGTTTTTATCTAAATCAGACATACAGTAAAATCCCTAAGCAATTGGTAAGAGATAATGCAAACCTAATCGTACTTTTTAAACAAGATGAAAGAAATATGAGACATGTTTATGAAGAACACGTCAACACTGATATGACATGGATTGAATTTCGTGAAATGTGTTCAAAAATATGGAGTCAACCTTTTAATTATGTTGTAATTAATAAAGATTGTTCCAAAAACAAAGGATGTTATAGAAGTAAATTTGACACGTTTGTAGTCTTTGACTAATAACACGAATACATATATAAGGTTATTACCTGCATGACATTATTATTCATCTTACAACGCTAAAACAATTACGACCTATTTTACAAAAATGGAAAAATCTTTGAAACGACAAATTGTTGATGCGGCAGAAGCTGTGAAGATAAAAGTACGAAAAATGAGAGATGCTGAGATTGACAATAAACAAGCACTGGAATCTGTTTTCAAACCTGTTACAGAACCTCTCAACCTAATTGCTAATGCTAGTAAACAAACTCCTCTCCTGCGTGTTAGTGATGATTTTGCTGACGGTTCGTTTATTAACGAAACTGGTACCCCAGGAAGTAATGATGAAGACAAATATGAATCCGATATCAACAGTGACTCTTCTTATGAATCAGTAGTGGAAAGGAATCCAGACTATGATACATCATCCTGGTCAGTATCTTCAGAAGCGTTGGTAGATATTCCATTTGGGGTTAGAGCAGACCACGGGAAACTGATGTTAGGTTCTGCTTGCATAACGATCAATGATCAATACATTACCGTGGCGGGACGTAAATATCGAAATACCTCTGGTTTAAAACAGTTGTTGCTTAAGAAAGATGTAGACTTAAGTTTGGTTACAGATAGTGATATGCAAAATTATAAATCGATGCTACTTGATACAAATGCACATCGTCGAGACTTTGATCCAAGTAAACCAATAAAAAGTAACAAAGGACAAAAATATTTGCAAGTTATTAAACCTCTTTTTAAACTGAAGAATGTAGTTCAGGGAAAGGGTCTACCGTTACTAAAAAAGTGGAGAAAAAACGTAGATTTAGTGTACTGGGATAATCCTAATGAATTAGTGGAAAGGTTGAAATTATTAATTGCGTCTAGAGATGCTGGCAACACAGGATTAGATAATGAAATTATATCTATAATTGAAGAATTACGTGAAAGTAAAGTTATAAATTAATAAATGTTTTAAAATGTGTTTATTTTACTATCAACCTCTCGAAACAATACACCTTAAACATGAACGTAGACAAATTCGGACACTATATTCACAAAAGAATGCGTTTATCAGAGTTATTTGAGTTAAATGAGAATGCATTATTAAAATCGGAAAACGGAGATTTTGATTTAAAAACATCAAGACTGAGAGGAATTAGGTATCCAGAAGAAGCAGACGATGCCGTGAACAAGGATTATGTAGATCGATTGAATGCTAACATGTTAAAAGAATTAAATAATCTGGTTGTAAACAAGGATTATGTAGATCGATTGAATGCAAATATGTTGAAAGAATTTAATAATCTGATTGGGAAATTGCGTTCTCAAATCATGAAAGATGCAAAGGATACAGTTCAAACTACTTTAAAAGTAAGGATACCTGAGGTTTCAACTCATTTGCAAGATAAGTTTTATACGAAAGCAGAGATAGATAAATTACTGCAAAAAACTCTGTAATGGCAAAACAGCAAATTGTAAATGAAATACACAAAGGGGCACGAAGAAATTTCCTTCGACGTTCTGTTATTCTGAAAGGAATCCACGACTTATGGCAAGCAGATTTGATGGACATGCAAAACCTTAAAAAGTATAACAAAGGCTACAATTTCATCTTAGTGGTGATTGACTGCTTTTCAAAGTATGCATGGGCTGAACCGTTAAAATCAAAAAATAAATTTGAAGTTACTAATGCATTCGAACATATACTGCTTAGTTGTCGTAATAATCCTGTTAACTTACAAACTGACATGGGAACAGAATTTTATAACATCACTTTTCAAACGCTTATGAAAAAGCACAACATAAACCATTACTCATCGTTTTCTACTAAAAAAGCATCAATTGTAGAGAGACTGATAAGAACAGTAAAAAATAAATTATACAAATATTTTAGTCTCAATGGAAACTATAAGTGGCTAGGTCCACCATTGGAAGATACATTGAAGAGATATAACAACACAAAACATCGCACTATTCAATTTAAACCAGTTGATGTAAATAAAGGTAATGAACAAGTAATCAAACAAAATATTAAAAAAAATAACAAACATGATTTAGTTCAGTGGAAGCCTAAATTCAAAGTTGGTGATTGTGTTCGTATAAGTAAATACAAACATAATTTTGAGAAAGGTTATACTCCTAATTGGTCTACTGAATTATTTATTATAAAAAAGGTAAATAAAACCTTACCAGTGACATATCACATAGAAGATCGACGAAAGCAAAACATATTAGGAGCTTTTTACGAACAAGAACTGCAAAGATCTAATAATCCTGATGTTTATTTGATTGAAAAGGTTTTGAAAAAGAAAGGAAATAAATTGTATGTCAAATGGTTAGGTCTAAACAATGCAGAAAACAGTTGGATTGAAAAAGCTGCAATAATGGACTAAGATATTATATAACCATTTGCATTAGAAATTCGATCATTATAATTTGAATAATGCAAGGAGGTGGACTAGTTAACAACATAATTAATAATCTACCCTTCGAAGTTCATTTGCCAGGATACAATTACTGTGGACCAGGAACCAAACTTCACAAACGCTTAGCGCGAGGTGACCGAGGTGTAAATAAGCTAGATGAAGCTTGCATGCAACACGATATTGCATATACAAACCATACAGACTTATCAAATCGTCACAAAGCCGATTTAGATCTACTTAACATGGCTAAACAAAGACTTAAATCAAAAGATGCAGGAAAAGGTGAAAAACTAAGCTCTTGGCTAGTGAAAAAAGTTATGAAAGCAAAACTTAAGTCTGGATCCGGCATTAAATCATTTAAAAGCTTAGTTTCAAAAATAAGATCGAAAATTAAGAAACACAAACGCAAAGATAGTAAGACTTTAATAAAAGCAGCTTACTTAGCGGCAAAAAAGTTATTTCCAAACATTCATCATCGAATTCGAGTACCCCGGGTAATACCCATACCAAAGACTGGAGGAGTTCTACCTTTAATTCCAATTTTTGCTGGTTTATCGGCTTTAGGAACTTTAGCTGGAGGTGCAGCTGGAATTGCAAAAACCGTCAATGATTACAAAGCAAACAAACAAAATTTGCAAGAAACAGAACGTCATAATAAAGCTATGGAGGCTTTAGTGTTGGGTAAGGGTTTGTACATTAAGCCGTATAAAAGTGGAAGAGGATTGTTTATAACATCTTCAAAAAACTAAAAAATATGCTACCCAATCGTCCTCTAACTAATGTAGACATCCTAAAGTATTCAAGAGACATCCCATATTTTCGTGGTGTCTATATGAAGGATCGACTACCTCGGTTGCCGAAACGCATTGAATGTGGTATCGTTAACTTAGACGATTCTAAGAACGAAGGAACGCATTGGGTAGCTTATGCTAAAGTATACAATAACTGTGAATACTTTGATAGCTATGGAAATTTAAAACCTCCCATGGAATTGATGCAATATTTCAAAAATTGTAATGTGTTTTATAACTACACAAGATATCAAAAATTTAACGCAGTCAATTGTGGTCATTTATGTTTAAATTATTTGTGGAGTTTTTGGAATAAAAATGTATTATAAAATATACTCTTTTCTTTCATTTCAATCATTTGCAAGATGTCACTCACTTTGTCTATAACTGGGGACTCGTCAGTATTAACTACATACTATCCTAATACGTTGCAACTAGATGGAGAGTATGAGTGTGCATTATTACATTTTTCAACATTTAATTCTATTCCAAACATTGATAAAAGTAATAATAAGTTCTATTATGGTTTTAATGAAGTTATTGAAATACCGGAAGGCACTTATGAATTACAAGATGTCACCGATTATTTAAAAGCCGAAATAAAAGATGCAACGATCAAACTACGATGTAATAATAATACATTAAAAACTTCAATATTTTGTACAAAAGACATTAATTTTATCAAAGAAGACTCTTTTAGAAAACTATTAGGATTTAACAAACAAATCTTGAAAGCAAATAAATGGCATGTGTCACAGTCTCCAGTCAACATTCTACCTACGACCGTAGTCAGGATTGAATGTGATATTGTAAGCGGTTCATATGTGAACGGTGAACCAAGTCATATTATTCACGAATTTGCACTTAATGTGCCACCTGGGTACAGGATCATAGAAATCCCGAAGAACGCAATATACTTTCCAATCAATCAAAACAACATAAGCTGCATACATATCAGGTTGTTAGATATAAACAAACGATTAATCAATTTACGTGGTGAAGAAGTGCAGGTGTATCTGCATCTTAGAAGAAAAACATGATTGATTACAATAAAAATGTGTCTCAACAAGTAAAGAATATCAGTTCTGCTCGAGCTACCTATCAAATAAGACCTCCATCTAAGAAGAAAATAAAATTAACTAAAGACAATAAAGCATTCCTTAGAGCGATTGGATTGCTAAAATGAATATCTTAGACGTTTTATCCGCTCCTACTTGCGATACTACTATAGAAGGAATCGAATTTCATTCCTACAAACCTTATGTAACGAGTTTCAACAGGAACGATGAAATCCGCATACCTATCAACCAACAGGACTTGTACATATTACCATCAGCTAGCACCCTATATTTGGAAGGAACTTTTATAATTACCAAAAAAGATACGAAGGACAAAGCTACTAGTATCAATTTCACGAACAATGCTCTACTCTACTTGTTCCAAGACATTAGGTATGAGCTAAATGGAGTGGAGATTGATAAAATAAAAAATGCAGGTATAACAACAACCATGAAATCATTAATTTCTATGACCGAAAGTGAATCAAAAACGTCTAATGCTTGGGGCTGGAATATTGATGGCATAAAAAATGTCGATGGAGGAAGATTTTCTGCTTCAATACCACTTCGTAATCTCCTCGGTTTTGCAGAAGATTTTAAAAAAGTCGTGATAAATAGTAGACACGAACTGATATTGTTACGAAGTAACACAAATTTGAACGCTGTAAAACTTAATACTGGTGAAGTAGTGGATGATGTTCAGATCAACAAAATCATATGGCGAGTACCGCATGTTAAAGTATCAGATAAAGAAAAAATTGGTTTGTTAAAAGTATTAGAAAAAGATCGCCCACTTCAAATGATTTACAGAAATTGGGATCTGTACGAATATCCAGCTTTGCCTAAAACTACAAAACATACCTGGTCTATCAAAACTTCATCTCAAATAGAAAAACCAAGATACATTATAATTGGGCTACAGACAAATAGGAAAAGCAATGCAAGTTCGGACATGTCTCAATTCGATCACTGTCATGTTCGAAACGTTAGAGTGTATCTCAATTCAACTTATTTTCCGTATGAAAACCTAAATGCAAGCTTTGCTAATAACAGAATCGCTTTATTATATGAGCAATACACCAGATTTCAACAGTCGTATTATGGACGTCGTCCGGAGCCCATATTAAGCGAAAAACAGTTCAGAGATTTAGCACCGCTGTTTGTTATTGATTGTTCTAGACAAGCCGATAATCTAAAGACAGGTCCGGTTGTGGATGTAAGAGTAGAAATTGAAAGTGATTCAGAAATACCAGATCAAACTTCAGCATACTGTCTCATTCTGAACGATTGCATTGTTGAATACAAACCATTAAGTAACATTGTTAAGAAGATATCATGAAGGCAGATACCATTATAGTGGAACTCCAAGGATTTAAAGATTCTAAAAATAATTTTATTGTCAAAGAATTGGCCATTGCGAGTCAGGATTATACACAGACGTTCTTGATAAAACCACCATTTTCATTCCATTACCTAACACAAGAAGAAAAAAAGCAGGTGAGGTGGTTAGAAAGAAATCGAGGAATTTATTGGAGCGAGGGCTACATAGACTACAAAGAGTTTCAACGAGTTATTTTACCATACATAGAAAATAAAAAAATTATCACAAAGGGGTTGGAAAAGATTAAGTGGATTAAAGAGTTATGTGCAAACTGTGAAGTGATCGACATTGGTCCGAAAGGATGTCCTAATATTTCAGAATTAAAAAGAAGGTTTTGCAAAAATAAAACTGATTTTAATTGTGTGAATCATACAGTGAATTGTGCGTTAAATGTTGCTATCTGTATAAGGAAATGGTATTTTGATAATAATATGTCTGTATTTAATTTTTTTTAATTATTATTGTGTTGCACAGTTAATAAAAAAATGTCTATCTACATAAAAGTGTTTTATTTAGTATAATCAGGGAACCTACATAACAAACTTTAAATTAGCTGCAGTAAATGATATTTCTTTTAATTTATTATAAATTTCAAATTCTACTTTAAAAAAATATTGAGATCAAATAACCTGCAATTATACATTACACTAGAGCTAATTTAGAGTTGAAGTATTAATAAGTAAAACAAAATAAAACATAATTTAAATTATGAAAGAATATATTTGTATTTACTTTTTAACATTATTTACAATCTAAATATAACTATCTACCCAAAAATAATAAGTACAAGATAAAAATACACAAAGTTAATAGCAGTAAAACTTACATATTTTAATATTTATAAATTCAAAACTTACACAACATAAAACCTAAGTATTTTTAAACACAAAACAATAAGAAAGCAAATAAATGCTCTACATTACTAATAATAATATAACCTAATATCTATTAAATTACTTAAATAATTTATTACTGCAAATTTTACACATCAACTTATAAAGTAGGTACTTACAAAATAATGACACCAGTTAATAATAACATCTGTCTCCGCAAAGTTTTTTCGAAATTTTATTAATTAACGATTGCGTCTCGTCCATAACATGATCCACCGATTCAGTCACTACATACTGCGCACTTAACATCACCATGTCCTGTTCATCACTTGCAGGTTCTTGTTGTTCACTGATATCCAACACTTGTACCTGGATCAGTCGTAAACCTTTTTTCTTCTCCGTGTTTATGAGGAATGATTGACGTGTAGTCAGATATGGCTTCTGTTTTAGACACTCCCGTCTTGTTCTAGGCTTCTTGCTGGCAGGTTCGCAGTCTTGTCTTGCTCTAGACTCCTTGTTGACAGGTCTTTGTTGTTCTGGGATATGCCAGCTTAAACTCGGAGTCGGATATCCTTGAGCGTATTGTGAGAAGTCGATAATATCCGGAGAGTCACACATTGTTAGTGATCTGAAACAAACAAACAAAATAATAATTAACTATAATTACATCAAACAACATGATGAAATAACGTTATAAGTATATAGATACTTGTACAATACTTACAATTCGTTTGGTTTTTATTCGACGTGATATGAGCGCTCCAGCTGACTGTCTAATGATGTATGTTCTACTCAATAATATTACTGTGGAACGTGACTAATATGCAATTAGACTCCATATAACCTTACGTTGTGATTCATTTTCATGTTTCAACAAGTTCAAGCTCGTACCCGACCACCGCACGTGCATCCTCACGTTTGGCGCATTGGTTAAGAACTCGTGTCGCGGGTTCGATTCCCGCACGGAACGTACAATAAGTATTTGTTCCGGTCTGGTTTTTGTTTTCATGTTTTTTTTTTCCATTATTTTTTAATATAAATATTATTAATCTGAAAAATGACCAAATATCGGTCTGGATCAAAACATTATTGATAAACCCTGTGTGCTTTGTCATCAATCAGGAATGGAAATGAAACATTTATAATTTTGATCATAAAATAGTATTTATTTATAAAAGAAAACTATTCACTATAATGTGACAAGACATTTCATACAAATTTAAAAGTTAATAGAGAATATTTTAGTAATTTTATGAAATGTTATATGGAGTAAACATTCTTAAAGCTAATTAGCTACTTAATAAAATCTAATATTATTTGGCACAAGAAATAAGATAAAAATATCAATATGAGGGCACTAAGAATACGTTTTACAATTACATTTAGGACATCATATTTAATACATTCTAAAAAATGTATCTACTTACATTACTTACATTTAAAATAATGGTAACGCATTACATAAATATAGTTGCGTTACCCCAGGCTAAAGTAGATACCTTATCAGTGCATAGCAACCGTTTATCGTCATTACTTGAAAGTGCTACTTTATTTACATCCTGGGTAAATATTTCATGTTTTATAGACCTAAATAGTATATTTTTTTTGCGAATGACATCGCAATTGTACAAAACATTTTTATAATCTAACATATTTAAATTTGCTGTAACATTTTTTCTTGTGCCTTTTGCTTTTTTTATTGTTTTATTTAAAGTTTTAATTTTAATACAATACAATTTTGAGCGCAGTCCTACGAACTCTTGGATAATTTTACCACCCATTTCGTCCTTAAACAGACCTGGAATCTTCTTATTAATAATTGGCAGGTTAAATTCGTTGTTTAAATCGTAGTTGCTTGTGTCAAAATATTTTAGAAAACGAACCTTGAAATCTTTATACACGTCATTACTCTGCACATCATAAACAAGACTATCTGTGTCAGTATAGCACAATTCAATTCGGTTACCATAAAAAGGTTTTATAATAGAATAGTGGAAATCATACATGTGAGTCTTAGATAATTCTAATACTGTAAACCCTATGTATATCGGTTTATTAAGAGTAATACGCGAAGGTTTCATTTGAATGGCTACTAGATCATCAGAAAATATAGAGGCACTGTGAAAATATGGGCTGGCTATTAATTTTTCAGCACAAGTAGTCTTTTTTGTTTTATTGCTTACGTCACACCACTTGTTTACTAACTTCACATCTATTCGATTTTCATTATTTTCTAACGTCTTTCCAAAAATACTATTGTTTAATAATTTAAAAAAATCTTGTTCAAAGGTTGACTTTGCTTTTTGTCGTAACTGAGTATTAATATCAATATATTGCTTTAAAAAACAACTTTGCTTAAATGTAATAGCACGATGGATTTTTCTCAATACTAAACCATGCTGTAAGCATTTTTTTAAATGTACATAGTGAATAACATAGTGATATTTATCATACAAATTGGGTATTAGTTTTCTATTCTTACCACCAGGTGGTAAACATTTTTCTGGACAAAATGGAAAGTCATTGTGTTCAATGTGCAAATTCTTTGGATATATTAGATCTACTTCAAGAATGTAACCATTTTCCGCAGTATCACTGATGTCAATCAAGTTTAATTTTAAAAGTTCTATTTCTTGTATATTCATTAATCTGAAGTCAGAATAGGGTAGGGATTGACACATACTATAGCCGTATAAATTGTTACAGTCTAAATAAATGATAAACGAATCTGGATGGGATGGATCGTAGGTGTCTAAATATTTATTGTTGGCTTTAATGTGCCTTTTGGAACACATACAAACACCACCACGAATACCTTTTTGTATCATTCTAAAAATTTCAACATCACTTATCAATTCTAATTGAACTCCGGTTTTTAAAAGCATTGCATCAAAAGATAAACTTGGTGCTGTTAAATAAAACGCGGGATCCAGATTATAGTGTCGTTTACAAGTTTTACGAAAATTTTCAAATACATCTGTTAGCAAAAGAACGTCGGTTTTAAGATATAAATCTGTATACATACCCATATTTTGGATATTAAATACAGACCAAACGGACCAAGCATGTGCATAATCTTCGTCGGAAATGGGCTTACTACTCAAAGAGTTATGAAAGCATTTTTTAGAAGGCAAACACGTATCTTCATAACGTTCCCATTGACACATATAGTCGTATGGATATACCCCTTTACGGGTAAGTAGGTCAAATTCGTTTTTGTCAGGAAAATAAGATTTTAATAGTTTAAACTCTTGATTTTTCATTGTACTGACCAACTTTTCTAAGCTGGTTCCTAAAAACTTAAAAGAATCTACAAACCGGACCTGTATGCTTTCCTCGGAGGAAATCGGAATAAACTTTGTAAATGAAATATAGTTTTCTTTTGTTTTAGGTATTACTTTAATAGATCCAGGAGCTTCACCTAATTCTTTTATGAAAAGGTGACAATCATAACCAGATAAATTATGAAAAAACACAGGCAAAAATTTAGGTAATTTAAATTGTAAGTTACAATAGCTGTGAGCTGCACCGCGATATTTACCTGTTAAATGACAATGATCACGAACTCTATCACCGAACAAGAAGTGCTCGCAAATGTGACATGTTATTGCGTTTTTAAAGTCGCGAGCATTATCGTCGGTGTAAATCATAGGAACATTATTTTTTAAAATATTATGAATATTTTGCGCATCTTTATAGATAGACTTTACAAAATTTGGTACACAATCCGAACCGCGATATGAAACGTAACGATTGTAGCGTTCGTCTATCGCACACGTAATATGATAACCGTAAGCTACTGGCACGTGTCGCTGACGTGTTACAGTGCTAGCTTTAGTTGGATCAGGGTCACAAGATTCATACCGTTCAAGCATTGTTTCAAAATCCGCGTATATAACAAATGGTACAATTTGCTTTCTATTATAATTTTTAAACTGTATTAATGAACCCTTTGGAGGTAGTTCAGTGGCAATACCCCCACAACTATGCGAACTAAGATCATCATTTGAATTAAAAAACATTAAACAATCATCACAAAGGTGAAGTTTACCGTGGTGTTTTGATATTTGACTCTTAACAAGTCGTGGCAAGTCCTTAATGAAACAGTAATGTGACAAATCGTCCTTTTCTAGGTAAAGTAAATGAATTACTATTCCTTTCAAAGCTTTCGGTTTGTACAGCGGTCCCGTGACGTTATTATTTTTTAAACCATAGATGTAAATACAAAAATTAGGGTTATTTAATTCGAACCGCGCAACATCTGAGAAACTTAATGGAAATGATATGTCCTTTACATTTAACACGTTTCGAAAATCAGGATAAGATGATACTCTTTCAGGATGACTCTTAGCTGGATATAAAGCGGCAACTACTGACCATAAAAAACAATATTCATCGTTATTGCGTATATTAACGCATGCTTTTTTCGATTTTATAGCAGCAGGCAATTCGATAAAGCCTGAACCGCGCAAAGGTTGATATTTGTTGACATTGACTTCCAAATGAGAACTGTACAAGAACGTCCATCCACTGTCACGGTCTTGAAATTCTTCTATCTTTTTTGCTAAAGTGTTTTTAACTTGAGACAATAATGGTGTAAATTCATAATTCTGATGCAAAGTAAAATTTTTAGTGGAAAATGATTTCATCCCTTGACAATCATTTTTAACCATCAAAAACATAGCAAAATATTCGAAATTAACTTTTATACTAGTGTGATCTTTAAGGGACATATCAATTAAAGTTTTAATTTTGTCTTGAACAATATTTAAAAATGATTTTGGACAGTAATTCTCAGACGGATCGGCAATTCTATACGAAGCTATACGATTACGAAAAGCAGCATGTATTATTTCAACACCCTCGCAAAAATACGAAATATTTTTGTTTTTATGATTAGTACTGCGTAGGTGACCTGTCCACTGACTGCGCTCAACGGATGTATTGCAAACAGTACAGAAAGGCATTTTTGTGTATTATTAGGTCTAATGTCCACGTAAAATAGAGCAAGTTTTAGATTAACAACACAAACAAAAGATACAAATTACCAAAGACTTATAATTGTAACAAAGCTATGGTGTCCCAAAGTCCCAAATATTTATACAGTTAACCTAAACCTAGCCTTAGAATAAACGGATAACAAAAATATAAAATGATAATTAATATATTATTTTATATTTATGTTGTCACTGTAAAACACGGGCTCCGAGTCTTGAAAAACTCCATGAGCCCGTCTCATAAATGTCTGCAGCGCGTCCCACTGCGGAGTTTCTCTATTTAATTGGACTTTGAGTGCCACTAAGGCTTTTTTCCACCGTTCAAGTGGAGTCGTGGACGCTGCATCAGACTTATTGTAAACTTTTACCTCCACGTAAAAGTCACCCTCTATGTTCACTGCCCGCCGCAACTTCCCGTTAGCGACTCTGCTCACGAGAGACGACGTGAGGTCTTCGCCGCCGGTTGCCGGTGCGCGATGCTCGCTATCCTCCAGGTCGAAGAGGTCCGAGCTATGTTGTTGTTGTTTTTTACTGTAAAAAAAAAAAAAAAAAAATTATTTCATTGGTTTGTGTTCCTGGTTTTAAGTATAAAAATAAATCCACTACTAACGTAACACTCTTATTGGAATAAAATACACAAATACCTAAAGACAATTAAGCAATAATAGAAATTACCTTGATTTAGATTCCGATTGCGAGGTGGAGGTACTCTCAGAAGCTTTACGCTTCTGAGTTTTCTTTTTTGGCTGCACCTTTGCAGCCTCAGGTGCGCGACGGGTATATTCAGATTCGGAGTCAGACCTGTAATCGAGTACTTACACAACAATTAATTTCAAATAAAAAAATCTGTAAATAAGAACAATTGAACGCTTGAGTAATGAAACACAAGGACACTGAAATAACATAACTATTTAAAAAAATACTTACGTACATTTTATGGAAGTATTCGGTATTCGTAATTGACAATAAACTTAAGTGGAGCTTGTCACTAGAAGACGCTGGAGCGAATGTGAATTTTCATATAAATTAATAGAATTTAAGTAAAGAAAAATACCATCTCAGCGAATTTAACCAAAACTTAAGTTGTTCAAAATAAACTTTATTATTATTATTATTTATTACTATTATTAACCTCATTGCAAATTAAACCTTAAATCTTAGCATTACAATTGTATTACTAACTTAAGTCAGTTACGTCCATTTAAATCATAATATCGATTCCGTCAGTATGCAATTTTATCGTGAGAAATGAAATATAAAACCATCATTTGTCCGACACCGACAAAGGTGCCGTTAGGTATCTGGCTTAGGTATCAATGATTACTACCAATGAGTACTATTTATTTAATTTCTGTATGTTTGTTTATTTAAAAAATAATTACATTCATTATGCACGGTTTTAAATAACAGATTTTTGAGACGCATTATAAAAAAAAATCTGGAACAACTATTCGGTGATTACTTTACTAGGCACATTTATATAATTATAATACTTAGGGTACTAACGCATGCTGAGTCGAACTTATCCTGTACTTTGATCATATAGGGATAACGTCAGCGTCATCAAACAAAACGTTGCATTCGAGATTTATTTATGTGAAGAAAAGTTTTGAACGGATACGCGTACCAAAACTAGTTTATTACGTATGTTGCAGTCAAACTGCAAATATAAAACCATCAACTATAATAGAAATATAAGTATAGTTTATAAATAAAGTCGTATAGTAGAAGTTGTATTGATATCTTACAGTTTTGATAATATAAGTAGTATTTTTATACAATCACTAGACAAAAAGAAAAAAAGGTCGGTAAAAAATATATTTTTATACACATATTTATTTATTGTAACTACAAATTCATAAAGGTCATAATTATTACAATAAAGTAATTTAAAAGATGTGTGCCGTACCGAAACTGAAGTACCTATTTTATGAATATAGGAAGTCCTGTTTATGACAAATTTAAACAATGTTTGCAACAAGCGCAGTGCATATCTTGCATATTATACAAAGGTTCCCATAGAAATAACACACACATGTACAAAAAATATGCGCAGCAAATTATTGCTACTTGCAATTTTGCAGTTTCACAGACTGTAAAGGCTCATACACACTCGCAATTACACCCACTCGTAACATTGTCTGATACGGTCGATTCCGACGCCGCGAGGTATTTCATGAAAGAATACAATGTAGCGAAACTGACCGGACTCACACACACCGGACCGTAAATATCAATGTAAATGCGCCTTAATCCAGCGCGCCATGCATATATATATAGTAATCAGTACAAGACGTAACGTGTTCATTAACGTGTAAGTAGTGTCGTCTGGGTGAATGTATTAAATTAAAATTTCGGATGTCCTCGGTGCCAATCTGGCCGCATAATCTGAGTGTGCGTTGAACCTCTGTGGTAAGGCGCTATCTCTAACTTTGTGGAGAGACATAGTGACAATCTGTCCCAAATTTTAGTTTAATGTATACGGTAGCCTAAAATTCAGATGTCCTCGGTACCAATCTGGTCGCATAATCTGAGTGTGCGTTGAACCTTTGTGGTAAAGCGCTATCTCTAACTTTGTGGAGAGACATGAGACAATCTGTCCTGAAGTTTAGGTCATCGGTTCAGACAGCCGACGCATTTACTTGTTTAATAAACGCGTAAATTTTCATCTATATGATACGAAATTAAATTAAAATTTCGGATGTCCTCGGTGCCAATCTGGCCGCATAATCTGAGTGTGCGTTGAACCTCTGTGGTAAGGCGCTATCTCTAACTTTGTGGAGAGACATAGTGACAATCTGTCCCAAATTTTAGTTTAATGTATACGGTAGCCTAAAATTCAGATGTCCTCGGTGCCAATCTGGCCGCATAATCTGAGTGTGCGTTGAACCTCTGTGGTAATGCGCTATCTCTAACTTTGTGGAGAGACATGAGACAATCTGTCCTGAAGTTTAGCTTACCACGTTTAATGTAGATTTAGGAAAAAAATCATTCTCTAGTAGAAGTAATACCTAATTTTGGGTCTTTAAAGTGGTGAAATGTGTAGTGAAACTATGAAAGAAGGACAGTAAAGTAGTGTAGTGAAACAGAGTTTAAACCGTAGATCTGCTTTTGTTAATCGAGGTAAGTGGTCGATATGTAGAGCTAATTATAGTAGGATGTTATTGGGCATTTTACCACACCGAGAGTGACGAAGGCGAACGGAGTGAGCCGTAGGAACGGCAGGTGGGGTAGAATGCCCAATAATATCCTACTAATGGCGCATGACGTCACATGTAGGTAAGTTTTATACCTACTTGTGACGTAGTAAGCCCCCACTCTCCAACTTTAATGAGTTTTAACTAAGTATTTTTTTGATATTTTGATAAAACAAAAAATACGTGTCTAATATTTTTCTATTACCTGTCTGACGGACAAAATAGAATGTCGTTTTCTTTACCCAGTCCGCACCCCTATTTTCCCTACCTACAATATTGAACGCGGTATTTTTAATACGTAAGCGTTTTAAGGTTGGCTCACTTCGTTATAATGAACGACAATAATCCTCATTATCTAAAATTACTTCGGATTAAAGTAATTTAAATACAAAATGGTTTTCGCAAATTCGTTCACATTCATTATGTCAAAGTAATTTAGTATTTACATAGTAAGTAATAAGGTAGGTATTGTAATTTGTTCTTAATTATGTAGGGTATTGTTTTGGAATACACGAAGCTCTAAATTGTCTATGTTCTGACAGGGGAATGAGGTTGTAATTAATTGGTTTCGTATAACCTGATTATGTTTTATGTGATATCAATAACGTTTTCTGTAATAGTGGAACCTATACATTATCATCATCTGCCTTATCTGCTTCTAGTTTAACTGGATTCAGCTGACTACTAGTATCCATACTAATATTATAAATGCGAATGTCACTCTGTTTGTTTGTATGTTTGTTTGTTTGTTACCTTTTCACGACTAAACGGCTAATCGGATCTGTATGAAATTTGGCAAGAAGATAGATTTCAACCTGGGGAAGGACATAGGCTATATATCATCACGCTACGACCAATAGGAGCGAAGCAGCAATGAAAAATGTTGCGAAAACGGGGAAAATGTGACGCAGACGAAGTTGCGCGGGTTAGCTAGTTTTTAAAACAATAATGTTTTAAAACGTCATGGTAGGCCACCTGTCTGACTTCTTCGTGGAGGTTCCGAGTTTTACGGTACAAAGATGTTTTTTCAGACTTGCAGACATCTGACTACCCCCGTGACCACCTGGTCACATGGATGAGTACCTACTCATCATGATCTGTACAAATATCCACTCCTGAGTATTGGCTGCCCATAAAATGTAAATTTGGGGTAAAATACGTTCTATTATTAAACCAAGTGGTTTAATAGAAATAAAATAAATAAATAAAATGTTATGGTGACGATTTCCTTAAAATTTTCTCATGTTGAGTTTTTCTACCTGTCATTTCTCAGAAGCTCCCGTGGATTCTGGATTTGTGCCCGGTTGATGGCAATAAGCTCACCCCCTATTACATCATCATCATCTGCCTAGCCTTTTCCCAAACTATCTTGGGGTCGGTTTCCAGTCTAACCGGATGCAGCTGAGTACCAGTATTTTACATGAAGCGACTGCCTAACTGACCTCCACAACTCAGTAAATGGGTAATACGAGAGCTCTTAGGTAGACTGGTTTTCAGATTTTGGCTTCTGACTACTCGTAACGACTGTCAAAGATCTACAAATGACAGCCGGGACCAACAGCTTAACGTGCTTTCCGAGGCACGGAAGAAACTCAGTATGTTATTATGGTCACCCATCCACGGACCAACCTCGGCAAGCACGACTTCACCTTAAAGAACGCCCCTATTACATGTGACTTAAAACATAACGGGCGAAATATATAGTAAACTATTAAGTACACCTCTGCCTTTCCTTCAGGGATTACAGGCGTGATGTTATATGTTATTTTTTTAGGGATTAAATATAATGAGCACCAAAAAATACTTTGAGATCCTAAGCTACGTTACCCAAAAAAAATACTAAACACCAAAAAAATTGTATTCAAAGACCAAATATAGTAAATGATCACCAAATATAGTAAATGATCACCAAATTTTGTGGCAAGAAGAACTTAGGAAGCAAGTGCGAGCAAAGCGAGCTCGGGATATTGGGCACCCCGACTCGGACAGGTTAGGTTCGAAGGGGATGGCGGAGTCTAGTGATCGAGCGGAGCGAGCGAACTAAAACCCCGACATCCCCTTCGTGTTAGGTTACTTTAAACCCTGCAGAGAGAAATAGGAGCCCCGCGTAGCGGGGCTCCGTCGACTACGCCTTAGTTCGGAGCTGTGTTTTTCAGGTTTTTAATTCTGGTGATCATTTACTATTTCTGGTGATCATTTACTATTTTAGGCAGTATAAAAATGTTTTTTAAGGTTATATTTACTTTATCTGGTGTTATGTTAAACATAAGCCTTTTTTTATACACCGTGTAAATCACCTCATCACGAAGCCGTCAACCAAGCATTCTGTACATGAAACTAAGTAACTTTACGCAAAAATTATTGCTGGGAAACGACTTTTTTTTGGGGGGTGTAAAATCATGTTTTGTGGTAGAACTCAATGTAACGCACTCAAAACATTGTGCTGATGGACGGATTGAATAGTACGGGGGTCGTGGAGGTGTTTAAAGTAAAAATCTTACATTAAAAACTTGTATTTAAAAAAATACTTGTCAGAAAGTTGGAACTTTGACCCCTAATATCTTCGTAACTAGAAGGTTCCCAGGTATGGTGTAGAACAAAAAAATGATCGCAATGACAGCGAGAACCAGTGCCTTTCGGCTTCGTTAAGAGGTGTTTTACACCCTTTATTAATACTTTACAATACAGTATGTTAGTTTAAACGAGGGACATATTCAAACCCACAATAGTACATGCTAACATGATACTAATAAAAAAAAAAAAAACAAAAAAAAACACTGATAAATAACAGACAGAACCATACCAATATTTTCGCAAATGTCACGCAACGTGTATACACCCTTGCGCTAGCGACTTAATACTATCGCAGAACATGTGAGCGGGTCAATGACTCTTAGGTATAATCCATTTTCCCTTCATACTTTAAACTAACCTGGCTTAGGACAGTCCAAAATATCTAGGCACTAAACAAAACATTAAAAATTCTTCTATATACGTTTTAGTTTTTTTACATATTTGGGACGAGAATCGAATACTGAATACCCTCTCTCAATATGTCCCTCGTTTAACCTAACATACTGTATACATATTCTCAAAAATGTATGAAGAGGTTATAAGAAACACACAAAGGCTATTAAAAAAAAATCACGATACCAATAAGGAAAATGAACAAAAAAAGGTTTAACAACCCTGAAAGAATATCGAAAATAAAATATGAATGAAAAAAATTCAAAGTAAGTACTTTATATCCTACATATTGTGATTGTGTCCAAAGTCTTAGCCGCTCCATTTCCCTCTCAAAATCTTTTCGTCCCTTTTATCTTTTTATGGTAGAAAAGAGAAAAGATATCTCAGCTTTTATGTTTCGCGTTTTTGGAGTGTTCATTAAAAGGGTGGCTCTTTGGCTGTAGAGTTTCCTGGCCGTGACCTTTTAATTTGTGGGTCCGTAATGATGTGTTGTGGCTATGTGGGTTTAAATGTTGGTGCTTTTGTATTGTTCCAGTGACGTATATTTATGTACAAGACTGTAAATATTCTTTTGAAAGTAGACCGGATTAAATAACGATGTTTGTCTGTGAGAACACTTTTCATACACTGTTTTAAGCTTTGGTAGACAGATTTGTCTTTTTATTTATTTATACTGAATACGCCTGCGCTTGGCCACAACTTGCCAGATGTGAGGGTTGATACGGCCTAGGGTGGAGCACGCTTGCCTAGAAGAAACCGGTTATCTTATTATTTATTTATCATCCACCCAAATTCTCAAGTCATCTCGCTATCATGGCGCTTGCAACAGCGTCGTAATATCGGGACTTCGGGAGCTCACTATAATTGAAAATCATGGAAGATATCCAGTAAATGACAGTGTAAATTTAATACGCTGCATGTTTCAAGTTATAGAAAAAGTAGTCTCATGTACCAAAGAACGATGCTATGTAGCTCTGGACTGTTCATTATAATACAAAATTTGTGGAGTCGTTTTATGTCCGTAGGTCTAAACAATACATTTGCAGCTTTGAGTTTATTCTCTAACTAAACATTTAATTTTCCCATCATGATATTTTATTCAAGAGATAAAACAAATGCAAATCATCTAAAATTCTTATAAGAAGTAAAATACCCTCCTCCTCCAGAAAGTCGGTAAATTAAAAACTACGATAACTGGGAACCAAACCTAGCGATATTAAAAACACTAAAAATTTTATAGTAACAGATGTCTCAATTTTACAACCAATCGACGTTCCCAATTTGGCATACAATCTGAAATTCAGGAAATTCATTCCACGCGAGCTTGAATTCGATTGGATTTATTAATTGTTCTAAAATTGGTATGTTTCTAAGCTAATAAATGTAAGTTTTATTAGGTCACCTGATTGTGACTATGAAGGCAATCTCGTAAACATTGCGAAAAAAGAACTGACCTACATTCATCGAAACAAATTAGCAGGGAGATGCTGAGAATGTCGTTAATGGGTGCACAACTCAGCTGAAAATATATATCTACCGATGAAAGTATGACAACATATTAGATTATTGTTTCAACACATTGCTAAGTAACAGAACCGCCACATTTCGGATCTTTAACTTACACAATAATATCTCCTTATCTTGGGCCTGTTTTTTTCGTACTACTAACCCAATCTTATGACTTAACATTAAAGAACATTTAGTATGTCATGTCTTAAAGAAGTCACGTTACAAGTCCATGTTACCACATGACAGTTTGGACATGGTTTACTGTTTGTGTGACGGACTGATATGTAATCCACTATAGGCCCAGCTCAGTACCCGCTGCTTTTCAATTAAAGCCAGTACATTTTTAAGCATCAGGACCAATGGGCTGGAGTCACCACGCAGTTGGAGCTGAAGAAGGCTTAGAAAACGCTCGCGTGACGACTTACAGGCTGAGAGTTTTGCTAGAGAAACACGCACTGAGACAATCTTATAACACCCCTCTTTTTTGGTCGGGGGTTAAAAAGAGTGGAAGGTTATAGGAGACCTTTGCTCAGCTGTGGCACAATATAAGTTACAAGAACATTGTTATTGTAGCAACAAGAATACAACAGGAACCCCATATTTATGGTAAAATATTATTAATATCCGGATCATCAAATAAAAATCTTTAAAACTATTCTGTAAATCGATTAGATGGTCGGTCGAACAGTGATGTTTCAGGATAATATACATTCGCGCTGCCGATGATTCGAGCTTCCAGTTATTCGAGATTTTGATGCATCGAGGTTAGTGAACTGTCGCGCTCACAATCCATTGAGTTAACGTTTTCGAGCAAGTGTTATTCGATCTCACGTCATTCGATTTCAAGTCGGGAACCGCAATATTGTACCGAAAAGAATAACATTCTGCGAAACAAATGAAAAATTCAATTACAAAAATAAACGTCCATTACAAAAGCAGAGGAACATGAACCAGACAAAAACGGACTCTAGAATAATATTATCATTTGTTCATAACTGCAACAACTCGGACGCTCATAGGTCTCATGCATAATTCCACAGGTCGAGATCACCTGGCAAGCAGCCAGGCGGACTGCCCTAATTCCAGCCTGGACGTATTCTATCAGATACCTAATGTGGAGCTCGTGTTTGGCCTTTTTGGGGCAGTTTCTAGAGATGTTATTACTTTATGGGGTGGATTTTTTTTTCATTAAATTTTGTAGTGGTCTTTCTTAATTGAAAATATTTGAGAAAGACAGCATTGATTGTACGTTTTGGACTCATTAAGTTGAATAACCATCCTAAAAACTTTTGCTTTGTTTTACTATTTAAACAACATTGCTTGTTTTTAATGTAAATAATAACGTCGGAAATGATTTTCAATGTAAAAAATCTTTTTCAAAAAGAACTAAAACGTAACAAAAAAAAAACGTCAAAAAAACTCCAATAATGACAAAAATAATCCTTTTCAAACATTTATTTTTGCAAAAAAAAAGCCCATTTCTCTCGATTTGAATACCCGTTTTGGCTTTTAAATATTTATTTCTGTCGATAAATGGCGGCCGTCCTTTTTAATACTTTTCTGTTTATTAAAATATACCCAGAAATCAGGATTTGATCCGCTCCTTACAACACAATAGGTTACGATTCAATAAGGCCGGTGGAATGTGATAGGACGGTTCGGATGTTCCTCGGATAATAGACTGGTTATAAGAACTGGACTATTGTAAATGATGCTTTATTGTATGCTCAAAATATTTCCATTGGGGGAAACGAAGGTATTTTGAACGATATATTTTTGAATGGTGGTTATTTTTGGAGGAGTTTTGACATAGCCGACAACAGTATAAATTGTTTTAGGTAGGCCATTTTTTATCCACGTATATTTCATAAACATAATATGAAAGAGAAAATAGTACCTAAATGATGCCGTGACAGGGAAGAAGTAAACGTGTTTCGCTGACTCCAAGTAGATTGGCGTAAGAGAAGGACGATAATC
The DNA here is from genome assembly GCA_963082945.1 of Cerastis leucographa. Classification (NCBI taxonomy): domain Eukaryota; kingdom Metazoa; phylum Arthropoda; class Insecta; order Lepidoptera; family Noctuidae; genus Cerastis; species Cerastis leucographa. The sequence continues at coordinate 18,764,928 of OY720354.1, forward strand.
CTACTATAATATTATAAATGCGAAAGTTTGTGAGGATGGATGGATGGATGTTTGTTACACTTTCACGCAAAAACTTCTCAATGAATTTGGATGAAATTTGGCACACGGGTAGTTTATAACCTGAATTAACACATAGGATACTTTTTATCCCGATAGTATGTTCCCATGGGACAATTATTGAACTCCACGCGGGCGACGCCGCGGGCATAAGCTAGTGATTTCATAAATCAGTTTCCAGTGTTCGTGACCATGTCCGTCCATAACACTGTCAGTGTATCTTTTTTTTTTTTACGGATGGGAAATCATCAAATGACTTCTCCCGCTCTGGGCGGAGCGGGAGGGGGAGTGTCAGACTTGTACTGACTAAAACCCACCCATGTTCCTTCTTAGCCCTTTGTGTTCCAGGGCCGCGGTATCTCTTTCGAACAACCCGCAGCCCTGGCAGATGAGTTTGTACTCTTGGTCAAGTATACCTAAGACATTGTTTCAATACTTCAGTGTAGAATTTACCTTACCAAACGAATACCTCTCAATGAAATCCATGTCCGTATCAAAACCCATGTCCAACATCCGTAACATGGATTGAAATATATCGACTCACACATATTCGGGGCTGCGAAAGCCCCGGTTTCTATGTGACGGGAACAAACAAAGAAGGTACCCACTAATTAGCACTATTGTTGCTCGTTCCGCTCTTGTACGCACGGGACCAATCAAGCTATACAAAACCAGTTGATACGGATCTCTCATTACACGGGAAATCTGTACGAAGCGAGGCCATTTTATACTGGGAATGTATAGATTTATGTGTCGCCGTTGTACATTTTAGTGAGTTGTACATTTTAGTGGCAATGTGATGGTGATTTTTTGCTTGCTAATCGATTTAAGTTTTGTACTTATTAGTTGAATCTTCATTATAATACAAATGAACGTTTGCGAAAAAGAATTTAAACTTTTTAATGTCCACTGCTGGGACTATGATGCAAGCCTCCTCCCAGAGAAAGGTACACCGTGATCAAAGTCTTAATTTGTGAACAAAAAAAACGTTGCCCTCACTGCAAATTTTCTCCTTTATAGTGGATGCGTTTACATACCAAAATTTAAAATCACATACACTAACAGCTAAACCCGGAACAACTAACTGAAGGCCATATCAATGTTTGTTCCGTTCGGCAATCCAAACCACGACACGCAGCACAGCAGGCGATCGCGCCGCTACTGCACCTACCGTACAAAAACGAGTTTCAAATGTAAATGTTGCTAAACGATAAAAGCCATATTAATATTAACCCTTGAATGTGCAACCACGGTTTATAAACCTTCGTTTGAATACAAGCGTAAATGAGTATCTGTACATACATACCTACTTACGTTAGGTAGAAAACCACAAAAGAACTCGAACGGGTCAAGTGCTCTCCGGGTTTTTCCTTACGTAAGTCCCCTAAGTATATCGTTGAGGGTATTAGGTACAATAACAAAAGGAGTAACTTAGTGTTTATAGCTAGAAAAGTAATTAATTCAGATCAAAAGCCACTCGACGCTTATTTGTTTGTCGCAAACAAAATCATTTGTGCGATGTAAAATACAGAACCAATTTGATTAAAAAGAGCTTTTTTGCAAAGGCTTTTTTTTTAAACATTTTTAATAAAAAAATACCCGATAGGATAAGAACATTGCCCCTATCAAAATTTAAAACAGCTCTATCCTCTCTTAATAGAAAATTATTATTATACTGTTCCAGATTTTATAAATGATAATTTTTAATATTTTTTTGTTTACGCTTCGTTTTGTCTTTATTGTTTGTTTTATTAAGGTTTTTTTTAAATATTTTAGTTTTTTTCATTACATTTTATTTAAAATTTGTGTGCCTTCGCGGCAAAACATAGCGCTCAAATTATTTTTTTTTTTTTTTTTGAATGGCATCTCGCAGTTCAACCTATGAGGTTGTCGTCTGCTTAACCGGACTATCCTGTGGGTGCCTTTAGAGTAAGGCCTCCAGCCAGGGCATAAAAACTTACAAACTAAGCGACTGCACGCTAAGGGCACCCCCTGTGGGGTATGTAACAAACTTGCTTATTCCTTGATGAAAGGAGTAAACAGATTTATACATTAAAAAAGTAATTAGGGGAAAATGAATTTAATAAATGATGAAATGAAAAATACAATAAATTAGTACAAAAGTGAAGGGCAGGTTAACCGAGAACGTTTTAAATATCTCCGCAAATCTCTGAGCGTGATAGTAAATGAAGACAAACTTGCAGTCGTAGAAAGCTGGCTTGATTAAGATGAGCTTGACCACGACGAACTGGATGCAGGGCGATTTGGTAGGACCCACCAGCAGACACGTACCGCCCAATGCCAGGCTCGTCAGCTCGAAGAGCAGCTTCCAGCAGACAGGTAATGAGCCCCAGTGCCAGGCTCGTCAGTTCGCAAAGCAGCTTCCAGCAGACAGTTAGCAACAGCCACGGCAGCACTAAACGAAGGCCGCTCTTTGACTCCACCAGGCTGTGCTCAAAACTCAAGATATGACAGATCTTGACTCCAAACTAGACTTAGCTGTTTTCTTGATTTTAGACTATACTGATTTCTCGTGTCCAGACTGAACCGACTCTTAACTCCAGACTAGAACCAGGGCATCTGTCAGAAATCCCTTTTATACCCTGATCTTCCGTTTCTTTTCTTCCAATCATTTTTTTAGATTCAAAACTGCTGCGCTCTAGTAAGACGCAACCTGCCAGTATTAAAAACAGCCAGTAACAATGGTCAAAAACCCTGCACATAATATTTTTAGAAATATAACTCAGAATATCTTTACACAGCAAATATTCGCAATTAACTATAAAATACAACAATTTGAACTGACGAATTGATGATAATAATTTTTAGTAATATATAATCTAAATGAAACCTTCATAGAGAGTTTGGTTGGTTACAATTAAAAATAAAAGTAAATGACAGCTGACAAGTTCGATGTAAACAATGTCACAACAAAGAAAACTAAGAAAATATTTATAAAAATGAAACAAATCGTAATATGCTAATGGAAAACCAATAAAAGTATGAATATGGATGATAAGTGTGAGTATAAAGTATCTGTAGTAAGCAGATACTATATTTCCCCAACGACCCCGAGAAAATTTTTGGCCTAGAACAAAAATTTTGGTAAGGTTAAAGTATTACAGCATTCACAAAACTTTCATAACTCATTCAAGCACACCGACATCTTACGAATTTAGGCCAGGTAGGATTCACATTCAATGATCACTACTCCACCTGATAAATCAATAACAGTAGGCTTATTTTTGGAGTTGTAATCCGCTCGCGTCTAAAACCCATAATAAGATGAAAAATAATAATAAGGGATCCACCCCAATCAACTTTTAGAGTTGAAGATTAGCGAAGGCTTATTTTAAGGAAGTCGCAACCCGCTTCAATCGACTTTTAGAGTTGAAGTTTAGCGAAGGCTTATTTTAAGGAAGTCGCAACCCGCTTCAGTCAACTTTTAGAGTTGATAAGAAAATAGTATAATAGAAGATTAGGTAACTTGTACCTAAAAGCACTTCAAAGAGTTATCTGATAAGAACAGATATAGAAGAAGATTAAAAATAATCTTTTAATGGTTTAAGAACCAATGAAAGAACAAAGAAAATAAAAACTATAGAGTTTAAATAGACCGAATAAAACTCTATAGTTAGAAGAAGGGAAGAGGATAGAGATGAGTCATAAGTATACGATAAAAAAATTAAAAATAAAGTGTATAAAATTAAAAGGGGGAAAAAGTCAAGAGAGTCCGAGTTATTATTCAGAAGGATTCTAAAATAGCCTACTTGAAATATTCAAGAGCGTTGAAGGACTGTCATGTGTGGAAGTCAATACTTTTGCGCTAAACCAGCGCCGATAATAGTTCGAGCCCACGACACTAAACCTATTTTGATGAGATTCATAGATGATATAGATAAATAAATGATAAGTGTTTAAGATTATAAGTAGATTAAGTGATGTAATATGATGAAAATATGATTCAAATAGTTACCAAAAATAATCTCTTGTGGAAGTTGTTTTAGAATTTAAAGAATATGTTTAAGATCAAGACTTGATTTTGCGTTAGGCGCCAAAATGTAACAAACTTGCTTATTCCTTGATGAAAGGAGTAAACAGATTTATACATTAAAAAAGTAATTAGGGGAAAATGAATTTAATAAATGATGAAATGAAAAATACAATAAATTAGTACAAAAGTGAAGGGCAGGTTAACCGAGAACGTTTTAAATATCTCCGCAAATCTCTGAGCGTGATAGTAAATGAAGACAAACTTGCAGTCGTAGAAAGCTGGCTTGATTAAGATGAGCTTGACCACGACGAACTGGATGCAGGGCGATTTGGTAGGACCCACCAGCAGACACGTACCGCCCAATGCCAGGCTCGTCAGCTCGAAGAGCAGCTTCCAGCAGACAGGTAATGAGCCCCAGTGCCAGGCTCGTCAGTTCGCAAAGCAGCTTCCAGCAGACAGTTAGCAACAGCCACGGCAGCACTAAACGAAGGCCGCTCTTTGACTCCACCAGGCTGTGCTCAAAACTCAAGATATGACAGATCTTGACTCCAAACTAGACTTAGCTGTTTTCTTGATTTTAGACTATACTGATTTCTCGTGTCCAGACTGAACCGACTCTTAACTCCAGACTAGAACCAGGGCATCTGTCAGAAATCCCTTTTATACCCTGATCTTCCGTTTCTTTTCTTCCAATCATTTTTTTAGATTCAAAACTGCTGCGCTCTAGTAAGACGCAACCTGCCAGTATTAAAAACAGCCAGTAACAATGGTCAAAAACCCTGCACATAATATTTTTAGAAATATAACTCAGAATATCTTTACACAGCAAATATTCGCAATTAACTATAAAATACAACAATTTGAACTGACGAATTGATGATAATAATTTTTAGTAATATATAATCTAAATGAAACCTTCATAGAGAGTTTGGTTGGTTACAATTAAAAATAAAAGTAAATGACAGCTGACAAGTTCGATGTAAACAATGTCACAACAAAGAAAACTAAGAAAATATTTATAAAAATGAAACAAATCGTAATATGCTAATGGAAAACCAATAAAAGTATGAATATGGATGATAAGTGTGAGTATAAAGTATCTGTAGTAAGCAGATACTATAGGTACGAACCTCGGCTTAGGGCGTCGCTGGGGGAGGACTGCATGGGGACAGGCTGGATCTGAATGGTATCATTATTCAGGGGCTGATTTAAAACTACTGGCACAGCATCGCGGGCTGGCTCGAGCGAGGGTCGGGGAGGGCATGGACCGGGACGTCGCGACGGACCTCGACGGCGAGGTCGGAAAGACGGCGGTTTGAGGCGGAACTTTTTAAGAGTGCTAGTCTCTTTGCTACTCTCCTGGAGGAGGGTGATAGCATCATCTGGAGTGACAAGGGTATGCCTAGGACGGCGTACTGTACTAATGCGCGAGGGTTCGTAACGGGCGGCCGCTGCGATCAGGGGATTACGGTGTTTAATGGCGTTATCGAAGAAACGCTTCGAAAGGCGTTTCATAAACTGAAGGACGGTGGGCATTCTAAGGTCTACGTGTAGACGGTCATTACGGACATAAAAAGGGGCTCCCGTGACTCTACGTAAGAACCGGTTCTGTAAAATTTGCATCCTATGGATGTACTTAGGCTTGGTGTGAGCGTACACGACGCAAGCGTACGTCATAATGGGGCGGATCACCGCGGTATAAAGGCGCAATTTGCACTTGAGTGACAACTTGCTTTTTGCCGAAATCATGAAATGAAGCCTACCCATAGCAAACGCAGCTCGGTCGCGAGCTGCTTTGATGTGCGCCGCGAAAGACAAGTGGTTGTCAAGTATGACTCCTAAGTACTTGGCTTGCTTCTCCCAAGGGATAGGCTTACCGTACATAGTGATCGGGCTGAGCGCGGGTGGCTTAATTTTACGCTGTTTAGAGTAAAGAACTGCCTGGCTCTTGTCGGGGTTCACCTCGATTCTCCATTTCCGGAACCAAGCGCCTAAGACGTTGGCTGAGGTTTGGAGGGTGCTATAGATAGCGTCGTGACTGCGGCCAGTGTAATAAATGGCCGTGTCGTCCGCGAACAGGGCTAACTGAGCCTTCTTGCTCTTGGGGATGTCACTGGTGAACAGAGTAAAGATAAGGGGAGAGACGACGGAGCCCTGAGGGACTCCTGCTCTAATGGGGTGGGGAGAAGACAGTGCCTTCCCGATGCGATAGCGGAAGGTGCGATCCGACAGAAAGTCTCGTAAGATGAGCACAAGACGGTCCGGCACTCCCAGTTTGTACAGCTTATATAATAAGCCGTTGTGCCAGACTTTGTCGAAAGCCTTTGCTATGTCGAAATAGCGCTCAAATATGTCAACCTTACCTTTATATAAATACCTATGTTTGACAAAATAATACAGATTGTGATTATGATTCTGAAAAATTACAAAACTATTGTGAAATAATTTTAAACTTTCATCACTGTGCAAATGGTTGAAAATTCAACACCGCTCTTTTATTTAGTTGCCACCTAGTGTTAGAGAAAACCGGTCAGGCAGTACATATACTTATGATTACATTCTCCCACACTGTTGTGGGACCTAAAAAGAGTTAAGAATAGTAAATATATTATTCCAAATGCAAATTACATAAGGACTGTGAGCTAGTGAGAAGAATCCCTTGAGAGATTCCAGATAGAAGTGGAAGCCGTCACTCAAAACAGTGAACGAAAGCATCGTGGGAACCTGGCGTGTTCTAAATTCGAAGACTAGGGCATTCACCATGCTGCACTAGGATCGCATGGCCCATTATTTCTAACAAAGGGCCCGTGCTCTGGTAGTGGGTACAGTAAAGGCTGATTATATCATGGTGAATACGAACTGAACACTTAAATAATAAAATGACCATCATCTGCCTACCCTTTTCCCAAACTAATTTGGAGTCGCTTCCAGTCTAACCGAATGCAGCTGAGGACCAGTATTTTATATAAAGCGACTGCCTATCTGACCTCTACAACCCAGTAACTGGGTAATACGATACCCCTTGGTAAGACTAGATGTCAAACTTTTGGCTTCTGAATACTCGTAATGACTGCCAAAGTTCTACAAATGACAGCCAAGACCAACGGCTTAACGTGCTTTCCGAGACTATGAAACTCAATATGTAATTACGGTCACCTATCCACGGACCAACTTCGGCAAGCATGGCTCAACCTTAAAAATCGACTCATGCGGCTGTTATTATGTAGCCACGAACTGCTCCGACTTAAATAAAAAAAAAAAAATGTAGTTACAAAATGTTCATCGGTGGTTTTAGAAAAATCTGCTGTTTCCTATAAACGTGCAATACCTACTCGGTCCAAATGTATTGATAACCTTATATAAAACCCAGCCAAACCCTCCAGAAGGTGAAAGGTGCACAGAAGGTGAAAGGTGCAGATTGATGTACTGAATACATGGGAACCGTTTATGGGTCGATGCTCCATCTAACGTGTATACAGAATACACGTTAAGAGGGGACTCTACACCCGAGGAATTTGATGAATAGGTATTTGAAAAAACTATTGCCGTCGCGCTGCGACCGACCAAGCCCCCGTAAAGTGCGAAAGGGATAATTGCAGCTCAGGCTGATTTTAGCTACAAAAATCTTGACCAAAAGACGTTTTGTATTCCGTTGTTTTCAACAAAACTAAACTGATCTAAATAATTCTTATAACAAAATTTAGAGGAAAAGTATGCTTCTTTTATTTTCTTTTTTGTTAAAAACTTATCTATTTTGTCTGATAGTCGTCTGAACATGGCGGTTTTTTTTTCGGGTTTTTGGATTGTCATAATTCTTTTAGTGATTATTTTTTGAAAAAAAAAGAAAAGATAGGGGCATGTAGTAATAAGACTTAGATTTTTTGGAAAAAAATCATTGCTCTAGACGCATTATCCACGAAGAAAACAGCGGAATACGTTTGTATGGAGAAAGGCCCTCTAGAGTCCCCTCTTAATAGTGCATACTTAACAACATTAAGCAGACAATGCGGTTGCTAAAATGCTCCTTTGTGACCACAGCTTTAGAATTAGGCCGATCTACTTTCGAGCATCGTATCGGCGGCATTTGGAACCTAAAATCGTTCCTATTTTGAGGCTTTGTGCAGGCTTTTATAGCGTGTTCGTCAAATGGAAGTGATTAGACAGAGCAGCCAAAAGCTCGTACAGTTTTCATAGATGATAAACCAAAGGTTAAATTAAAAACAAAAACTAAATTAATCCAAGCGTCATTGCGTCGGGGGTCCGCTTTGTTTTGTGCTTGAGTTTATTTGGGTTGGTTTGGGTCGGGGGGAGGGTGGTTAATTTTTGTTTCATGCACCAATGCGTGTTGCGCCAGTTAAAAAATACATGGTCTTATAAATTAAAAAAAAAAAACGAGGTTTTAGGGTAGGGGTGTGGTGTCCCGCCTTGCGATGCCCATGGTGACAAGTGACAAGATTTCATCGACCACAACTGTGGAAGTAGTTTGTATCCCTTGCATCAACTAGAAAAGAGGTGATGATGTTCAAACGAATTAGCAGACATCCTTGAAACATAGCTAAGAATACTCTTGATTAAGACACACCTTTCAAAAAAAGCCAACTCTATCAAAATCGGTTCATCCGATTAGGAGCTGATGCACAGACACACAGATACTCACGTCTAACTTATAACGACCCTCTTTTTTGGTCGGGGACTAAAAATAGAGTCCAATAGTCAATGGCGTATTATGTATTTATAGTTGTTATTAATCAAACTTGTTACTTAGAAGGTTACGATACTGATAATAACCACGCTGAAAAAGTTAATTTTATTTTAGTCTAAAACTTACCAGAGAGAGACCTCTTGATAACTTTTCATCCACTATATAGAACTGACACTTACCTGTAAAAAGACAAAATATCACTGCTATTAATCGTTCCTTACATTATAACATGACATTACGCCTGTTATCCACGAACGGTTAGGCAGAGGTGTAAATAGTACACCCTATTTCGCCAGTAATGTTTTTAAGTCCTATGTTTTGGGGGCGAGCCTTTTGTCATCAACCGTGTACATATCCAGACTCCGTGGCTGCTCCTGAGAAATTTCTGATGGACTAACTCATTATGATTTTGTCCGACCCGGGAATCGAGCTCAGGACAGACTAACGAGGCAGTTGTTCCTTAATAAGTGTTAAATCATGCTGTCGCCTTTCAATATCCTTTGTGTATTCTACTTAACCATTTTAACTAAAGGTTTGGACACAAGCTTAATTTTTTTTAAAGGCTGATAATCAGCACTTTTTGAACGTCAAAATTACAAGAGACTGTCCCCCAAAACGCCCGCCCTTCGCCACTTCCTAGTGTTTTAGCTGGGAAGAAGAAGTGGCGGAACAAACTCCCCAGCAACACATCTGTCTGTTAGGTTAGAAGAACCAGATTCTATACAATAGTGTTCAAGTTTATATAAACAAAAAATCCATTACATCCAATTAATGTCACATGTCAGCTAGCACACACCAATGATAAAATAAAATATTAAAAATAATCTCAAGAATAAATAAAGCCTCCAGACATAAAGGGCGAGCCCGCTTACACGTGCATACAGACGAATAAAAAAAAAAGTATAAATCTATGCGTGAAGTTATATATTATCAGTAAGGAGGTCTTTGCCCTGCAGTGGGAAAACACACAAATAATTATTCTAGAACGATCAAAAGTCTACCAAACTACTATCAATCACTCACTACATAACCAAGCAGACCAAAAAAGTTCCAATTCTACGTAATCAATCCTATCTTCCTACGATTCCACATTTTCATTCCCGAGTCCGTATTACTGGCCACTATTGCAATATCTCACAGTTTTTTTATTGGGACAGCCTTTTTGCTAGAATTTGTGGACACATTGGCAACAGACGAACGAACGCCGCCTCTTTCTGCTACCTTTTATTTTTTTAAAGAGGTACTAGGTACTGGGGGTTTTTTTGATGTTTTTTGTCGGTAGTTGTGTGTTTTATGTCAGCTGTTGGTGGGTTTGGTTTGTTGTAGTTAGTATCTGTTTAGGTCTCCTACTGAACTATCCAGATAATGAAATGGTAACTTGTAAACATATGGCTGTTGGGTTATTGTGATAAAAGTGAATGAATATAAAAAAAAGGTTTATTTGGGAAAGCGGTTTGTTATCATGGTACAATCATGTGTTTAAGTATCGGTCACTAATTACAAGTCAATTATATATGTAGGTACAAGGTGTTGTTTTGCATCCTCGTCAAAATTCAGGGGGTTGTCACAAAAGACATTAATAATCAATTAATATTACGGTACTTATTTATTATTAATAAACTTTTTATGGTTGTTTAAGTTTGTCAGTATATCAGAATAACCCCCTTAACGTGGTTTAGGGAAACAGAAATTATCGAATAAACGTTTGAGATTGTTTGTATGTGCGAAAGAGCGGTTATAGGGCGAGGATCCGACGGGCCTCATTTATTATTATTATTATTATTCATTTTTAAAGCACGGGTGGTTCACAATTACCAATTTCCGTAAAGAAGAAAAAAAATAAAAATTACCTACTCATTTTATTATTGCTTCGGGTCGAGAATCTTTAGCATAGTTACCTCCTTGAATTTGACGAGGATGCAAAAACAGCCTGTAGACCTCAGCTAATCATCTGCCAAGCCTTTCTCCAAACTTTGTTGGGTCGGATGCCAGTCTAACAGGATGCAGCTGACTATCAGTAGTTTACATGAAGCGACTGCCTGTCTGACCTCCACAACCCAGTAACTGGGTTATCCGATACTACTTGGTAGGACTGGACGTTAGACTTTCGGCTTCTGACTTCCAGCTTCTAACTTTTGGAAACGACTGTCAAAGATCTACGATCCAACGACTTTACGTACTTTCTGAGGCACGGAGGAAACTCAGTATGTAATGATGGTCACCCATCCACGGATTAACCTCGGCAAGCACCTCCATGATACATAAAAACACCTTGTGTATTTTTTTCTTTATACCGTTTTCCTCACGCTTAGAATTTTGGTATATCCGTATCCAGAGCACTCATCACAATAAGGATATTAATTAATTAATTATATAATTTCACAATTAGTACATTGTTTTCTTATCATAAAAGGCCCGTATCCTTTGTCTCTCGCTCCCTATCGTTGAGACGAACAATAGTAGTCATTTATCAAATAAAAACAATATGCAATTTTTTCTCATTGTCACTGCGAAATGAATGATGAAGATAGTATAATGATGGCCGTATTTATGGCTGTTCATTTTACCAGGCTGTTTTGTTTTTATTCAATGTCCTTTGAAAAGATGAGAAATTTTTCGAGGCCTTTTATTTCGGTGTTTTTTGTTTATCAACAATTTATCACAGGTTGCCGGAAATTTTAGGAGCGAGACCCTTCAAATTATTCATCGAAAATGAAAGGACACAGTCAGATTTTTTGGGCAAGTCGGTCAAGGCTGTTCTAGTTTCTGATTTTCTGAACGTCACCCGAAGTCACAGTCTCAGGTGATCCGACAGAAAACCAGAGTAGTCGACATAGCCTACAGAATAAGTAAGCTGAAGTGGCAATGGGCCGGCCATATTAGCCGTAGAACCGATGACCGTTGGGGTAGACGTGTTCTTGAGTGGAGACTGCGAATCGGCAAGCGTAAGGTGGGACGCCCTCAAGCTCGGTGGAGCGACGATCTTCGCAGGGTGGCTGAAAGCAACTGGATGAGAGTTGCCGAGAATCGGGTTAAGTGGCGAGCGTTTGAAGAGGCCTATGTCCAGCAGTGGATTGCGGTAGGCTGATGATGATGATGAACCGAAGTCTAACTAGGTATTCATAGTTTGAGAATAGGCATTGTTCCGGCTAATTGTTGTTAAAAGTAAGCTATCGTATTTAAATCGACGTCTTTGTTGATCTTGTGGCTAGCGACTCTGCTAAGCATAACCTCCCGAGTCTCCAGTGCTGACAAGGTGTTTTTGGGTTTTTCCAACAGGATTTTCAGTAGTCATCCGGAGCAACACTAGTGCTGACAAGGTGTTTTTGGGTTTTTCCAACAGGATTTTGAGTAGTCATCCGGAGCAACACTAGCAAGTTCTTACAACACAAATCAAGGTGACATCTATCAATCCTTCAATCGTATGACAGGTGGCACCTCCACTGCTTCTCAAATCAATGCAACTTTAAACCCAGTAGCGGTATCTACCTCTTATCAATTTACTTAATGAAGTGCATGCCCTAATTCAGGGTTGGCAAACTTCCAAACAAGGCCAACTTCGCGCCTGTACCGACCCAGTAAATGTCAAGCATTTGTTATGTTTGTTACAAACGAAGCGATAGTTGTACATTGCTGGTCTAACACGAAACTTCTAACAAAAGGTGTTAAGGAAACATGTAATGTATTGTGGGGGTGTTGTTTCAGTTTTTGGTGGAGGGTGGGTTATTGATTTAGCAAACAATGCAGCGATTGCTTATCTTTACGTTGAAGGTGTAATTGTGAAATGTGTGTTGCGATGTTAGTTCGTTATGGTGCAGTATATAGTAATGGGCAGTCGGAATTGGGGTTAACGGCCAAAATGGCGGCCAAATTGTTAATAATTTAATTTAAAAAAATGGTTAGATTTACGTACTCACTGAAAACGTATAGCCTTAACAAAACAAAAACATGAAATTTTGCACAATATTTCCGTATGTATAAAAAAGGGATACCTAAATAAGTTACAAAGTAACTAACCAAGTATTTTTTATGTTTTTGTTGTTATTTCTAATTATTTTTTTTGTACCCTACCACAATGTTGTCGTATTTTACCCTATGGTTGACTGGTAGAGAATGCCTTGCGGCATTAAGTCCGCCTATGTACCACTATTGTACATGAAGTTTAAATAAATAAATAAAATCATTACCCGAGGTTTCTGGGTTAGGTTTTCCTGCGTACAATAGGAGATAAGTCTTTGAGTGGAAGCGCAGTAATGCATGTATTATTTTTCAGTTAGCTGCTTAATTTTACTCATGTATTCAGTCCGACTCCGCGAATGGAACATTACATCATTTTAGTAGACTCTTTGCTACCATTTCAACATGAATGATATAACCAAGGATTTTGTAACAAGATTCTGATTTAAAAGTGTGCATGGAGTTTATTGCCCTTTTTTCTCCATCCTACGCTTTGCAATGGGCAAATACAGTACTTTCACAGTTATTATGTCTTATGACTGGTACTGTAGCTTCATTTTTATTGTTGTTCGACTATCCAAAAGTGCCTGTAACTGACCTACTTGAAATATATGATTTTGATTTAATTTAACAATATCAAAAAACTGACATTGCAAGACAGCAAACATGTCCGACTCCTAGCCTAAAAACGTCTGAAAGAAAAACGGAAAACTCAGCACAGTCTGGCTTTCTTCCAGACAAAACTTTTCTGTATTATAATAATAACAAGCTCGCTTAATGGAAGACTTAATTATATAAGTTCAATGCCTTGTCTACTCCCAACGATGAGGTGATTTGAAAAGTTACCATCGAAATTTATCAGAGGAAATTAGGTGTTTGGGAAACTGGGTAATATGTCTTGTAGATCTGTGTGTCGTATAGAAGGTTATTGGCCGAATAAGATACGTACGTGTCTCGAAGTGTATCTATTGCTTTTGATCATCGATATTTTATTCGGAATAATTTGGTATTTCCTTATTGTGGATTGGGCAACGTAATGCTATTTTTAAGCATGTAGTTATTATTTTTAGGATTTTCATTACATTTTTTCAATTCTAAAGTATTTATTTCAGTTACACCATTACAGGCACCATAGAAAGTAAAAAAAAAAGAAAAAAAAAACAGCAGAGCCACATTTACCAGTCAGACAAGGCATAATAACTTGTGAAAGAGTTATTAACCTTATCACGCATATCATCCTACTTACAAAGCGAAACACACCCATTAAACCGTCAATACTTTATCGTTCAAAATAATTAAGAGTTATGATTTTTGTTTACAAGATTGACACACTTAACTCTACAATTTTAGTTTGTAGTTAAATACGACTGAAAAAGTCATAAACTTCTATGTACAGATTATTCGCCAAACAATCGATTCCCACGACTGTACAAGCATTTATTCCTTCTCAAACAAGTATCTAAAATACAACGCTGAACGCAACTCGACAACGCTACGCTAAATGCATGACCGAGCGGCGAGCTTAAACTGTCCCTCGAGCTCCCATTGTCTCGAGAAGTGATAAATTGTTAGTACCATTGCTGCGTCACTGTACACTGCGCGTCGCTTTAATTGGCACACTTGTGGTACACTTGAGGTCAACTTGTGTCTTGTGGCACACTTCAGTGTCCAGTGGTCCAGTGTTATCATTTATTTTGTTTGAGAATTCAAAGAAATGTTGGAAAAAAGGCTGATTAATTTGGCAAAAAGACTCGAGATTTTCGGTCCAACTGGAAATGGTCCAGACGTTTGAAAATATAAAACACTAAGCAAAATTATAATATTCACAGGTTATATAAGCGCACTTTTTTTTTAAAATCGGCATGATTGCAAAAAAACATTTATTATCCATCATACATATATTGCACTTCACTTTGGTTAGCACATGTATTTAGGTATATGTCCTTTATGAGTAGCTGAGTTTGGTGTAGCGGGTTATTCTGTTAGAGAATTCTAGGAAAATTTCGAAATAGAGGGGCTGGATAATTTAACTAACAGACTGCAGGTGGGCAGTCTACCTGGAAACTCAAAACATTTTAGCTGCCAGAGTCGAGGCAAACAAAAGTGATTTGCGTGAATATAGAACAGGTCTACTGAAATCTGTATGGCTCTGTCCACAAAAAGCCATTTCAAATGCTTTTGTGTGCATAATATGATCAGGATAACGTTTTGAATACAGAACCTGACACTTTAGATATGTTTTAACCCTCAGGGGGCCACTGCTACAAAATAAGGATCACTTGTTATCATAATAGAATCTTACACCGATGTCTTAGAATAAAACTAGCTATATTATTGCTGTGCTAAGTCAGACAGAAGTACCTAGTGCTTAAAGTGCCTACTGTAATATTTTGTGAAACCTTAAGTTTTAAAATAGAATCATGGAGTGTTTCTGTTCAACTCCACAGTATTTTGATTTTGAAGCGATAACCACTGAATATTACGTATTTTATTTAACTATTGTTGGACAGTCACGGAAATGTATGATTTAGCAAATGTCGATAGTAAAAATACAACTGTCATTATGTATAGTACAGTAACTTTAAACATCAGTGCTTGCGTCAAATTTGGTAGGTTTTTATTTTTTGCAGACCTGTTTATGATATAGCGTCGAACGCAACTTTGTCGAAAATCTATTTTCCTACAAAAAATTGACAAAGTTGCGTTACCCCGCACTTTTAGGCAATAAGGTTACTAGCTATCAGTTAACTATTTATGTACACACAAAACACATAAATGTGTGAGTATATTAACATTCAGATAAGAGACCACCAAGGTACCACTTATTAAATTTCGAATCTCTTCCAACAGATCTGCGATAGGAGAGATGACAAAAACGTATACGTATGTAAAATGAATTAATTAAACCTTTACTTCAAGATACGTATTAATATCAGAATAGTATAAACTTGCATACTAATTAAGCTTTTTTTCTTGCCATCGATAGATGGCAAAAATGTGAAATATGTTTTGTCCAAAATTCAGCTGCAATTCAAAGTTCTGCGTAAAAATTGATATCAATGGCTTGTAAAACATAAGTAGGTCTTCAATCTGAAAACTTTTCAATCTGACCAACAATACATTTCCCTGACTGCACACATTCCATGGACATTAAAACATTCATACTATATCGTAGCAGCCTCACCAGTGAATGCAGCCCAGTATAAATGACGGTGGCTTAAGTTGTCTCAAGGGGACCGTCCATGGCATTGTCTTCTGACAAATTGTCTGCACCATTATGTCTGCCACTGTACATTGTGAGTGCGTGGAGCATTTTAATTGTGTCCGACTGTACTTATTTTTGTGCAATATGAAGGAAAGGGAGTCTGATTTTCTACCTTTTTATATTTTACCTTTTTTATTCACGAAAACAAAATTGATTCTAAGAATTGCCTGGAAGAGCAATTTCAATTTTATTTTTGTTTCGTTTTTCCTTCTGTATGGTCAATGTTTTTTTTTATTGTGATAGGAAAATTAAATATTGGTTTCGTTAACGTTAATTTCTATAGGACTACGTATTTATATTGCATAACAAATTAAAAGCCACTCAAAACTGTGTTGAAAGATTTATTTGATGAAATAAAACAGATTTTAAAGATTTATAAATAAACACACACACAAGAGTAATGATTTAAATTGTTTATTTCGTGTTATAGTGCGCCACATTTTTTGTGACATATTTGTGTCGTTGGCGTACAGGGCACGCGCTTGCTGGTCACGTATATGTGACAATGGCGTTCAAAAGGTTTTGTAACATCAACGAAAAAAGAATACATCCCACATAGCCTTTCAAGACTCAGTGACAATAAATCCCTAATAATTTCACACACATTTTCAAAGAGCCGTCTCTCGAAAAATATCGGCTCAAAACCTTAGTCAGATAAAATGACGTGAACTCGTCTAGATTATCCCGATATCAGGCGCCGGCTGAGATAGGTGACGCAATCTCCGGCGAGGCTCAGCTTAGCGCTGATATCTCCAAGATACGGAGCTCTAAGCGGTCCACGTCACTTGTTACAGCTTCCAATATTGATGGAAGGTGTTGTGATTAAATCTGGGTATTGCAGTTTTAAATCGAATTTAAGAAGTACATATGTACTTACATAATATCACGCCTGTAACCCCAGAAGTGTTAGGCAGAGGTGTACCTAATAGTAAACCCACATTTCACCAGTTATGTTTAAGTCCCATGTAATAGGGGGCGAGCCTATTGCCATCAACTGGGCACAAATCCGGACACCGTGGCTGCTACTGAAAAAATCCCATCAGGAATTTCTTAAAAGTATTGACTTTTCCTGAACAGGAGATCGAACCCAGGACCTCGTGTTCAACAGTCGCGTTTGCAGCCACTAGACCTACAAAAATCAATAGGGGTGCGGACTGGGTAAAGTAAACGACATTCTATTTTGTCCGTCAGACAGGTAATACAAAAATATTAGACATGTATTTTTTGTTTTATCAAAATATCAAAAAAATACTTAGTTAAAACTCATTAAAGCTTAGTGGGGGCTTACTACGTCACAAGTAGGTATAAAACTTACGTACATGTGACGTCATGCACCATTTCAACTCAATATATCTCCGTAATTTTATGACCACGTGAAAAAAGAAAAAATACGTGTCCAATACTTTTCAATAAACTACCTGACGGACAAAGAAAAAAAAAATTGGATTATCCCCTATTGTCCCTAAGAAAGCTATAGTTTGTAAAATACCGAAAACCTCTCAGGACTATGTTACTCACATCATACTCAACATCTTTTGTTCTATGACTTTTATAAAGTCGTCATATGTTAGTTCATCAGATTTTCATAAAAAAAAAAAAAAAAAAAAAAAAAAAAAACAAAAAAAATATGACGATTTTTTAAAACGAAGATTCTTCTTTTTTTAATGAAAGCGATAGTACAATAGCGAGGGAAGCATAGTAGTAAAATTTAGAATGCACTATTTCAAGTTTTTTTTTTAATGAAAATGTGATGAGCTAAATTAAGACGAATTTTTAAAAGTCATAGAACAAAAGTTGTTGATTATTATGTTAGGAACATAGTCCTGAGAGGTTACCGGTGTTTTACAAATAACCCTGTAGATGTCACCATGACCTTTTGTATTGCTTTAATAAATCTTATATCACACATTTACAGCTCAATTGGCAGAAAAACAATAAATCTATCATTGAATCGCGTCTTAGAATTCTTCAATGGTTTTTATGGTCTCGGTTGGGTCATAATGAAGTCGTCTCTTTCTGTGATCAATTGTTTGTTAGGGCACCGCTAGAGGTCACTGCTCGACTGCTGCCATTTTCATTGGTAAAATTAAAACAGGTTTTATGACATTGCAATGATAGGTTTAGAGAGAGATAGGGTTAGAGTAATAAGCAGTTTCATTACAAAGGTTTTTTTTGAAGATCATATAATTAAGTAATAAATAAATGTCATTAACAGTCTATAATGTTTCCACTGCTGGGACGCAGGCCCCCCCTCTATGAGAGAATGGGCTGTAATCCAACACGCGGGCCCAGTGCGGGTTGGTAGATGTCACATGTCTCCGAATTTTCAGTTCTAGGACATGCCGGTTTACTCACGATGTTTTCCTTCACCGTTTAAAAAAAAAACACATTCTTATTATTAAGAATCCTTCCAAGAATCCTTCTTGTGTAATGCTGAAAATAGTTTTTCAATCAATTTACTTTAGATTGGGGAGAAAATACCGAAGTAAACATTTTTCTATTAGTGTAGTTTACATAAAAACCCTGTATATCAAATATTAAATATTCTTGAAAAAATAAGCTGAAATCTATAATAATCAGGTAACCTTCAGACTTTTCCCAAAGCAGCATCCGTTTAAAAGATCGCAAGAAAAAGATATCACTTTGGAGACACAAGTAATCTTTAAACTACAATTTGTACTAGTCTTAATAGTCCCTAAAGGATTACAACAGAGGCGGTGTTTCGTCGTGATAAATTGTTCTACGCCGCCGTCGATATACAGGGTGTACACAAATTGGGTACTTTGTGAATTTTATGTCTCAGATTAAATAAATCTTGTTTATAATTTGGCCGAGTAGCTGAACTCTTACTCAAGGATACGGATTGGGTTCTAAAGAAAGAAAAGGGAGGCCGTTGCCATGCAGTGGGACACAACCGACTCATAATAATAATATCTTACGTTGGGAGTACAGCAGTCATTGTGCCGATAGTCGTGTCGGCCAATGGCTTAATAGCCAAAAGCCTGGACCAACATCTGAGTAGGCTGTCGCTTAGCAGCTGGATCAAGGGCTTGGTTCAGAAGGCAGTACTTTTGCACGTTTTGTTAGGAGGTTCCTCACTCAATGAGTAGGCTGTCGCTTGGCAGCTGGATCAATGGCTTGATTCAGAAGGCAGTACTTCTTGACACGGCACGTAGGAGGTTAGGAGGTTCCTCTCTCAAGAGCTCTGACCACCGGTAGCCTAACTCTGTTCCCGATACCGGTGGGCTAATGTTTTTAAATGTTTTTCAAATGAGTTTGTAAAAAAATAAATGTAATTAGTATGTAAGTAAATAAACAGAAATTTCTTATTAATATCTTTACATTGATTATATCCAAACTTATTCACTTTTACCTATTTTTGCATAAATATTTTAAAAAATGGCGACAAATTCATTCAATCACTCTCCTGACCTTATCTCAATTCATTTGGGGTCGGTGCAGCATGTCTGCTACTTCCATACTTCTCTAATACTTGTCATCTCATGAGACACCTCCTTTCTTGCCATGTCATCCTTCACACAGTCCATCCATCGTTTCTTTGGTCTTCCGCTACTCTTATAACCATCAACCTTCATACGCATCAAATGCCATACAAAGCCAACCGATTTCCACACAAGTTTTCAGGACACCGGTGCCACTTTCAGACTTCAAAAAAATCTAAATCAATATATTTTATTTCACATAGGCCTACATGGGCTCTTGTAAAACGTCGACAAAAGGTGCACGGTTCGGGTTGGTCGTATCCTATGGAGAAGAAACGGCAAGTAACTCCATGGTTACTCTTTTAAAATCATTTGGTTTTACAATATTTTTATGTTACAGCGTTAGTACTTAAGTATCGTAGGCCCGACAATAAGTCGTTGCTTACTACAAAACGTAGAACAAGATAAAAAGTTACCAAGGATCTTTCTCTCATGTATTCTTTTCTTATTTTATCCATTCGCGTAACACCATATATCCCCCAGAGCATTCTCATCTCTGCGCTAAATAAGTGTGACAATAACACATTGAATTGATCTGCTAATGATCTACTGATAATCCTCTAGAAACTTTCTGTGTATGTGGGAAGAGGCTTTCAATGCCAGAAAACTGTTTTTTTTTTTTTTTTAAATAAAGGAATCTTTTAAAACCAGGACGTATAAATAAAACAATACATGCCATGTTATAAATAACAGAGTGATACAAAACCCTCACAATGCATCACGGGACAAGTCAATGCCAGTATTGTGACCGTCTTGGGACCAATAAAGCGCTGAAGAAATCGTTGCTGAAGGGTTACTTCAATGTTTTTACAGTAATTCTGTTTACGGGCATGTGCATACATAAGTGAAGGGGAATCATTTACATGCAGGGGATTATTTATTTGGCGTTTGGGAGTAATTTAAAATGTTAACGTTTGTTTGTTACAATAGGGATGATGACTGGGTAAAGAAAACGAAATTCTATTTTGTCCGTCAATCAGGTAATACAAAAATATTAGATACGTATTTTTTGTTTTATCAAGATAACAAAAAAATACTTAGTTAAAACGCATTAAAGTTGGAGAGTGGGGGCTAACTACGTCAGAACTAGGTATAAAATGTACTAAGCCGTGACGTCATGCGCCATTTCAACTCAAATAATCTCCGTAATTTTACGATTACGTGAAAAAAGAAAAAATACGTGTCAAATACTTTTTAATAATCTACCCGATAGACAAATAAAAAAAAATGAGTCACCATCCCTATTCTCTGTGTGTTTGTTCGTTGTTGGCTGCTGCGCTGCATGTCACGGGTTCGGTTCCCGCGCAAAAAGTCCGAGCTAAATTACACAACTGTTGCACAACTGTTTGCATGTATTAAAAAACGCATCCTGTAGTGCGCGAAAAGTGCACGCAAAATTAATATTTTACCATTACACAAATTTAAGCAGGTCTTTTTCAACCAATCTAATTCTAAACAGCATTTCAATCGTCCTAAAAACGCAGACTGTATACGAACATAATACTTGATATAGATATATACGAAGACTGGTAGCGATATCGTTGATGTTCCCTATTAGTCATAAATAACGCCTTTCCGAACTTTCTATGTGTGCGTAATAAATATGGAGGACAAAGAAATTTTTTGTACTTTTTTTCGTGTCGGTACGAGTTTTTGTATGTGTGTGTGTGTGTATCATAATTTCCGGGTTATGTCTTTATTCTTCATGGTGTCTTGAAGAATTATTTATGTGTTTACTAGCAATCGGTGTGCGTGTAAAAAGGACTATCTAAGGATCGGAGCAATAGGAGTTAGGCTTTCTTTTGTTTCAGCAATGGGGTTAACTTGTAAGTGGGTGTAAGTGTGTATTGTTTTTTTTTTCTATATTTAAGAGTTGAACCATCAGGGGAACAATTTGACATTGACAGTGGCTTATCGATTTTAGGCCTTGTAGATTCTAAGATGCTTGTTAACTTTTTATCTTGTTCTACGTTTTGTAGTAAGCAACGACTTATTGTCGGGCCTACGATGTCCTCCCATACTTAAGTACTAACGCTGTAACACTCAAATATTGTAAAACCAAATGATTTTAAAAGTATGGAGTTTCTTGCCGGTTCTTCTTCATAGGAAACGACCAACCTGAACCACCTTGCACCTTTCGTCGACGTTTTAAAAGTGCCCATGTAGACCTATGTGAAATAAAAAGATTTTGATTTTGCTTTAGCAGTACCTAATAGTGATTTTCGTAATTACAGTGTAACTGAATGATAACGCTGGGTTGATGATAATTTTTGTATACATTAGCAGATATTTACAATTAATAAAAAAAAACAGTCCACATCTGGCCAAAATGGTTTGAAAAATATATGGCAGGTTTTTCAACAAATAAAACAGTTATCAAATAACCATTAGCTAGAGATGTACCCAATCACCCAGCTGATGCATCAATGATTATGCTAATATCAAATTGCGATTGCAATCCATCTGCCACTCCGACGGATCCTATTATTAAGCTCCAACAATACGCTGAAATTATCGCCAAAAGCTGGGCCCGGTATAATGAATGTGCTGTTTAATCCTCACATGAATCACTGAATTTATGGCGTCAGAAGGTCCAGTCTTTGCAACTAGTACAAGGGTGAATTTCAACAAATGCCATTTTTTTTATCATATCGGTGAACTTTTTCATTTATATTTTTTTTGTATATTTTTCAGGTTTAATGTAACCTTTAAGATATCAAATATCCCCAAATTTAATATCATCAACGTATCATTTAAGACTAAGGAGAAAATTCAGTTTGAATTCTGGTTTCCACCGATATGACAAACCGGCACCGATTATTTTTTCTGTACACCGGTATGATAAGTTTATCCACCGAAATGATGTACATATCCAGCGATATGATAATCTATCTTTAGTCTTTGAACATCAAAAAATTAAATAGTTAGTAGGTACCTATATATTTTTACAAGGGTGACTTAAAACTGAAGACCTGAACTGAGGGTCTTATGTAAGTAGATCCCATCCAAAGAGAACTGAGTTCTTAGAAATTCAGTTGAAATATATTTTTTAACCGACTTCTAAAAAAGGAGGAGGTTCTCAACTCAGATATTTGTATTTTTTTTTTATTTTTTTTTATGTTTGTTCGGGCATAACTCCGTCGCTTGCCAACCGATTTGAAAAATTCTTCTTTTGTTGGAAAAGGTATACTTCCCAAATGGTCCCATATTCACCAAGTCGGGATCTGATGATGGAATCATGGCAAAATCGAGGGAACTCTTCAAATTTTATAGAAAAACGTACAGCTATTTTGGTATTTTCTACAACAAATGAAGCATTTGCGTTTAATAAGAACCATTCTACCGTCAGATCTGATGATGAATCCAAGAGACAGGCTTCGGAACTCCATAACAAGGCAATGTATCTTAGCCTTGTTTGGGCTTGTTGGAATTGTAACGGTATGCACTTTCCAGGTGTACCACTAATAAGTTTTTTAACCGACTTCCATAAGGAGGAGGTTTTCAATTCGATTTGTATTTTTTTTTATGTATGTACATCGATTACACTGAGATTTATGATCCGATTTGCGTGAATCTTCTTTAGTTTAATGCGGAATAGTTGCCATTTGGTCCCATAAAAATTGATATAGTTTGGCCAAGTAGTTTTAACTACTATTAACATTTTTTTTTGTTATGTATATTTTTCATGTATGTATACACCTATTTCGCCGTGATTACTGGACCGATTTAGATGATTTTTCATTCATTTGGTAGAGAAAGCTTGCCCAAAGGACTCATATGAATTTTATTAGTTTTTGCTTAGGTACTTTTTGAATCATCCTCTTTTTTATGCATTTTGTCTTTTGTTGTATGTATGGACGATGTGCTGGTGTCTAGTTACAATGTAAAAATTATACTTGAAAATGATTATGCAAAAAATAAAAACTTTTTTACAAAAAAAAAAATAACCGACTTCCAAAAAAAACACTAAATAGTGGCAAATAATTTTAGTTTCGGAAGTCGGTGGCATAAAAGTAAATGAAACAAACAAGTCACCGACTTCCGAAACTAAAATTATTTGCCACTTTTTAGTGTTTTTTTTGGAAGTTGGTTATTTTTTTTTGTAAAAAAGTTTTTTTTTTTTTAATTATGTACCTTTTATTATTATATTTACTTTCTTTTTTATTATATTTACTATAGGTACTATGAATAAAAAAAAAAATATTAGTGTCTTTGTAATAGTATTATACTTTACTTAACGAAATGACACGGGATCTACCGATATGATAAAACGAATCACCGAGATGATAAAATGATCTACCGATATGATAAAGTAATCCACCGATGTGACAAAACTGTGCGTTGATCATGAATCAAAACACCGATATTAGATATAAGACACCGATTGATTTTTTCGGTGTAAATTATCACATCGGTGGTAATAAAGACCACCGATTACAGCGATATGAGAACAGCGACGTGAGAAATAACACACTATTTCGAAAATTAGAAAAAATGCATAATATCTAGGATAAATTCAATAACAGTCAATGAAGCTAATTTACTTACTACCTGTTTTAGAACAAAACAACTAAAATAAAACTACTCATTACACTAGAAAAATGCCACCACCGATAATATAAAATAATTGTCCGGGAGCAACTAAAATGGCGTACTTATGTTATTGGCGAGAATATGCAGCGATTTGACACAAATCCGTCCTGACTGCGCACTAGCACACACTAACTAGGAAAATAAAATTGGGGTGGGGACGCTGTCGGACTCGTCGATGCAAAGTTAGGTTTAAATTACTTTTGTCCAGCGATATGAGAACATTTTTCAGGACAGGTACGTTTGTGCCTCTCAGTAATAATAATCTTTAATTATGTAATAAAATATGCTATATATTAATAACAAAACTACTTACTTATTTCTATTAGTGTATAAGCTTTTTTGTTTGTAAAAAAAGTAGAGGGACAGCACCGATTTGAAAAAAATAGAGGTTTATGAATTTATTTCAACCTTTGTAAATAGTCCTAGGCAAATTATATTTTTGCCACAACCCAATCACTACCTATTAAATACTAAAAAATATAATTCAGATCGACATTCCTTTTTTCAAATACAAATTTCAACGAAGACAAAAAAAAAAGTCATTTGGGAAATTCACCCACAAAGATGCATGCCAACTGTAGTCGATATAAATGGTTTTTTTTTTCGAAGTAACTTTAATATCTTCACTGTCACTGCCAGACGTTCTATGTATTTTTTTTTCTTAGCCTAAATTGTCCCCTACTGGACAAAGTTTTGACTTTCATCCTACTTATATTATAAACGCGAAAGTTTGTAAGTATGGATGGATGTTTGTTACTCTTTCACGTAAAAACTACTGAATGGATCTGGATGAAATTTGGCACAGGGATATATAATAGTCTGGAATAGCACATAGGATACTTTTTATCCCAGAAGTGTGATCCCGCGGGACAATAACCGAAAACACGGGTGAAGCCGTGGGCAGAAGCTAGTGTACCCATTAAGTTTAGCTAAGGCTTCAATATTTTTTATAAAATCAACTCATACTCAGGAGCATCAACAGCATTTGATTTTAATTTTATTTGAAGCAACGTCAAGTAGACTCAAGAATTTGAATAGACTTCAAGTGACTATTCAAGGATGTTAAACTTTATTCTATTCTGATTTAATTTTGTTTATGTAAGTTAAAGCTTAATTTATTTTGTTTACTCACTGTATCTACGTTTCTTGTCTATCAACCCTGTCGCAGGTCCGCTGGAAGAGATTTCTAAATGAAATAAGCGGCACCTTTGTGATCTGTATGTATCATGTTGTCTGTATGTCATTTCCTGCATATGTGTTTTGTGTACACAAATAAATTAGGACTAAAATGCCAGTCATCAGCACGCTTGCGCTCGCTGTAACTACGTGAAGCATACACGTGCACTTTCGCTCGTTGTACAAAACCGGCCTTCTGGTTCCATACTTATCAATTTCGTGCACGAATCATGCAAGCGGTGACCAATCATCACGCAGCCCCTTGGGATCGCGGCCGTGACTAAAATGCAATGATTCTATTACGCCAGCCAGCTTTGGCCTGCTTTCATTAACTTTGGCTGGTGCCTTAGGGATTCGGTGATGTTATTTGTATTCGTCAGTTTTTGGTTTTGTTGTTTAAATATATATTATGTGACTGATATTTGATGAGTTGTTGGATAGATAATCTTAAGTAAATAATAACATAACATCACGCCACGAATCCTTGAAAGGTTAGGCTTAGGTATTCCTAAATAACATCAACCAATATCATTATTTTTATAAAAACTCTTTTGAAGGGCGGTTGCCCTTTTAAATTTAAATAATACTGTCAGTTAATTCCCAACAATACTAAGTTTCTAGTTCTTTTTACACCGTACAGATTAAATTGATTGTCAGTCAATCCTATTAAGGAGTTGGCTATTAGTCAATGTAATTGACACACATGTACATCGATTGCACATCAAAGTATCACAATTATAAACTACTAGCTGTCCCGCGCAACTTCGTCTGCGTCAAATTTTCCCCGTTTCCATCATTTTTCATTGCTGCTCCGCTTCTATTGGTCGTAGCGTGATGATATATAGCCTATGTCCTTCCCAAGGTTATAATCTATCTTCTTGCCAAATTTCATTAAGATCCGATCAGCCGTTTAGTCGTGAAAAGGTAACAAACATACAAACAAACAAACAGAGTGACATTCGCATTTATAATATTAGTATGGAAGTATGGATTTAACAAACCACTGATATTGTACCACGAATGTCCTAGACCGCATGTCAAAGCCCCTTACGTCCGCAAAACATGACAGCAAAGCTAAATAAATTAGACGGCCATTAACTATAAGTACGTGTGACAGGGAGCGAGGACCGACGATGAGTGACACGCTCGCGACGGAAGAGGGGTACAGAGTAATCAACAGATGCGACATAGAGGGGGGCATACAGGGGGGGCGGCTAATTGAAGTGATTTGTTGTCCTGTGATATTGTTTTGTCCGCTGAGTTCTGCCAACACCTTGATCTCGTTGTTCACAAGTCGGTTTAAGCAAGTATATTTACGATCACGGTTAAAAACAGTATTTAAGCTGAAACTGAAACACGTCCAACTTATAACACCCCTCTTTTTTGGTCGAGGGTTAAAAATGACTTTCATACGATGACAAGTGATTTTGAATAATGAAATCAAAAGTCATTCGATTTAATTAAGCTGAGAATAAGCGTCATTTGAACGTCAAAATTAATGAAGACCGCCAAAAATCCCGCTCTTCACCACTTTCTGGTGTTTACTACATGGGACTTGAACATAACTAGCAAAATGTGGGGGCACTATTAGGTACAGGCGTATGCCTTGGTTGGGCTGTAGATGGGTGATCACCCATTATATACCAATTTTCATCGGTCGCCGTCGATCGATAAACACGTTAAGCTGTTGCTGTCGTTTGTAGGTCTGACAGTCGTTACAGGTATTCAGTGGTTCGAAAGTCTGACTACCAGTCTTAACAAGAGATTTCAGATAGTACAGGGTAAAACAATATCTCTTGGTAAGACTGGTTGGGTGGGTCAGATAGGCAGTCGCTTCATGTTAAATACTAGTATTCAGCGACTCCAAAATATTCGGTAAAAGGCTGTGGTAACTACCTGACAACTTTACATGCCCTGCACATGAGCTGCCCTGAAAATGTTTACCGTAAGGCTCCTAATAAATAAATTGCCACGACCGCGACGATAATAAACAGAAGTGACACAGAGGGGAGCACTTAATCAAGTGATTGGAAATTTATTATTTTGGACATTTAATGCGGGACGTCAACGGCCCACACATTCAGTTTAATCTCGATCTTAGTTTGGCACAGTAAATAACTAAATTAAAAGTTTATCTTTCTGTTCACAAAGTGCACATAAGGTTCAGACGGTTACTTTTCGCTCTAAGAAATATCAAGCGATTTTGAACCATTTGCGATGCAAACGTTTACTTTGACTTGCGCTGCACATATTTATTAGGGGTCCTGATATAAACAATGATAGGTTCCTGGGGAATGACGGTCACAGAGTAATCAACAGATGTGACACAGAGGGAGAGCGGGAGGGGGGCAGTAATTGGAGAGATTGATTGTGATGCGATATTCTTTTGGGTGCTGGGTGTTGAATAGGGCTCAGCGCAGACAGAGCAGCAAAGCTGTCTAGCCTTTTACAAAACTATCTTGGGGTCGGCTTCCAGCGTAACCGGATGCAGCTGAGTACCAGTATTTTACATGAAGCGACTGCCTATCTGACCTCCACAACCCAGTAATTGGGTAATACGATACCCCTTGGTAAGACTGGATGTCAGACTTTTTGGCCTCTGACTACTCGTAACGACTGTCAAAGATCTACAAATGACAGCTGGGACCAGCCGCGGCTAAACGTGCTTTCCGAGGCACGGAGCAAAGTCGGTATGTAATTATGGTCACCTATCCATGGTCCAACCTCAGCAAGCACGGCTTAACCTTAAAGATCGACACGTACGGCTGTTATTATTTAGCCAGTAGCTCCTCAAAATTCAAACGATACTTTACCTTATTACAGCTGTGATTATAATTACCTAATGCTTAGAGTGATATAGTAATATCATGGATAATATTAAATTAAAAATGTAACTGGTGGGTGTGTTAGTAGGTACACCTCTGCCTAACCCTTCGAGGATTATAGTCGTGATGTTATTTATTTATAATGGCAATTCAACGAATTAGTCACTAAAACATACATAAACAGAAATCACAAACAGTTTGAGGTGTAGTGCATTCGTCACATACACAAGTGCACAGCACTTGCAAAATAATAAAAGGGCAAGTCTGACACCATCACAGAATTTAAGTTTTTTTAGATTGAAAAAGCAATAAACTTAATTAACTAGTCTATAATTACGAGAAACTGTGTAGATTTAGTATTTTCGTACTCTGGAAATTTTCATTTATTTTAAATAATATTGGACAGACACCTCTGACCTTACAGCGTTGTAATCACGTTTCGACCTACAAAAACTGTTTCCAACAACGTTCCCAAAAAACCTCCTTTAATATAAAGCTAAATAAAACACGTAAACACGTCAACCGCCTGTCTAAACTGGGCTTTAATAACCGTCACGTCTTACCAACTTATTCTTTGCCTATTAGAACACGGGTCACGCTTAGGCCAGGCCAACATTCACGTGCAAAATATAACCACTAGGCCACGGGTCACACGATTTAGGCGACACGCGTGTCTAGTTACGATAGCGACTGTAGAAGAAATATCATCTGCCTTACTGCCTAGCTTTTTCCCAACTATATTGGGGTGGGTGCCAGTCTAACTGGATGCCGCCGAATACCAGTAATTTACTTGAAACGTGTTTGTATTTGACACGGTTGGCACAATGGCTGCTGCGCTGCGGATCGCGGATTTAATTCCCGCACGGAACAAATATAGATATGGCCTACAGGTTGTTTCGGGTCTTGCTGTTTGAGTCAAAATGTTTGTACACGCATCCACGATACGGGAGAAATTTTAAATTATAGGATACATTTGAAAAGGTTGTCTGCCTATATGACCTCCACCACCGAGTCAATGGTAAGTCAATACTGTACTTCTTGGTATATAGCACGACTGTCAAAGAAACAAATCAAAGAACTTAGAGCATGAGTCGGTACTCACGCGAACAAAACGCGCGCACCGCTCACCACAAGTCGCCGTCGCATGACGCATCCCCAGAGGTCGTGCACGGGGCGTAACAGCGTGACAGATACACACACCCTTGATTTGTTTCT
The DNA here is from genome assembly GCA_963082945.1 of Cerastis leucographa. Taxonomy (NCBI): domain Eukaryota; kingdom Metazoa; phylum Arthropoda; class Insecta; order Lepidoptera; family Noctuidae; genus Cerastis; species Cerastis leucographa. The sequence continues at coordinate 18,794,215 of OY720354.1, forward strand.
GCTGGTCCCGTGACAAATAACAAGACTGATGGAAGCTTTGATGTTATCAGATTAGGCACGTTTTCCTTATGTTTTTTGTTGAATCTCGACGTTTGATGTTGCTGTGAGGGAGAAATGTAAGAGGAATAGTTTTGGGAATTATTTTTTAGTATACACGATGTCTTGTCAATGTCAAGAGGAGCTCGTGGCTAAATAATAACAGCCACATGGGTCGATCTTTAAGGTTAAGCCGTGCTTGCCGAGGTTGGTCCGTGGATGGGTGACCATAATTACATACCGAGTTTCCTCTCTGCCTCGGAAAGCACATTAAGCCGTTGGTCCCGGCTGCCATTTGTTGAAGCCAAAGGACTATTGTTTGAAGCCAATAGTCTGACATCCAGTCTTACCAAGAGGTATCGTATTACCCAGTTACAGGGTTGTGGAGGTCAGATAGGCAGTCGCTTCATGTAAAATACTGGTACTCAGCTGCATCCGGTTAGACTGGCAGCCGACCCCAACATGTTTGGGAAAAGGCTAGGCAGATAATGATGATTGCTTGTCAATGTCTTCCAGTATCAGCTGACCTCGCGTTGTAAAAGAAAATGCAGTCGTCCTGACGATTGCTCAATATCAGAGGAAACTAGTCATTAACGCATTAATCAAAAGGTATAATCTCAAGTGTTTCCACAAACACAGGTCAACTCTCTCTTCCGCCTCTCTCATATTCAGATGGGGCGCCAATCCGATACTATCGGAGAAAGATCAGGTGTAGTACCAATAGTTTAACGACTTTCCGAGGCATAAAGGCATACCGCCAATTTCAAAGTGGCTATTAATGAGAAATTGATATGTCGTAGTATGTACGCACCACGACCAATCAAGGTATCCAAAACTAGTTTAGACGGATCTCTCATTGTAAGGGAAATGTATACAAGGCCAGACCATGTTTTGCTGGTATTTACTTCATTCGGTAAGAGCTTTTGCAATGAGAAGGAACTCTTATAACTACAGACATAAAAGATCAACAGAAATAACTCTGTTGCTGAAAAGACTTCACGTTTTATTGTTAGGTGAACGAACCGTTACATTGTGAACGCAATTTACATTTTAATAAAAAGAGTTTCGCTAAAATGGCTGGGTTGTTAAAGTTTGTTGTTAAATTATAATGGAAGTGGAACCTATAAATAAAATTGAGGTTCTTTATTATGGTGCATAATTTTTATTTTTCGTGTTCTGGGCTTGCATGTAGGCCAGAATATTCACGAAGATTTATAAGGTTACCAGCAAAAAAATAAATTTGTTGCTGTACTGCTAGATTTAAGCATAAACAAAATGGAGTAGTGTAGTGAAGGCCATTTTGAAATATTTGTAATGATGTTAGTGTAAAATTACTTTATTTTAATATATATACATTACAACGATTAACAAACTTATAAATTAAATAACTAAAATAACAATCCTAACTATCCTAACTAATATTATAAATGCGAAAGTAAGTTTGTTTGTTACCTTTTCACGACTTATCGGATCTTAATGAAATTTGGCAAGAAGATAGATTTAAACCTAAGGAAGGACATAGGCTATATGCACGCTACGACCAATAGGAGCGGTGCAGCAATGAAAAATGTTGCGAAAACGGGGAAAATGTGACGCAGACGAAATTGCGCGGGATAGCTAGTAAACTATAAAAGGGCGTTAAAAAACTCCTCCTCAACGCTGTCAGCTGGTAATGTGCCCAAGACACTGGCAGCATTGTCACGTTGTATGGCAACACTTATCCTCCGGCCAAAGTAAAAGCCAGCTCTTGGTTGGGTCTTAGGTCTCTTGGTCTTGTTACTGTAAAAAGTATGGTTTCACTTCTACACAATAATCTAGGAAGATTATTGTGTAATCTTCCCTGGTTATAAGAAATGTCCTTTGTTACTTGGGATGGGCGCAAAGCTTTTGCGTTTTTACTTTCACATCTCATCTGCTTAATCCCTAATAATGCTGGGATCAGCTTCCAGCCTAACCGGAGGCAGCTGATAACCAGTATTTTACATTGAGCGACTGCCTATCTGACCTCCACAGAAAATAAATCATTATAACGTATTTAATTCAAAAACTTACACAAATTTGCCCGTTTCATAGTAAACAATTACTTGTTGTAATATTAGCCAACGTATCATACACGTAAATTACGTTATTAAACTCTATAAATAACTCCAAAGTTATATAACGTAAATCAACTCACGAATAATTTCAGTACATACGGAGTCTAAATCGTGAACCGGCTTATATAAAATTCAGCAAGGTCAAGTCAACTAAGTTTCAACTTCCACACATTACATATTTATAAACATGATATATGTTCAGACTTTGGCTTACATAACAAAATATTTTTATCAAAATGAGTTGAATCTTGTACTTTTCACGATAAAGTTCCCACTGCTAGGACAAGCGAGCCCTCTGTGTGATGGAGTCGGCCATAATCCACCACGTGGCCATTGAGGATTGGTGGATGTCCAACGTCTTCGAATTTGTAGTCCTAGAACATTCGTTACATTTCATCACTTTTTTTTTTTTGTGTATTGCATCTCGCAGTTCAGCCTCTGAGGCTGGCTTCTGCTTAACCGGTCTAATCCTGTGGATGCCTAGAATTTAAGGCCTCCAGCCAAGGCAGCAAAATTATCTGTATTAAGCGACAACTCGCTAAGGGCAACCCAAGCAAAGGGACTGGCTGGATCTGAGTGAATTTCATCACTTTGTTTTCCTTCATCGTTTTGAGAGTAGTGGCGATGAAATAATATACTTTAAAAGACACGCTTTACAGTGACAAAAAATCTTTCTTGTATTCTTCTCAGCAACCCCTTTCATTTGATACCAAGGGAATGTATGAAAAATAAGTAGTTTGCCATCTTTAGACGTCCGCCATCTTTAGGAGTCCGCCATATTGGATTTAGAATGACGTCTTTTAGCTAACCATGCACTGTCATCTAAACTAAATATGTATAAAAAATTCAGCTCTAGAGGACCCCGGAAAGTGGGTTAAATTTAACTCATAAGATTTTTTCACATAGTTTATTACAGGTGAAGTTAATAACGATTCCGTCCGTTTTATTAGGGCCTGTCCACATCTCCACGTCACGGCGTCGTCAACGTGGAAAGTTGCGGTAACGCGCTACGTTACGTTGCCTCGTCGTGCTAGTGCACGGTACGGCAACGTCGCCGTGGGACGGCGCGTCACGCGTCGCCCAACGTCGTCGATTCGAAGCGCTCGCTAGTTAATGCTTCATTGTCATAGCGATTAATTGTGATTTGTGAATAAAAAATGTCGGAGAATATTGACTGTGAGTTATTGATTTCACTTGTTGAAGAACGTCCAGTGCTTTGGGACAAGACAATATATGACTGAGCGAGCGCTTCGAATCGACGACGTCGGCCGACGCGTGACGCACCGTCCCTCGGCGACGTTGCCGTACCGTGCACCATGTGGACAGGCCCTTAACGGAATCCTAAAAAGGCACTTAAAAGACCATCACATAAACCTGAACATATCTCATGTAAATGGCTCATTAGCCACAAGTAAGAAACTCTAGCTGTAAGCCTAAATAAGAAAAAGAAGAAAATTGCGCACAGTTCACAAAATAATATTTTCATACAAGTAACGTGAAAAAAGCGAAATTTCACGTCAATGAAGCTCGTTACTTGGATTCAAGAAATATTAAGTCATTATGTGTGGTGATACCGAGGTGAATACAGTAGGTTCATTTATTTTTATAAAAATAAATTAATATAAAGTGAGACGGAAAAATTAAATGAAAAAGCAATAATGTTATATCTTCATTAGAGTTGAAAGAACTGTGAGCATTCATATATGTATGTGTGTCACAAAAGTCAGGGTTTTTCTTAAAGAAGAATGGAAAAAGGTACATTGTCAATTTGTTAAGTAAACACAATAAAGAAACATACATTTTTTGTTTTTGTCAACATATTGGACAGTCTTAGAAAGTATCTACATTGTTATAAAATGAAAATGTCACATTGCTACTCGATTTTTCGCATCATAATCAAAGTTTTCGGTAATCGTTAGAAGAGCAGCTCACTTTGGTGCAAAAAATGATACTACTTGGAAGAGGGAGCTTGCACATTCCATAAGGTTAAATTTCGAGTTTTCAGTAGAGTAAACTTTCTAAATGTTATTGTCAACGAAATAGAAACGTGACCATCTAATGACGCAGCAGCTCAAACTATCTTAGACAATAGTTCAAATTTAAATAGTTCGATGCTACATTAATATGTATAATCATTTCATCCTTCAATTACTCGAGACAAGCTACAGTTTTCGAAGCAAAATAAACGCAATATTCCGTAGTAATGCGTCGCAGTACCCTGGCAAGATTTTCTGCCATTCAATTGATTCTAATGGTAATTGAAATTCCATTCTGTCAGTTGGAATCCATTAATCCACTTCAAGTGTTTCGTGTTGTCCATTCCGAGAGGGATTTTGAAACCATTAGCAATCAATTTTGTTTGAAGGACGGGAGCTAATGTATATTTTTAGGATGTTTACGTAAATTATAGGCTTTATTTCGTTTTACTTATTATTTCTTCAGATATGTTTGGAGAGTATTTATTGTGTTCTATAGATGGATTACAAAACAATAACTCTCACTTTTTCTTTAAAAATTCTAATCAAATAACTTTCGTCTTCAGGGATCTCCAGAAGTGCTGGTGCATGGCGATATCGACTTAGCTACTTACACATGATTATACGTATGATTATTAATTTATATTTTAATAAATCATATGTTAATCTTTTATTTATTTTACAAATCACAATCGTATTTTAATTACAAAAAACTACGTCTGTATTTTTCAGGGAAATTCAAAGCAGAAAATACCACCTTTATTTCACAAGTTCAAGTTCAATCAAGTTCCTAATAGCGTGCGAGTCTATTGCCATGACACTTATTAACCTTATCATGCTAAAAGATAAAATTGACCTAAAGACTGACTCAGAGACAGAAGATCGTATTACAAAATTTTGGGCCAATTATAATATTTGAGCTCTTTGAAGAATATACCGACGGCGCAGTCAACCCCAAAATAATATCAGCAACCAACACTCACAATCAACCCAACGGCCATGCAAGTCTAACCTTCTGGCAAACAAATGCCATGTGCCTTGATTCCCCACATCGCCGGGACGTGCTTATAACCGTGTCTGCAATACATTACCACCGCTCAGCACTTCACTCAGCTCAGATAGTTAATGTCTTATGCTATATTAGGCAGACTTGTGAAATGGGAGCAGCGGTTTGGTTTCATGTCATTTTCTAAGTATTTGTGAATTGTCTGTGAGACTTGAGAGTCGTAAGGAAAAGGCTTTCTTAATCCTCTCGAGTAGCATAGGTGATTTCTATCATCTCTCTATGCAGAATCGACTACTTTTCAGACCAAATGACGACATGGCTGCACATCTTCTCTCTCTCTTCGGTATTTGTAATTTCTTATTTCCTTTTTTATTTTAACTTTCTACAATTCTTCATTCATTGGTTTTTGTTACGACAGTGGTTCACGCGTGCTGTTTGCGTTGTCAATTTTCTGAATGCATGTTTTTAAAATATGCTATACTGTGATAATTGTTAATGTTATGAGCAAACGTGTTTTAATGAATGATCGTCCCTTCTCTGTGTAGTAGAAGGCTTTGCAGTGGTAAATTTTTTAGGGTTCCGTACCCAAAGGCTCAAACGGGACCCTATTACTGAGACTTCGCTGTCCGTCCGTCCGTCTGTCACCAGCCTATATCTCATGAACCGTGATAGGTAGCCAGCTGAAATTTCTACATGTATTTCTGTTGATGCTATAACAACAAATACTAAAAACAGAATAAAATAAATATTTAAGGGGGCTCTCATACAAAAAAGTGATTTTTTTGCTCGTTTAAAATTGTACTTGGCCGGTTTTTTTATTGTATTATTCTGTAATACTTATTATTTTTAAAGTATTCCAATATTTTGTCTGGTAAAGCTTCTCCGTGAGTGTTTGACACAGAACACTGTTGTTGTTATAGTTTTCCTTCTTATTACGGCCATTGTTCAGTACATATTTTTATTTATTATCAAACAGTAATAACAGCTAGATTCAATTTCATCAATTTAATAATCAAATTAAACTCGACAAAGCAGTACCAGGGAAACATGAAACAAAAGAACCACGCTTTTGTAAATCGTCATTTTAAATGTGTAACATTTTATGAAGACAAAATGTTCGCATTATATTTTCATGTTAGCTCAAAATTTTGAGTCAAAAACGTAGCGACGCCAGTTAAATCATCCTTACTTCAGCTCGACTTACATTATGTACACGCATTATGTAAATAAATGCTTTAATATATACGTACATACTCAATTATGCAGAGTCCTGTCGGCAAATGTTATTATACCAAATTACACGGGAACAGTCAGATGTCAAACAATAGGCGGCAAACAATGAAAGTATACGGGAGGGGGAATGGAACGCGGCTGCTGCGCCGAGGTTTGTTTTCAACGCGCTTTCTTGTGAAATGTTGGAATGTTTCTGTGGAAATATACGGGCTGAGAGTAGGGATGGAATTTCGTTGCATGATGCTGAAAATATTTTTTTGGTATACCATGTGGAGACGATAACTAATTAAACTGAGAATACCTCATGACGTTTCCAGGACCAGTAGTTTATTTACAGGACATTATTTTTCATTTTGAAGGTGGTTTGAGCGATCTTTACTGGATCTGAATAGCAGAAACCTATTTGTAGAAAAGAATAGACAAAGACTAACATCTTAAGCAGGTATTAAACTCGAAGTGAAGATATACGTGCTCTTGGTCAATATGCATTAACTGTGAACTATTGCGTTGACCTTCTCTGCACGTCACTGACTTAGAACAGAACGGTCGCTTCTTAAATTCGACAGCAACGATCCGTCCCGTACACACTACCCTCCCGTATCTTTCCTAACAAACAATCGCACTAATGTAAGATTTGAAACAGTCGCCATGTACAGAGCGCATTTTAGCGAAATTATTGTTTAATTATTATAGTGCACAGTCATAATGGCTGAAAGATGGAATTCTACAGCACTTTGAATAATTTGGGGTTTAGAATGTAAGGTAAGATGGATGTTTCTGGTAATTGTGTTTGTAGGTGTGACTTAAATGTAGGCAGATGACGAAATTGTATGATGTGGAATGGATTCCCAGGTTTAGCAAAGTGTTGTTGGTTTTTTTTAAAGATTTTCTCTGCAGCCACGGAGTCTGGAATTGTGCCCGGTTGATGGCAATAGGCTCGCCCCCTATTATATGGGAGTTACACATATCTGGCGAAATGTAGGTTTACTATTAGGTCCACCTCTGCCTAACCTTTTGGGGATTACTGGCGTGATTATACAAGGTGTTGTTTTGCAACCTCGTCAAATTTCAGGAGGTGGTCACAAAAGACATAAATAATAAATTAAAATTACGATACCTAGTTAATTATTAATAAACGCTGATTTTTTTGGTTGTTTAGGTTTGTCAATATTTCAGAATAACCCCCTTAACGTGGTTAAGTGAATTAGAAATTATCGAATAAACGTTTGAGATTGTTTGTATGTGTGTAAGCGAGGTTATAGGGCGACAACCAGACGGTCTGCGTTTAAAACACCGGTGGATCACACTTAGTGATTTGCGTAAATAAGAAAAAAAATAAAAATTACCTACCCATTTTACTATTGATTCGGAACGAGAATCATTAGCATAGTTACCTCCTTGAATTTGACGAGGATGCAAAACAACACCTTGTATAGAATAAGATTCCTCTGCAGGTCTTCAAGTCCACAAGTTACTTACTTCCTTGAAGTTTAGACCATTAAACTCAAACTATTTCAACCTCTGATAATCAGCAACAACGGTGCCACTGCGGGGACACAGGCCTCCCTGAGAGCGAGGGAGCCATAATCCACCATGCGGCCCCAGAGCGGGATCTACGACTTCTACGTCAGTAATAATATTTCCTTTTTAATACCGCTGTAGAATGCAAACGTATGAGGCCATTGTAAAGTTGAACTACAATAACTTAATGGAATTAAAGTTCGTGTGAGAAAATGATTAGGTATAATAATTCCTTTAGTGAGTTTTTAATAATGTATTATACATGTAAACTTAGCTGCTGCCCGCGACTTCGTCCGCGTGGAATTTTTTATAGGGTTTTGGGGGTATGAAAAATAGATGTTGGCCGCTTCTCAGACCTACCCAATATGCCCACAAAATTTCAAAGAAATCGGTTCAGCCGTTTCGGAGGAGTTTGGTAACAAACACCGTACTGTGGTTTCTGTCTACCCCAAATGGACAAAGGTGTAAGTTTATAAATAAATAAATAAATAAAATAAAATAAAATCTTTTTATTTCAGACATTGGTCCATAATTGTGTTAGTAAAAAAACGAGTTCTTTGTTTCATTAAAATGTTATAAAATCACTAATAAATTAAACAATGACATTAAAAAATTTAACAATTCCATAAAAAAAAAATACATGAAAGATTAAAGATACACAGAAAAAAATTATTATTAAAAATCACATTCGAAATTACAAATGATTAAAAAGTACTAATTAATTTAAGTATTTGCCGCCCTCTGGGGCCCCGGGCACCCGCACTTGTGCTTGAACCCAGTGCCTCAGAAGGGGGCTGTCCAGCTTGTGGCTGAGCACATTCAGGATGGTGTTCGCACTCGCACGCGTACGGAGCATCAACGAAGCGATGCGGCGCCGCAGCACAGTGTGAAAGCCATCTGTGTGCGCGTGCGCAAACATCGCAGACGCACTACAGCAGCGGGGGAGCCCAACCAGCACCCTGAACGCGTTATTATATTGTATTCGGAGAGCGTTGATGGCCCGCTGCGTGTAGTTGACCCACAGATTGCAGGTGTAGAGAGTTTGGCAGAATGCTTTAAACAGGGTTATCTTTACCTCTAAACTACACCTCCCAAATCTGCGTGCCAACATGTTACAGCGGACCGCCATCGCCCTCCTCTCCCTTTCTATGTCCCCATCATCTTTTAAAAACTCGGTGACCACATGGCCGAGGTATTTAAACTCCCTCACTCTGCGAAGAGCGACAGCGTTAAGCAGCACGGGTGCCTCATCCTCCAGTTTACGACCCCTGGCTTGAAATACCAGGAGTTCACTTTTGTTAGCATTGTACAGGAGACCGTGCATCCTCGCATACTCCTCACACACGCCTATCAGCCTTCTGAGCGCGGTCCTCGATGGACTGAGCAACACCATATCATCTGCGTAACTAATGCTGTTGATACAGTGACCATCAATCGAGCATCCCACTCCGGTGTCCCTCAGTTCATCAATTAGCCCGTTCACGTACAAGTTGAAGAGTGAAGGAGATGTTAAACCTCCCTGCCTCACTCCACACTCCAACCCGTACTCGTCAGAAAGCTCACCAAGCCATTTGACCTGGTTAGATTGGTGGTCATACCAATATTTAAAAATGCTTACTAACTCACCCGGTACCCCTGTATCCTTCAATTTGCGCCAGAGAATATCATACCTAACAAGGTCAAATGCCCTGGAGAGATCAAGAAAGGCTGCATATACAGGCGTGCTTCTGTCTGTGTAATACCTGACAGTCTGCTTGAGAGACATAACCGCACATTCTGTCGAAAGTCCTGGTCTAAAACCGAACTGCGCGTCATTTAATTTTAGGTGTTCTTTAAGCTGTCCGTCAAGCAGGCCATCAAGCACCTTAGCTGCTGTTGTAGCCAATGATATCGGGCGGTAGTTGCACTTATCGGAGTTATCTCCAGTCTTGTTTTTAATTATTGGCACTACCACCGTCTTCATTAGCTCACTTGGCAGGTACGAATGCCTAATACAGAGCGTAAACAACAGTCCGAGGAGCCTCGGGAGGTGATGCCCGGCATGCTGAAAATGTTCGATGCTGAGGCCATCGTGTCCGGGCGACTTCCCTCGAGTCATGCCCTTTATTAATAGACCAACCTGTTTTGCTGTAACACGCTCTGGCACCTCTGACACGACGACCCCAGCATCCCTGGTCAGCTCACCTTTAAGCGGGGACTCCACTTGAAAGTGACATCTGAACACATTTGCAATGTCTTTTGGTTCGTTGATGCCATTGATACTCACAGGGACGCTAGGTTTTGGGTTCAACTTTTTTGTTTGTTTCCAAAATCCTTTAAAATCTTTATTGTTATGTTTGGTAGCTAAAATATTCAATTTTAGTTGTTCTTGATTATTCTGACAATAGTGTAGTTTGCTTTTGAAATTCTTTCTAGATTCATACATTTCATTATAAATATTGCCACTGTTAGGTCGACCATAACACACCCAGGTTAAAAACTTCTGCCTAGCCTCCCTATGAGCGTCACGAACATACTTGTTCCAGCCGACAACATGTCGACCACGGTGCCGTCCACCACTATCCCCACGGCCCACATAGCTATCAACAGCAGCCTCCTGTAATGCTGTTACAATGTCACTATAAAGCGCGTCTATCGCTGCCAAGTGATCCTTGCCACGATCATTGCACATGCTATCACAACACTGTTGGAATTCATGAGGGAAGCCAACTTCCCGTAGTTTATCGTTACAATATTTCGAATAATTTTCTATTTGGCTTAAATCCCTGTCTCCCCATTGAACCTTGTTTGTTTTGGTGAGCGGTGGCTTAATGGTTCGACAAACTGATTTTAAGTTACACTGAATTTCTAGTGGATAGTGATCAGACCAAAAAATGTCGTAGCATACTTTTACTGAAGAAACCGTATTTAATGCAGCGTCACTAACCACACAGTGATCCAGCCACCTACGACTGCCGTGCGCTTCACTCACAAAAGTATAGGCATTTGAATTCAAGCCCAACCCATCTTTAGGTCGACACATGTCCAGTTTTGCTCATTACAAAAACTTTGAAGTTCATTTCCAAACAATTCCCCAGGATGAGCGTTAAAGTCCCCCATGATAAATACATTTTCAATATTGCTACTCTCAACTATTGACATTATTTCGCTTAAACATTGAACAAATTCCGAGAGATTGTCAGAAGAGTCAGTAGGCATATAAATAGAGAAAACCAGTATTATCTTTTCCGACACACACACCTTAATTGCACTTATTCGGTTACTGTCACACGGAATCACAGACACATAATCACACTTACTGTTTCTCCATAGAAGTGCTACGCCGCCGTACGGCCGCCCGCGTAGTATACCGCTTGTTAGATCTACCGCAGATTTGCCACAGAATCCAAAGTTGTTGCTTATTTTACCTAGTTCGGGTATCTCGTGGGGTAAGAGCCAGGTTTCTTGCAGTGCAATAATATCAGCAGTTAGGCAAAGCCTGAACTGTCTAACAAGCGATTCGTACCTCGTTTTCTGTTGACAAAGTTGTCCCGTTCGAAATTATTGACTATCGATGTTTGCTGTAGATTAACGACTTCATTTTGTAGTTTCGAGAACTGGTCCACAGATGTATATGTTTCTTTAATAGTCTCAATCTCATGTTTGAGTATAATAAGGTCCTTCAATATCCGCGTCGCGTCCAGATGATCAAAAGTGACCGGGGGTAATTTTTGAAGGTCACGGGCCACAAAAATCGGCATTTCTTCAGGATCTTTCTGTTTTATTAGTGTGATTATGTCTTCTATTTCTCTTTGCGTTTTACCCTCTCTTTTTCGGTTGATCTTTCTTCCAGTTGTCTTGACTGAGGTAAATAAAAGATTTTTTGCTGCACTAATTTCTTCGGATTTAAACGCCGTGGCACACAGTCTGATCATTGAATCCTCGTCCATCACATCACATTTGTTCTGAATAAAGGCCAGAACCTCGTTTATAACTAAATTACAGTTCGCGCACTTCAACATTTTAGAGGTCTTTAATTCGTTCGCGTCAGCCATTGCTAACGTTCGCGCACTACGACGCACCGCCCGAGACTGATACTTATGTACGTGTATTTTATTTTACAGTACATTTTTCCTAAAACCATAAAGTGATCCATTATTTTAAATCGTATTTCTTTGTCAATCAAAAAATAACGGACAAAGGTTCAGTTCCAAATACATAAATAAGATATTTAGTCATTTAATTAAAATGCAATAACAAGAAAACCCGTTATAACCCGTTATACGTGATAAATTGATCTTTTTTGAACAAAGAAAGGCCAAGACAAATTAACATTATTTTTGCTATAACGATGGTAGAATAGAATATACTAGGATAGAAGAAATTCAAGTCAATACTTGACTGAAAATATGCCACTAAAAACCTTACGTTAATCCAGACAGCCTATGCAGAAATACGACACACTTTAAAAACCGATAGTCACTTTTCTTGCAACTCACGAACACAGGTGTCGAATACAAACAACACATTTACCCTTAAGCAGGGCTTGTTAACGTTACCAACTAACAAAAAAATATCCGTTACTTAACGTTAATTCCAATGTGATACCTTATTAACTTTACAAAAATATAACGTAGATTGATAACATTACCAGTAATTTAACGTTAAATACAATTAACCAAATATACGATAATAACGTTACTGTACCGTTAATTTAGCTAAAACCCGGTCACATTCAAGGTTGTGTGTGGTATGTGAGATGCTAAGTTGCTAACCATATACTGACTCCCTCAACCATGACCTAGCGACCCACGAAATGCGGCGTTCGCAAGGTTTGTTGCAAAAAACGGTTATAAAAATTAACGATAAAAATTTGAAAAAATAACGTTAAATCTATTAACGTTATTTTAATATTAACGGTAACACTGACAAATGAAGGAAACGTTACGAAAAATTTACCGTTATTTAAAGCCCTGCCCTTAAGCCTGGTACACACAAAACAAATGACAAGCACAAATCGCTTAACTTATCTCTCTCCTTACAGCAAGGATTGTCACAGTAACAAACTTTACATGAGATTTATGTGCAAACAGTTGTGGGCCACGCAATAATTGCTATTCTATGATTTATTTCGTCGGCAGTGCAACACAGTCCTTACTGCGATGTTATTGAGGATTTATGTACGAAGTTAGTGTAGTGTTATTTGTTATGTTGTTGTATAGGGGTGTCCTGTGGGTAAGGGTTGTTTGTATGAAGGGGGTGGTCTGTCTTATTGCAGATCTTGTGCCAGTCTGAGGAACTAAACAAATTTAGATCGACATCGATACCAGTTGGGAAAAAACTAGGCAGATTATGATGATTGACACGCTAAGAATACTTATTCCCTGAATAATGCTGGGAAATTTGAAAAAACGTTGTATAAAAAACAGCTGTCAAAATTGAAACAAACGAAACATCTCGAAGAAACAGAAATTGATTGTAAGTGTATTTAAAAATATTCAGATTAATGCTATTAAAAATTTAAAACTTATATTCCGAAGTTTTTAATAATATGTTAGCAAATAACCTGCAAATATCTGTATTCTTTCTACACAGCATTTACATTTCAATAAAGATTAAAGCTTTTACGTTTTAGAACACAACGTCATTATTTTTCATTGAAAAATGTTGGTTTTTTTTATGCTAAATCGCTTACTGAGTTTTATTAAAAAAAATAAAGATAAAATGTATGCCTGCGATGAAAGCTACATGATGAATGGATAGAACTAAAAATATATTAACGCTTCTTGGCAGAAATATGTATGGTGGTAGTATGTTCCGAAGTCACTACCTGTCAATCGTAAGTCAGAACCACTGAAGAAACCCAAGCCAAAACTTAACGGCAGCACAAAATAACGACTATTTATTTTGCTTCATGTCCGTGTTACACTACATGCCCTCGCAAGTCTTGCAGCAACTACATACGTACATAAACTGCAATGCACTGGTATTTGTCACTTATATCGCGTCATTTACACCGAGACAGTGCGGACTCCTTCGGGGTAGTAAGGTATGATGTCACTGGGGACCTCGATGTTTAGAAACAATACTATGGACTTCACTGGTCTGCGGCCCGAAAGTTTGACAGCCAGTCTTGACAAGGGATATCATGTTATCCATCAAAACTGGGTCGCATCCGGTCAGACTGGAAGCCAACATAGTTGGAAAAAGGCTAGGCAGATGATGATATCTATGGGGCTTCATTTTAATTCTGAACGGATTCAACGGTAACACGAGATAACGGTTTTATAATAACATCAAATCATTTATTTCAAGTAGACCAGATAAAGGCACTTTTGAATGGTCGAACAACAACAAAAATGAAGCTACAGCCCCAGTCACAAGACATAATAACTGTGAAAGTACTGTAGTTGCCCATTCCAAAGCGTAGATCTCTATAGAGAAGAATGGACAAGAAACTCCATAGACACTCTTCTAAATCCGAATCTTGTTACAAAAACCTTTGTTACATCACTCATGTTGAGATGGTTCATTATGTGAGAACGATGTAGCAAGACGTGTACGTTAAAAGTGTCCATAGTAAAAACAAAAAAGACGATTAATAGATAGAATAATTAGTTTGAAATCAGCATTTCACCCTTAAACCCCGAAAGGTGCAAAGCAGAGGTGTACCTTATAGTACACCTAAATTTCACCAGTTATATTTAAGTATTATGCATAAAGAGGCGAGCCTATTGCCATCAACCGGGCATAAATCCAAAATCCGTGGCTGCTACTGAGGCATTTCTGATGGAAGAACTGAATAACACTTTTTGCCCGACTGGAAATCAAACCGAGAACCTAATGCTCATTGCATTCGTGTTTCCGACCACAAGACCAACTAGGCAATACTTATATTATAAACTAGCTGTGCCCGCGACTTCGTCCGCGTGGAATTTAAAAAGTAGCCCAAGTAACTCTTTATTACATCAACTAACTGCCAGTGACAGTCTCATTAAAATTGGTCTAGCCGTTCCAGAGATTAGCTGGAACAAACAGACAGACAGACAAACATTTTAAACTATTTTGGTATATGTACCTTATATAATTCATATGCATGTAGTAAAAAGCGGTTATTTTACTATTACAAACAGACACTTCAATTTTATTTATTTGTATAGATGTCTAAAAGATGTATAGATGCAAAAGTACTCTGTCCGTCTGTCACCTTCAATTTGATGAAAGGCTCACACATAGGCTATGACCGTGGCTAGAATTTAAGATATCCAATACTAATCCCATTAGTTCATTCCCGTGGAAAAAATCCGACCTTACACAGACGAAGCCACAGGCAAACGCTTGTATGTACACAAACTGCATTGCACTAGTATTTGTCACTTATATCGCATCATTTACACAGAGACAGTGCGAGCTCCCCGGGGGAGTAAGGTACCACGTCACTGAGAATTTCGACTCAAAACGAGTTACTGGCAACATTTATTGAATGGCTGTACGTGTACGTTGGATTGGGGTTGTTTCAGCATTTTGGTCTTGCGTTTTCTTGTTTAGAATTAGAATTTATTTATTTGTAAGAATGTAGTTTTACATAGTATGGTGTCATTATTTTGTTGAGTTCAATACATTCTACCACAAGATGTGGTGTACAAGTATTCAGATATTATTCTTATAGCTAGTACAATACATTTTAAGATTTGTGATACAATAAGTCCAATTTGAATTAATAATATGATTATAATTAGAATTGAAATTAAATAGGTAATCGTTATTATAAGACTAATTTCAAAATTAAGTAGGTAAATGACATCTTGAATTGTTACAATATTCCATATATTTGTCAATGTCACAAATGGAATTATTCAACTACCAATTTGTCAGCTATAGTAGGTACTGTAGAGATGTAACTAACCTCTGTTTCTTCATACAAGGTGTTGTTTTGCATCCTTGTCAAAATTCAGGATGTTGTCACAGTGTTAAAAAGCACTGCATTTTTTTTTTTTAATTTTCAGTATTTCAGAATAACCCCTTTAATAACACGGTTTAGGGAATGAGAAATTATCGAATTAATATTTCTGTTTTTTTTTGTATGTGTGTAAGTCAAAAATAAATAAAACATACTTAAATCCATCCAACACTCTCGATTAACACACCTTTCAAACGACACCAATTTTATCAAAGTCGGTTCATCCGTTTAGGAGCTACGATGTCACAGACAGACACACAGGTACACATGACAAATTTTAACACCTCTCTTTTTTGGTCGGGGGTTAAAAACCAACGAGGCGAGCCAAACAGACCAATATACATAAAAGTATGATAGTAGTATTTATGCTATAATATTCTTTAAAAAATCGAGACTGTCGCATTAGCTACTAAAACAAAAACTGCCACCAACAACAAACGACCAGAAAAATATAAACCATAGCTTACAGCCAAGTTAACCGACGGAATGTGTAGTTGTTAGTTAAACGATGATTAACGAGCCAACAGCGAGCACTATTTTAATCTTTTAACTTAATATGTTATTGCTGTAACTTGCTGCTGTTGATCCCTCGTTGTGTTGGCTTTTATACTGGGTAGTTAGTTTCCGTTATAATGTATTACTATATACTATTATATATATATTTTTTTTTATTAAGAAGGTGATTTGCAGATTGCTGGGAGAGGGTATATTATGTAGTTTCTAAGATTTGTTGATTGAGTAATATTAGTTTAACATTGTTTATTTTTATTTTATTTTTTAATATCGTTCCGTTCCTACAGACAAACTGTGAAAACAGTTTTGTGGGGCTTAGTTTTTAAATGAAAGTTTGTATAAAAATTGTTTGATAAATAAATAAATAAATAATAATAATAATACAAGGTGTTGTTTTGCATCCTCGTCAAATTCAAGCAGGTAACTATGCGAATGATTCTCATCCCGAATCAATAACAAATTTAGTAGATAATTTTTCTTTTTTTGCGGTAATCGGAAATTGTGAACCACCCGTGTTTTAAACATAGCCCGTCTGATCCTCGCCTTATAACCTCGCTTACATGCAAACAAAAAATCTCAAACGTTTATTCGATCATTTTTTATTCTCTAAACCATGTTATGGGGGTTATTCTGAAATACTGACAAACTAAAACAACCAAAAAAATCAGCGTTTATTAATATTTAACTAGGTGCCGTAATTTTAATTGATTTATTTATGTCTTTTGTGACAACCTCCTGAATTTTGATGAGAATGCAAAACAACACGTTGTATACATAACCTCACTAACTGTGGGCCAAAATTGAACAAAACTGGTGCCATGAGATAGGGAGACGGGGTTGCGATTAACCACGAAGGAGGTGATCCGAACTGAATAGGTTTGTCAGAACTGGAGGACGCCGGGGTTTGCGAGAAGACCGAGTGAAGATAGGTCTTTGCCCACGAATGGGAGAGAACTCTCTCTCTCCCTCGCAAATTCATCAAATCGGAAAAACATAAAAGGTACAGGAAATCATCCTGAGAAAAACGACTTGTCCCAGAACCAAAGGTTCGAAGACCATGTGAAATCCACTAAACATCACTGAACCTCCGTGGAAGACCATGATTCACGGAGATAAGGCTAGTGTCCATACGGTTAGAACGTTACAGGCTGACATTAGATGTTTTAGAATCCTCTGCTTACCCCGTCGTGGAAAATGAGCGACATAACATCACGCCTGTAATCCCTAAAGGGTTAAGCGGTATACCTAATAGACACCCACATTACGCTAGTTAAATTTTTAAGTACCGTCATGTTCGTGAACGGGCGGTGTCAGTTGTGACTGGTAATCTCTCAGCTGCATTTTTTTTTTTTACGGTTGGGAAATCATCAAATGACTTCTCCCGCTCTGGGCGGAGCGGGAGGGAGTGTCAGACTTGACTGACTAAAACCCACCCATGTTCCTTCTTAGCCCTTTGTGTTCCAGGGCCGCGGTATCTCTTTCGAACAACCCGCAGCCCTGGCAGGCATCGGCCCTGTCGGACCCCTTCCGGTTTGCTGACATCTCCTTGAGGCGCGCGTGGAACACGTACGCGCCGTCGACACGGCCTGTCGTCATGAGACGGACGGACGGTGAGCTAGCCCATTACTCACCGTCCACAGGCTCGCGCCTACGGTGGCCGAGAGCCACTGGTTGATCTCTTAGCTGCCTCGGTTTATTTTGATTACTTTATTTTTGAATTACTGATTTAATATTTTACTCTTAACGCTCTTAACTTGCCCGTATCTCTACATCGTTCTCACATATTTGTAATTCTTAACGTGAATGATGTAACCAAAATGTTGTAATTTATTTTGATTTGAAAGAGTGTTCATGGATTTTCTCGCCCATTATTCTCCACAGAGATCTACGCTTTGGAATGGGCAACTACGGTAATTTAACAAGTTATTATTCCTTGTGACTGGGACTGTAGCTTCGCGTTTTTTTATTTGTATTTTGACTTTCTAAAGTGCCTGTAATGGTCTAATTGCTATAAATGCTTTGAATTTGAGTTTGAATGGGGGCGAGCCTACTGCCATCGAACGGTCACAATTCCAGACTCCATGGCTGCTGACTGACTGACTGAGAAATTACTAATAACACTCGGCCCGACCTGGGAATCAAACTCTGAACCTCATGCTCAGCAAACAGACTTGTAACCACTCGACCAATAAGACAGTCAAATGAAAATATGTGAAATGTTATGTAAAAACCCATTAAGCCCTAACTCGGAATAAATTACAAGATACACAAATAAAATAATTCGTTCCGACATATCAGGCGATCACGAATTACAATACATGTCACGTTATTAATAACACTTACAACGGGATATTTACCATGTGTATTGTTTGTTTCGAGTTCCCGATATATCGGCGCTGTTGCAAACGCCATGATCACGGATAAACTAGTCAGTTTATCCGTGATCATGGTGGTTTACAAACTTATACATGTCACGTTGTTTACTATTACAGCGATGATTGACCTTTCTACGTGGTAATTGATATCTTTTCTTCAAACTTTGAAGCCTTTGAAACCCTCGTTAGCCGACCTTATCTGGTTAGGTGGTCCGTGGATGGGGATCCACGGACCACCTAACCAGATAAGGTCGGCTTCCAGTCTAACCGGATGCAGCTGAGTACCAGTATTTTACACGAAGCGAATGCCTAACTGACCTCCACAACAAAGTAACTGGTTAATACGATACCCCTTGGTAAGACTGGATGTCAGACTTTTTGACTTCTGACTACTCGTAACGACTGTCAAAGATCTACAAATGACAGCCAGGACCAACGGCTTAACGTGATTTCCGAGGCACGGAGGAAACTCGGTATGCAAATATGGTAATACCCACCCATCCACGGACCAACCTCGGTCAGTACGGCTTAACATTAAAGATCCACCCGTGCGGCTGTTATATTGTAATATTTAGCCACGAGCTCCTCCTAAGTCGACTATACCCCATTTAATATATTTCATAGCTCCACTCAACAAAATATTACGCAACTAAAAGGATCCTCATTCGCCGAAAACGTGTTACATTATGTTTTATCATGATAACAGAAAATCTAGTTAAAAATATAATTAAACTTAATCTATTTACACCAATTAACTTTTCATGCTCGTTGTTTCATAATTTGCTAACAGAAAATTAGTTTTTTGAAAAGAAAAAAGTTTTAGTTTTTCTAACGCTGCTTGCTTTTCACACAGGTACAAAGGTACAAAGAACGTAAATATGTGTAGGTAAGTAAATAGATTTATAATGAGCTATTTGACTAGTTTGCTATTGTAAAATAATGTATGGTGTTACTATTTCTGTGTACTGTTAGATACAAAAGTGAAATAAAATTAGAAGTCACGCCAAATTCACCACGCCGCGCGCGCCGACTAAGTTTTTTCAAATTACATGTTTTTCGTTAAGTTATTACTAAAAGTGTTTTTTTGTACTTTATTCCTTAGGTAGTCACTGACTCCTGAACTCCTTTGAAATGAGTATCTTTTAAAAAAAAAACATGCCGAATGTAATCGAATAGAGTATAATTTTGTAGTAACGCAAGTGGCAAAATGTGTGTGTACCAGGTGTAGATAAACCTCTGCCTAACCCTTGAGACAAACGAGAGTGATATTACGATATTTAAGAAAGCAGCAGTGCCCCAGTGTAGGCAGCCCCGACTTACGAGCAGTAAGTCGTGGATTCAAACCCAGGCAGGCGCATTACTTTGTGTGATTTATTTCATCACCGCTGCTCTCAAAAACGGCGGAGGAAAACATTGTGAGGAAACCGACATATCCTAGAACTAAAAATTCATATGACATCTACCAACCCGCACTGGGCCCGCGTGGTGTATTTCAGCCCACTCACTCTCATAGAGATGAGGCCTGTGTCCCAGCAGTGGGAACATTACAGGCTGATGATGATGATTACGATAAGTGTAAATGTTTTATTTAACAGTCTATTACATCGTGTTTTGCCTGTAATCTCTTACTGATAAAGTTTGTTTCTTAGACTTACTCAGAAAATTAATAGCTAGATTTAGAAATTAATCTACGCCGAGAAAGCACTTTAGTATAAACGTTAATAAACCTAAGTCTCTACAGTAATTAGGAAAATGAATCCAGACTCATTACGAAAACAAAATTATGAATAAATGGTATTTGAACAACGTTTTGAATTACTAAATAAATGAAATTCTAACAGAATGGAATGCTATTTCAATTTAGTAATACAATAATTTTTGGAATGCAAAATTATGATTTTCATGTATTTGTAGATAATATTGTACCTAAACATTGTCTGACAACCTCATGTCTTGCAGGTTGGCAAAATGGTTTTTATTGGATTTAATTTTTCAAGCAAGCGACTATGAAATCTAATTTTAAAATTTACAGAACGGGGCGTTTATTAGATTGTATTCCGATTTTTGTTTTATTTCGCTGAAACTATAAACACGTTTTCTTGACTGATAAAATTCAGTATACATTTCAGTCGGCCCATAACATTTCCTGTAGAAGGCAGATAAGTCGGAACTGGCCCATAACATTTCCTGTAGAAGGCAGATAATTCCAAACAGTATCACCTAAAAAAACTTATTTTACTAATGGCTCTCCGTGACTACCCGTTTCTTCAAGGCGTTAAATACAATGTGTAAAATAAACCCGTCAACCAAGCATTCTGTATATCAAAATTAGTAACCCTACGCAAAAATTATTGCTAGGAAACGACTTTTTTTCGGGGTGAAAAATCATGTTTTACGGATAAACTCAATGTAACGCACTCAAAACATTGTGCTAATGGATGCACTGAATAGTAAATAGGTCATGGAGGTATCAAAAGGAAAGTTATAAAATTAAAAACTAGTATTTAAAATAAATGTGAAAAAGTTAGAATTTTGACCTCCAATATCTCCGTAACTAGGTATAGTCCAGAACAAAAAAAAAAGGATTGTGTGGTTTTATGAAACCACGGTAAAAGTGAAACTTTTTTTCACACTATAGACATTTAACAAAAAAAAAAAAAAATGGAATAATATTCCATTAAGGGTATAAACGTCTAAAACGCAAACTGAAAGGCGCTCTAACGAGCGCCTTTCACTTTATCCCTACTCCGCGGCCGAGCGTCACGCGACATGCAACACACAGACGAAAAAGTTTGCGACGATGTAATAAAAGTTTCACTTTAAAAATATCGCAATGATGAGGAAAACGTAACTTTCGGCGTCGTTAAGGGTCTATATACACCCTTTATAATTATGTCAATAACTGCAAGATACTCTAAAAGTACCCAGCTTAACTGTTCGGAAGACGATGCCTTGGAAGGCCTCCCACTAAGTGGACCGATGACCTGGTGAAGTTTGTGGGGATCCTCTAGATGCGAGTCGCACGGAACCGGTCATTGTGGCGGCACTTGGGGGAAGCCTTTGTCCAGCAGTGGACGTCTTTCGACTGAAATAATAATGATGATTATAATAATTGTTTTCTACCTATTTTTTTCTAGCCTGCTCTGTCCCACTTACGGGCAAGGGCCTCCGTCCCCGGCTTCCATTTCTCCTATAATTGGTTAAAATAACACATATATAAAAGGCCGGGTTATTTCAACTGTCTTGTACCCAAAGGATGGCAAAGAGATCCAATTGCTATGCCTTTTGTTTGCCTTTCTGTTACGGGGTGGTTGTGTCTTCTTAACAGTAACCGAAAGCCACTACAAAAATAGTCATGGAATCTCCGCAATCTTATATGATATAGCAAGAAAGCAGGCGTCTGTTGTGATGACGAGAAATAGAGAATTATGGAACAACGACACATGCTCCGCTGACCCCAAATGAATTGGGATAAGGGCAAGAGATGAATGGCATAAAAAAAAAATTAATTAATATTAGTTGGTAATGTGAAACTCTAACACTTGCGTTCGGTAGTGGGAACGCCATTTGCGGATTATGTATGGTATGAGTACGTCTGGAACCCTAAGAATGTAACTGGTTTTATATTTAGCTATTTGTTTTTTTTTTATGTAAACCTATGACATAGCAAATTTTCTCCTACCATCTAGTAAAGCAGTAATCTTTAGTTTATACAGCTGCAATGCCTCTTAAGTCACGTCCACATGTTTAAACGTACACCACGTGCAATCTAGACATGGTGTGCGTTCCCACGTATGCACAACGACCAGAGGCGAAATTGAAGAGGCTCTTGTGTGTGTGTTTTACTTAAAACCCTTCAAAATAGAATGCAGCGTTGCCAGTTGACTTGAATGAATTTTGTAAGTTCAATTTGGCGTCAAAATAAAATAATATATTTAGTTTTTGTTGAAGTTTCTGGGTTAGTAGGGGTTTAATTTTACTTAATTCAGACCAAAGCTCCCTGTAGTGTTATTATATTTTTTTCCCGTTGCTACTAAGTATATTAAATATAATTGGACATGGACGTTTGTGCGCATATGTCTACCTACCCACGGCCTTATCAATGGCCTATCAATTTTGTCTGCCAGTGAATCTAGAATATTGTTTAGTTTTTATTATTTTTATTTATGAAGTTTCTTATTTTTAACATTTATTGTAAGACCCAATGGAAAATAACTAGTCTTAAAGACGCGTTTGATACTGCTGCGCAATTTAGGCTGTTAAGAAAATTTAAGCTTTCATAAATAAGTAGCAATATACAATTATGAGTGTGTATGTCCCAGATATAAGGCAACAGCCCACAATATAAGTCTGATATCGCCAATCCGTCTTGAGCAAGCAGTGTCATCAAAGCTTATCTAATTTTTGTGTGAGAAGAGGTTTTTTCCCTGCAGTGATTATTATAATCATACGCTAGTAATATAATTTATGCATCAGGTAAATTATTTACTAATCACAAAACACCACCCGTGAAACAAAATATTCAATAACGTCAAACATAGAGTAAAATACATCCAAGACAAACATCAAAAACATAATTTATAAGCCGCCCAACTCCTCCTTTGTTCTAGCCGTCAAACTGGCAATCTATGCAATAAGTTAACCGCGCACAAACTAAATTATTAACTTGTACTGACCCATTTTTGCAGGGTTACCGGTTGCCGTGTAGAAAAGACAGGCCACCAGGAAGAAAGTCCACTCCATTTTTAGCACAATAAGTCACAACACTAGACAAGAAACAAGAAATTAAATTGAGCAATTTTTTCCACGAGTGTACTTTTTTGTATCACATTTTTGGCCCGTAGCACTTTTTGATCGGTGTCGTAGCGCGTGCTACGGCGTAGCGCGTTTCGTAGAGGCGTCCGCTCCGCGCTACGGCGCCCAGACAACTAAAGCAAGCTTCGGCCACGCTTACCAGTCGACTGTTATTGATTCTTTAAAATGTTATTTTTGGTGATTTAATGTGTTATGTTATAGATTGTTTTATTTGTTTTTGATGTTGTATTCATTGGTTTTGTTGTTTTTTGATAAACATTTATTGAATTTGATTTAAAAAAATTAAAGTAATCTATCATTTTACTTTATATAACTAAAGATTGCACGTTATTATAAATATATCGCCAAATTATTAATCCCACATCACGACATACACAATATTTTTAAATGCGAAATCCCTGAGATTTACAAATTTTATAAAAAAAAGAATGAGTAAAATAAGGTAAAATAAGTAATATTGGATGGCGTGCATTATTTTTTATCCATCTCCGCCTTTATTAACACCCAGTGAATCGCAGTTCATGTTAAAATATTAAGCCCATTCAGACGTTTCACCAAAAACTTCCGCGTTTTAAATGAAAATACCGGGATCACGGGATCCATCTAAAAAGATATTAAAGTTTAAAATTAAAAAAAAGGAAAGTTCGCTGATATTTTGTTTACAGAGCACTTTTTCTTCGTCTTAGCGTTTTCTCTGCTTTAGTCGGAGTGCTGGGTTTACTCAAAGTACCCAAGTTGAGGAGATTTCTTTTGTACTTTTTTTGCCAACTTGTAATAAACGATATATTTTTATATTTGTTAGTTTGAGAGTAAGAGAGGGTTTTCTTTTAGTGACAACGCAAAGAAAGAAAATAGTAGTCTGGAGTTATGCCCAGTTGATGGCAATAAGCTCGGCTCGCTCTCGTATGGAGCTTATGGGCGTCTGTTTGTAATATTAAAATAACCGCTTTTATGCATATGAATGTATATACGGTACATATACCATTTTTTTTTTACAATTTTTGTCCGTTTGTCTGTCTGTTTGTTCCGGCTAATCTCTGGAACGGCTGGACCGATTACGACAGGACTTTTAATGGCAGATAGCTGAAGTAATAAGGAGTAACTACTTCTATTTTAGAAAAAATCTAAAATAATTAAAATTAAATTGCAAAAAAAAAAAAAAAAAACTTTTTTTGTTAGATTCCACGCGCACGAAGTCGCGGGCACAGTTAGTACTCCATAATAATGATGGCAATGACACTGCTGACAGCCCATAAATGCGGTTTAGTTGTGTTGATTGCGTTCACTTTAACTTATGAAATTAAATAAAAACACTTATCAACAGAACCATATAACCATTTTTTTTTAAATGATTAGAAATTCCCTCATTAGCAATTCTCTTGGGGTTTCCTTCAGGAATTGCTCAGCAACAGCCACTGATTCTGGATTTGCTTGATGGCAGTGGCTGGCACAAGAACATGGAGTTTGGCATAAACAAAGAGAGGCCTATGCCCAGCAGTGGGCTAAGTCGGACCGTTGATGGTGATGATGATTATGATAATGGCAATTTGCTCGCCTCTTATTGCATGGAATTTAAACAAAAAATGATGAAATGCCCGAAGACTCATGCTAGGTTATGTTTATCATGGTAATATTGCCGATATAATATTAAAATCAATCATCGCATGCCACAGATTAGGAGGCACATGTTTTGCAATAAATATTTGAGATTAACATAAGCCAGATTAACTCGCTGTAAGGTCAACGCTCGAGGCACGATGTGACCTATCAATTTATCACTTATAAAATATAGTAGCTCATGATTGCGGCTCTACCCGCGTAGTGTTCGGTAATTGTCCTATGGAATCGTACCACCGGAATAAAAATTATTCTATACGTGTTAACTACTTAGTTATCCCCCAAGTTCGAACGAACATGTCTTCATGTTCGTTCGAAGCCGTGTCGGACCTAGTTTTTTTATGTACTGCAAAAGCATTTTATTATCATAGATGTATTGTTTTAGTGAATAAACAAGTTTAAGTTAGTATTTTTAAAGGTTTTTTTAATATTGTTGTTTTAAATAAAAAGTTAATACTTTTATTAGAGCGTGTCACAATAAGCTATAATAGGGTTAACATTTACGCTTATTTATTAAAGCAAGCAGTCTGGAAACCTCCGGTCTATTTAACCAAAATATACCGGAGGTTTCAAGACTACTTGCCGTGCAAATAATTGGAGGTATTCTTAACGAATTAAATGTTTTAGCAGTATTATAACATTTTAAAACTTGAACGGTTAGCACAGAATGATGCTGTCTGTACTAAAATTGGAAAAACTATCGTCCGAATATTTCTTCCAGCACCGGCAATATCGGAATTATCAAATAATAGCAGAGCCACACCCAAACTTTTATATGCACACATACATTTTATATTGTAAAAGCCAGACTTCGTCTAATCCGTCAGACATAATTCCAAGAATCATTATTAAGAATGAGTCTCGTCTAACATTCCGGTGGCACTACCTAAAGAAGAGAATTTTTAATTTTAAAATCGTTCGCATTGCGCCTCGGACGACCCCTGAGTAGAATATTATAGCATGGCATCGCTTTATTAAATATCTTAGGGCACTCATTTGTACGCTGATTTTCGGATAAAATGGGGGATATTATTACATTTTTGAAGTGTTTATTCGGAGTGAAGAGTGTTTTTTTTTACTGGCCTTGTTTGTCAAAGAGCAATGGGGCGCAGCATTATGGGTGTTAAGAGACAAAAAAATAAAATTTGGAACGGTACGCTGCGTTCAATAAACAAGAATTACACTACCAGTAGTGTGAAAGGGAAGCAGGGATATATATGTATTTTTCAAATACCTACGATACTACTGGACCTGTGCTGCAGAAGGGAAATAAACATTCCCACGACACTACCAGTAGTGCGGCTTAGAAGGAAAGGAGGGGAAATACTGACGTAGGCAAAAAGGCTGCCAGGCTCAAATAGGATTGAGTAGTTCACGTGAGCCGCATGCATAACGGCTTCTGGGCAAAGGTCTCAACACGATGGGTGCCTGAGTACGGACGGTTCCGCCAAGGTCGGCCTGGAAAGAGTGGTGTGATGATCTGGACGCGCATCACAAAGGCTGGTTTGAGGTGGCGCAGGAGAAGTATTTAGGGATGTAAAGATATTGGAGACGCCTTTGGCCTGCAAAAAAACCATTTTATTTCAGATTTTTTTACAATCCAGAGAACGATAGATAGCTTAGGATAATGAAATGTTTATTTGCTCAGTTGCATCAATAACTAGCAAACTAGTCAATAAGTACCTACCTTTTTTTCCTTTTTAAATAAGAATGGCAAAAGTTTTAACATTGTGCTAAGTTATCCTAAGTTTGGAGGGTAATTAGTGAGCTACTATCAAATTCAACCTACAAAGCAAAAAAACAAAAAAAAATGCATAATAGAAAAAAAAAGCATTACTTAAAATATCCAGAATTCATATTTAATGCTACACACATACACGGTGTAAATCACCTCATCACGAAGCCGTCAACCAAGCATTCTGTACATGAAACTAAGTAACTTTACGCAAAAATTATTGCTGGGAAACGACTTTTTTTTCGGGGGTGTAAAATCATGTTTTGTGATAGAACTCAATGTAACGCACTCAAAACATTGTGCTGATGGACGGATTGAATAGTATGGGGCTCGTGGAGGTGTTTAAGGTAAAAACCTTACATTAAAAACTTGTATTTAAAAAAATACTTGTCAAAAAGTTGGAACTTTGACCCCTAATATCTCCGTAACTATAAGGTTCCCAGGTATGGTGTAGAACAAAAAAATGATCGCAATGACAGGGAGAACCAGTGCCATTCGGCTTCGTTAAGAGGTGTTTTACACCCTTTATAAACAGATTAATATATTTCAGGCCCAAGTAAAAGAGTCTGCGCAATTAAATTGTATGTATTTTCGGGTCAGCGCACACAGTACCAAATCATCGAGTAGGTATTTAATAATTAACTTAATAACGACTTAGACAAAGAGCAATAGCGTGCAAAAGATAATTCATTCGAGAGATTATTCGCTTGTGTTCACATAAATGCTCGTGTATTTTCTTAATCAAAATTGACTACATTGCGATTATGCCCAAAGCACGTTGTATTACCCTGCATCCTTACCAAAGCGACCGTCGTTACATCAATTTTACTTGTGACAAACCTGAACAACAGAAGTCCTTTTATGGTTGACCTGGCAGCACATAATCGCACTATCCCATGCCTATCCTGTTCCGTCGCTCAGACCACTCGTTTGCTAGAAGCGTCAAACAGAGCGGGAATGCTATCGCTCGCAGCAGCATCGCCGAGTGCGATATGCTGACTGTACATCTCGCTGAGACACTCCGAGGCATAGTAACATTGCGAGAGAGTATTGCAGTGCACGTCTAGCATTGGTATTCCTTGTTTGCTTTCCGTCTCTTGTCGGTTATTGCGAGATATATCTCAAAAGAGACAGAGAAAACTCTCAATCGACAGAGTACAACCACTATTACTTTTGTCCAAAAAAAAGAAAGGGTGTAAAACACCTCTTAACGAAGCCAAAAGGCACTGGTTCTCCCTGTCATTGCTATCATTTTTTTGTTCTACACCATACCTGGGAACGTTCTAGTTACGGAGATATTAGGGGTCAAATTTCCAACTTTTTGACAAGTATTTTTTAAATACAAGTTTTTAATGCAAGATTTTTACTTTAAACACCTCCACGACCCTCGTACTATTCAATCCTTCCATCAGCACAATGTTTTGAGTGCGTTACATTGAGTTCTACCACAAAACATGATTTTACAGCCCCCAAAAAAAAGTCGTTTCCCAGCAATAATTTTTGCGTAAAGTTACTTAGTTTCATGTACAGAATGCTTGGTTGACGGCTTCGTGATGAGGTGATTTACACCGTGTATAACTTACCAATGCGACGTTCGCCTATCCAAAGATCACTCTGATTAAGACTTTGGTCCTATCAACATTAAGGATTGTTCAAATAAAGTGCTCTTCTATATTTAACTTCTATAAAAGGGGAAAAAAGGTTCTCCTACTCTAGTATATTAAAAAGGTTGCTTGTATTGCTTCTTTACAAGTTTTCTTCGTTCTTTGTATAGGACACGGCTTGTCTGCTTTTGTATTAAAAGTACCGTACACTTTTATAAAAATGTTATTTACCTACTTTGTTTGGTTGCCAGTTATTACCTCGATATAGAACCTTCAAATCTATTCAAATAAAATCTTAAAAAAGTATATGAGTTAAAACGGAAATTAGAATCCGTTTGCTATTTCCCGGCGATTGATGCAGCTGATTCTAACTGTTGTTTACATTGTGGCCGCTAACCTTTTTTTTTTTACGTTTGGGAAATCATCAAATGACTTCTCCCGCTCAGGGCGGAGCCGGAGGGAGTGTCAGACTTGTACTGACTAAAACCCATCCATGTTCCTTCTTAGCCCTTTCTGTTCCAGGGCCACGGTATCTCTTTCGAACAGTGCCGCAACCCTGGCAGGCATTGGCCCTCTCGGACCCCTTCCGGTTTGCTAACATCTCATTCAGGCGCGCGTGGAAATGAAAAAAATTTTTTTTTTTTTTGTTGCCGCTAACCTTAAAAATCATTCAGAGGATCTTGATAAAATCATTAAGATATCATCACTATCATTGGCACTAGCAACCTTGTTACAGACACGCACAAAAGGGAAAATGCCTTGACATAGCAAATGTATAAGTCTTAATTTTTTGTACCATGTCCTGCCGTCCATCTTCTGTAGATCGGCCAGTCAAGTGTTAATCCTACTAATATTATAAATGCGAAAGTTTGTGAGTGTGGATATATGGATTGATGTCTGTTACTCTTTCACGCAAAAACTACTGAACGGATTTGGAGGAAATAACACAGATAGTTTATAACCTGGATTAACACATAAGATACATTTTATCCCGATAGTATGTTCCCGTGGGACAATTATCGAACTCCACGCGGGCGACGCCGCGGGCATAAGCTAGTTAGTGTTTAAATGCTTCCGATTCTATGAGTATTAACACAATCACAAATCCAGACTCCGTGTCTGCTACTGAGAAATTCCTTATGCCTCAGCCGGGAATCGAACCCAGGACCAGCAGTCGTGATTGCTACCACTATACTAACGAAGTTCATCCTTTAAATACTTCTCCGATAATGCTATCTTTCATTTTATATAGAACTGATGTGCAAAATCTTCTGCAACTCAACCCTGTTGTTTTTGCTGTGTTTCGTTTGTCAGTATGAATCCTGTCAAAAACATAAATTTGGAAATGGGAGCCAAGGTAGGTGACAACGCTGACAAAAGAATTGAGATCTAAATGGGTGCCAAGTTCTGTAGTTACACACAACCGGCTTAGGTTATAATTATATTAATGCTCAAGATATGACTTGGAAATGATTATGAATGGAATTGTCCTGGGTTATTTAGCCCCCGACAAAATGATGACAGCAAAATATATTTTTTTTGTTATCAAATCACTGTGTTCTGATTTTTCCCATTCTATACACATAATTACACAGCTGGACGCCAAATTTCAACTTTCTAGGTCATCTGGAAGTGGGTTAAGTTTTTAATCTATATCTCAGTCAGTCAGTGACTGATGATTTTTAGACGATAATTTTTCAATAATCGTTTGAGCTATATGTATGATCTAATCAAATGTGTTTAAATAAATAAACCAAATTTCATGTATCTACGTTAAACTGATTTAGAGTTATTAAGGGGTCAAAAATAGTTAGTGTAATATAACACAGCTGCTGCGTCGCCAGTTCCTTCTTTGCTCCAGCAAAGAAGGCTAGCCTTGGCTGATCACGCTGCCACGTGTCTAGATTTATGATGTGTATACTGCAGTTGTATAATAATATATGTGTGTACTATAGTATCTACTTACTACAGATACTTTATACTCACACTTATCATCCATAATCATACTTTTATTGGTTTTACATTAGCATTTTACGAATTGTTCATTTTTATAAATATTTTCTTAGTTTTCTTTGTTGTGACATTGTTTACATCGAACTTGTCAGCTGTCATTTACTTTTATTTCTAATTGTTACCAGCCAAACTCTATATGAAGGTTTCATTTAGATTATATATTACTAAAAATTATTATCATCAATTCGTGAGTTCAATTGTTGTATTTTATAGTTAATTGCGAATATTTGCTGTGTAAAGATATTCTGAGTTATATTTATAAAAATATTATGCACAAGGTTTTTGACCAATTGTTACTGGCTGCTTTGAATACTGGCAGGTTGCGTCTTACTAGAGCGCAGTAGTTTTGAATCTGAAAAGAAATTTGAAGAAGGAAACGGAAGACCAGGGTATAAAAGGGATTTCTGACGGATGCCCTGGTTCAGTCTGGAGACGAGAAATCAGTATAGTCTGAAATCAAGAAAACATCTAAGCCTACATACAGTTCGGAGTCCAGGCTCGTCAGTTCGCAGAGCAGCTTCCTCACAGCAGCTAGCAGCAGCCACGATAGCACCAAACGAAGACCGCTCCTTGACTCCACCAGGCTGTGCTCAAAACTCACACAGATCTATTTATACAAATTCGTAAAATGCTAATGTAAAACCAATAAAAGTATGATTATGGATGATAAGTGTAAGTATAAAGTATCTGTAGTAAGCAGATACTATAGTACCTACAATCTAAATAAAGTCGCACTGCACGAGTATGTACAAATGACAGATACCTTTAGTTACGAGCAATGTATGCGTCAATCGTAAATACCAATATTTGTTTGTTTATATTTCTGATTTGATTGCGTTTTTATTACTGGCAATAAAAAAGTTTAGGTACAGCACAACAGCTGTATCTGCAGCGGTATTTTATGAAACATTGATACAAATAAAAATGTTTTTTGATGATTTAGTAGCGGATATGAAACTACTGTGCCTAACGCATAATACATACTACGATATGAAAGAATAAAACAATGCTTTTATTTAATTTCAACATAATATGATGATATGGTGATTTATATATTTGTATATATATATTTTATTTGTTTATGAATATTTTTTTTTATATGTAGTTATATCATGTGTTTTTATATTTAGGTAATAGTATAGGTTAATTTAGGTAAGGCTCAACAACTAATTTTTCTCTTCTCTCACACACTATCGTCTACATTTTTTTTTCATTTCTCCTTTCGCAGGTCTGCTGGCAGAAATTTCATATGAAATAAGCAGTACTTTTGTACTGTAGTATTTTAGTTTTTTTTTTCCTGTGTTGTCTACTGTTGTACTTAAATAAATATATAGTACTTGAAATCAATAAATTATGAGCGCGACAGTTCACTACCTCGATGCATCAAAATCTCGAATGGAGTACTATCGAGTTAAAGTTTTCGAGCAAGTGTAATTCGAACTGACGTCATTCGATTTCAAGTAGGGAACCCCTAGGCGTAGGGCATCATGACGCGATTTATTTGGCCCGGACGGCCAAATTAATCGCGTGATGCCCCTTGGCATTTAAACTGCGTCTTTCATTTGTTTTATACGCAGTAATTTGTGCTCGTGGCTATAGAAATTGACAATCAGGCTTAGTACTACTTGCTATTTTTTTATTTATCTAATATCTTTTAACGAATTGAAAGTTATAAAATGGAGTTCTTTTAAGCGCACTTATGTTTTCAGTGACTTGCGTTTCAATGTTACAAAAGCGTTTGGTTTCTTTAGCCGGTCGTGCGAAGTAAACAGTTGTTTCTTTGGTAAATAGTAATGTATACTTGTGTGAATTGATATTTTTTCGGTTAAAGTCTGGATGTGTGGACGTGGACGATGAGAAAGGAGTAGATGGATCATAGCTCCTGCTGTACCACCACCACGGCACCAGGCGTTTTATGGTTTTTAACTACCTTCTTGTGAAAAAGTTTCTTTGTAAGTGTAGGTATTTACTACAGCCTGGATGTGTGCTTAGTCAATTCCAGTCTATTTATTATAATTTAGTGGGTACATATTTGAACGACGCCCTTATTTACACTTTTTTTTTTTTTTTTTTTTTTTTTTTTTTTTTTTTTTTCTGTGCGGATCTGCAATCAGTTGTCCACTATAAGCAGATAGTTTGAGAGGTTATGTCAGGTCAAGTGCCTCCCCCAGCGAGAACAGCTACTCATTGTATTTTTGCAAAAGGTGTTCCATTACAATATGTCTTTTCTCTTAAGACGTTTTTGATAGCTGCGCTTCATTAGACTCGCCGCAAGTACATTCGGGTGATTTTCGAGGCGCTTTAGGTATTTATCTGTCGAGGCCTGTATTTCCTCTTTTACAGTGGTCATATTTAGGTATGCGTGAATTTCGGAATTGGTAGTGAACCACGGAACCTGCGCTATTGTTCTTAATATTGCGTTCTGCATTCTTTGCAATATTGCGATGTTTGAATTACTTGCACTGCCCCAGAGCTGAATACCATAAGTCCAATTTGGTTTTAGTATGGACTTGTATATCAAGAGTTTGTTATCTATCGATAACTTGCTATTGCGACCCAGCATCCAGTAGAGGTTTCTGTGCCGTATGTTGAGTTCTTCTCTCTTGTTTTTGATATGCTGGTTCCAAGTCAAACGCCGATCTAGGTGCATGCCTAAGTACTTTACACTGTCTTTATGCGGTAATGTGGAGTTTTCAAGGCATACAGGAGTGCAGTTTTTTCTCCGAAGCGTGAAGGTAACCTGCACTGATTTTGTTGCGCTAGCTTTAATCCTCCACTTTTGGAGCCACTTAGTTATAGCGTCGAGGCCTTGTTGTAGTTGCTCTGAGGCCAGCTCAGGCTGCTTGTTACTTGCCATAATGGCTGTGTCGTCGGCATATGTAGCAGTCATGACTCCGTCTACCTGTGGTAAGTCTGAGGTGTACAAGGTATACAATATTGGTCCCAGCACCGAACCCTGAGGCACGCCTGCTCTTATGCTATAGAATTTGGAGGTTGATTCAGATTCTTTCACTTGGAAGATTCTTTCTGTGAGATAAGATTTTAGCAGAATGTAGTAGCTGTGTGGAAGACTTGTCCTTATCTTGCAGAGAAGGCCCTCGTGCCAGACCCTATCAAATGCCTGCTGAATGTCCAAAAATGCAGACGAACAGTACTCCTTTTCTTCTAGAGATTTCCTAATTTTCTCGACCACTCTATGCACTTGTTCGACAGTAGAATGTTGCTGCCTAAATCCAAATTGGTGGTTCGGAATGGCATTATTACTTTCTAATAGAGGCAATATTCGGTGAAGGATCAGTTTTTCACAGACTTTTGACAAGATGGGTAAAAGGCTGATGGGCCTATACGAAGTGGTCTGGTTTGCTGGTTTCCCTACCTTATGTATCATAAGGATTTGTGATACTTTCCAAAGGGCTGGGAAGTGTTGAACCCTCAGTATTCCATTATACAGCATTGTGAGGAAAACCAGCGCCTTTCTTGGAAGTTCTCTCAGAATTTCCTTTGTAATGAGGTCATATCCTGGAGCCTTCTTGTCTTTGAGGTCATTAATAGTCCTCCAAACTTCCCCTACAGTGACCGGTGCAGGTGGCAGCGACATCTGTATGGGCCGGGTAAGAATGGCTTCAACCTGTTTTTCAGACTCTATGTCGCTGGAGTGATTCGGGCAAAATACCTTAGATAAATGTTCTGCAAATAAGTCAGCCTTTTCCTGCGATGTGCGGGCCCAGCCGTTGTTGTTTTTCAGTGGAGGTTTTGCCGGCTGTGGTCTGTCATACGACTTTGTAAACTTCCACAGTGAGTAATCAGTGGCAGCAGTGGGTGTAAGCGATTCCAATTGAGCCTCAAGAGTCTTATTGTGCCAAGTCGCTAGCATATCTCTTAGACGTGACGCTTGCCTGTTAAAATTTGTTTTATCTGATGCAAGTCTGCTCAGTTGCCAGACACGGCGTAGCCTCCGTCTTTCTAAGACTGCTTTTTTTATTTCAAGAGGGTAGTTATTTATCCGCTGTTTTGGATCCAGTAAAGGGGTACTCCTCCAGCAGGCGTCCTGAATGAGGTTCGTGATGTATTTGGTTGCAATTTCGATATCTTCAGGTGTCTTAAGAGCAACTTGCAGCTTGATGTTTTCGTCAATGTATGCTTTGAAGGAGTTCCAGTCTGTTTTTTTGTTATACAGCCTTTCAGTACTTTCGTGTTCTATAATCTTTGTGCTTAGAGTGAGTAGAACTGGCGTGTGATCCGACGAGCTGTCGTAGCAGGACTCACACTTGACATAGTGACTAGAAAAGCCTTTCATAACGAAGAAGTCGAGAAGATCTGGTATTTTAGAAGTATCTGCCGGCCAATATGTTGGTTCACTCGTGGAAGCTGTACATAAGTTATTAGCATCTATGCTGAGTTTTAGCTGTCTTCCTCTGGTGCTAGTTAACCTGGATCCCCAGTGCGTGTTTTTGGAGTTCCAGTCACCACCCGCTATAAACCGACTGCCAAGTGTCTCGAAGAATTCTGAGTACATCTCATTGGATATCTTGTGTCTGGGTGGACAATACACTGAGGAGATATTGAAACAGCCATTTTTGTCCTCAACTGCTATTGTAGTAGCCTGGATGTGGCAGGTTTTATATTCAG
Source organism: Cerastis leucographa (assembly GCA_963082945.1). NCBI lineage: Eukaryota > Metazoa > Arthropoda > Insecta > Lepidoptera > Noctuidae > Cerastis > Cerastis leucographa. The sequence continues at coordinate 18,829,323 of OY720354.1, forward strand.
GCATTATGTGGTGTTTCAGGGATTTCCTAACGATGATCGCTGTACCAGCATGTCCAGTCCCATCCGGATGTAGGGTGATATAACATTCATAATTCTTAAACTTGAGGTTTGAGGCAGAGGTGCAGTGAGCTTCAGATATCAATAACAAATCCAAATTTTGTAGGATCAGTAGTGTTTCCGTGTCATTTTGGTTTGGGGTCAGTCCATTTATGTTCCATGTTGCCATTCGAATTGCAGTCATTTTGATAATTTGTCTAAGAGTTGTGTTATGAGCATCATAAGGGTACTCATTTGTTGAATGATTAAGTCAAATTTCTCAGTCTGTTTAATTATAATCTGTTCTAAGTTCAGAAGAGGTTGTGGGTTAGTTTTTTCCTGAAATGGGTGTTTTTTGTTTCGGGTGGCGTCAGAATATAGGGTGGTTTTTGTTTTGTTTTCAGGATTTTCAACAGGTTTATCCTTTGTTTTTTCATTTGAGGAGATTTGAGTTTGATAATTTCTTGGCGTTTGCTGCGTTGACTTAGAACGTCTTAATAGGATTTCCCTGTATACTTCACATCCTTTGTAGTTCGCCGGGTGTGGACCATTACATAGTGCACACTGGGCGGGTGTTGTGCGGTCACGTTTTGAGCATTCCGATGTTTTATGTGACTGTCCACATTTTACACAACGATATGGACGCATACAATAATTTTTCGAGTGCCCATATTGTTGGCATCTTTGGCATTGAACTATCGATTTTTGCTTCTTCGGATCCTCAATGATGATAGACTGATGGTATATGTATTTCAGTTCTTTCACAGCCTTATTATTTGGTCCAGGTGCAAGATTAACAAAGAATGTGGATGTTGGCTTCTTGTCAGGCCCATACTTCGCATTGATGATTTCTCCTGTGATTGTATTTCCTGTAGCTTCAATGTCTTCTTTGATTGCAGACATTGGTGTTGTTGGATGCAGGTTTCGTATTACCACTCTGAAGCATCTCTGGTCTTTCCGATTAAAAGTGTGACCGATCAACCCGTTTTCTCTTACTACTTTTATAATTTGTTTGTAGCTTTCAATCTCTAAGCAACTTATCCTTAACTGGCTTCGGTTGACAATTCTAAAAGTGAACTGGTCCTTGTCAACAAGAGTTTCAATTAGTTCAGTGAGCTTATTGACGTCTTCTATACCATATAGGACTATTGGTGGCGGTTTAGCGGGTCGATTATTTTTGGGTATATCATTAGTTTCGGTAAGATCAATTGACAGACCATCGAATCTGTTTGAAGTTTGCACTGTTTCAGGACTGTTTGAGAGTTTTTTTCTTTTGGGATTTCTGCTGACAGGAACTCTTTGCCATTTCGGAGGACAAATTGGTGCAGTTTCCGTCTGTGTATCAGGGATCAAAAGTTGATTATCAGGAGTTGGACGAGCTCCGATTTGTTGATTACTCCCCAAGGAAGAAGATCTTGGTCTCATAAACAGGCCTGGATGGAAGGCTTGCTGAATAAGCTTTTTGCTGCTGCTGCTGCTGCTGCTGCTGCCAGGTGCATTTACCAACGCAGGGGCCTGATCGCCCACCCCTGAGTGGTCTTCGGTAACAAATTTCACACTCACAGGCCCGGGTACCTGTGAGCGCCGGGGGTTAGCCGGATCGCATGACATCGCATTATCGTTATCAGACATTTTCATATATAAAAGGGATTTACCCTTATTAAAAAAAAAGATGTACTTACATAAAATTAGATATACATACAAGCTGTTGTTTTGCATCCTCATCAAATTCAAGTATGCTGATGATTCTCGACCCGAATCAATAAGAAAATGGCAAGGTATTTTTTTTCTTATTTACGGAAATCGGTAAGTGTGAACTAACTACCCGTGTTTTAAAGGCGGCCAGTCTGATCCTCGCCCCATAACCGCGCTTTCAGACATACAAACAATCTCAAACGTTTATTCGATAATATCTTATTTCCTGAACCACGTTACTGTAATACTGACAAATTTAAATAACACAAAAAACAGCGTTTTTTAATAATGAACGAGGTATCGTAATTTTATGGCTTTTGTCACAACCTCCTGAATTTTGACGAAGATGCTGATATAAAATTGAAGGCATAGACATGGTGGTAGGTATGTCATGTAAAATAATTATGTCGCTTTCCTTTATAATTCAGTTCCAAAACACGTTATTATTTTAATTGATGGGGAAAATACAATAACGTGTTTTATTAGCTCATGGACTAAGTAATATTAGGTTAAATAATCAAAAGCTTGACTATATTTTGGGAGTTGGACATTTTGAGAATTGGGCATTTTGAGAATTGGACATTTTGAGAATTGGACATTTTGGGAATTGGACATTTTGAGAATTGGACATTATGGGATTTGGACATTTTGACACCGTTGGACATTTTGAGTATTGGACATTTTGCCCCTGAACGAAAACAACAGCCGTACGGGTCGATCGTCGACGCCAAAATTGTGATAGAAAATATAATACAGCCTATGTTACGCGGTAAAGATGTAGCTTTCTAATGGTGAAAGAATTTTTTAAATCGGTCGAGTAGCTTTTGGATTAAATCGTATCAGATTAACAAACAAACAAATCTTTATAATATTTTTATTAGTACAGATGACGTAGACTTCGAAAATTGACACCGGATAATATGGGGCTAATTTTAAAATGCATGTGCCGTTGTGTTATTCAACTTTCGTATTTGTTTTACTTGTTTTTTTCGTTTAAACACTTTATTTTTTAATTTTACTTTACTTTGGGCTCTGTCAGAATTCAAACGCATATCGCATATCTATTAATATCCATAGATATATTATGTCCTAATTATACATGTAAGTACATGGCTGTGGCACATTAGTGCAATGTGTTACTTCAATAAATTACGACTGCACTTATTATCTGAATAATTACTATTCCGTTGTAAATTCAAGGGAATAATAACAGCCACTCGGATCGATGTTTAGGTTAAGCCACACTTGTCTAGGTTCATCCCTGGATGGGTGACCATCCACTACCGAGTTTCGTCTATGCCTCGGAGAGCACGTCCCGGCTGTCATTTGTAGATCTGTGCCAGTCGTGGCCTAAAACTCCGGCAACCAGTCTTACCATTGGCTTACGTATTGCCCAGGACTAAGTGAGTTGTGGTGGTCAGACAATGGTAGTGGTGGTGGAATAATGGTAGTCAGCTGCGTTCGGTTAGACTGGAAGCTGACCCTAACATAGTTGGGAAAAAGGCTTGGCAGATCATGAGTTGTAAATACAAGGGACTTTCAACCCTACGTACGGTACCTTAGTGATTATGATATCTATGGTCCCATTCAAATAGATGAATAAAATAACACAGCGTTCAGTAGGTTCGTCTAACCAAATACAAGATGTTGTTTTGCATCCTCGTCAAAATTCAGGAGGATGTCACAAAAGACACACATAATAAATTAAAATTACGGTTCTTAGTTAATTATTAATAAACGCTGATTTTTTTGGTTGTTTATGTTTGTCAGTATTTCAGACTAACCCCCATATCCTGGGTTAGGGAATAAGAAATTATATCAAATAAACGTTTGAGATTGTTTGGATGTGTGGAAGCGCGGTTATAGGGCGAGAATCAGACTGGCCGCGTTTAAAACACGTGTGGTTCATACTTACCGATTTACGTAAATAAGAAAAAAAAAAATACCTACCCATTTTATAATTGATTCGGGAAGAGAATCATTAGCATAGTTACCTCCTTGAATTTGACGAGGATGCAAAACAACACCTCGTATATTCAAACAAAAAAAAAAACACTGATTATAGTGATTTCATTATAACTTAAAATTATGAAATCCAAGCATTTTTAGTGTATTTTCGTCCGTATTTTGGTAGTTTGAATGATTTCTAAAAGTTGGTCCATCTATTTTAATGACACCATAAACATTATATTCGGTAAGTGACTACGAACAAATTGAATCAAAACTCATTCATTAATTCTTTTTCATTTGTTTTATACATCGTGAAAATTAATGGTGTCCCTACGGGCCTAGACAAGTGTCAGTCGCTTTCAAAACGTATCGTTAAGCAGCAACGATTTTTAAGTGGAGTGAAATAAGCTGCCCTCAAAAACGTTGAAGGAAAACATCGTGAGGAAACCAACATGTCCTAAAACTAAAAATTCGAAGACATGTGACATCTACCAACCCGCACGGTGGTGGATTACAGCCCACTCGCTTTTACAGAGAGGAGGCCTATGTCCCAGGAGTGGGAACATTATTATGTTGATGAAATAAGCTTTTCAATACATTTCCTCAAAAACTGACTGTTATTAGGTTCAAATGCATTTCAAATTTGGTTTTCGGTTTATTTTTTACATGTTTTTGAGAAGCATCTAACATTCTGAATTTATGGTCGGCTAATGGCAATAAAATCAACCTTAATTACAGAAACGCAAAGATGAGAAAAGTGTGCACTACCTTTTATCCAACGCACTTCTCCCTGTCTATATTTAGGTGGCAGGTATGTTCAACTCCAGTGAATTATTAAACCAGTATCCGGTTACCGAAATACTAATTCTAGGATTCAGTCAACTGTAGGGTTAGAATACTGTGCAGCCTAATACTTACCTATACTAGAGAAATAATTTGGTGAAATTGCTCATCATTTCTCAACAATGTTGTGGTCTGGATACAGCTTAACTAGGCGAGTGTGAAACCTAATATTTTACTCAGAATCTATCCATATTATCTGTCTGACTATCACACATCCACTTCTAGAATAGATGGATAAATATAGAATAGTATTAGACTCTATACTAAGGTTTATTGATATACAACAAAGATTGGTGAATCGTCGTAGCAAAAAAACAAACGACATATTTTGAATGCCGTTCGAAAAAAAAACATCGTGTAAGTAAAAACATCAAGGAGATGTCAGCGGTTTGGAAGGGGTCCGAGAGGACTGATGCCTGCCGGGGCTGCGGGACTGCACGAAAGAGATACCGTGGCCCTGGAACACAAAGGGCTAAGAAGGAACATGGATGGGTTTTAGCCAGTACAAGTCTGACACTCCCTTCCGCTCCGCCCAGAGCGGGAGGAGTCATTTGATGATTTCCCATCTGAAAAAAAGGGATTCTCAAGTTTTATACGAACTAACACCAAATTCAAGCCCAAAAAGAACATCAATAACCCAAATTTAGAAAAGAAAACAAGATCAAAGAGACGTTCAATCTTAAGCCGACTGAATTTAGACATCTATAAAATACCGGTATCCCGAATTCTCCCGGCATTAACCCTCAAACATCTTTCTCCAGGATAATGTACCATCACTTATTTTTGTACGTGATGCGCAAAGAATTTTTTATATTCCTATGGAGCAAGCGTTTTAGTAACGCCCTTAAATTTTATGTGGTATTATTGAGTTAAAGGTTGCGCGCCTGAATTCAAATGTGAAAGTTTAAAGGAGTCGTAATCTTAGATAATAATAATACAGGCTGTTGTTTTGCATCCTTATCAAATTCAAGGAGGTAACTATGCTAATGATTCTCTTCCCAAATTAATTATAAAATGGTTAGGTAATTTTTTTTTTAATTTACGAACATAACACAATGATTCTCGTCCAGAATCAATAATAAAATGGGTTGTAAATTACAATTAATCTCAAACGTTTATTCGATCATTTATTATACCCTAAACCACGTTAAAGGGGGTTATTCTGTTAAACTGACAATCTTAAACAACAACAAAAAGCAGCGTTTATTAATAATTAACTAGGAACCGTAATTTATATTAATTACCGTAATTTCTATTAATTATTTATGTCTTTTGTGACAATCTCCTGAATTTTGACGAGGATGCAAAACAACACCTTGCATACGCAAATCGGTAAGTGTGAATCACCCGTGTTTTAAACGCGGCCTGTCTGATCCTCACCTTATAACCTCGCTTAAACACATACAAACAATCTCAAAAGCGATATTTTTTTATTTCCTAAATCACGTTGAGGGGGTTTATTCTGAAATACTGACAAATTTAAACAACGACAAAAAAGCAGTGTTTATTAATAATTAACTAGGTTCCGTAACGTAAATAGATTATTTATGTCTTTTGTGACAATGTCCTGAATTTTGACGAGGATGCAGAACAAAATCTTGTATAATGTTTCCACGCCTCACATTTGGGACTTATATCCGTTTTCAGAAATGTTAACAACTGTCCTTCACTTTTATTTAAACTTTTCGCAAACTAAAGAAGGGTACAAAGGCGGACTTAAGGCCTTAGGCATTTTCAACCAGTCAACTAAGGCTTGTGGAGAGATAAGATGGCAGGTGATGTAAGGGTTTTTTCAAAAGTAAGGTAACTGTGAAAGAACTATAAGACACTGGGATGCTTTTTAACCCCCACAAATTTGACCTTTATCTATATTTTTTAAGCTAAAATCGTTAAAGTGATGAAGAATTCTTTTGGTGCTTAGCATTAGCAGTATCCAGGTATGGTCCGAAAATAAAATATGATCGCAATAACGGGTTTGATTGCTCATTAACTAAAATAGTCTGCGTGGCATTTTCTACCACCCGTGTACTCTAGCTATAAAAGGTGGAGGGTACTTTCTCCCCGTATAAACTACCTAGATAATTATGAACTAAAATCTTTAAAAAAAATACTTAAACAAACACACTGAAACAATTTTTATCATATAGTACCTTGCTCAAAATTCGTATAATTTAATAAATGCGAATTTAATTTTGTAGCTTTTATACAAATTCAGTTGTAAGCAGGACCAAGTCCCACTTTCACTATATTTATCCAAATACCTACCAAAAGAAATGTATGCACGAGTAAACAATCTATATTTCTATTGAAAAGGGTGCTTACAAAACTACCCTCCACCTAGTCACCGATTGATCTTTATAGTAACTGCGTTGCCATAGGTACTACATAGCGAAAGTTCAGAGACTTTCCATACAAGAAGCATGTAAAGCTATTCAGATTTCACGGATGACCTGTCTGAAGAATTCTTCAGTACAGGAGTCCGGTTATTCTTTGAACGATTTCTTTACGGGCAGGTGGACGTATGAAGGTCAGTAGTATCTGGATGGACTGGTATGACAAATATTGAATGTCAAAGAGTTTTTTGTGAGTCTATAAAACAAGTTAAAAAAAAAACCCCCGACACAAATTACCTCTAAAAAACCATAAATAAAATAATCCAAGCGTCTTAGCGTCGGGGGTCCGCTTTGTTTTGTGCTTGTACTAAGCGGTCTACTTAGCGGTTCCCCAATCCTGTGCATAGGCATACCCCATTTCTTCCACTTTTCTCGGTGTTGCGCTTCTTCACGCTAATTAACGAAAACAAGGAATTATAAAAACCTGATATTTTAGGGGGGGGGAGGTAAGTGCAGTTCCCCCCCCCCCGGCGATGGCCATGGTGACAAGTAACCAGATTTCAAATTTCGAATCGACCAGATCTGTGGAAGTTGTTTATTTCCCTTCAACTAGAAAAGAGGTGATGACCTTTAAACGGCTAAGCAGATTTTCTTAAAACATAGCTAAGAACACTCTCGATTAAAATACCTTTCAAACGAAACCAATTTTATCTAAATCGGTTCATCGGTTTAGGAGCTACGATGCCACAGACAGACACACAGATACACACGTCAAACTTATAACACCCCTCTTTTTTGGACGGGGGTTAAAAATGGTTCTGTACGCTTATTTCTAAGATTTAAAGGCATTTTGGATATTATGTTTTTTTTTTTACAAAAGTTCTTAATATGATACATCAGTTATCCTGAATCCGGACCCTGATCTTCTCTATCTTCTTGTATGCTTCTGAAACCTGGAGACTGAAATCACGCATTCGTAACAGAATTGATGCGTTCGAAATGTGGTGCTGGCGCAAAATGTTAGGTATTCCCTGGACGGCGCGACGCCAAAACGCCTCGATTCTGAACGAGCTCAAAGTTAAATCTCGCCTATCCACTATCTGCATGAAACGACTCTTGCAGTACTTCGGACACGTGGCAAGGAAGGAGCCAGATAACTTGGAGAAGCTTATTGTCGCTGGTAACGTGGAAGGAAAAGGGGCCGTGGGAGATCACCGACCCGATGGACAGATGCGGTGAAGGAAGTCTGTAAAGGGAATTTCCAGGCATCTGTCCGCATGGCCGAAAACCGTCCAGCATGGGGAGCTTTGGTGGAAAAGGCGACGACGTCATGTGGTCACGACCCTCAGTCATGAGGAAACGAGGAAAAAGAAGAATCCTGTATATTACGATACTATCACATCAGAAGTTCTGAATGTTATGTGAGACTCTCTGTTGTGATGTGATGTATCTTTTTAATTATGTTTGCAATGTAATTCAGTCGTACTGTCCCAAATGCCCTTTAATCAGCCTGTAGAGGCCTAGATAAGACATTGACAACATTAAAACATTTTCAAAGAGTTTTATATTTGGACATAGACATTTAACAGGAAACCCGCACTGGGCCCGCGTGGTGGATTACAGCCCATTCCCTCTCACAGAGAGGAGGCCTGTGTCCCAGCAGTGGGAACATTATAGGCTGAAGATGATGATGATGATTTAACAGGAATGAATATCCAATGAAACGAATTTATCTGTGTAGGCAGGAAAACACAGAACTCAAATAAATGTACCACGTTTGACACATTCATGCATTTATTCTTGACAAAAGCACCCACCTTGATCTGCACACTTAAATTGGTTATACTGTACCTACAATGATCGGTAGCTTAAGCCAATACATTTTTTTTTAAACTTTTCACACATAGAATTTCAGTTTGTCTGCGACCTCTAATATCATATCAAAAGAACAAGCGTTATACTGTAAATAAGTAACAAAGAACTGCCAAGCCAATTAATCGAAACTATCCAACCAGCCCCAGACAATCGAAAATAGACCTTAAATCATCCACGGAAGGCGATGACTTATGAAGACAAATCATAAAACAGTGTACGAGTGGATGAGAGGACAGGATGTACGGATATAAATCAGACTCGCGCCGGAACTCCGATCCGATGATGTGATTATAGGATAGCTTATATGAAGGATATATGGCGCACAGAGTAGATATTAACAGAAGGTTAAGTAACTTCAGACAACACGAAACAACAGGATGTTAAAACCAGCTAAATACCAGCTTGCCGCGCTTGACTCAGTGGAACGCAGAGCCAAGCTTCACAGCTTGGCTCATCACCGCAAGGTTGCCAGCTTGTCGGTCTTCTACAGGCTGTACTTCGGTGAGTGTGCCCATGCCGATTTCCCGTATAATGAGAGACTCGCATAAACTGATTGTGTACAACTTGGTTGATCACCGTGTGTTCGAAGTTAAACTTCTGTACTTTTTCTTATATGTTTAGTGTTGGATGTTGATATGACGATAATACAGGAAATCGAGTTACTTTCCGGAAGTGTTACATATTTTTCGTTTTTTTTTTTTCTACTAAGGGGATGTTTGTTGAATATTATTGTAGGTGCTAGCAACCTTTTAAGAGGATACCATTACTTCACGCCCCTTAAGCAGAGGTGTACATAATAGAACACCTACATTTTACCGCTTATGTTTAAGTTCTATAATATGAGCTTCTTAGAAATTCGTGATTGCAAGACCTATTAAGACTTTACCCTGGGTTCGATTCACAGGTCAGGCTCGCTGAAAAAAATAACGAATAATACACAAACAGGACATTTTTGGTACTTGAAACTCGACAAACTTGGTGGACAATGCCACATCGATATAAAACAGGTAAGCCTCTTTTTATCCAGCTGGGCATTATAGTCGTGTGTGTGTGTGTGGTGTTGCAAGTTTGTATTGATGAAGTTTTCTCTGTCATGTTTACTCCTGTCAAAGATGGTTAGTTTCGAAAAGTTTTATTTTATTTTTGAAGTGAAAACTTATTTAGCTGCGTTGTGCACTTTTGTGATGGGTAAAAATGTTAAACTCGCGTCAGGTCACGTGTCCTGATCGAAAATTCGTAAGACGGATAGACAGGTTACGAAGGAATTTGAATTTTATGACATCTGTCATTGAGTTTGGGTTTCCAACTGGATAATAATCTTATGCACAAACAAAACCTTCGGTTTCTCCAAAGAGGTAAAATTCGTAAGATGGATTGTAATAGTTCTGAAGTGTTACATTTTTAATGTAATATAAATTGAAATGTTTGTGTACGATAGCGCAATAAATTAATTTCGTATTTTACCACATAAATGATAGTACTTTTATACTGATAAGTAAAGCAATTCGTGCAAAATTATTCCTTAACCATTCCAAAATATCAAAAATGCACAACGTTTATAATATTCAAGTTCTTACTTCTGTCGGCTCTCCCGGAGTGCAACCCGTTTTTTTTTTTTTTTAATTAATTATTTCCATAGTTGTAACAAGGTGTTGTTTTGTATCCTCGTCAAAATTCAAGAGGACGTCAAAAAAGACATAAATAATCAATTAAAATTACGGTACCTAGTTAATTATTAATAAAAGCTGATTTTTTTTGGGTGTTTATGTTTGTCAATATTTCAGAATAAACCCCTTAACGTGGTTTAAGGAATAAGAAATTATCGAATAAAAGTTTGAGATTATTTGTATGTATGAAACCTCTGTTTTAGGGCAAGGATCAGACGGGCCACGTTTAAAATACGGGTGGTTCACACTTACCGATTTTCGTAAATAAGAAAAAATATAAAAATTACCAACTCATTTTATAATTGATTCGGGACGAGAATCATTAGCATAGTTACCTCCTTGAATTTGACGAGAATGCAAAACAACACCTTGTATTTTAGATCTCATCACCGATTGCTTCATAATTCTGAAGACTTATTGATTCTCAAAAACTCTCTCAGCAGACTTGTTTAAGTTTGGCGTAACCGCAGCCTAAGAACTTAAACAATGATCAGCTCCAAATAGTAACATAACAATAACGTAGGACGAGAACATAAAATTTTACGAACGGAGCTATACGAATAAAATCGATGTTTGCCGAACGTTGTTTTGCGTCTTTGCGAATGGGAAGCCTGATGGGAGAGCATATATTTTGGAAGTCTAACAAACGTATGGTGCGTTTACAAACATTTAAACTCACATACACAAACAGCCAGACCCGGAACAACTATCTGTAGGCCACACAAATATTTGTTCCGTGCGGGGATCGAAACCGTAACACGCAGCGCAGTAGTCAATCGCTCAACCACCGCGCCAACCTTGTGGTCAATTTTGAAGAGGGGAGGATAGGTATTAAGTAATGAAAAATAACAATATGGAGGTAATCATATTTTTTTTTGCTAGCCTGTCTTAATTTCCCACCGCTGGGCAAAGGCCCCTCTTTATCCTTCCAAACCTCTCTATCTTGTGAGATCTGTGGCCATGTTCGTTCCGCAAAAAAGATCATAATCGTCACACCACCTTCACCGTGGTCTACCTGGCTAACAAACTAAAATTAGTTCAATCAAAAATAACCAACATAAATTACCCCATTAAGATAAACTTTACCCCACAAACAGGGAAGGCAGTAGACCACCGGAACGGTTCGAAAAGAGCATTCTAATTCAACTACAAACAAAGTTAATGAACTGCTAACCGAATAAAACATGCAACAAAAAATAGAAGGCAAAGAATACCACTTCATGCAGCTAACTAACTGGGAGAGATTTACCTACTGGTTTAATTTAAACTAAAAACCCGGCCAAGTACGAGTCGGATTCGCGCACGAAGGGTTCCGTACTTTTATTTACAAAAACGAGCAAAAAATCACACCTCACTGTGTATGGGAGCAACCTTAAATATTTATTTTATTCCGTTTTTACTATTTGTTGTTATAGCAGCAACAGAATTACATATTAATTTGTAGAAATTTCAACTGGCTAACTATCACGGTTCATGGGATACAGCCTGGTGACAGTCGGACGGATTGACGGACGGACGGACAACCAAATCTCAGTAATAGGGTCCCGTTTGACCCTTTGGGTACGGAACCCTAAAAATGGCACGGCGTATATTATTACTTATCACATCACGCCTCCGGTCAATGTGGCGTCACTTGGGGGAGGCCTATGTCCAGCAGTGGACGTCTTTTGGCTGAAATGATGATGATGATGACGATGACTTCACGCCTGTAATCCCTGAAAGGTTAGGCTGAGGTGTACCTAACAATTACACCCACATTTCATCAGTTATGTCTAAGTACCATGTATTTAATTGGGGGCGAGGCTATAGCCATCAACTGGACGCAAATCCAGACTCGGTGCTTACTACTGAGATATTCTTTATGGAAAAACCCAAACCAATAACGGTTTGTCCGACCTGGGAATACAACCCAGGATATCATGCTCAGCAGCCGCGCTTGCGACCACTAAACTAAAGATAGCTATAGTGAACTGGACGACGATGTAGGCAGCCCCATTTTTGTTAGTGTTTGGAAAGCGACCTGAGGGAGTATGTCAAGTGTATCACAATAGTTTCCTGTGGCCGTCGATTACGAAGCCATATTAAATAGGTGGACGTTTTAAATGTATACATACAAATAAATAAACTTGAAGTGTCTGTTTGTAATATTAAAATAACCGTTTTTTACTACATGTATATGAATATATATATACGGTACATATACAAAAATAAAATGTCTTGTCTGTCTGTCCATCTATCCGTCTGTTTCTTCCGGCTAATCTGTGGAACGGCTGGACCGATTTTGAAAGGACTTTTACTGGCAGATAGCTGATGTAATAAGCAGTAACTTAGGGCACTTCAATTTTAGAAAAATAAATACTTTATAAAATAAAAATGCCAAAAATGAAATAAAAAAAATATTTTTTTTTATTTTCCCGCGGACGATGTCGCGGGCACAGCTAGTGTAAGCTATAATGGATTTTTCTACTTTAGTAAGTAATAGCACACTAACAATACAATAGGCTCGCCACCTGGGATTTAAACATAACTGGCGCAATGTTAGTTTAAATATTAGGATCACCTCTGCTTATCCCTCCGGGGATTGCGGTCGTGATGTTTTGTAATGTTAAATGTTCGTGAGTAAGAAATAGAAAAATAATACAATTTACTTAAAAAGTATTACGAAAAGTGTACATTTGTGCGCAGTAGTGTTATTTTTCATACAATGGTATAATTATCCATACTAATCCATACTAATATTATAAATGCGAATGTCACTCTGTTTGTTTGTTTGTTTGTTACCTTTTCACGACTAAACGGCTGATCGGATCTTAATGAAATTTGGCAAGAAGATAGATTTTAACCAGGGAAAGGACATAGGCTACATATCATCACGCTACGACCAATAGGAGCGGAGCAGCAATGAAAAATGTTGCGAAAACGGGGAAAATGTGACGCAGACGAAGTTGCGCGGTACAGCTAGTTACTTATAAGTAAACTATAACTAAAACATATTCAAAAGGCAAGTAATTATAGTTCAATGCAAATGTTCGGTAGCGACCTGCCCGAACTAGGTTTATTTAAATGCTGCTTTATTAAAAATAGCTTCTTCTCCTTATAACATTCTCGTCCAATACCTCATCAATTCTATGGCATCGTCGCTGGCAGCGCATAGATCACTTTGAGCACAGTTGGCAGGAAAGGAAATGAAGCATAATCGGCGATACAGTTCCATTCTCACATCTTTTCATTTCTTATTATGTAATATTAAATGTTAAACAAAAAAACTACTGTCCTATATAACGCATATTGTTAGAGCTCTTGCAGCCTGTGATTCGATTTTTAAGGTTAAGCCGTGCTTGCCGAGGTTGGTCCATGGATGGGTGACCATAATTACATACCGAGTTTCCTCCGTGCCTCAGAAAGCACGTTAAGCCGTTGGTCCCGGCTGTCATTTGTAGATCTTTGACCGTCGTTACGAGTAGTCGGAAGCCAAAAGTCTGTCATCTAGTCTTACCAAGGGGTATCGTATTCCTCAGTTACTGGGTTGTGAAGGTCAGATAGGCAGTCGCTTCATGTAATATACTGGTGCTCAGCTGCATCAGGTTAGACTGGAAGCTGACCCCAAGATAGTTTGGGAAAAAGCTAGGCAGATGATGAGGCATCTAACATTTTTATACCTACATTGTTAATTTCTGTTTCTGAATAAAGATTTATTTATTTATTTTATTTATTGTAAGTATCCCTATACCAAATTGAAGTTGTATGTGGCCACTATCGTTATTAGTGACATAAATCACATCCATCGAGGCACTCTCTCTAAACTACCTTACTGCCAACGGTACATAATTATGCAATAAATGTCAAACTCAAAGGTTGGTGCACTAGGTAACTACCTACACTTACTTACGGTGCGAACCGTTTCTGATTCAGTTATTGCGGGTAACGAACTATAATGACGTAAGTAGGGCTGCACCATAATTATTATGACCGAGAGTGAGGGGAATGAAAGATGGATGCAGAATCTAACCGAAAAGACTTGTAATTGTCCTAATAGCATTTTGTGTATATGAAAGACAGGGTGTAATATTCTTTATCCTACATAAAAACAAGGCAGGATCCTTCAATCAGATTGGTGTTGTTTAATAATAATAATAATTCAGTTCTCGAAAATGGCAATGTCACACTGTATTGGGATCAATCCATCATCACTGACAGGACTATTGTAGCCAATAAGCCTGATATAGTGGTGGTGGATCGATCAGAGCGGCGCGCAATGATTGTTGACATAACGGTTCCACATGACGAGAACCTCGTGAAGGCCGAGAAAGATAAGCAAATCAAGTATCTTGACTTGGCTCGCGAGGTTGTCGACATGTGGGATGTTGACTCAGCGATCATTGTGCCGATAGTCGTATCAGCCAATGGCCTAATTGCTAAGACCAACATCTGATGAGGCTCTCGTTAGGCAGCTGGATCAAGGGCTTGATTCAGAAAGCGGTACTCCTGGACACGGCTCGTATTGTTATGAGGTTCCTTTCTCTGGAGCCCTGACCGCCGGTAGCTTGGACTCTGTTCCCGATACCGGTGGGCTACAATTTTTTATATTTTTAAATGTTTTTTATTTATGAGAAATATTTAAAAATGTATCAAATTTTTTAATAAAAGTGAATAAAGGAAATAATAATTATTATTTCCTTTATTCATTTTACATCTTATTTTATATATTGAAATGAAACTTCTTATGCGACTTCCAACAAGTTTAACGCTACCATGGAGGGGGAATATTTTCTAAAACTCACTAAGAGATGGCAGTATTACAAGATTTGTGACTACGTAGTTCTGCTAGGTACGCAAGATGGCGTGCAAACAGCCTAGTCATGCATTCGACTCTTCGGTGTGACCAGCCTTCGTTCAATTTCCATGAGAAGAATAACCTCGATAAACTTATGTAATAATAATAATACAACAAGAAAACAACAAAATATTATTTAGAAGCTCAATAAAATAACGAGAGTGAATGCGTGGCACTCGAACGCATGCATACAGTATTACGAAGTTTCATTTCTTCCGCGCGGAGGGACATTTTTTTTTAGACATTTTTCTCCACGCACTTTTTTTTTTTTTAATATTTCTTAAAAAACAAAATAGGTAAAAAAAACATTTTAAAATATAAAAAAACAGGTTTCCCCGGTATCGGGAGCAGGGTCCAAGCTACCGGTGGTTAGGGCTGCAGAGACAGGAACCTCCTCACAATGCGGGCCGTATCAAGGAGTACTGCCTTCTGAATCTGGCTCTTGATGCAACTGCCAAGTGAGAGCTTCGACCGATGTTCGTCGAGGCTCTTGGCCATTATTTTATTAATTATTATTTTTATTAAAATATAGGCTTTTGCCAGCAACTTCGCTCGCGTAAATTTAGAATTTGAAAATAACCGTCTCGGACATGTGGCGCCATCCATTATCATAAGAACGTTATTGTTTTTTCTACGGGAATAGTACTTTTGTTTCGGAATGAAAGGTTCCCTATGTCCGTTTCTGTACATCTGACAACGTACCGTATATGCAAAATTTCAGGATGATAGGTTCAGTGGTTTAGGCGTAAAGAGGTAACCAACAAACAGACTTTCGAATTTATAAAATTAGTTAGGATTTAGGATTATGATTAACGGCTGCTTACAAAGTCACTACGGGGTCTCTTTAGCGAGAAATAGACACTATTGCCTTTTTAAGAAAATAAATCTAGCCTACTGACATTTTCAATATGATATTAACTCTGTCTGTTTGTTATATTTTCTAGACCTAAACCAGTGAACTGATCGTTATGAAATTTTACAGATAGTAGACTCAGAGCAAGTTAGTATATTCATCTTAAACCACGAAATACCCACAAATACAAACTGGCGAATTTGCGGGCAACTGTAGTGTTGATAATAAATGAGATGAACTACGCCAGAAAGTTGGCAGCCTATAGGTTTTTTATCGCTTATATTTCGGAGAGTATGCTTTGGAACTACACAATTTAATTACCCCATCACAGCCAACGTACACAGATACGGCGAAGCGTCACCGTTATGGTTTAAGTTCCATGAACCCGTACTTGACAAAGAGCTGTGTTTCACATTTACTGTGCGAACGGCCTGTCTTCTTCTTCTTCTGTCTTTGGAATTCACAGTCGGGTTCCTTGTTTCCCAACCATTATAATCTAGATCTCTTCGAAGTTCAAAGTGAATTGGTTTCTTTAAGGCAAGCGTGCTCTGGCCTAGGCCGCGTCATCGCTTCACATCAGACGAGTTGCGGCTGAACGCACGCCTATTTAGTATTAAACAACAAAAAAATGTTAACATAACAGTATAATAATCCACGAGTGATCACTTTCTCTTCCTTGTTGCATGCATCTGCATCTGCCTAGCCTTTTCCCAAACTATCTTGGAGTCGGCTTCCAGTCTAACCGGATGCAGCTGAGTACCAGTATTTTACATGAAGTGACTGCTTATCTGACCTCCATCCACAACCCAGTAACAGGGCAATACGATACCCCTTGGTAAGACTGGATGTCAGACGTTTGGCTGCTAACTACTTGTTACGACTGTCAAAGATCTACAGATGACAGCCGGGACCAACGGCTTAACCTTTCCGAGGCACGGAGGAAACATAATTATGGTCACCCACCCACGGACCAACCTCGGCAAGCACGGCTTAACCTTAACGATCGACCCATGTGGCTGTTATTGTTTGGCCACGAGCTCCTCCCCCTTTCACTTCCTTGTTGTCACGGCTTAAAATTAACAGACAAATACAAATAAAAAACTTCAAGGTTTCCCTTCGATTTTCCTTAAACGTTTTCCTTTAGTCACACGAAAACTGCCGAGGTAATTACGATAAGGGATCTAAAAGTGAAACTGGCAACCCTATTAATGTTTCGAACTAGGGGACTATTATCACAGCGATTTTCCATTCGATAATTGTTCGATATTGAATTTTAGTTGTCGCCAGCAAAGGTTGAAAGTTCTTCATGGAGTTTGATAGCTAATTTGTGTGCACTTTGCAGTTCGAGCAAAGTCCTGCTTTGTTAACTGAAAATCATTAGAGGTGGAGTTTGAAAATGTGAGGGGCTTTTAGAAGTTGTAGTATATAGGGCGACTGGTAAATAGTGACCGATACTTAAACAAATGATTGTACTCACGATAACAAACAACTTTCCCAGAGAATTTTTTTTTTATTCATTAAATTGTATCACAATAACACAACAGCCGTATGAAGTTCGGGGTTGCGAGCCGTGCCCGTGCTCTGCCTACTCACTGTGGCACGTTACGATAGTCATAAGATAGTACGGCGTTCGCGGCTAACAGCTGATAGGTCACGGGCGCACTTGCACGCGAATTTCATACGGCTGTTCTTTTATTGTGATAACCCCTCATATTTTCAAAGTCCACTTCTATAGAATTTCATAAGTGTATAAAAATTATCAGTATATTATTGACTGGATTTTACCTGTGCATTTGCCCTGTAGTAGTTGGGCTTATCGCAGTAGTAAACGTCTCTTTATTGCCTGTTGGCCTTGTTTTGTTCTGTCTCCTGCTGATATGGGGGGAAGTGGAAATTATGTTTTTCTACTCCTCCGCTGTTATTTTCTGACTAGTTCCGTTGCGGGGTACAAGACAGTTAAATTGTTTCTCTGGGAATTTGTTGAGCTTCAGTGTCTCGGCGATTTTCAATTGGTGGTTACTGTTGATTAAAGTTTTCAGGAGTTGCAGACTCCCAAAAAAAAAAACAGTTCAAAATCATCGTATGCGAACGTACTACAGCTACGCTAGATACGTTTGGATATTTGATGCAGTGCTGGACGGCGGCTAAGCCATTGGTTATTTTCTATTGAGCCATTCTAGCCTTCTACAAGACAAGCTATTTCGATATAGTAACTCGTGCATCGCACTCGGCTTCGTGCGGCGCAGTGTGATGCCACGGACTAACGATGGTGTGGTGGAAACTGCTTATACCGGTTTTTTAATAGCTAATGTAGTTGTTGTCCCGTCGATACCTTATTTTATTTTTATAAGACACATTAAATAATTTTATCATATCGTATACAATATTTATATAATTACTGTTACCTACTGACATCCGTACACTCACCATTTAGGTTCAGTTGAATACCAGCGTCGGGCACTTAGTTGTCCGACATTTTGCTGAACTGGGCCTATTTGGTGCAGCCTTGAGTCACACAATATTTATTGTTTTTTTTTTATTTTATTATATTTTTTTTTTTATATTGTGTGTACTTGTGGCATGTACAAATAAACGTTTTTTCTTCCTTTCAATATAATAATATTATGTTTTATTAAATAAATAGAGGTATTCTTAACAATGTTTTAGTGGTTACTAATAATACCTTAATTTACAAATTTAATCCCTCTTTTTTTTTTTAAACGCATCTTGTAAATATTTCTCAAAACCAACAAAAATAATAAAAAATATCGTACAAACAACAGAAATAACCCCCCACTGCAGGTGGCGATACGATTATTTCAATTAAAAAATTGGTCACGGATCGCGAGCTAAGATTGCAAGGGGTGTTTGAGTTTCCACCCCTAACTAACTACTTTAATTAACTTTGAATTTTTACAACCCCAATGAAATTATATGACTCTGATAATTGCAGTTGCTTGAAGTGGTAACAATTTTATTGTAGATTCAATTGGTAACGCTTGTCTGTGTTTTAATTAATTGTGTATTTCTAGAGTTATAATCTATTTTATTTTCGTTATGTTACACTAATGGAGTGCACTTTTCAGTAGCAATTTTTTTTTTTTTCATTTAAATGTCAAAATAACTAAGTCTATAATAACTAGAGTATTACCCAGTACTAACTGAGTTGTGGATGTCAGATAGGCAGTCGCTCCATGTACAATACTCGTTTTCAGCTGCATCTGGGTATAGCTGCATCCGGGTAAATACCGGGCAAGGTATTTCGTGTTAATAGTTTCGGGTTCAATTTAATTATGTTTTTGTTAAGGATAAATTTAATTAACTTATTTTCACTGGTGGTTTAGTTTCACACAATCGTTTAGTAGCACTTAACAGTTTTGAACTATATAAATTCACATTGTAAGAGCTGGTGCCTGAAGTAAGTTTTTGGAAAAAAAACCTGTATTACAGGCCAAGGATTACTGGAAAAGTAATGCAATTACTATTAGTAGCTGCTAAAAGAGGAGCTCGTGGTTAAATAATGACTGACCCACTGCGGTCAATCTTTAGGTTCAGCAGCTTTTGTAGGTTGGTCCGTGGATAAGTGACCCCCCATCACATACCGATTTTCCTCCGTGCCACGGAAATCACGTTAAGCAGTTGGTCCCAGCTCTCATTTTATAGATCTTTAACAGTCGCCAAGAGTACTCAGTAGCCGAAAATCTGAAAGCCAGTTTTACAGAAGGGTACTAACTGGGTTGTGGGTGGAGGTCAGATAGGCAGTCGCTCCATGTAAAATAATGGGATTCAGCTGCATTCGGTGAGAATGGAAGCCGACCCCAATAAAGTTCGGAACAGACTAGGCAGATGACGATGTACTAGATCGGTCAGTTAGTCCGTCATTTTTGGGGGTCCATATTGGCTCACCTAAAGTTCTTTACCCGAAATTGTTCTTCCTAAGGATTTGTAATCCGAATGATCACTCTTCCTAAAATTTTTCATCCTAAAGTGTTCATTCATACTATTTGTAGTGCTACCGGCGATGTTCATAACACTCATGTTTCCGAAAATTGTAACTAATAATATCATTATTGTAAATATATTTCAACTCCTACTGTTTTTTATCATAACGCTATTATCCCTAAACATAATTACCATAATATTTTCACTCATACTCAGAAAGAAACATTTACCAAGTGTAATAAATAATATATGTGAGTAGAAGATGACATTTATAGTGCCCCCACAATGAAAAAAATACTTAGAAAAATTTCGCGACCAATTTCGAGGTAGCGTAGTTGGTCACAGTTCAAACCTAACCTAACCTATGGATATCTTTGCACTACACACCGTTTTAAATAAAATTAATGAAGACGCTTTAATTAATAATAAATAAATCTAAACAAAAAAGATATGACTTTGAATAATAGTGTAAAAGATGGTAATGTTGAGAAAATATAGGAAAACAAATAAAAGTATAATAGATGATTATTGCTATTGACATGAAGTTGAATGATTCGAAATTAGAACATTAGAGACAGAGTAGTTAGGAATTGCGATTGTTAGGATGAAAAATGTTAGGAAGAACATTTTCGGATTTCCAATTATCGGAGTTGAAAATTTAGGTGAACTTTGGCGCACCCCATTTTTGGATTTCAAGGTAGACCATGACCCGGGTAAAGATATAACAATACTTTTATTTCGGTACTTACTAAATCCGTTCCTGTAATATTTTCCTTAACCTCCTCACGGCCTAAAGTTAGAATTACCTTTAAAAAGGGATCGTTTTAACAGGATTCGAAACGTTTCCTCAAGTCTTGACACAAGTAAACCACTCCTGGCAATAAATAAATAGTTCAACCCTAAAAAGCCGAATAAAAAAACCCCTTCACAAAATTGAACCCCGGAACTAGAAAAAAAAACATCAAAGAAATTATAATAAACTCGGGTTCGCCTGCGGAAATCCGTAACCCATAATAACTAGGGTACATTATAACTTCAAATAGTAGATTGAGTCGACCTTAACTTTGTGGATATTGTAAGGAATTTTGATAAAAAGGATATTTTCGGTAAATGCTTTTGAAATATCTCGAAGCCTTTAACAAATAGGTTTTGGAAACGATCATGTGGGTACGTATATCTAATTTTGCTATATTATACCAAGATTGAGGCTGGTTTTAATTTAAGATGTATTGAGAGAACTTCAATTTTAGAAGAAATTCTTAGTAAGTAGTTAATAGACATTACAGACAATTTATACGTGCTATTTTTGAAAAAAATCGCTTGTTTAATACCGCTATGATATTTATACGAGAGCAGCGGTGGCCAAGTGGTGGCAGCCCCAACTTACGAACAGTAAGCCGTGGTTAGTTCGAACGCAGGCAGGCACATTACTTTGTGTAATTTATTTCATCACCGCTGCCCTCAAAAACGGTGAAGGAAAACACCGTGAGAACTAAAAATTCGAAGACATGTGACATCTACCAACCCGCACTGGGCCTGCGTCGTGGATTATAGCCCACTCCCTGTTATAAAGAGTAGGCCTGTGCCCCAGCAGTGCGAATATTATAGGCTGATGATGATGATACGTATAGGACATAGCACAGATATCAACTCTAAAAGGGATAATTCAGTATTATTTCTGTGAAACTCCCTACTGCAATGCACATTAATCAGAATCGTAGCGTAATCACCTCGCCTCACATTTTCATACAAAAATAAAAACATTTAAATTGAACGCTCTAAATGTTACAAAGTCTATCGTCCCGCTATTGTGCTATCGCTTTTTTTTGCTTCGCATAGACTTTTTAACATTTAGAGCGTTCAATTTTAATATTTTTATTTTTTGTATGAAAATCTGATGAACTAAAATATGATGAGTTTTTAAAAGTCATAGAATTTAAAAGTCATGGAACAAAAGTTGTTGATTATGATGTTAGTAACGTAGTCCTAAGAGGTTGTCGGTGTTTTACAAAGAACCCTGTATACTTAACTGTCAAAACAGTAACAAAACAACACAACTATTTGATTAACAACATCATTCATGTATCATCTGTGATAACACAGTTTCGTTGCCTCTGTTATTGCAGATGCCTCTTGTTGTTTCACGTTGCGGAAAATTTTCCTCAGCGAATTATAGATCAGTTAAAAAAATCATCATCATCATCTGCTTAGCCTTTTCCAAAACTATCTTGGGGTCGGCTTCCAGTCTAACCGGATGCAGCTGAGTACCAGTATTTTACATGAAGCGACTGCCTATCTGACCCCCACAACCCAGTAACTGGGTAACAATATACCCCTTGGTATGACTGGATGTCAGACTTTTGGCTTCTGACTACTCGTAACGACTGTCAAAGTTCTACAAATGACAGCCGGGACCAACGGCTTAACGTGCTTTCTGAGGCACGGAGGAAACTCGGTATGTAATTATGGTCACCCATCCACGGACCAACCTCGGCAAGCACGGCTTAACCTTAAAGATCGACCTGTGTGGCTGTTATTATTTAGCCAAGAGCTCAGTTAAAAAAATATATCTACGAAATTATTTACCTATATCATGGTCACCCTACAACCACTTAGACAAATCCAAAGCTTACCCCCATATCTTTCTTTATCGAGAGTAATGTCCTTTCAACAAAAATAAACCTAGACGTAACAACCTTGGCCAAGTCCTAGAAAAAAGTAGTCGGAAAAGACAAATATGAGTGCCATAACTCATCAGGGCAAAATCCTGGCA
The DNA here is from genome assembly GCA_963082945.1 of Cerastis leucographa. NCBI lineage: Eukaryota > Metazoa > Arthropoda > Insecta > Lepidoptera > Noctuidae > Cerastis > Cerastis leucographa. Next base: position 18,852,124 of record OY720354.1, read on the forward strand.
TCTCGCCAGCGATACTGGCAGAATGTAAATTCAATACTGCATGTTATATCTTTGGAGGATATAATGGTGCCAAATCAAAGTCCCAAGAATCGCAGAATATATTTAATTTAGAAAAAAGAATGTTACACGTACGGTGCTTATAGGCAAGTGAAGTATGACAGTACGCTTGTTGAATGGTAAGAGATGCGCCTACTGGTTTATTACTAGCACATTTAGGACGCATCGTCTGATTGTTATTATTTTTATTGAAGGCGTTAAGGCCTGAACATATTCCCGGCGATTGAAAGATCTCTTTCAATCCTGAAGCTCTTCTGTCGTGGGAAGTCTGCAGAGCCGAACTAGTGAACGTCGCACGCAGCCCTTGTTGGTGTGGATATCTGCTACTCTCGATATCCCATCAGATCCGGATATGAGGCGAAGAACGCGTCCCAGTTTCCATGCAAGAGGGGGCGCGTTGTCATCTGCTAGGAGTACCATATCTCCAACATTCAGTTTTGAAGTATCTGTTCGCCATTTTGTCCTCTGTTGTAATTCGCACAGATACTCCTTTTGCCACCTTTTCCAAAAGTGTTGCTGTGTCTTCTCCAGGCGCTGATACCGTTGCAGCTGATTTTCCTTGACTTCTACAAGGTTCGGTGCTGGCAGAGCAATCAACGGCCTCCCAATAATGAAGTGCCCTGGGGAGAGGGGAAGGAGGTCGTTAGGACTGGAGGAGAGTGGACACAAGGGACGGCTATTGAGAATCGCCTCCACTTGTGTAAACAAAGTTGAAATTTCTTCAAAGGTGAAGTGGCTATCGCCAATAACACGTTTTAAAAAATATTTGGCCGACTTAACCCCCGCCTCCCAGATTCCCCCGAAATGAGGACTGTAAGCCGGAATGAATTTAAATGTAATTGATTGCTGACTTGCAAAATCAGACAGAGACTCGCGGTGATCTCTTATGAACGCTCCTATTTCTTTCGCGGCAGCTACAAAGTTGCCTCCGTTATCGCTGAACATTTCCGTTGGCTTACCTCGGCGAGCTATAAATCGCCTGAGTGTCATTATAAATGCCTCCTTTGTTAAGTCGCTGACAGCTTCTAAATGGATGCACTTATAACGCAAACAAACAAAAATACATAAATAACATTTAACTACACGACTCCCACGGCCCTTACGATTGATAATATAAAATGGCCCAGCAAAGTCCAAGCCAACGGATATAAAGGGGTAGCCTGGGGTTATGCGCTGGGGAGGTAGATTGCCCATTTTAGGTTGTAACGTCACGCCTCGTTGTCGTCGACATCTTACACAATTATTGACTGTGCGCCTCGCAAGACATCTACCATTAATTGGCCATATTACTTCTCGCACAGACGCCAACAACAATTGCGGACCAGCATGCATATTGCTCTCATGTTCTCGTTTGAAATATAATTTAGTTAATATATGTGAAGCATGAAGTAAAATTGGATGTTTCTTTTCAAAAGAAAGCGCTGACGCATCTATGCGTCCACCGACTCGAATTACTTTATGTTCGTCTATGAACGGCGATAATGACAATAACTTACTTTTATTATTTAAAGGTTTACCTTTCATTAATAGATCGGATTCAACAGGGAACGACTGACCTTGAGCGTAGACGCATAGCGAGTAAAATGACTCGCGTAGCTCATTAACGGACAATGGACCTACGCTCTTATTATGTTTGTTTTTAAGGTTGAATATGAATCTACGAACATAAGCAAAAGATCTTTGTAACTTAGTTAAAGATGAATATTTATCAATGTCAATGACGGGTTGATCAATTATTGTCGAATGATGTACCTTTAACTCTGGTAAATCTTCCGAAAGCTTGATGTTTAATTTAGGCCATTCAGATTCATTTTTCAATAAAAGGCTAGGCCCTGTCCACCACAGTGCCATTGATATCAAACGTTTAGCATCCACTCCCCTTGATATTAAGTCAGCAGGGTTTGAATCCGTCGGAATATATCGCCACGCTGAAGTAGACGTTAGTTCTTTAATTTCAACAATACGGTTAGCTACAAACACTTTTAATTTGCTGACATCACCATGAATCCAACACAATACTACTGTTGAATCGCACCAGTGAACTAATCTATCGGGCTTGTACCGAAGTGAGTTAATTACAGATTTTGTAAGTTTAGCAGCAAGTAATGCCGCGCACAGTTCTAGGCGGGGTATCGTGGTAGTTTTCAATGGCGCCACTTTAGATTTCGCGCATAACAATCTGACTGTGACGTCACCATTAAGACTAATCGTTTTCATATAAATACACGCACCGTAGGCATTTTGTGACGCATCGCTAAATGAATGTAACTCGATGTATTTAGATGAGTCACCTAGAACTAATCTTGGCACTTGTAAAGAAGACAAGTATTTTATGTTTTCAGAGAACTTAATCCAATCGTCTCTTATCTCCCCAGGGACTGGCTGATCCCAGTCCAGTTTTTGTTGCCAAAGCCTTTGCACCATTATCTTCGGTTTCACTACAACTGGACTTAATATACCCAATGGATCAAATATCTTGAAGGCGTTTGACATGATAAATCGTTTTGTTACTATTTGATTGTTATCATGTGAAAATCCCTTTATTGGAAAATGTAAAGTATCGTTAGAAGGGGTCCAGCCCATCCCTAGTGTGCTTGAAGACTCACTAAAAATTAACTTGTCTTGTTCATTCACAACAACATTATCAAAAATAGAAGGGTGATTAGTTTTAAATTTTCTTAAATTGAAACAGCCTGAATTTAATGCTTCAGATACAGCTTTATGTATATATATTAATTGCTGTGAATCATTCGAACCCGTTATCAAATCATCGACGTAGAAGTCCTTTTGAATAATGTTTTTAATGAGGTCATTATTCTGTTCCTGCCCTACCTGCCACAGACATCGTGTGCTCAAGTAACTTGCGCTCGCTGTTCCGTATGTCAAAGTATTGAGCATGAGAGTCTGAATGGGTTCAGATTCCTCTCCTCTCCATAGTATGAGCTGTAAATGCCTATCATCTTCGTGTACCATTATTTGGCGATACATCTTTTCGATATCTCCGGTGAGTAAGTACTTGTATTGCCTAGACCGTATCAAAATAGAAAACAGAGTATCCTGTACGTTTGGCCCCACCATTAATAGATCATTCAGTGAGCAACCGGAAGTGGAGGGAGCGGAACCATCGAAAACTACACGGACCTTAGTAGATTCGCTTTCCTGTTTCAGAACTGCATGGTGACACAGGTAATAACATGGGCTTAAGCTATCTTTTAAATCAGCATTTAAGACCGACAAATGCCCTAATTCTTCGTACTCCTTAATGAACTTAGCGTATTCTAATTTTAAGTTATGGTTTCGTTTTAACCGTTTTTCCATATTAATAAAGCGTCGCTTAGCTAACTTGTAAGTGTCGCCTAAACAATCAGCAGTATCCTTAAGCGGTAATTTTACACAAAATCTACCTGTATTGGTTCTAGTAGTGTGATTGAGAAAGTGTTTTTCGCACTCACTTTCATTTTCACTTAATATTGCCTTTCCAGGAACTTCTTCCAAATCCCAGAATTTAGTTAATATTTTTTCAACAGTATCGTCCTTTTCATTGTCTGTGGAAGTTATACCATGATTACAGTGTACCCTTTTGTACGGCATCACTGAATGAATGGGACCGGATACTATCCATCCTAATTGTGAACTTCTTAACTTAGGATTGTTGACTCCTAAGGAAAACTGTTCATTACCTAAAATATCCCAAAATAGGTCCGCACCTATCAAAACATCTACGTTGGCTGGCTGATAAAACATGGGATCAGCCAGCCGAATATTCTCAGGCAACTTCAATAAGCTGACATCGACGGGCGTCTTTGGCAACCGACCCGTCAGTTCTTTTAATACTAAACAGGAGCAATCTATGCTAAATTTACTATTAATCGATTGTAATTTAATATTACAGCTCTCAATAACATTTTTTATTGATGTGTTTCCTATGCCAATGACCTTTAGAGTGTCAATGGGATGAGATTTTAATGATAATCTGATCTTTAGGGACTCAGTTATAAAAGACGATTGACTGCCACAATCTAATAAAGCACGAACTTTGATCTTTTGCTGATCAAATGGATTCAATACCTCAACCATGGCAGTTGATAATAAAATTTGATTATTTTTGATTTTTTTGTTATCACAATAACTTGCTACTATCTCACCTGGTTCTTCGACCGTGGTGAGCTGACTGGCCAATGTTGTCGGACGGTGTAGCAAGCTATTGTGTCTCTCTGTGCAATCAGGCTCTTGGCAGGACCTGAAGCGACAGTCCTTTAGGATGTGACCCTGTCTTAAACAGTTAGTACACAATTTATATTTTATAACTTCTGCCATCCTTTCATCAATACCCTTTGCCTTGAATGTTGGGCAATCATAGATTCTATGACCTTCGTCACAAATGATACATGAAAAGCCCTTTGACCCTTTATTCTTATTATTATTGCTAGTGCTTGCAAACGATTTAACCATACTATCCTGAGCCTTTCTTTGACTATGATTATTAGTTGGCTGTCTATTGTTAGGAACAACACGCTGAGGAGTCGTAGGAGCCTTCGAAGCCATAATATTTTCAGAATGATTGTTGCTGCGATTTGCAGACTCGAGCACGTTTGCGCGGTCTGTGATAAATTTAAAGAATTGGTCAAACTTTAGTTGCGCGTTAGGTATGCCATTACGATGCTCCTCCCACTTAAGCAATGTTTGACTATCCAGCTTAGATGACAGTATGAATATTATAATGACGTCCCAGTTATCCGTTGGTTGTCCTAGGCTGACCAAAGCGCGTAAATTCTTTGAAATATGATCAACTAAATATCTTAAAGATCGCTCGGACTCACGGGGAAGTTGCTTTATATTTAATAATGAATTAAGATGGTGATCTATTAATATTCGGCTATTATTATAACGGTCACAAAGCAGCTTCCATGCCTCTGCGTAATTGTTTGCGGAAACTTCAAGATTAGTAATGATTCTGGCCGCGTCGCCTTGTAAATATGAATTTAAATAATAAAATTTATTAATTTCGGAAATATGATCATTGTTATGGATTAAACCCTCAAAGGTATCTCGGAACTCTAACCAACGGAAATAATCACCGTTAAACTTTGTGATTTGAATCTGAGGGAGTTTCAACCCTACACTGTAATGATCGTCTGCACAGCATGACGCATTATGAACAGAATTGCGTCTTTGATCGCATTCATTTTTTCGAGAAAACATGGCAACCAAATTCTTAGCAGTGGCTATGTTCATTATTATTTCTCTCTCAATATTATCGCGCTCGTCAACTTCAGCCGCAATGTTTTCAGGACTCAGAACCTCTATTTCACTTTGCAAGTCATCAACCCTAACAGATAATGCCTCAAACTTTGCAAGTTTTAAATTTAGCTCTGTTAACTGAATCTCATTTAACTCATTTTCTTTAGCGATACTACTCAAATAATTTTTAAATTTAGTAATCTGTCCTTTGGCGGACGCTCTTTTAGTGAACAACTCTTTGTAACGCTGCTTACTTTCAGCCATTGTGAACAAACAGTGTTAAGAAGTCAACTTTAAAAATGAGGTTGGGCAATTATCGCAACAAATTAAGAAAATGAATGGGCTCACGTTCCTCGTTTCGGTGTCACCTGCATGTAAGGAGGCTGGCTGCGCACGCTCAGCAGCTGTACGGCAGCCGGACGGTTGGGAAGCTTTTGTTTGACCAGGCAGGGTGGCCGGTAGCACTGAAGGGGCGTGACCTGAAATAGTCGGCACACTACGTAAAACTAAAAGCCAGAACTAAAACTTAAAATTCCTGAAAAGGTCATTAACTGAGTCTATTTTATTAGAAAGTATGAATTTTATAACGAAAAAGCAAAAAAAAAACTTATAGTTTTAATTCGTTATAACGTAACAAAGTAATCTAACGTTATTCTAACGTTTTCCAGAATTTTATTTTTTGTTGAAGGTAGATGATCAAAAAATATAAATGATGCAATTTGCAATTCCCAGGGAATTTCGGCAATTATATGCACGAAAACACTTTGATTTACACAAATGGACTGCTATTCCGAATATTCTAATAGGTATTATAGGTATTTTGGATGATTGGATGGATTTTAAACAAAGGACGGGCACTTAACTTTGAGGCGACACGTCGACGCTCTGCTCGATGTGATGCTTTAGCTGCACCGCTGCTCGAATCCTGGCTCGTTGAATTGACCAGGCGACAGTCCTCTATATGCTGGAACCCGTGGCTTATGTCCCTCCACTGCAAGGCTCCAGAAATTTTGGATTTCGTTGCCGCTGCGCGCGTGTCGTACTCGTACCAATTGAATCGCACTTTATTTCTTTATTTTCGCGGATTACTCGTTGTTCCCCTCATGGGCCACCATGTTATATCTTTGGAGGATATAATGGTGCCAAATCAAAGTCCCAAGAATCGCAGAATATATTTAATTTAGAAAAAAGAATGTTACACGTACGGTGCTTATAGGCAAGTGAAGTATGACAGTACGCTTGTTGAATGGTAAGAGATGCGCCTACTGGTTTATTACTAGCACATTTAGGACGCATCGTCTGATTGTTATTATTTTTATTGAAGGCGTTAAGGCCTGAACACTGCACGAATCGAAGGCATTTGCTAGACCGTATGGCATTATTTAAATCCGTTCGGACACTCCTAGCGGTTGAAGTAACCACTCATATTGGTTGCATCCAATATTTGTATCTTTATTTCAAGATGCTTCGATTTCAGATTTCGTAGAATGTAAACTAGGCAGGTACGAAAGCCTTTATGTTTTTTTGGATGGGAAATCTTTAATTGACTCCTCCCGCTCTGGGTGGGGCGGAAGGGAGTGTCAGACTTGTACTGACTAAAACCCATCCATGTTCCTTCTTAGCCCTTTGCGTCCCAGGGCCACGGTATCTCTTTCGAACAGTCCTGCAGCCCTGGCAGGCATCGGCCCTCTCGGACCCCTTTCGATTTGCTGACATCTCCGTGAGGCGCGCGTGGACAGCCTGTCGTCATAAGATGGACGGACGGTAAGCTAGCCCATTTACTCACCGTCCACAGGTCCGCTCCTGGGGCGTCTGCCGCGCGGAGTTACGAAATCCTAAAGTCGTTACGTTTTCTGTCATACCTACCGACATTTAAGATACCTAAATCTAATAATGTCTATGGAGGAAGGACGTGGGAATGCATGCTACCTTCTACGAAAGTGCTAAAGAGATATTTTCTGGATTGGGGTAAAATCTAGGAAGTGTCTATTTAGTACCTATACTTTTTCTATATATTTCCTATGCTTAGGTAATGATTAATAAAGTTGTGGCACCGAGTTGCCGTGTCTGGCATACCACTGTTAAACCCACGATGGTATGTTAACGTTTTGTCAAATAGTTGCCAGTGTTTTTTGAAAAAAAAAAAAACAAAATGTTGTACTGGACTGGCATTTTTTCGGTTGCCTATTACGTTGCCCAGAAATCATGGCCGTATATACTTTTGTTATCAAAATATTATAAAACGTTGATTTTAATTTTTTGACTTCCTCGTTGTTCTATTGGTTGCAAGCGCGGCTGTTGAGCATGCGGTCCTGGGTTCAATTCCAAGGTAGGACAAAATGTTATTGGGATTTTTTATCAGGAATTTCTTAGTAGGAGCTACGTAGCCTGGATTTATGTCAGAGTGATGGAAATAGGCTCGCCCCCATTACATAGCATATAATCATAATTGGTGAAAAGTGGGTGTACTATTAGGTGCACGTCTGCGTGACCCCTCGGGGATAACAGGCGTGATGTTATGTCACAGTAAAATTTTAACCGTTGTAGAAAAACAACCAACTCAGCCCACAGCTTTCCACCGCTGGGCTTAGGCGTCGACCACTTGCGCCACAACAACCAGTGCCTATGTTCCGCGTCCAGTCTGTCCTGGAAACCATTTCAGTCGGTTCATCTAAGGAGCTCGTGACTAAATAATAACAGCCGCACGGGTCTAGGTTTAAGCCGTTGCTGACGTTGGTCCGTGGATGGGTGGCCATAAATACATATCAAGTTTCCTCCGTGCCTCCGAAAGCACGTTAAGCCGTTGGTCCCGGCTGTCATTTGTAGATCTTTGACAGTCGTTACGAGTAGTCAGAAGCCAAAAGTCTGACATCCAGTCTACCGTATTACCCAGTTACTGGGTTGTGGAGATCAGATAGGCAGTCGCTATATGTAAAATACTGGTACTCAGCTGCATCCGGTTAGACTAGAACCCAACCCCAAGATAGTTTGGGAAAAGACGAGGCAGATGATGATCTCTGTTGACTTTTAGACCCTACAGGGTCTTCATTTGAGGATATTTTTGTCACAATTTTACAGATAACAGTACTTTTATAGTTATGCCTGGCCCACTGCCGCTTCAGCTTCATAACTCTGCAAGGTTTCAAGGTGTGTCAGCAACTGTAGCCGCCTTTGTTTCAATCCTAATATAGCTTATCAATCGATAACTACAAACCACAGTCGTAAAGTGATTAAAGAACGCTTTATTTATACATAAAAAACTGCTTATAATTTGTACGAAGAGACAGAAAAACCACCCTTAAGAACTTTTACTCGTCGCCGTATACTGTACCTAGTTTTATTTAAACCGTAGATTCTCAAGCGAAAACACGGCAGTAGTTGAATGCGTACGAAACCAAGCCTCACTTATTCGAATGTGGGTTATGCATACAGTACCGTCCTTTATGCAGTGAATGGGGTTTTAATGGCGACAATACACGGGCTGGGAGACCGATTGAAACCGCTTTATACACGGTGCTAATGTGTTAGAGGAGTGTTTTAAAAGATAGGGATGCTCAAGGCTTGTTGAAGTAAAACTTCTAATGCGACTTCCAACAAGGTTGCGTAAAACGTTTAACGCTTCCATGGAGGGGATATGAAAGCACTGTTGCGTTAAACTTTCAACGCTCAGGGAGGGGTAATAGAAAGAGACAGAGCGAGAGTAAATGCGTGGCACTCGAAGTTTGACTTCTTCCGCGCGGAGGAACTCCACGCACAATTTTTGTTATTGTTATTCAGTTATCTTGATACAGTTCAGTCGCTGCAATTTATTACAGTTTTACTCATGCATGGTGACTGCATCATTAGTCAAGTGGTCGTAAGCGTGTCTGCAGAGCATTCGGTGTTTGGTTCAATTCACAGTTCAGTAAAAGTGTTATTGGTTTTTTCCATTAGGAATTTCTCAGTAGCAGTCACGGAGTCTGGATTTGTGCCCGGTTGATGGCAATAGGCTCGCCCCTATTACGTGCGTGTCCATCTCTGCCTAGCCCTTTGGAGATTCCAGGCGTGGTGTAATTTTATGTTATGATCGGTTCGTAAGTCAGCAATCCCTTAAAATATTCTGAATCTTCAGTTTAAGTCACTTCTACGACACAAGAATCACTAAAGTATTGAAAGAAAAAAAATAGAGCCCCGGTATATAAAAATGAGGTTGCTTTAACCTCAAATTCTGAATGGTAAGCTATTTCAACTAGACGTTCCTAATTTAAAGAAATATCAGCTTACGTATTCATGTCTCCTGATAAAACATACTATCCTCAAAAAAGTCCGAACATCGAAATATCTAGAAATCTCCAATACAATCCAATTCTAATAAAAAAACGTCCCACATTTACAGGAGTCGCATAAAATCATGTTTTACGATGTCCCACTGCGTATATTCCGAATTTAATCCCTGAATTGATACCGGGTCTCTGAAGGAAGGATATTTCTATGGGACACCCTGTATAGTTTATGTGTCCAATAGAATCATGATCGGAGTGGATGTTATCGGTACGATTCGGACGGACTTAGGGGCTGGTAAAGAATTAGGGCGAGGGTGCTTCGACAACTGTAGCGTGTAGGAATTATTACTATGTAACGCTTGAACAGATAATCTAATCGAACATTGCTGACAATAATCACACACAATAATAGTTGCAAATATCGTTGAGGAGCTTGTGGCTAAATAATAACAGCCGCGTGGGTCGATCTTTAAGGTTAATCTGTGCTTGCCGAGGTTGGTCTGTGGAGTTTCCTCCGTGCCTCGGAAAATACGTTAAGCCGTTGGTCCAGGCTGTCATTTGTAGATTTTTAACAGTCGTTACGAGTAGTCAGAAGCCAAAAGGTCTGTTATCCAGTCTTACCAAGGGTTATCGTATTACCTAGGTACTGGGTGGTGGAGGTCAGAAAGGCACTCTCTTCATGTAAAATTCTGGTACTCAGCTGCATACGGTTAGACTGAAAGCCGACCCCTAGATAGTTTGGTAAAAGGCTAGGCAGATGATGATGATGATGATTTGCAAAGATCAGTGTGACCGGAATACAAAAAAACGATAAGGCTCGTTATTTTTTAATGATTTGCCTTTAATGGCGATCATTATGGATATGCCAATCTACCAACCGCATTTAGTCTACAATCCATTAGATCCATAAGAGAGACGAGACAAAAATGCAATAGCAAAAATAACAGTTTTTTCAAATTTCCATACCATCATCTTTATCTATACTAATATATTATAAGTATGATAAAGGGGTAAAAGTTTGTACATACGTGGTAGGTATCTTGGAACCGGTGATACGATTCCTAAATTTTTTACACTAACGGGAAATGACATTATCTCTGAGTGTCATTAGCAACGTCTAAAACGTTTCAGTGGGTTGATTTCTATACATAACGGGAGCGAATCTGCGAGCAAAAACTACTCGCTCAAAGAATTTCTCGTTGTCCAAGCACGCGTAGCATGACTACTGTAGAAACAAGTTTTGTCTAAGGAAGAATCGACATAATGACAGATAGACAATGACAATGACATGTGTCAGTTTATCTATACTTCTTCCGTTGACATAGCCCGTTTCTATGGCAGTCCTGCTACGCGTGCAGATCAAAGGTTTTTGAAGAAAAAAACTAACCACGCGTGTTAGCGTGTACTTATACGAGCACCAAACTCACACCACCTCACCACACCACCCTCATACATTGAATACAAAATCAACGACCCCCATAGTCCCGGAGATAATAACTACAATATTCCCTCACCCTTGGTCAGTGTTGCCATATTTTAGCACAAAATCTGCCGTAAACAAAGAAAAAAGATTGCGTTTAAACCCAATATACGGTAACTTGAAAATTGTTAGCGAAGGACGCTACGGCTTACCTTGTCATAATTTACGCTTTTCCATTTTAATAAAGAAGCGAGCGGTGGATGAGCGAAAAGTGGATGAGATTATCATTATCCCATGCATGTTTTAAGGTAGGCAGATTAATGATATTATTTTTTAAACGACAGAGAATGGGATGGCAACTTGTCTGATTTAAGCGTGTGCTTAAAATTAGGTTGATCGTTTAATTCTTTGCGGGAATTTAAACAAAACAGATAATAATTAATTTGGTCATAGATTTTTGTTATAAGTTGACAGGAATGTTTATAACAGGTTAGGCATTCATTAATTTTAGATATGAGAACGAATAAGTTACAAGCTCTGATTTCTCGAGTATTATCAAACCTGATCGGTAAATAATAATATAATAATAAAATCCAAGGTACTCAATGTTTTGATAAATATTATAATTAAATATAGTAAGTGATTATCGGTGATGACAAAAAAAAATCTCGTAAATGATACGATTTTCGAGACATTTGAATTAAAAAACGTGAAAAATAAATATTTTTTCTTTATTTAGTGGATCACGAAGGTTGCCGTGCGCTACCGCTGCACGCTGCCGCGAACATCCCTGTACCCCACCATCCGTCATATTGTTTGAAGCTTGTCATTCGCTTACTCATGTATTTTTATGGTATACTAAAAAAAAATGCTTTATGTTTCACGTATCTCGGAAACCGTATCATTTACGAGATTCATCACTGAAAATTGTTTGTTTGTAAAGACTTAATCCATCGATTAGCACATGTTTCATCACTGGCAGCCAGTTATGGCCTTTTCATTGTCATGCGTGTTATCGCCCGCGTGCATGCCAGGCACGCATGCGTGCTGCCCGCAACCTATCGTATCATATATGTTTTTATTGTAATGCGCGCCACACGCGCGCCGGCGCACGGTGGGCTGAAATCGCGAAGTTGGGACTTAAGGATTTTTAAATATATATTTGCATTGTATATACTTATACCATACTTTTATGTTTTGGAACTTTTTTTTAAAGTAGGTTATTACCCTAAAATTTCAGAGATTTAATTTGTATGAATAAAACAAAGAATTCGATGCATGGTGCATATTATTAGGATTATTATTATTAGTTTGTTGTAAATATTTTGTGCAACTGCATTCCACACCACTCTTTCCACAACACCAAAACCGGTTTTCTTATCAGTAGACGAGTCGTCATTAGTGACGTGCGCCAATCAGAGGGCAGTAAATTTGCAGGTAAAAAATATTTGGGGTAGCAAGTTGAAAACAATGATATCAGTTCGTTGTAACCACCCTTTACATACGGACTACCCGCTCGTTACTTGATTTTTGTTAAAAGTTGATTTTCGAGAATTTTGTGAAAATGTTTAGTGATTTAGTTACTAATGTTGATATGTTTGTGAAATTGAAATCAAGTGGTAGTATTAAGGATCATAACTTTTTATACAGTGCTATCAAGTCAAAATTGTGTGATTTAAATCAAGATAATGATAATTTGCTAAAGGAATTCTGCGCAAAGTATTGTTATAATACTTATAAAAAATGGGAAAATGCTAAACGAAAAGAACATACATTTAGAAGTAAATACAGTGATTGGTTGGCATCGGAGATAGTTTGGCCTGAGTTTATGAAAGATTTTGCAAAAAACGACGACGAACCAGTTCCTAGCACATCAACTACATCTCATGAAAAGGTGTCTGTTGGTACATCAACTCAAGTAAGTCCGAGAAAACCATTTACAGAATTAGGTCCTAAACAAAAAAAGAGACGTACGGAACTTACTACGCAAACTATTGCTTCAGAGGAGTTGTCACATGCCCATGTTTTTAACTTAAAAGCAGAAGGAAAGGAAGATGTTGCTGACATATTACAGCATCTGCTCAAGCATCCACAGGACGTGCAAAAAGTAAAAGATTGTCTTTTTGGAAATAAAAAGAAATCAGTATTCTCTCCAGATGAAGCTTTAGGCTTGTTTTTGTCTTTGAAATTGTCAAAATGGCAATATAATACGCTACGAAAAAGTATCGCAGAAGTAACTGGTACCAACGTATATCCAAATTTGAGATTTTGTAGACTTAAATGCGATTTTAATAAGAAAAAAAATTAAAAAAAAAATTCTCCTAAATCGCAGCAAAGCGCAGTAGCTGACTAGTTGTAAAAATAAGCTAATAAATAGTACTATTTTAATATATACATCGCAGTTGGAGATGTTTTCAGATTTTTGAGATTCTTTAGATTTTATGATTTTTTCTATACAAAAAAATATTTAAAAAATTGTAGTACTAAAAATAATGCGTAAAATAAAAAGTCATAGAACAATAATTTACTGTATTAGATAGTAGAACAAATTTGCATCATTAATCAGTAAAAATAAGATGACTTTTTTTTTAATGTCCTAAGTCCACTACGTATATAAATCAACCCACCGTGCGGCGTGGCTAAAATAATCTGCTCTGTGGGCGGCCCGCAACAAGCATGGCCGCCTGGCTTGCACGCGGGCGCAAACACGCATGACAATGAAAAGGCCCTAATGGTTGGTAGGTACTTAGGTAGGTCCTATACAAAAACGTGGGAACTCCTTTGTTTATCCCCATGATAATAAATTAGGTGTCCGCCTGTAGGTACCCTTTTCCTGTGAACAGAGCATGCATAGGCCACTTACGCCTCGCGTCTTATATTGGCAGGGTTGTAGGCTGGGGGAGGATGCGAAATCTCGGTCCACTATAGAGAAACAAATCTATCCGAGGCGAATAGCAAAAATTTCCGTAGTTCGCAAACCCAGACATCTTGTGTCCTTTGTATTCATAAGCTTTTCTTTATAAATAAGCAGAAAAAACCCTTTTCTATACTAAAGTACAAAAGAACACCTATCACATTCGAGGTGAAGTGCAAAAAAAATCGACTAGCTTTAATGGAACTGTAGCTGCAGCCCCTTGCAAATAATCCTGACAGCGCCCATGGTTATGATATTGCGATTATGGTGTTTTGACAATATGCTATTTTGAGAATATGATATTCAGAGACGGAGCGCTTAAAACTAGATGGTGCAACTTGATAGCGAGTATCCTTCATAAGGTTACATGCAGAAATTAAATCAGTGGTTACCTACTCAATATTTACCAATAAAAAACACATTTATACCTCCTACACCTTTAAAATACCAGTCTCATCCCCCTGAATCGATCGCTCATGGCTTAACCGGGATCCGCCTCAGGTGAAGCAGATGTCCAAACTTTTCTACCCTTGTCAACTCAAAATGTCATGTTTATTTTTATTTTTCTCCTTTGATGGTAAAAAAAAATGTTTTGTGATTATTCGGTGTAGGGGTGTGGGGTATCAGGTACTATGTGGGTATGTTTATTTTTAGGCAAGGACATTTAAATTGGTATATTTATAACAGACGGGACCCCGCGGAAATTGTAGCCTATTTTCAAAACCCATCGGGGTGTTGTCGATGCAAGTGGAGCGTGTCTAACTTGGCAATCTATCTGTACATTACAAATTGTTTGTTCATTACAGAAGCTGATGGAGGCGACTCGAGACGTCAAACTAACGTTGTAGATCCACTGCTCAATTCTGGGCCGACTCAATTGATTCAATAGATTGCCATCGACCTTTAAGAAGAAGAAGAATACAAATAAATAAAGTTTAAGTGTCTGTTGTAATTTCAAAACAACAGATTTTTATTAAATAATATATAAAAGTTCAGTTTCCGTTCGCAAAGGGTCAAACGGGACCCTATTACCGAGACTTCGCTGTCCGTCCATCTGCAACTAAGCTGTATCTCATGAACCGTGATGACTATCATATATATCATATCAACCGGCATCAGTATTATACAAGCTGTTGTTTTGCATCCTCGTCAAATTCAAGGAGGTAACTTTGCTAATGATTCTCGACCCGAAGCAATAATAAAATAGATAGTTTTATGTTTTTTCTTATTTACGGAAATCGGTAAGAGCGAACCACCCGTGTTTTAAACGCGGCGCGTCCGATCCTTGCCCTATAATCGAGTTTTCACACATAAACAATCTCAAACGTTTATTCGATCATTTCTTATTCCCTAAACCACGTTAAGGGCGTTATTCTTAAATACTGATAAATTTAAACAAAAACAAAAAGCAAAATTTATTAATAATTAACTGAGTTACCTACCGTTTTGTGACATCCTCCTGAATTTTGACGAGAATGATATTATGAAATGCTGGCAAACTTAAACAACCAAAAAAAAAAGCGTTTCTTAATAATTAAATAAGTACAGTAATTTAAATTGAATATTTACGTCTTTTGTGACAACCTCCCGAATTTTTACGAGGATGTAAAACAACACCTTATAATTATAATAACATATAAAACTCATGTATATGTAAAAAGAGATCTAGACAGTAATTTAAATTGAATATTTATGTCTTTTGTGACAACCTCCCGAATTTTGACAAGAATGAAACAACACCTTGTATAGATATGGCCAAATATGTATTATAGTGGCGTTTAAAAGGTCTTCAAAACTGCAGTTTTAAAGACTTTTAAGGAACTCTAGTGAGTGGATTTTGAACAGCACCACAATTGTATTTGGGTACTGGCCTCATGCATCACAAAAGCGTGCAAATTTCGTCATCCATCTTTGAAAAGGGAGAATACTCTAACCATATGGGTGTTGTAACCAAGGTTTTTGTAACAAACTACTGATTCAAAAGAGAGTCCATGGAGTTTCTTGCCCATACTTCTCCATAGAGATCTACGCTTTGGAATGGGCAACTACAGTACTTTCACATTTATTATATTTTGTGACTGGGGCTGTAGCTTCATTTTTATTGTTTTTCGACTATATTCAAAAGTGCCTGGAACTGGCTTACTTGAAATACATGATTTTGATTATTTGATTTGGTTTGTGTGGTGGGATGGTGTCCGATGATTGCTGTCGAATTATTGTATAATTTACGTTTTTATCTCGCGATAAATTCTGCTTGCGCGCTGTAGGATTTTTGTGACGTCTGATGTATTGCGTAGTTCCTATCAGAATCAGGCGATATAGCTAACACCATACATACTTTAACTAATGAATAATAATTATTGGGCTAACAATTGGGGTTAAGCGTTGTATATCGACGGAAGGAATTAGAAATGGCATTAGGGACATTGAGCTTGCTATTGAATTAACAGCGTTTCGTTTAGCGCCGAAAGTTGAAAATCCTAAAACAAGCCAATGTCACTTATGGTATAATTTCCAGAGTGGATATCATGACGTATTGGTTGTATCGACAAACTATAAATAGCTGTTCCAGTCACCAACTAATTGGTCACAGTATCTTAATTGTTCCAAAGCTGTATCTCTAAAATGAACTATTTATTTAGCAGCCTTCAGTGTGTAGTCAGTGGCCCGAAAGTCTGTTAACTAGTTTTACCAAGGTGTATCGTATTACATGGTGTTAACTGGGTTGTGGAGGTCAGATAGGCAGTTGCTCCATTTAAAATACTGGTTTTCAGCTGCGTCCGGTAAGACTGGAAGCCGACCCGAACATTGCTGGGAAAATGCTAGGCAGATGATGATGAAATAGCAAGCCTTTTGTACGATATGATTTCTTATTATCGAAAATGACTTCCACACAAACTATCTTTCTCTATTTAACTCCTCTAGGGGTGAATTTTCAGAAGACTTTCCTTTATACTCACATTTATTACAAAAGGAACTTTTGTGGTAAAGAAGAATGTCCACTTTATAAGTTATAAAAATATTTGTCATTACAGGTTTTACATTACTTTTAAAGTAAATCAGATCAGCCATTAAGATTTTTCATTCAAACTTCATCAACATGTAGCTGCCGTCCTGCATAGATTTGGGGGTTGTAATAACCTCGACAAGATTACTTCCTGCATTACAATAAATCTATAGGTATTTTGTTTGTTCGTATCGATTACTTAGTGGGTTAAAAATTCCACTATCTCCATGCATATAGACCCAGTGGTATGTGCGCTATCTTATTATCTGTTAGTGGAATGAATGTCCTTAAGATTTTGTACGAAGTATATGTCGGTCATTAGTACGGATTGAAAATTAATCGGCAAGTGCGCAAAAGGTGGCATCACGCGACTTACTTATCAGTACCCACACCTAAAGCCGTGAGAGTCGTGATTTTCCGAGCTCACAGCAAGGAGAACAATGAGTGCCTGATCGCGGCGGAGTCAAAACGTCTTGGAACTGTACCCGATTCATGGTGCCTAGTGTTATTGTGTTGGATTGTAATTTCAAGTAATTTGTTAGTTCGATATTTCGTTCGATTTGTCCGTGTGTAGTGTGTAAAACACACTCTACACACTGCATAGGACGAAACCCATATTCTGCCCTCATGATGACCGAGTCTAACGGAATAAATCCACACGATACGAAATATATATTTATTGCTTCGTTGGCGAAGTCGTCTCATGCGCAACTGATAAGCATGAGGTCTTAGGTTGGATTCCCAGGTCGGCCAAATTCCTCTTGGGTTTTTCCATCAGGAATTTCTCCGAAACAGCCAAAGAGTCTGGATTCGTGCCCAGTTGATTGCAATAGGCTCGCTCCTATTACATGTGACTTGAACATTACTAGCGAAATGTAGGTGTACTTTTAGGGTACTCTTCTGCCGAACCCTTCGGGGATTACGGGCGTGATATAATGATATTATGTTGATCTAGCCATGGAAATAATAATAAGCTTTGAGTAGATATAACTACCAACAGAATAACTAAACATGTACAAGCAATAATTATCTTTGCAATTAAATAGAAACAACACTAAGAGTTCTGCCACCCTCCCAAATAAATTGCGTGATCATTAGTCGTTAGCTAACCATGACGTCACGTGTTCGTTAAGCCAACTGACCTTTGCGTGTAAATATATGTAATAATCTTTGATAAACCTACTCGGATACTGTTAATGAGCTCCCTTTTATTATTCTTAGAATATAGGGAGAAATATTCGGGGGACATAAACGTGAACAGAATAGTCGATTTTTTTCCTGCTAAGATGCTGCGATATTTACTGCTAAGATCAGCTCAGCAGCATAAGAGGAGTACTAAATAATAATAGCTTTATATATTTTTTTTAAACTTCATGTACAATAGTGGTACAAGGCATTCTCTACCAGTCAACCTTTGGGTTAAATACGACATCATTAATACAGGGTACAAAAAAAAACCTATCTTCACAGTCAAGCCGTGCTTGCCGAGGTTAATCCGTGGATGGGTGACCAATGTGACCATCATTACGAGTGAGTTTCCTCCGTGCTTCAGAAAGTAAGTAAAGTCGTTGGATCGTAGATCTTTGACAGTCATTACCAAAAGTCTGAAGCCGAAAGTCCAACGTCCCTACCAAATAGTATCGAATTACCCAGTTACTGAGTTATGGAGGTCAGACAGACAGTCGCTTCATGTAAAATACTGATAGTCAACTGCATCCTGTTAGACTTAAAACCGACCGACCCAAGAAAGTTTGGAGAAAGGCTTGGCAGATGATTAACTGAGGTCTACAGGTTGTTGTTTTGCATCCTCGTCAAATTCAATGAGGTAACTATGCTAATCAATAATACACACATCAAAAGTGTCTAGGGATCAAGCATTTTTATGCGGATTTCTTGAGATTGAGATGTGGCTTTGTAATAAATTTATATGGATCCTTTTTGGTGCATTTCATAATTTGAATCAGGAACTGTGAATCAAATTCGAGTAAAAGATGAAAATCAGCTGTCAATATTTTCCCTATAAAAACATACAACGCATTGAAGACATTATTAGTGCTACTGTTTCCCTACTACTGATTAAAACCAACGTTATTATGGAGCGGCGACGTCATTTAAGCAGGGAAGAAATGCTCAGAGCCGTGGGAATGATAGAAGCTGGTTCCCGGCAACGTACTGTGGCTTTAGCTCTGAATACAAGTCAGAGTGTTATCAGTCGACTTTGGACACGTTACCGAAGCACTGGTACCGTGGCTGAGCGCCATGGAGGACGGTATCGCTGCACCACACGGAGACAAGACCGATACATTCAAATCTTAACTCGAAGAGCTCCAACAATAACCGCCATGATGTTAGCCGTGAGGCTTCATCACTCTTCAGGGAACTTAATTAGCGACCAAACAGTCAGAAACCGCTTGCATGAAGTGAACCTTCATTCCCGAAGACCGCTACGGGTACCACCTATAGCAATGCACAATCATAGGATTCGATATCAATGGGCTCTTGAACACAGAAATTGGGCAGAAGAACAATGGCGTTTCGTGTGCTTTTCTGATGAGTCGCGTTTTGGTATGAGACCGGATACAAGACGTATACGACACTGGAGAACCCCTGGACGCCAACAGCGATTAAAATCCTGCCAGGAAGTCCATCCTTATAGTGGTGGAACCATCATGGTATGGGCGGGTATTTGGATCGGCGGAAGAACTGAGTTGATTTGGATCAGAGGCAACCTCAACGCTCAAATTTATGCTGAGACGATTGTATCAGACGTCATCGTTCCTCTACAAGTGCAAATCGGTCCCTTATTTCAGTTAATGCATGATAATGCACGACCGCACACCGCAAGAGTTGTAAGACAGACTCTCGCCGCAGCTAACATCAATGTCCTGCCCTGGCCTGCTCAGTCGCCAGACTTGAACCCGATTGAGCATGCATGGGATATGCTACAGAGAAGAGCTCTGCCGAATATGGAGGGTATCCAGTCGCAAGAAGACCTTTTTTTGTTGTTGCAACGAACATGGGCGGCCATTCCACAGCGTGATTTGGATGAACTCATTTTGAGTATGCCAAACCGATGTTCTTGTGTTGTTAGTGTTCGCGGTAGAAACACGGATTATTAATTGTTTAAGTTACCCAATAAAATTTTAAAGAAAACTGTTATTTCAGTCTTTTTTTCGAACTTTAATGTTAGTGGTTCAAATGTCAAAAATCCCTTTATTAGAAAATGGCAAATTTCTTTATTAATGCAAAGGTGACTTGGTTTATCGTTACTGTGACAAACGAAAACACTTTATTTGATGAATCCTTAAAGAAAATTTTAATTAATATCAATCAGGAGAAAAGTTATTGCAAAAATATATGTTGATCCCTAGACACTTTTGATGTGTGTAAAATGGTTATTTTTTATTTCTGTTTTACGGAAATCGGTAACTGCCATGTGAACCACCCATGTTTTAAACGCGGGCCGTGTGATACTCGCCCTACCGTGCTTTCACACATACAAACAATCTCAAACGTTTAAGGCGTTATTCTGAATTACTGACACTGACAAATTTAAACAACAACAAAAGGCAGCATTTATTTATGATTAACTGAGTACCGAGAGCAGCGGTGGCCCAGTGGTGGCAGCCCCGACTTACGAGCAGTAAGCCGTGGGTTGAAACCCAGGCAGGCGCATTACTTTGTGTAATTTATTTCATCACCGCTGCTCTCCAAAACGGTGAAGGAAAACATCTTGAGGAAACCGGCATGTCCTAGAACTAAAAATTCGAAGACATGCGACATCTACCAAACCGCACTGGGCCCGCGTGGTGGATTACAGCACATTCCCTCTCATAGAGAGGAGGCCTGCATCCCAGCAGTGGGAACATTATAGGCTGATGATGATGATGATGAGTACTGTAATTCAAATTGATTATTTATTTCTTTTGTGACAACCTCCTGAATTTTGACGAGGATACAAAAAAAAACCTTGTATACGACGGCCTCGTTGGTCAAGTGGCCACAAGCTCAACCACTGAGCATAAGTTCGATTCCCAATTTGGGCAGTGTTATTGTTTTTTTTTTCCATCAGGAATTTATCAGTAACAGCCAAGGAGTCTGGATTGAGCCGGAAGGCGACAACAAATACGTTTGCCTCCTATTAAATCATCATCTGCCTAGCCTTCTCCCAAACTATGTTGGGGTCGGCTTCCAGTCTAACCGGATGCAGCTGAGTACTAGTATTTTACATGAAGCGACTGCCTATCTGACCTCCACAACCCAGTAACTGGGTAATACGATACCCCTTGGTAAGACTGGATCTCAGACTTTTGGCTTCTGACTACTCGCAACGACTGTCAAAGATCTACAATGACAGCCGGGACCAACGCCTCCTATTAAATAGAAACTTAAAATAACTAGCAAAATATGAGTGTACCATAATAGGGGGTGATCACATTTTTTTTTTGTCCGTCGTGTAGATTATTGAAAAGTATTGGACACTTTTTTTTTTCTTTTTTCACGTGGTCAAAAAATTACGGAGATATATTGAGTTGAAAAGGCGCATGACGTCACATGTAGGTAATTTTTATACCTACTTGTGACGTAGTGAGCCCCCACTCTCCAACTTTAAGGAGTTTAAACTAAGTATTTTTTTTATATTTTAATAAAACAAAAAATACGTGTCCAATATTTTTGTATTACCTGTCTGACGGCTAAAACAGAATGTCGTTTTCTTTACCCAGTCTTACCACCCCAATTATACCTCTATCTCACCCTTAAGGGACACATGCCCGTGATGTTATTTATATCAGTATCTTTGATAAACCTACTCGGATAATGTTAATGAGGTCGCTTTTATGTCCCTTACATTAATACAAGCAGAAATATCTGGGACTGGGGGACATACGTGGTATGACTGGTTGATTTTTTTCCCTATAGCATTTGCTTTGGCTGTGACAATTTCCATAATATCAAACGAAAATCAAATAATAAATATGGAATTAGCAGAATGTATCAATATATTATCAATACTCAGTGGTAATACATTGACAAACATAACTCTGTAAGAATTTTATGGGTTACATGTACTTATAGAAAATAAAATTAACAGCCTTTATTTACTCTGACCTTCTCAAAACACAAACAAGTAATACACTACACGTAATACACTAAACATTGTCGACGGTTTTAGGTATCTCGGTCACATTAACACGGAGATATTGAGAGGGAGCGCAGGGCGTTGTCTGTGAGGAGCAATATGCTTGCCCGCAGGTTCGCTTGTTGTAGTACAGATGTCAAGGTAACCCTCTTTAAGGCGTTCTGACAATCGTTCTACTCGAGCGGCCTGTGGGTGTCATACGCGACGAGCCTACAATGTCCTGCCCGTCGAATTTAATAACGCCTTCAGGATGCTGTCTGGACTGCCATGGCGCTGTAGCGCATCAGGAATGTTCACTGAGTCTCGCACAGATGGCTCCCACGCTATCTTGTGAAAGAAAGCGACTTCCTTAAATACAGCGTCTGCATGGTAGTGACAACAGCATTTTGAAGATGATTGCTGCTAGACCGGACTGTTCCTTCCAGAGACTCTGGGTGGCGACAGTAATAGGTCTTAATAGATAATAACTATTGTGAATACTAAACTTAACCGCCCGTTACGAACCCTCGCGCATTAGTACAGTACGCCGTCCTAGGCACACCCTCGTCACTCCAGATGATGCTATCACCCTCCTCCAGGAGAGTAGCAAAGAGACTAGCACTCATAAAAAGTTCCGACTCAAACCACCGTCTTTCCGACCTCGCCGTCGAGGTCCGTCGCGACGTCCCGGTCCATGCCCTCCCCGACCCTTGCTCGAGCCAGCCCGCGATGCTGTGCCAGTAGTTTTAAATCAGCCCCTAAATAATGATACCATTCAGATCCAGCCTGTCCCCGTGCAGTCCTTCCCCAGCGACGCCCTAAGCCGAGGTTCGTACCCCACAGGGGGTGCCCTTAGCGTGCAGTCGCTTAGTTTGTAAGTTTTTATGCCCGGGCTGGAGGCCTTACTCTTAAGGCACCCACAGGATAGTCCGGTTAAGCAGACGACAACCTCATAGGTTGAACTGCAAGATGCCATTCATAAAAAAAAAAAAAACTAAACTTAAGCACCATTGTTACTAACAATAAAATACTAACAAAGCTATGGTCTGTAGTCTGAAATAAACTTCTTTTTTTTTGGTTGATAACCCTTCATTATCACTAATCAGCTACCAGGTCAGGCTGTCTTGCGACATAAGCCTCCTTTTTTCCCCTCCACTTATTCCTGTTTAAACTAGTTCTTCGCCAACCTTTTTGCAGATCCATCCCCCACCTTTTGACCTATCTTCCTCTACATCTTTTTCCATTTCTTGGGTACAGATCTGTGACTTTTTTGTTCCAATTTTCTGACATGTACGCTCGAATACTAATCAAGCTTTAAAACCAAGGTGATCTCTCATTGTAGTGGAAAATCATACAAAGCGAGGCTAGGTTTTTGTGGAGATGTCTATTTTGATGTTTCTATGTATGTACTTACGTAATAATTTAATACTTAATTAACTACAATATTTTTCAATGAAAAATCGTACTAAGGGACTATTTATCAAGCATTCTGTGCCGCTACCTAATTAAGAAGTTCTGATTAAATCTCAAAACATAAAATACCAAATTAACTGTGTAATTCTTTACTTTTACCATATTTATGACCTAAATAATTGACTGAATAAATTCTTAGATTTTTATTTTATTATTTTTTTTTTTTTTTTTTTTTTTATTATTAATAATCATATGTCATAATACATGGTTGTTTGAACGGTGATCCCCAAACTAGACGTTAGTCTGTATCTTGGGGATCAGAGTTGTACATATTCTTCATATCCAAAAGGTCGTACATAGTGATTATTAACAAAATCTAACAAAAAGTAAAGTTAATGACTTAAATAAGAGCAACTAAAATAAATTAAAGAGTTAATGAGTTAATAAAAATTAAACAAACTTATAGAGAAAAAAAATAAAAATAATTAAAAGTGGTAACAATAACAAAACTCATTCAAGAAAATTCAACTTAAACGTGTGTGTATCTTTGTTTGTGTGTGTGGGTGTGTGTCTGTGTGTGTGTGTGTGTGTGTGAGTGAGATTAGGAGTGGTGTCGGTTGTGTAGTCTTACTTGTTTTGCAACTATCTGTAGATAATCCTTTCAGTTTCGTCGTAGGAGAGTGTAAGGAGCCAGTTCTTTATGACCTTTTTACACAGGGATATTTTGAGGTCTTTTATGTTGCAGTTCTTTACAGCTTCGTTATATATGCGTGGGAATAAATAGTTTGAGGAACGTCTTGCCATAAGAGAGTTTGCTTGGGGAACGGGTATCCTAAATATACGCTTTGAGATTATCTCTGTGTAGTCTGGTCTAGATTTTAATTTTTTGTGTGTTTGTAGGACTGCATTTAGGAGAAAAATCTGTCGGACACGGAGGACCGGGAAATCCTTATAAAGTTGGTCGGTTGAATACAATAAAGGTTTCTTGAGCATTACTTTAATGACGGCTCTTTGTGCTCTTTCGGCTTCAATAAATGCGGCCTTACCTGCGCCACCCCAGACAGAGATACCATATTGGAGGACGGACTGGCAGAGACCAAAGTACACAGTGCGCAATATAGGAGTGGGTGTGCAATCACGTAGTTTTTTCATGATGTAGATAAGTTTCCTGATTCTGCCGGATAGTGCGTGTATTTGCGGTTTAAAGGATAAGTTCTCATCTAAAGTAATTCCCAAATATTTCATGGATTGTATACGCTCAATCTTAGTGCACGAACAGCCCACAGGTCGAGGTTTAGGGTTTTGGGAGCAAGTATGAAGTGTGAGAGTGAGGTTTTGCGGGGGTCTTGATGTCTTGGTTTTGTAGAAAGTAATGATCTTAGTCTTTTTGACGTTTAAGGTTAGTAAATTCCTATCAAGAACTTTGGTAATTGTCAGTAGTCCCTCTGCAGCATTGCAGTACACCTGGTCCCAATTTGCACCATGAAATATGATCGCTGTATCATCTGCATAAGCTATTATTTCAGCGCTGGGAAGAGAAGTATTCAAGATATCATTCATATAAAGTAAGAAAAGCGTCGGACCAAGTGCACTACCTTGCGGGATTCCATAGTTGATAGGGAGTGTGCTGCTAGAGATATCACCGAGCTTGACAAATTGCCTTCTATTGGACAGGTAGCTTTTAAGCCAATCTAGGGGAGTACCGCGTATACCTGCTGCTTCCAGCTTCTTTAAAAGGAGATCTATTGAAACAGTGTCGAAAGCCTTGGCCAGATCTAGGAAAACGCACACAGTGTGTTCTCCTTTATCAACAGATGACGACACAGTGTTGGTTAGAAGCCTGGCTGCATCTTCAGTTGACCTTCCCCGCCTAAAGCCGAACTGCCTATTGGAAATCAGATTGTGTTTGTCAAAAAAGTTCATAAGTCGTTTGTTCACAACCTTTTCGAGCAGCTTAGATAGTATAGGCAATAAGGCGATAGGTCGATAGTTATCAGGGATATCTGCTGCACCATTTTTGTGGATTGGACTGATAGCTGCAACTTTCCATGTGTCCGGGAATATTCCAGATTCTAAACTAAGGTTAAATATATGAGTTAGTGGATGGATAATAGCGGTGGTGATTTTTTTTATTAATCTTACGTTGAGATTATCGGGCCCAGGAGCGCTGTCGTTGTTGAGTTGAGTTATGAGGGTTTCTAGTTAGATTATAATCTAGACCTTTGAAAAATTATTTAGGACACGTTGTTATTAAGTCATAACATTATTATAATTCTCCTTTCATTGGAATTACAATTGCCTACAGCAAAAGCTACCTAGTGACTATAGTGGAAAAAACCACTTAGGGTAAGAGGCAAATATCTGAATGCTTGCTTGCTATCTATGTATTAACACAGTTGTATTAAAGACCTCCATAAGGGTGTACCACACCAATCGTTCAAACGTCGATCAATGCCCTCGATCGATGGTAGAATGGATCAGTCGACGTCGATCGATAGTTTTTACTAGGTAAACCTATCGATCGATTGGTGTGGGAACACCCTAACTCGTCAAACGCGTATTTAACTCGGAAACGAACACTTTCGATTTAAAAAACGGGCCAAGTGCGAGTCGGCCTCGCGCACGAAAGCATTTGTACCATACTTTTTTGTATGCGAGCCCCCTTAAATATTTATTTTATTCTCTTTTTAGTATTTGTTGTTATAGCGGCAACAGAAATACATAATCTGTAGAAATTTCAACTGTCTAACTATCACGGTTCATAAGATACAGCCTGGTGACAGACGGACGGACGGACGGACAGCGAAGTCTCAGTAATAGGGTCCGGTTTGACCCTTTGGGAACGGAACCCCAAAAATCAGGTCTTTTTTGTTCCGAAAATCTGGATTTCTCAAGAAGACCCGCGCGTCCACTAGCCAGCGGGTCCAGCTGACTGAAAACTCACCTTAGAGCATTGCCAAGTTACAATCGCTTTCAAGTAATGTTTTTGTCTCGACGATTTTGAATAAGATTGACGTAATTTTATCAGGAGCTTATATCTCTGGGCTTATTTACTACTATGAGTGTTGGAAACACAACATTTCGTTTATGATTAATATAATACGTCAGTTCTGTTGTCATGTGTGTTATGTACCAAGGCGACATTAAAACGAAGCACTCGTTTTTGCAGTGTGCGTGTGGATTGAGAGATCTTTTCGAAAAACTCTTCCAATCCCACCCAAATTATAAGAGGATTTAGGAAATAATTGTTAAAACTTCATGGTAAGGTATAAAATTTGTCAAACCTAAACAAAGAAAGTTAGAACTCATTAACTGGATCTCTCAATCTGGACAACTGAAGAAAAAGCCATAACGCGTATCCAAGAATATACTGCCTATGTGTTTATAATTTGCATTTTAATTAATTGTGAAGGATTTGTGAAAGCTGCTAAACAAAATTTCGATTCGTTTCAAAGCCACGTTTAAGATTTATAACAGTTTATATGGATCACTCAGAGTGGACAATTTTCAATTGAGTGATCTTGTAAAACACGACCTAGTACTGAAAAAGTATGAATAATTATCATGTTTATTACAAATTATGCTTCTGGGAGAATTTGTAAAACAAAAATCGTGATTGAAATCTTACTGGTTCAAGGGAAAACAAAATTTTGTTTTTTGTCGATCGTCCCAACTGAGAGATCCTTATTTCGAACTATATTTAATAAACCAAAACTTATAGGTAGAAGGTAGATCCATCAGAAATTGTTAAAAAGATTTTACTAAAATTTGACGAATCAGTCGTCCCTGTAAGTGTTATACTTAAAAAGATAAATCATTTTTTACAATCCTTAAGGAAAACGTTGAGTAGGGTAGACACACTTTTTTATATTGTCAGTTTTTTTTTTTTGGGTTACGTTAGGCCTACGACAAGACTTCTTTATCCCAATGATGTTCGTATGATTTGTTCACTGATTTATCTAACGGTTGTAACTCATGGGTAGTGTTAGAGGGTAAGCAATATAATACGATTTGGTTTTCGTCTGCGGCATCCACAATCCTAGCATCCAAATGCGAAGCAGGTCCATCAAAAACTAGCAAACATTTTCCAGGCGACTTGTAGTTGCCAAGATGATGGATGAAATCTATAAATAATTCAGTAGTCATGCTAACCTTTTGGTGCCATTTTGACTATAGTGCCATCAGGCAAATTATCGTTAAATTCAGGCCTTAGCCTTTTACCCTTGAATATTATCATTGGTGGTACTGAATTACCTAAAGCATTGACACATAGCGATGGTGACGTTTTCAGCATGCTCCTGTGCAATAAAATGTACTCTTTTACTGCCTTTTTGTGCAAGAACATGTTTCTGGTGGTGCAATGTTAATCGACAGCCTTTTTCATCTATATTATATAAACGTTCTGGATGCCGAAGAATTTCTAACTCATCATATTTTTTTTATTGCCGTTAAATGCTGTTGCATAATGTACTTGTTCAATTTTTAGCCCTTGCAGAGTTCATAAACTGTGCTTTGCGAACTAAAATTTCAGGGTTTCGTTTCGAAAAATTCGAAAGCCATTTTCTACCTGCTATGCATTTGACGTCATTGAAAGTATTTAGTATTTCATTGGCTTGACAAAATAAGTAGGCTTGCTTTCTTACAATCTTGCGAGTCAACGGAACGCTTACTTGAGCAAGTATGTAATTATGAGTGAAATTAAAAAAAGTTTGAATAATAAAAATAAAGTATTTTTTTGGTTACCTTAAAATTTCTGAACTTTTTGTGTGTAAGATTTACTTAGAATTAGAATTACGAACTTAGAATTCCTTAGTAAGAGCACTACACATACAGTACCTAACTTAGCAGAAACTTGTCATTTAAAACGTAATTTTATATTATTTAAATTATGTAGTGAAACCAGACATAAACTTGTATAAAAACGTTTAAACAGCATCATAATTTGAATTGTACCGGTAATGATTCCGACCGGCGATATGGTCACCCTACTCAACGTTTTCCTCAAGGATTGCAAAAAAATATTTATCTTTTTAAGTATAACACTTACAGGGACGACTGATTCGTCAAATTTTAGTACAACCTTTTTAACAATTTCTGATGGATCTACCTTCTACCTATAAGTTTTGGTTTATTAAATATAGTTCAAATTAAGGATCTCTCAGTTGGGACGATCGACAAAAAACAAAATTTTGTTTTCCCTTGAACCAGTAAGATTTCAATCACGATTTTTGTTTTACAAATTCTCCCAGAAGCATAATTTGTAATAAACATGATAATTATTCATACTTTTTCAGTACTAGGTCGTGTTTTACAAGATCACTCAATTGAAAATTGTCCACTCTGAGTGATCCATATAAACTGTTATAAATCTTAAACGTGGCTTTGAAACGAATCGAAATTTTGTTTAGCAGCTTTCACAAATCCTTCACAATTAATTAAAATGCAAATTATAAACACATAGGCAGTGTATTCTTGGATACGCGTTATGGCTTTTTCTTCAGTTGTCCAGATTGAGAGATCCAGTTAATGAGTTCTAACTTTCTTTGTTTAGGTTTGACAAATTTTATACCTTACCTTGAAGTTTTAACAATTATTTCCTAAATCCTCTTATAATTTGGGTGGGATTGGAAGAGTTTTTCGAAAAGATCTCTCAATCCACACGCACACGTTTTTGCATTCCAATAGTTTACCTATTCAAGTTACTCAATAGTGAGCTTTGTGTAAGGTGATTCAAATTTACAACTGAAGCTAAAAATAACAACACGGGTTCATAAAACCCTTTGTCCCACCTGGAATCGAACCCTAGATTTTTTGCTCAGGAGTTGCGCTTGCAACCACTAGAACAACGAGACTCCTTAACTGTTTTACTTATCCAATTTCGAACAACAAATTTATTTTCTCAGAGCCAATGAAAGATAAGATCGCGGCATCAATTCATCATTCACTAGAATCTCGTAAGTCTTCTTAGGATTGCGATGACCCGGCCGAGAATCTCGGAGCGAGCCCTGCAATCCCTTACATTCCCTGCCAGTTCACCCCTCGTCATTTATACGCACCATTTGCCAGACAATTCTTGAACAACATGCGGAAATGCCAGATATGTACGGCAGAGATACAAGCTGAGTTCTTACATATTTTGTGACATTTCATTGGACATAACTCTGAGACAAGGCGAAGTTTGTGTACCCCAAGCATAATCACACATAATGTAACATCACAACTGTAATCCGAAGGATTGGGCAAAGGTCCTGCCAGGGCTGCGGGACTCCTGCTAGAGCTGCGGAACTGTTCGAAAGAGATACCGTGGCCCTGGAACACAAAGGGCTAAAAAGGAAAATGGATGGGTTTTAGTCAGTACAAGTCTGACACTCCCTTCCGCTCCGCCCAGAGCAGGAGGAGTCATTTGATGATCACCCATCCGTGAAAAAAATACACCCACTTTTCGCCAGTTATGTTGAAGTAAATCTAAAGTTCAATTCTAAATAGCTAATATTCGACGGAAACTCTGCTCTCATACGATCACAGAATGCTTTGAAGTCTGACCTAGACTTCAAAGCAATCTGTCTATCTTTGTATGCAGAGTGATTGGTAATTGGGAGCATTCCTTGAAGTGGGACAACGAATTTGCAACAATTTTGACCCGATAACTTCGGGTCCCAACCCCGGGGGGCTGGAATTGCTTTGGAGACTATTTTTTCGAAAGTTTTCTTTTTATTATTATTTTATACAAAAATATTTAGAAATGTAAAATATATGTACAGAAATAAATAAATCAGAGATGTTATGGTAGTATTTTTTTTTATTCATGTTATCCCTGATGCAGATTTTTATGTTACCACTATTTTAGTGTTGGCTATTTGACTGAATGCGCCGGCTTCTGGTTAGTCAGATCAGGCAAGATCTGTCTTTATCTGGTGTATGTTTTACCTATCCTGTAAAAAGTCAAACCAATTTTTTTTTCTGTTTTTTTTTTTGAATAATTGTGCTTCCCATTTTTGTCACCAGGTGGCGCTGGTACAGTTTAAATTATCATAAACTAAGAGAACGACGGTTGTGACCAGTGTATGTGCTGGTCACAAACGTCGAGCAACGTCAAGCTACAACAATATCTGTCTTTCTTAAATAGATTTTCAACTTTATCGTTGAAGAATAAGGTTCAAGGTTGATTGGAAAAATTTGACAGTTTCAAATAGGTCGATATGCTGGCCTTTGTACAAAATATAAGTGATATAAATATTTTTTTGAATCTGAACATTCTCGCATTCAATTCTAATATTTTAATGAATAATACAATGTCAGTGTATAATCTTTATTTCAACAATTTCATTATTATTATCTTTCTTTCAAAAGCTTAGAGTCATTTTCTTACAATAATATAAGTACGGAGACATACAGATATCGTAATTAATTTTCTTTGCTATCTTAAACAAAAGATGTTTCCACACGACATTTCGTCTACATTTTAAACATACTACTATAAACATTATTTTAAATTCTTGTAACACTGTAGTATTCATAGACATATTAATTTAATATGTCTATGCATACTACAGTGATACAAGGATTCTTTGGAGCTCGAATGATCTTATCAGAGGGCACTGTTGGTGAACATTTTTTAAACGTATTGAAAACCTGGGTAATAGTTCCGATTTTGACCACACTCCAAAAGATCCTTACGAAGGATTCCTCCGCATAAGGATTTCTCCTGTATCGTGGGTGCGTTTACAAACATTTAAACTCACTTACACAACAGCCAGACCCGGAGCAACTATCTCTAAGCCTTACAAATGCTACGCGTGCTGACTGACGGACATATTAATATAATTTCGTTTTCTAAACCCAGTCATCATATCTATTACGACTACTACTACGACACTACTATTACTAATATTTGTTATTTCGAAATATTTTTACTTATCTAAACACTATTTTAAGCTTGCATGGTTTAAAACTAAACGTTCACTGTCACTTTCAAGATATCTTCCGTTATTATCAATCATTGTGAGTTTTTTATAAGCTTTTGTTTTGCATCCTCGTCAAATTGAAGGAGGTATAGTCTAAGATCCCGGTATACAACGTCCTTCACCGAGCTGGTTAATGGATGAAACTTATTTTATATTAAATTTTATATGTCAATAAATATATTGCATATGGGTTGTCTAAAAAATTTCATGATATGAATAATAAAAAAAAAAAAAAAAAAAACTTTTCACCGGTTTGGTTACTAAACAAATTCCATACCAATCGAAAATATAAAGCCCTTAGAATATGCAAACGTTAGGTTGCCTTTTTTTTTATTCATTAACCAGACCGTTGCAAGTTACTAGTATCAATTTACCTGTTTATACCTGCCTGTTTATACCTGAGAGTTGTGACGCGAAAAGAAAAGGCAACCGTTTGCATATTCTATGGGCTTTATACTTTCAATTGGTATGGAATTTTCCTATTAACCAAACCGGCGAAAAGTTAAAAAAAAATACTAACTGAAATATTTTAGACAACCCATAATGCAATAATATGTTTATTGGCTAGTAAATTGAATATAAAATACGTTTCGTCTATTTACCAGCTCAGTGAAGGTCGTTCTATAACAGGATCCTATACTAGTAACTATGCTAATAATTCTCGTCCCGAATCAATAATAAAATGGATAGATAATTTTCATTTTTTTTCTTATTTACTTGAATCACCCGTGTAAGTATGAACCACCCGTGTTTTAAACGCGGGCCGTCTGATTCTAGCCCTATAACCGCGCTTCCACAATTAAAAACAATCTAAAACGTTTATTCGATAATTTCTTATTTCCTAAACAGTGTTAAAGGGGTTATTCTGAAATATTGACAAACATTAATAACCAAAAAAACAGGGTTTATTAATAATTATCTAGGTACCGTAGTTTTCATTGATTATTTGCGTCTTGTGTGACAACCTCCTGAATTTTGACGAGGATGCAAAACAACACCTTGTATATTTCGACGCTGTTGGAAGCGCCATGATCACTGGATGACCTCCTAGTTGTTAAACTTAGAACTAGATTCTTATTAAAGTAATATTTTAAAAACTAAACAAATATAAACATTAAACAAAAATATATACAGCGCTATATGGATCTTTAGGCTCTGAAATTACATTGTTTAGAGAATGCTGCTGGTAAACATTTGTGAAATTATTGAAAAACAACATGACTACTTTAGCTACGATTATGGCCAAAAGATCCATAAACATAAACAGTTTCTTATCGATAATAATAATCATCTTCATCTTCAGAATAACTGATTTGACGACCATTAAAACCAAAACTTCTGCTGCCGTATACTGCTGGGGCTTCGGGTTCTGGCAAGACAGGAATAAGCAGCTTTGGATGTGCGGTAGTTGAAGAAGGGGGTTCCATGGGTATTCGGAAATTTATAACATATTTATTATTATGATTCATTAGCGGTGGTTCCACGTGTGCCGTTGGAATACCAATCGGGTCTTCGGTCGATACTGATCCCATCGCCAGATCTAGTACCAATGTTCTATGTCTGGCGATGGGTCTGGTTTTGGGTCTGGGTCTGGATCTAGCTGTAGTTTCGTGTGCTGAAAACATTATTCATATTACTTACTTAGGAGTTATCACAAATTCATGCGAAATCTTGCATGTCAGAAAGGCGTTAGTAAGCACTGCGAAAACCTTTGCAAAAACTGCTCGTTACATAATAAAATAAAGTTTTAATTGTGCGCTTGATACATTTGTATACACGGTGTAAATCACCTCATCACGAAGCCGTCAACCAAGCATTCTGTACATGAAACTAAGTAACTTTACGCAAAAATTATTGCTGGGAAACGACTTTTTTTGGGGGGTGTAAAATCATGTTTTGTGGTAGAACTCAATGTAACGCACTCAAAACATTGTGCTGATGGACGGATTAAATAGTATGGGGGTCGTGGAGGTGTTTAAAGTAAAAATCTTACATTAAAAACTTGTACTAAAAAAAATACTTGTCAAAAAGTTGGAACTTTGACCCCTAATATCTCCGTAACTAGAAGGTTCCCAGGTATGGTGTAGAACAAAAAAATGATCACAATGACAGGGAGAACCAGTGCCTTTCGGCTTCGTTAAGAGGTGTTTTACACCCTTTATATTTTGTTTACTTTTTTAGAAAAGCCATTGACTCAAATTGGTGACTTTTTATTTTCAGCGGCCACTGACGCTTTTTTAAATGTAGAACGACAAAAAAAAACATTGGTTGTTGATTGATAAATTAACAAAAATGTTATGCTTAGTTACAGCAAGTGAAACTGATATCTTATTTATTACCTACTAGCTGTCCCGCGCAACTTCGCCTGCGTAACATTTTCCCCGTTTTCGCAACATTTTTCATTGCTGCTCCGCTCCTATTGGTCGTGGCGTGATGATATGTAGCCTATGTGCTTCCTCAGGTTGAAATCTATCTTCTTGCCAAATTTAATTAAGATCCGATCAGCCGTTTAGTCGTGAAAAGGTAACAAACAAACTCACTTTCGCATTTATAATAGGTATTAGTTAGGATTAGTTAATAGGATGATCAATCCTAGATTTATAACACACACACACACACACACACACACACACACGTTTACACCGCGCGTTTGTGCTAGAGCCTTGGATATGAGTCTGCAATTTTTCTGAACCAAGAAACATAGAATGGCAAATACTCACGTTGTCCCTCACCCTTGTATCTGCTTTTAGTTGGGTTTTTCATGGCATCCTTCATAGACCCCCAAGCTACAGTGAAGGCTCTCTGAAAAAAATACAAGTAAACAATAAAACGAATGCTAAATAATTAACAATTTTGAAGGTTAGGTGCGTTGTACTCGACTTTTTTTAGAGTAGTCAGAAGCCAAAAAAAAGTCTGAC
Organism: Cerastis leucographa; assembly: GCA_963082945.1. Classification (NCBI taxonomy): domain Eukaryota; kingdom Metazoa; phylum Arthropoda; class Insecta; order Lepidoptera; family Noctuidae; genus Cerastis; species Cerastis leucographa. The sequence continues at coordinate 18,886,439 of OY720354.1, forward strand.
ATCCAGTCTTACCAAGGGGTATCGTATTTCCCAGTTACTGGGTTGTGGAGGTCAGATAGGCAATCGCTTCATGTAAAATACTGGTACTCAGCTGCATCCGGTTAGACTGGAAGCCGACCCCAAGAGAGTTTGGGAAAAGGCTAGGCAGATGATGAGGTGCGTTGTACTCGCAACCAGCGATCGTGTATGACCAGATTTATGAACGAGGCAAAAGGAGTATAAAAGAATCGTAGCACGTGGTGGTCTGCGGTTCCTACCTACCCCCATAGGAAGAAAACGGGCCGAGTGCGAGTCTTACTCGCACACAGGGTCCCATAGCCCCAAACAATATAATAACAATGTTTTTAAAGGTCATTCTTTAGAAAAAATCCACTCAACCGCAAACCATAATCTGTTTTTCATATAAGTTAATGAAAAACAAAGTTACTGCTGCAATTTGGTGAAAAATTCCTATATCTCAAAAACTAAATATCAAATCTTATTCAAAATAATTTTCACTGAAAGTTTTTTTTTACGTTCTACATCAAAATATTTTTTTCAGAATTGATTCAACAATTGAGATAAATTAAAAAAAAAATGGTTTTAGGAACCTCAGTGTCATTTTTAAATACCTGTCTATAGATACCCTGCACGTATAGGTTTGATGGTTTTTTTTAGTTTCAGTTCCGTGTGGGGAGGGGATATCCTTAATCTATTTTTTTTTGTACAAAAGTCGTAAAGCGGTTAACAGAATACATCTACCTACCAAGTGTCAGCTGTGTAGTCCTTATAGTTTCGGAATAAAGTGGCTGTGACATACGGATGGACAGACAGACAGACATGACGAATCTATAAGGGTTCCGTTTTTTGTTATTCGACTACGGAACCCTAAAAAGCGTAAGTTTATGTATGTATAAATTATACTAGCTGTACCGCGCAACTTCGTCTGCGTCACATTTTCCCCGTTTTCGCAACATTTTTCATTGCTGCTCCGCTCCTATTGGTCGTAGCGTGATGATATATAGCCTATGTCCTTCCTCAGGTTACAATCTTGCCAAATTTTATTAAGATCCGATCAGCCATTAAGTCGTGAAAAGATAACAAAGAAACTTACTTTTGCATTTATAATATAAGTAAAGGATATGTTTCGAGCGCTATCGGCAATCATTTCTAAAATAGACGCACAGTGTCCGCCGTAGAACAAGCCAGGTGGACAAAAGTCATTTTCAAATTCCTGAAAATAGGTACTTTCTACCTGTAGACAACACCCCTAAAACCCAGATTCCAAGAATTATTTACGTCTAACATTCCATACTGATGAGTCATCGTTTATCAAAGTAAGCTAATGAGGTAAATGCAATTAAAGAAATCAGTCAGTTTCATTTTTGGTGGCAGTTCTAATTTTGTGGAAAGTTTAAGTGGATGGATTTTACTTCTGAAGGTATGTATAATATTTTTTTCTTATTATAATATTATAATGTATCGTAAACATTCATAAAGTAGACTATCTACGAAAACACAAAAATAATCAATTTTTTTCTTTGTTTTCGAACTTATTAGGCTTGGAAAAGCCATGTATCCTCTTGTATCCAAGCTGAATTTTTTATATGTTTTAGCTGCAAAGCTATAAATGATTATGACATATATTTCATGGAGCACACTTGAGTACAACTATATATTTTTTTTTTTGCAGAAAAGCTTTACTATATTCGTAAAATCGAGTTTTTTGTAGAGCCACTCTTTAAGTACGGAAGAAACGAAAGAAATAATCGCCTTTTTTAATTTATTTTGTCTAAGTTTGATTGCTCTGACATCACTGAAGAATGTCGAAGGGAAATTAAGATGAAATTAGCGCACATTTCTTCGTAAATTGCGTCCGAATGGGTGTCTTCAGGAAAGTCAAGAGAGCGTTTCCTTAATAAGAATAAGTTGTGGCTGGAAGGTGAGGAGACAGAATTCTGCATGAGATCGATTCAACCGCAACGACGCGGCGGTGCATCGAGCATGAATAGATCAAATAAAATCTAAGAATGTAAATGGAAATAAAATCTAAAATCTAAGAATGTAAATGGAAATCGAGTGGCACGGTGACACATAAAATTCTACACCCAGTATACCCATAACTACGCTACTTTCATTGTCGTACGTTTGATGTTTTGCACTTACTTACACACACTTATAATTCGTAAACCAGAAGTTTACCAAATATCGCTCGGTTGGAATTGTTATGATTAGTTACTAATATTATAACTAGTATAACTGTATAAGTTTTTTAAACTAAAATGGTCACTAACACTATGAATAACACTTGTAATAACGGGATATTTACCATGTTTATTATTTGTTTCGAGTTCCCGATATTTCGGCGCTAAATAACTTTTTTGTTAAATTCCACGCGGACGAAGTTATGGGCAGCCGGGCAGAGCTAGTTCATTCATATAATAATACATCAATTCAATACATATATATTGTCTTTTGCTTTAGTCAGCACCCTAACGTGATGACTAAGAAAAAGGCAGTCCAATTTATCCGCAATAATTTCCAGAAAGCCATTGCTGCTACCACAAATCCTACTAAAAGAATGAAAGAAAACATATTTGTTTGGCACATGCTAAAAGTGCAAACAAAAAAAGCTGCGCCAAGCTGCGCAAGGCAATATACTATGGTGACTATTTTGCGTAAAACAGCAGCGAATCCATCCGTACGAGCCTCCATAAACATAGCAGATGCACTGCATAAACGTGAAAGCCATAAGCGCATAATTTATTAAAAATCATGCTTCTTTGTTGACTTGTTTTTATTATGTCTTCGCTAAAATAACTTATCTTTGATTTGGTTTTAACACATGGGGCTCGGTCAGAATGGAGCCGAGCTTTCTCCTTTGATCCAACGACGTTCAGTAGTTTTTGCGTGCACAACAAACGAGTGGCGTAGTGCGTTGCGTAGTAACAAACACCCATACATACATCCATCGTCTCCAACTTTTGTATTTTTTGTAGTAGTAAGGTTTTGCGGCACGATTGGCGCAGTGACTAAGTGATTGGCCGACACGGAACCAATATTTGTATGACTTGCATGACCTACAGGTAGTTGTTCCAGGTCTGGCTTTTTGTGTATGTGAGTTAAAATGTTTGATAACGCACCCGCGATACAGGAGAAATTCCTAGTGTGGGGCAAAGTTTTTTTAGTAATTAAATCGTTTTCGTAAAAAAATCGTTTTCGTAAATCGTACTCGTAGACACAGGTTTCCGTAGCACCAAAAGAATATATTCAAAATATTTTTAACGCTCATTCGTATGTAAATTTCGTTTTTCTTAGTATGTTTATGAACAAACTTACTGCTGCAGTTTGATGAAAAAGTTTGTTTGGTGCAAAAATTGAAAAAGTAAAAATTGACATTAGCATGACGAATCTTGGGTTCCATTTTTGCAATCCATTAATTAAATTATAAATTCCACTAATTCATAGCAATAAAATAATTAAACGTTTTAGGAAACTGCCCGTTGCCGACAGAACGATCAGACAGATCAGGACATAACGCTACCTCACAAATTCTGAATAGCGAAAAATCGTTTTTCATGCTCCCGTGTCTAGGCCAGGACGTAATAAAAATAATTAACTCATTGAAAAATACAAATAGCGTTGGTCATGATGGTATATCAACAACAATTCTTAAATCAGTTTCTGCAGAAATATGTATGCATCTAAGTCATCTCATTAATTTGACCATAAGCGCTGGCATATTTCCGGATGCTTTAAAAAAATCTATAGGTAGTTAAACCATTGTTTAAAAAGGGGAACAAAGATGACATAGAAAATTACAGACCAATCGCAATTATAAGCATTATCTCGAAAATCTATGAAAAAATTATATACAAAGAATTAAGTAAATATTTGGAAAAAATAATCTATTAGTAAACGAGCAAAAAGGATTTAGAGAAAATCAAACTATAAGTATGGCACTTTATGACTTTTTACATAAAGTTATGCTAAATGTGGATAAGACCAACCCAGTTTGCACAATATTCTGTGATATGACCCAAGCGTTCGATTATGTTAGGCATGACATTCTCTTAGATAAAATGGAGGCATACAGTGTAAGAAGCAACGTTCTAAAACTATTTAAATCATATTTACACAATAGAACGCAACTCACAGAATTACACTCATTAGATACTAAAACTAAATGCGAAGAAATATTCCAATCACATGAACTTGTAATTAAGTATGGAGTTCCTCAAGGTAGTGTGTTGGGCCCTCCACTATTCATATTGTATATAAATGATCTACCTAAACCTGTTGATCAACCTGTGACCCTCTTTGCTGACGACAGTACCATAACAATACAGTGCGATACTATAAACAAATACAAAAGTGACATTAATAATTCTTTTATATCAATAGTAAAATATTTGGATAATAATTATTTAATAATAAACCTCAATAAAACGAATATTATGCATTTCAGTCAACGCTCACCAACTTTATCTGATATTAAGGTCCAATATAATGACAAAATAATTGCGGAAGTCGACACTGCTAAATTTCTCGGTGTGATTATTGACAAAAAGTTAAATTGGAAAGGACATGTTGAAACTTTAACCAAAAAAATTAGCAACTCTACCTATGCCCTACACAATTTAGTTCCTGTGCTTAACACTGATGCATTGCTAATAGCTTACCATGGCCTAGTTTCATCGCATCTAAGGTATGGAATTATCCTTTGGGGTAATTCGACTGACAAGGATACCTTTCAAAGCCCAAAAACGTTGCATTAGGACGATGTTTAAATTAGATTCGACGGACAGTTGTAAACCATTTTTCATTAAGTACAACATACTCACGTTACCGTCTCTGTACATCTTCGAAGTTGTCATGTTTGTAAAGTGTAATCGGCAGTTATTTCCATGCATGACAGACAAAGTCAGTCGCGTCAGACGCGATAACACTATGCTTTGCTCGCATGTTTCTAAAACAGCATTAATGCGGAAAAGTGTATTCTGCATGGCGCCCTTATTATTTAATAAACTTCCAAAGGGATGGAGGGAACTAAGCGCACACATTCTTAAAAAGCGGCTAAAAGTGTTTCTAGTTGGGAAAGCATACTACAGTATTTTAGAATTTTTAAAAGACAAAATGTAATATTAATATTTTTATAATTTTTGCAATTTATAATTACAATTTAATTCATGTTTATAATTTAATTTTTAGTTTGTATGAGAATTTAAAATGTTTTTAGCTCTGTTATTTGTAATGACTTTTCCTACCTATTGTATATTTGTATGCTACAAAGGCCGAACATGATGGATATTTTTTGTTTGTGAACAACCTGCATGCCTTGTATGTATACTCATGTTTCCACAAATAAATGTTTTGTCTTGTCTTGTCTTGTCCGAGGAGCTTGTGGCTAAATAATAACAGCTGCACGGGTCGATCTTTAAGGTTAAGCCGTGCTTGTCTAGGTTGGTCCGTTGATAGGTGACCATAATTACATACTGAGTTTCCTCCGTGCCTTGGAAAGCACGTTAAGCCGTCGGTCCCGGCTATCATTTGTAGATCTTAAACAGTCGTTACGAATAGTCAGAAGCCGAAAGTCTGACATCCAGTCTTCCCAAGGGATATCGTATTACCCAGTTACTGGGTTGTGGAGGTCAGATAGGCATTCGCTTCAGGTAAAATACTGATACTCAGCTGCATCCGGTTAGACTAAAAGCCGACCCCAAGATAGTTTAAGAAAAGGCTAGGTAGATGATGAGGAAACTGCCCGTTAAAACAACTCAAAATAAAAAACTTACTCCTATTTCCCTGGGTAACGCTGACATAAAATCTCCCAATGTACCGTAGACATAACTTTGGTCTATACACCACACTAGAACTAGAGATATCACGAGAAAAGACCTCATTTCACTTTGTTAAATCCATAGGCACCACTCCGTTCAACGACTAAACGAACAATGCTTATTGAAATAACATTAGAAACTATTACACGGTATCTTATTGTAAACATCAAGTAGTATGAGTACGCGGTTCCGGATGGGAAATTTTTGTTTCGACAGTTTAATTGTTCTTTGTTACTATAACATCAGGCCTTCTCCCTCCTCCTTTGGGTTTCTTCTCAGAGTAGTCAGGTACGAAACACCGGCCCCATCTAGTTTAAAAAAAATGACGTGTAAAAGTGTTTGTAAAAACCTATTTGCAAAATAAACATCATTTATCATTTATCATTTACCTATCATCACCAAAGCGTTTGGCAGACGTGTCGTGACGAATAGGCTAAAACCAAAACTCCGTGGCAGCTATTGAAAAATTGCTCATGAACGAATCCCAATAACAATTTCTTTCTTTCTTTTTCTTGTATCCATCTAGCTGGGGGAGTCCCACGATATACTAGCCAAAACACAGTCTGCATTCCAGGACTCGTTTTTTTACCACTGAGTCCGGATTTTTGCCCGGGTTGATGACAGTAAGGACGACGGCACGTTTGGCGCAGTGGCTGAGCAATCAACTGCTGCGCACGCAGCGCAGCAGTTGATTGTCGCGGGTTCGATCCCCACACGGAACAAAGATTTGTATGGCCTACAGATAGTTGTTCCGGGTCTGGCTGTTTTTGTATGTGAGTTTTACAGCCGAGGGTACTCGAACACGACTCGAATCTTAATTAGTTTCCTTATTGAGTACGAATTTGTAGGCACGCGTTTGGTAATTATGGGTTCTTTTTTAAATGTTTGTAAACGCACCCACGACACAGGAGAAATTCCTAGTGTGGAGCAATGTTTAAAAAAAATTGTGGCCCTGCACATCTGCTAGAACAATACCAAAAATATCAGCACAACCACGATCCACCCATAATATACGAATCGAATCATCCGAACAATTAGGCACATCCATCCAACATCCTCTGTGGGGCTAATTCTAGGAAACTCTCTGTTCTTTTTTTTTTTTTTAAACTGCAGTCTCCTAGTTATTAAAAAAGTTGCACTTTAAAAAAAAAAAAGTAAGCTCGCCCCTAGTACATAGGTCTTAAACTTAAGTGGCGATATGTAGGTGTACTATTAGATACGCTTCTGCATAACCCTTCGTAGATTTCAGGCGTGATGTTTTGTAACAAAATACTTAAAAAAACAGCGGAAGACTTGAACAGCGGTGGCCCAGCGGTGGCAGCCCCGACTTACAAGCAGTAAGTCGTAGGTTCGAACCCAGGCAGGCGCATTACTTGGTGTAATTTATTTCATCACCGCTGCTCTCAAAACGGTGAAGGAAAACATCGTGAGGAAACCGGCATGTCCTTGAATTAAAAATTCGAAGACATGTGATATCTACCAACCCGCACTAGGCCCGCGTGGTGGATTAAAGCCCACTCCCTCTCATTGAGAGGAGGCCTGTGTCCCAGCAGTGGGAACATTATAGGCTGATGATGATGATGATGATGATGACTTAAAAAAAAACATGTACAGACAAAAGATTGATCACGTTTTCTAAAACATGACAAACAAAAAATGTAAGATTTGACAAACCAACATGATTTAAAGGTATACGTTATAACAAAGTATTCTTTTGTCTTTCGAGGAAAAAGGGAGCACTTTTTCATACACTCTCATATTTTTTTCCTGGATCGAGATGAGGAAAACGCGCTGTACCAAAAATCCTTGACGTCACTGTGACATTGTATCTGATTTTATTGCCAAGATACGCTGCAAGGAAATATCATGGAAATACTATGTTCAGATATCTGAATTATGGCGGAATAGATAGGTAGGGTATAAGTATAATCTACACATGAATATTTTTTAAGTAAATATGTTTATTTACTTTGCGTACAAGAATAAAAATAGGAAAAGAATTACTGCGCGTACAAACAATCGTCCACATCGCTGTCACCAGAAAATTGGTTTTAGATTAAAGCATGAATACGACTGTTCTGACTTTTTAACGCCTGAAATAGGTACCGATATCGAAGCATACCCGTGGTAAGTAAAATTCAAGATATTTGATGCAAGTAAAAGTTATTGTTACAAGTACATTTTTATATTTTTTATAAGTTTCTGTATAACCACTCAGAATAATATTTTCAGTATAATGTAACAGTGAAAATAGCACCACAGTCTATGAAATATGAAACGTTATTTATGAATTAATAGTAGGCAAGTAAAGAAAAAATTACAAAGCATAGTTTTCAGTAGGACGTAATTTATGCTGGTAGAAAAGTATTATAGCGATAAACAGTCATGTTTATTTATCGAAGATAACAGTATCTCATTCGGTCGTTTCGTCATTTTTATTCGGACAAAATTAGTCGAAAAGTTAGTATTTTAGGCAGTAGGTTTAATATTTTGAGTAAGGCCTATTCTTCTTTTTTTAAAAACTTTTATTTAACTTGCAATGTATGTATGTATGTTTGTTACAGTGGAATCTTGGAAGCTTAATTAGAACTACTTCCCGATTTCCGATTGAGCTGAAATTTTGCACACACCTTTGGTTTTAGTGACATTACATTTTTTTGTCGGAGCTTATCGTCATTTCGATTTCCAGAGTAGTATCTGTTAATGATTTTCAATTGCTACAAAACATTGGTGCCTTTCTATTATATACCAGATATAATAATAATAATATTTTCTTGTAATTATTATTATGAAGATGAAACTAATGAGTTTCATCTTTAATATAGGGTATCCATAGCTTTGTGGTATTTTTTTTTAAGAACTTTTACCTTTAAACTACCTAAATAAGACATAAATTATACAGAATTTCACTTACTTTTTTAAGAAACTATACCATATCTTCCTGTACCACAACATCAAAATCCTTTCTAGAAATCAGTGCAATCACGCATTGGTTCTTACAGCGCAGCGTAACAATATACTAAAAAACTACGATACTACATATAATTATATTTCGATCTGTATACCACAATCAAGAATACCTACAAAACAGAGAGCCTCTATAGAAATCCGTGCACATTCATGAGTTGGTTCTGAGAGGGTGACGCAGCGGTTTGTGAGTTGGTAAGTCGGAGTGTCGCCGGCACTACTTGAGGTAAGACTTCCACTGCGTCATGCGGTTGAGGCACACAGGGTGTTTTATTTTTCTGAAAAAAACTTATCTGTTTTGTGTCATTGAAGTAAATTTTTTCAGTAACCATAATGAGGTCCTATTGAAATAACTGACATTGTAAAAACACAGGATTGTGTGTAAAAGGGACGGGGATGCTTTTGCCCAGCACGGAAATAACCAAGTTAGTTGAGACATTCGTGCCTTTTTGATACATGGAAAAAAACCCAGATTTTCCCAATGCCTGTTGAACTTAAAGGTGTGCATAAACACTGATTTCTTTGGTGACTGGATTATATTTTGACAAGTTAAAATATGGGTGCACAGTGTATCTAAGGTGAACCCATTTTTCGACAGTAGCAGTAGCAGAATATCTTTCGGCTCTGTTTTAAAGTTTGCGGACAGGTAGTATGTGAAGATACTTTGTCAAGAAAGGTCCTGTATAATAACTAAATATAAAATCATGCGATATCTACAACTACACAAACAAATACGTTTCAAGAATGTATCCTACTTTACATCCAAGAACACGCCTACAACATCCTCCATTGTCACAGCCCATGCTCTTTCAATACCGAACTACATCATAACCAAACTAGTGCCATAAATCAAATAAAAATATCATAAACAACACCGTTCCCCCACTGCATAACCAACTTCAGAAAACTTACCCTAACTAGTCAGGAGGTGACTCTCACTTTTGAAGCGCCCTCTGAAGTGAAAAGGCGATATTTCCCTCACTGGAAATGAATGAAAAACCCGCAGTTATGAGGCACTCTGACCAAATGTACTTTTGTAAGGAAAAAATGAGAACAAGTTTTTGTTGTTCCTATTGCTAGAAAATTATAACGGTGAAATGAACTCTTTATTTCGGAAATGTACGCGGTTTGAAATAAGCTAGTAGAATCCGTGTAGTTTGAAGTCATAATTTGTATTAAGGCCTTTTCATTGTCATGCGTGTTTGCGCCCGCGTGCGGGCCAGGCACGCATGCGTGCTGCCCGCAACCTATCGTATCATACATGTTTTTATTGTCATGCGCACCACACGCGTGCCGCGGCGTGGCGAAAATAATCTGCTCCGCGGGCGGCCCGCAACAAGCATGGCCGCCTGGCCCGCACACGAGCGCAAACACGCATGACAGTGAAAAGGCCCTTAGTTTTAACCGGGTTTGATTGAGACTTTGAAGTTGAGAACTTGTCAAACTGTACTGAAGCAGTCATGTTAACCACGAAATGCTAAATTTGCCTAGATTTTCCGCGAAAGAAATTTATGTGTGTTTGGCAAGGTTTGACAAGTTCTCAATTTCAACTTCTCAATCTATAACCGAATGATATTTATGGAAAAAATGCTTGCAAAAAACATTTTTTTTTTAAATTTCATGTGTTTGAATGAATTTTGAGTTTGAATTTTATAACCAACATCATCTTCACCATCTTGCTGTTGTTATCCTCGTCGCATTCTACTTTTCCTTTCTTTCCTCACACAATTCATAACCAAAAGCAAACAAAATAGTTCTAGTGCTAGAAATAATTAAGTTCAAATTAAAATGTTAAAATATGTTTTCAATAACATTCCAGAAATAAAACAAAAATGTTAAAACGCTACTATTGTTACGAAAGTTACACTAAATACTAGTAGTAGACAATGTCGGAACTAGAAGTACAGTCAAGTCGAATAATATGTATACACTTAGCAAAACTGAAAAGTGATTTGCTCGTGAAATAACGGTTTCTATGTTCAGATAAGACCTATTTCGTAATAGTATGGCTTCCAAAATTCCATGTTCGTGAAAACGTAAAACCTTTTAAAAGTTGCTGCGTGTATACATATTATTAGACGTGACTGTAAATTGTCACAGTTACATTATCACATAAGATAATTTATGTCTCATCTTTTATTAGATAATGATGTATTGACTTACTTAACGCCTTCATGGTTCGAACAATGTACATCATAATAAAACATTAACATAGTAATTGATGATTGAATTAAATTTTATGGTAGACATAACAATCCATTGATCCATGCGTGCGTCAAGTGATCGTATAATATAAACATGTCATAATTAACAAATATTATCTATCTTCCACTGCACCACTGACTGAGCGACTGATATATATCAAGGCACAGCCTAAACCCTAGCTCTTAGAGACATGAAATTTGGAGGATGTGCTCTTTGTAGAAATAGAGTGGGTATTTAAATACTAGTTATTTTTAATATAGGGTTTTTCGAAATTCTACCCCTAAGCGGTTGAATGGAGGGTTGAATTTACTATGAAAATTTTTATTCTCTGGGTCGTTGGACTCGAAAATTGGTGTATAAAAAATATAAGACACGTCTATAACAGTTTTTCCAGAAAAGGGAAAGAAAATCATTTTTACTTTTTCGACTTAGTTCCCGAGGGGAATCTGTATGTATTCCGAGGATTCCTTTAATCCATTCACTCACTGACTTATCACGAAATCTCTAGAACTAGTAAACTTAGAAACTTAAAATCTGGAAAGGAAGGTCTTAAGGTAGGTACTAAGAAGGTAGATAATAAGAATGGATTTTCGGAAATTTCACCCTCTAGTGAGTTTAATAGGGGTCAAAGTATATATGGATATACATAACTAAATTTCAAAGGGAGGCTTGAAATCATGAGAACAAACACATAAATTAATACATACATTTTTAAAACTTAATATATAATATAATTAAAACTTAATACATAAATTTTCAGAAATAAATTCTTTGATGATGAGATGCCGAAAACAACGTCAAATCCGTTGTAGTTTCGTAGAACCAAGCGATCATACAGACAACGCTAAAAGTGACTTTAACTGTAGGAAATCCATAGAAATGGAACCTCTTTTAAACTACCTATCAACAAATAAACTGAACCAGAGTCCGTCAAACAATAAAACAACAAACAAACTTCAGTTTCATCAGACAATACAAAACTAAACAAAGTGCCCTCCATTAATAAATTCCCAATAATTATTAACGAAAGAGGGGGGCGTCTGTCGCGCTACCAATTACGTACGAAGTCGGACTCAGTCCGTTCTATAACAACATAGGAACGCTTTCAGACGCCTGAATATTTTAACAGAAGTTGCGGTGAGGGCTGTCATTTTGTCCTACGGTATGTCATTTTGTACTTTGCTTTGTTGGTTTTTACTTAGCTTGGAGTGAATTGTGCAGGATGTTTTGTTTTGTAATTTTGACTGATTAACACAATGTCATAACAAGTAGTTTTATTTTTTTAAATAAATAGAATTTTGAAATATTTAGTCAAAGCAAACGTGGGCTATAGGCCCAGTCTTCAAGTTGTCTCACTCACACTGCTGCAAGCCAAGACGCATTAAGGAAAGCAAGAAAGAAAAACATTGCTGTTATTGCCTGAACACTCTAGACAAGACACAAGACTGTGCCGACTAACATTTAGATCCAAAACATCACGCCTATAATCTCCAAAGGTTAAGGCAGAAGTGTACCTAATAGTACACTCACATTTTGCCAGTTATGTTTAAGTCCCATGTATTAGAGGGCGAACTTAGTCTTAATAATCCACAGACAGAAAATGAATCGAAAGCGCGCCAAAGGTGACATCACGCGACCTACTTACCAGTCTTCCCACACCTAAGCGCGCTTTTACAGAGTCGTGATGTTTCTTGTGCTCGTTGCAGGACAGTGAGTGTCTGACAGTGGCGGAGTCAAGACGTCCCGAAACTATAACCCGATTCATTGTGCCTAGTGTTACTGTGTTCGATTGTAATTTCAAGTAATCTCAGTAGTTTGTTAGTTCGATTAAAGCAGTGTACTTTATGTAGTGTGTGTTTTCATAGCACGAAACCCATGTTCTGCCCACATAATGACTGACTCTAACGAAATAAAATCACCTAACTACGACCAATGCAAAAGTCACTCTGTTTGTTTGTTTGTTTGTTACCTTTTCACGACTATAGATAGATTTCAAGCTGGGGAAGGACATAGGCTATATATCATCACGCTACGACCAATAGGAGCGGAGCAGCAATAAAAAATGTTGCGAAAACGAGGAAAATGTGACGCAGACGAAGTTGCGCGGGACAGCTAGTGTTAAATAAAGGGGGAACGTCATGATCAATTAGGGTCCACTCAGACTTCTCTCGCGAAAACATGGAATCGCTTTCGGACTCTTTAATATTTTATTATTTGCCGATAGGGTAATAGACTGTATAAATAAACACCCGTCATTTATTTGTCTACTTACTTTATAGGTTATTATCATCTGCCTAGCCTTTTCCGCATAGGGCCAGGCCACACGGTGCGGCGCCGCATCGCACGGCATTACTCCGCCCCGCATTGGCGGCCACACGGGCAGTAAGGCGTCGCAATGTTCTTACGGCGCCGCTGCGGCACCGCAACAGGGTTGGCTTAATGTTGAAACTAAAGAGCGTGTACTTTTCCCTACGCCCGCCGTACAAACAACTGAGCGGTGCCGTTACGGCACCGCACTGCTTGCACCCCTCCCCGCCTCGTCTGCCTCGCGCCGTTGCCCAGTGCGTCTGCGGTGCGGCGCTGGACGCGCCGTGTGGCATACCAAATATTTGTATATGCAGGAAACCGTTGCGACACCGCTCAGGCGCCTTTTTGTTTTTTTAAGTCTGCAAGATTTCAAAAAATCACCATGGTACGAATCCCCAACTGGTTTTCACTTTCCTAACTACTGAGTATATATATATATATATATACCTATACCCGCAATACATGACTGTATCGCGCATATTAAATCGTAAATGGCATAAAATGATTTACAAAAATAAACTTTATTAGGTACGCTGCCTACCCTTCGAATACTACAAGCGTTATTTATGTTGCCCGACCAGTTTGTAGTCCCCTGCACAGCGTTATGCCGCAGTCTATTTGCGATTTGGCGGCTTCTATCGAAGACTTTGAAAAAAAAAAATACAGTCATAGAATACTTGCTTCAAATTTCACTTTGAACCTGAAGTCGTTATCAAAATATTTGAAGTTTACGCTCTAATCATTCACAACCTCGCTCAGTTAACTAGTAACATTTCAAACAGGTCATCCACACTACTGGTAGACAGACGAGTATTTTTAACCCTCCCCCGTGTATGCGGTTTGTTCTGAGTTGGGTTGAATCGATTATTTGATTGTGTCTTTGTAACTGACATGTCTACTGTGTATTCCTTTTGATCAGAACACGTTGCAGGTAGGTATGTGTATAAGTGATTATAATAATAGATAATGATTGTATTACTATAGCCCTTTACTATTCTAGTTAAAGACACATTGTTAATACTTAATTGTCTTTGTAAATGACATGTCTACTGTGTATTCCTATTGATCAGAACACGTTGCGTGTAGGTATGTTTATAAGTGATTGTATAATAAATAATGACTGTATTACTATAACCCTTTACTATTCTACACAATCAAATAATCGATTCATTCTCCCTTGGCTACAAAATCAACCGCTTTTTACTACATGCATATGAATGTACTAGCTTCTGCCCACGGCTTCGCCCGCGTTTTTTCAGTAATTATCCCGCGGGATCACACTACCGGGATAAAAAGTATCCTATTTGCTAATCCAGACTATTATCTATCCCTGTGCCAAATTTCATCCAGATCCATTCAATAGTTTTTACGTGAAAGAGTAACAAACATCCATCCATCCATCCATACTTACAAATTTTCGCGTTTATAAAATTAGTAAGTTAGGATATACGGTACATATACCACATTACATTTTTTATGATTTTTGTCTGTCTGTCGGTCTGTTTGTTTGTTCCGGCTAATCTCTGGAACGGCTGGACTGATTTTGATGGGACTTTCAGTGGCAGATAGCTGGTGTAATAAGGAATAATTTATGCTACGCGGACGAAGTCACGCGAACAGAGTTTTTGAGTCGTTATTACGTCAGCTCGAATTTTTTGTGACACTGTATAGTATATGTTTTATAATATAAATTAATTATGATCTTTTAAAAGTATCCTTAGAAGTCCCTTTGAGTAATTAGCGAGTTAGGTCTCCCATTAACAAAAACTCAGAAATTTGTATCAAAACGGAACTTATTGCGAAGATTCCTTAATCATAATAAATCACGTCAAAAAAGATCTTACTTAAACTCCAAGGAAGAAGCCAATTTACTTAAAGACGAAGGTCTAAAAAACAGCAATTACGCTAAGTGGCTCTTACGGTCCAAGACTAAAACCTTAATAAATTATTTTTCCATAGAACCTATTAAATACATTCGGCTTTCAATATTCCGGAATTAATCGCAGCCTATTTTGAAAGCACGAATATTCTAATTAAATGCTAGAGCGAGAGGGGAAGAGAGTGAAAGAGAGGGCGAGACGTCAGCGACACCTGTCTTTGATTTATTTGTTCGAAAGAATTTAGATTTTGAAGGAAAAACGGTGCGATGCTTGTACAGACTAGAGAAGATTAACTATTAATCTTCATGTTTAGGTAATAATAAGATGTAGTACTGAGTTGTTTTTTCGATGGATTTTGTACCTGACGCGACAAAATTAATGGATGGAACGTGGCCTGGGTTGGAGGGCTGCGGATTTGTGGGTTAAATAATTATTAGCGAATGGTGGTAAAGGTGGTTTTCAGCTGTTTGTTTTACTATAATGGCTTTAGTGATAATTTAATCGCAAAACTCTTAGTGTTGTTATTTAATTTTAAAATTTCAAGAATTCAATCTTATATATTAAACTAGCTGTCCCGCGCAACTTCGTCTGCGTCACATTTTTCCCGTTTTCACAACATTTTTCATTCCTGTTCCGCTCCTATTGGTCGTAGCGTGATGCTATATAGCCTATGTCCTTCTCTAGGTTGAAATCTGTCTTCTTGCCAAATTTCGTTAAGATCCGATCAGCCGTTAAGTCTTGAAAAGGTAACAAACAAACAAACAGAGTGACTTTCGCATTTATAATATTATTATGGAATAATATGGATTCTCGTGTCACAATGTTAGTTACCATACTCCTCCGAAACGGCTGAAGTGATTTGTATGAAATTTTGTGTGCATATCGGGTAGGTCTGAAAATCGGCCAACATCTATTTTTCACACCCCTAAAACCCATCAAAATTTCCACGCGAAAGAAGTCGCAGCAGCAGCTAGTAATGTATATGGAGGAAACAAATAAAATCAACAGAAACGCGCCGTCCACGACCTCCTATGATACGACCTATCTGACCTCCACAACCCAGTTCGTACTGGGTAATGCGATACCCATCGGTAAGACTTTAAGGTCACTGACTACGTGTAACGACTGTCAAAAGGTTACAAATAACAGCCGGGACCAACCACACCAACCTAGCCAAACGCAGCTTTACCAGCAGTTAGAACCGAGCGGATGTTATTATTTTTCCACGTGCTCCTCATCCAAGCGTTTGTTTATATTAAGACACGAGCTCTGTCTTCTTTGCAGACGCTGACGTGGGTGTTGCTTATGCATGTAGCATCTGGTTAAGCAATAAAAGTAAACAAATCTCTCTTCAGAATTCAATATTATGATAAAAGGGACCTAACTATACAGGGTTACTTGTAAAACACCGACAACCGGTCAGGACTATGTAACTAAAATCATAATCAACAACTTTTGTTCTATGACTTTTAAAAATTCGTCATAGATAAAATAATCAGATTTTTATACAAAAATAAAAATATTTAAATTGAATGCTCTAAATTTTACGATTATGCTCTCCTCGCTATTGTACTATCGCTTTCGTTTGCTTCGCATAGACTTCGTAACATTTAGAGCGTACAATTAATTTTTTTTTCTATAAAATAAAAAAATCTTTTTGCTCGAAAATAAAGTTAGTTTACGAGGAGAGAAGAGGTTATATTATTTTATTATTTGTCCTCCACAAATTTTTTTTTGTACTTGCGTAAACAACTCGTTGCAATACAATATAGTTCAATTTCCTTGGAAATTGACTCAACACGTAACGGTCCAGTTATCTGCTACGAAGCTCCGAGAGTGCTACTGACGTAGCCGTGACGTCATCACGCCGGCTACGTCGTAGCAATAGAACAATGGATGTTCACACTTCCCTATCTAAATTCTGTTGGTTCAAATATTCGGTTCTAGAATAATGTTGAATTGGATTGTCTGCATATTCTAATGAATATTTGTATTACATTATTGCACAGACGCAAGAACTGAATTTAAAAAATTAATTCGTAGATACAGTTTATGAAATGGCTCCGAGTTAGTAACAGCAACGGTGGTGCAGTGGTTACTTAATCATCGCTGCTTTCAAAAAGATGTAGAAAAATATCGTGAGGTATGTCTCCAAGCATCTAAGCCTTGTGATTATCACCAATCTGCACTGAGCCTGCGAGTTGGTTTAAGACCCATTTCACTCTAAAGGAGATTATTACAAGATAATTGCTACAAAAAAAAAGGATTGTGTGGTTTTATGAAACTACGGTAAAAGTGAAACTTTTTTTCTCAATATAGACATTTAACAACAAAAAAATTGGAATAATATTCCATTAAGGATATAAAACGTATAAAATGTTTTAAAATTCAGTTTCAAGTTTGGACCTTAACAAACATAAACAAGGTTATTTGTAAAAACAACAACATCTCAGGACTATGTTACTAACATCAAAATCAACAGTTCTATGACTTTTAAAAATTCGTTATATTTTAGTTCATCAGATTTTAATACAAATTAAAAATATTTAAATTGAACGCTCTAAATGTTACGACTATGCTCCCCTCGACTTCGTAACATTTAGATGGTTCAATTGGAATATTTTTATTTTTGTATGAAAATCTGATGAACAAAAATATGATGAATTTTTAAAAGTCATAAAACAAAATTTGTTGATTATGGTGTTAGTAACATAGTCCTGAAAGGTTGTCGGTGTTTTACAAATAACCCTGTATACAAACATTGAAAGCTAAAAAAAAGCTTGTAAAAACAACAAAAACGGTAGTTATTTTTCAATAAAAGGCCCACTAACTGCTCAAGTGTGAGCGCACACTTAGAAAGGGGGGTATAATTCACAAGTTGACAGTATCTTTTGACATGTCTGAGGGGATACACACTCAGGGGAGACTACGGATATAAGGGACGCATTAAATAACAGTGTGGCATCGATTATTTTCACCGAACACTTTTATAAAGGTGAAAATAAATATACAAAGGTGTGGAGTGAATTTTATGAGTATGGGGAAATATGTTTGTAGGAGCTCGTGGCTAAATAATAACTGGCAGTCGAGTCGACCTTTAAGTTAAGGCGTGCTTGCCTAGGTTGGTCTGTGGATGGGTGACCACCCATACATACCGAGTTTCCTCTATGCCTCGGAAAGCACGTTAAGCCGTTGGTCCCGGCTGTCATTTGTAGATCTTTGACAGTCGTTACAGGTAGTCAGTGGCCTGAAAGTCTGACAACCAGTCTTACTCAGCGGTATCGTATTACCCAATACTAACTGGGTTGTGCAGGTCAGATAGGCAGTCGCTCCATGTAAAATACTGGTATTCAGCTAAATCTGGTGAGACTGGCAGCCAACCCCAGCATAGTTGGGAAAAGGCTAGGCAGATAATGGGTGAATATTATGTAAAAGAAAATATTGAAAATTTGGTAAAAAAGGGGCTTTTGGTTGTAAACAAAGGCAATTTTGTCCAATTATTTCAACACTTTCATGCCAGCCTGGAATCCCCGTTGGGTTATACAAAGATGTACTTAGTACACATACTTTCACCATTAGTATTTCTTAGGCCTGAAACTGCGTTAACCGGGCGCCCGCGCGGTTCCATACAAAAACACTCCGACGCGGGGACCTGCGCGGGCGTCCGTCGCGGGGAGGCGGGCCCCGCATCCAAGTTAAATTTAAGTTCCCTATCAATATAGCTACAGGCACACCGTTAAAATTGAGTTAGCGACACTGCCTAAATAAAATAATCCAGCCTCCGCGACAGGTACCCGCGACGGGGACCGTCGTGTTCCCACGTAGTCCACCGGGCCTGTCCACGCGCGTGTACACGCGTCGGTTCCCTGTCGCGGGCGTCCGCTTAACGTAGTTTCAGGCCTTAGAGTCCTATATTTAATCTTTTACTCTGGACGCTCTTAACTTGCCCGTATTTCTACATTGTTCTCACATATTTGTAATTCTTAACATGAATTATGTAACCAAGATTTTCTTACATATTTTGATTTTAAAAGAGTGTCCATGGAGTTTCTTGCGCTACGGAATGGGCAACTACAGTACTTTCATAAGTTAGTATGCCTTGTGACTGGGACTGTAGCTTCGCGTTTTTTTGTTGTTTTATTTTGACTTTCAAAAGTGCCTGTCTAATTGAAATAAATGCTTTGAGTTTGACTTTAAGGAAGCCAGCCTATTACCATCAACCCAGCACATCCAAATTACTGCGGGCTAGTACTAAGAAATACCAATAACACTTTGCCCGACTTGGTTATCGAACCCAGGACTTCATGCTAATCAGTCACCCTTGCGACCACTGGACCAAAGGGGCAGTCATATAGGGAAGGTAGGGATTGCATGGTAAGGGTAGCGGGAGATAGTCATTTGCCTTATTAAGAGCGCACCGAGGGAACGATACGTAATTTCGAAATAATTCCGTTCGATGATCCCTTGCTGCATCGTTATTACTTAACCTTTAGTTATGAAATAAATTTTTAAGATATTCAAGGATGCACTCTATAAATCATATACTTTAGAAACACGATTACTTGTACTCTTCTCGATAGAAAATAATGCCAAAGTAATCTCTAAAAAAAAAAAATCCTCAGTACGGCGTAAAACCTTCACGGAAGGTCATTAGCTTTGAAATAATAACAAAACTACATGTTTTCTATAACGTATGCATTTAAGATTTTCAAAATTTGTATTGGTTTTAATAATATGAAGGAAATACCTAAATTAGCGCGCGTTCCGCCCATTATAACTAGAGCCGCCGCTCTTCCCGGAGGTTCACGCACGTGTCTTACGCACACATACACGGAGCGCATAGATACCTACCGCCAGAAGCTCGGTGCACTCTTAACCATCAAATATTGATTCCATAACATTTTAGCAATCCATCATCTGTCTAGACTCCCAAACTATCTTGGGGTCGGCTTCCAGTCTAACCAGATGCAGCTGAGCACCAGTATATTATACGAAGCGACTGCCTATCTGACCTTCACAATCCAGTAACTGGGTAATACGATACCCCTTGATAAGACTGGATGTCAGACTTTTTGGCTTCTGACTACTCGTAACGATTGTCAAAGACCTACGGCCTGGACCAACGGCTTAACGTGCTTTCCGAGGCACGGAGGAAACTCGGTATGTAATTATGGTCACCCATCCTCGGACCAACCTCGGCAAGCACACCTTAACCATAAAGATCGACCCGTGCGGCTGTTATTATTTAGCCACGAGCTCCTTAACATTTTAACAATTCAACCACGACAAAACAAGGTCTCCATAAAAGAAACATAAACCCAATGAAATAAGTGGCAAGCATCAACATTCTCATGATTATCTAATCAAGAAAATGTCGAGGCGATAAACTGACTGACCTTTGGCTCTATAACTTCATTAATACCAATAACAAAGCCAACCATTGTTATTTGAGCTCCGGAAATGAAACTATTGAATCTGAAAAGGCGGTCAACGTGTCCTGGTTTTGTCTAAATGAAGTACAGTGGAGTAAGGGATTTGGTATACAGGCGAAAAAATTGTTTGCTACTTATAATCAGCCTATAACGTTCCCACTTCAGTACTGAGAACTGATGTTTGTTTCTAATAAAAGGTGTTGTTTTACAGCCTGGTCAAAATTCAGGAGGCGGTCACAAAAGACATAATTACTCAATATAAATTACGGTACATAGTTAATTATTAATAAACGCTGCTTTTTAGGGTTCCGTACCCAAAGGGTCAAACGGGACCCTATTACTGAGACTTCGCTGTCCGTCCGTCCGTCCGTCCGTCCGTCTGTCACCAGGCTGTATCTCATTAACCGTGATAGCTAGCCAGTTGAAATTTCTACAGATTATATATTTCAGTTGATGCTATAACAACAAATACTAAAAACATAATAAAAAAAATATTTAAGGGGACTTTCATACAAGAACGTGACTTTTTTGCTCGTTTTTATTATAAATAATGGTACGGAACGCTTAATGCGCGAGTCTGACTCGCACTTGTTTTTATTTTTGTTGTTTAAGTTTGTTAGTATTGGGCAAAGGACTCCCCCATTCGTTTCCAACTCTCTCAAAGCATTTATTTCAACTAAAATATTTACAGACACTTTTGAACAGTCGGAAAAGTTGAAGCCCTGCCCCACATCTTTATGAAGAGTAACTGCTAAAAAACCCCATGGACACTTTTTTACTAAATGCTTGTTTGACAATAAATTTTTAATCTGACATATTACATGTCCGACTGTACAACAAACCCGCAAAGAAATAATCCAAGGTTGGTCGTAAACTAAACAGGAGGAGATGGTTCAGTTAACGATGCTAATTAGGAGCACAGATAAGACGCGCGACACGTGTCGATAGTACGTCAATCTTGTGCGACAGATAACCGGATTAGTTGAGCCACGTCCGAGTGATTGACAGAGGAAAAGGGGCCAGGAGAATTGTAGGTCATCGATTTCTTGTATATTTTTGTTTGAGTTTAGTCAAGCTCATCGTGCTGTACAGGCGCTGCCGCTGCGGCTGCAGAGAACCTCAAGCGGCGTAAATATAGTAACCTTTGTGGTAACTATATTTTTGAGCCGTTTGGGTTTGAAACTCTGGGGCCGTGGGGTCCGAGTGCTCACAGCCTTTTCAAGGAAATATCTAAACGCCTAGTTGACACTTCCCGTGACCCAAGGGCTGGGTTTTACTTTGGCCAGAGGCTAAGTATTGCCATACAACGTGGCAACGCCGCCAGTCTCTTGGGCACGTTACCAGTTGACAGCGTTGAGGAGGAGTTTTTTGACGCCCTTTTATAATTTGTTGTTATTTTAGTTATCTTGTTTTAAAAATAATATTAATTTGTAAAATATAATAAAATGTTTGGTTTTATGTTAATAAAATTACACGGTAAAATTGAGTTTAGTAGGTTTAACTATTGTCCTGGCAGAGGAGCTCGTTGCGAAATAATTATACCCGCTCGGATCAATTTTCAGGTTAAGCTTCGTTTGCCAAGGTTGGTCCGTGGATGGGTCACCACCAATTACATACCAAGTCTCCTCCGTGCCTCGGAAAGCACGTTAAGCCGTTAGTCCCGGCTGTCATTTGTAGATCTGTGACAGTCGTTGTAGGTAGTCAGTGGACTGAAAGTCTGAGAACCTGTCTTCCCAAGGATTAGTATTACCCAGGACTAACTAGGTTGTGGAGGTTAGATAGGTAGTAAAATACCGGTATTCAGCTGCATTAGGTTAGACTGGAAGCCGACCCCAACATAATTGGAAAAAGGGTAGGCTGATAATGAACTTTTGCCCAGGAGGTTCCTTTTAGAAGGGGCTTAGATTTTCACACTTTCACTGGCAGATAGCTGATGTAATAAGGAATAACCTTGGCTACTACTATTTTAGAAAAAACCTTATTCCACGCGGACGAAATCGCGGGCACAGCTAGTACAATCTAAAAATCGGACACGATCCGCAACATTAAGGGACCAAAAATAAATAGGCATATGTGTATTAAGAACACCCCTTAATTTTACCAGTTATGTTTAAGTCCTATCTAAGAGGTAAGAACCGATATACACCCACAGCTCACACATATCTACATGTACGAATCGTATTATCCATTAACCATTCCAGACTTTGGACCTGCAATTCAGAAATCCGTCTTGAAAAATCCCAAAAACATAATGTCCTAACTAATCCTAGGCTCTCATATTCAGAACAACAAAGCAGGTTTAAATATCGGTTGTACAATTTCGATATTCAAGACCCTCCCAGCGGGTTTCATGGCCGCACTGTAGCTAGAATATCCGCTTGTACCTATCAGTGATCAGGCCTGATTGCGCATTACCATGTCAAGCTCACGGCTATGGCTAATGTCTGCTCGTTATCGGCCTTCCAATGCGTACCTTCATGGATACATGTAATCTATACATATGTACACGTGTACTTGTATTTCCATAGAGCACAGAATCACCGCGACTGAAGAAGATAGTTTTGTTAATAATAGCTTATGTCAATGACGCGGGTCCTTTTCATCATCATTAGCCTATAATGTTCCCACTGCTGGGACACAGGCCTCCTCTCTATGAGAGGGAGTGGGCTGTAATCTACCACGCGGCCCCGGTGCAGGTTGGTGGATGTCACATGTCTTCGAATTTTTAGTTCTAGGACATGCCGGTTTCCTCACAATGTTTTCCTTCACCGTTTTTGAGGGCATCGGTGATGAAATAAATTACACAAAGTAATGCGCCTACCTGGGTTCGAACCCACGGCTTACTGCTCATAAGTCGGGGCTGCCACCACTGGGCCACCGCTTCTCTCGCGTCCTTTTATCCGCCTTTTATTCCACTGGAAAGTACTCTTGGGATAACAACCACATGACGTACCTTAGGTCATAGTTTACCATGGCTTCAATACATTCAACAGGTAAGGGGTGGAAAGGGGGGAATGGGAAGATTGACAGTCAGAGTTGCTTTTGCATTTGTTGTTTTAGTGGCCCCAGCGGCGACTGCTAAGCGTAAGGTTCTGAGTTCAATTCTGGGTCGAACAAATTGTTATTGGGTGTTTCCATCAGGATTTTTTCAATACCAGCTACGAAATCTGAATTTGTGCTCGGTTGTTAGCAATATGCTCGCCCCCTATTACATGAGACTTAAAAATAACTGGCGAAATTTGAGTGTTTTTGGAACACCTGTGCCAACCCCTTTTCGGATTACAAGCCTGATGCTGTAGATTTGTGCAAGAATTTGACACCACTAACCGAAATCGGTTGTCACAGGCCGGTTACCGGTTTCTTTCACTGGTTTGCATAGAAATTGTTGATACATGCATATCTCTAACAGCGACCGCTGAGGCGTCTCTTTGCTCTATGGCACTAACGTACGCGTGTAGATTGGCAGATATTAATCAAGAGTGCCATTGAAGCTTAATGTCTGATGTTGTGCCAGTTCTTGCCAGTGACGAACGTATCTTGAGGCTGTTATTTGATCTGAAAATCATGATTTGAAGCCTTATTTAAATTATGATTAACACTTGAAACGTGATATATACCAAGTTTACTATTTGTTTGAGTTTCCAATATGTGTGTTATTGATAGTGTTCCAGGTCAGTATAAAACCTCATTTTTGAATTGTTGTGTTTTACCAAGTCTTAACAGGGGTATCGAGCCCCTTTACCGTCTCCAGTCAACGACAAAATTATGAGACCCACCCCATAAAAAAATCGTGAGTTTATATATGTATGTATGTAGTATATGAAGGGGTATGCTTGCTCCGTACCAGTTAACATTGCAAACACGTGTCTATCAAGGCAAACAAGTTAATCTTTCTTTTGAGTGTGTTAAGACTTTGAGCTTTAAAACAAGAAAGCCTCGTCTTTCTCATGGTATGGGGCTTACACTAACTAATGATTTAATTCAAAATGTTTAAACAAAACAACAACCTGATAATGAGATTCTATAATTACTGCACGATTACAGAAGCTGGGCTAATAAGAGGAAGACTGAAAGTGGCGCCGTTGACTGAAAAGCAGTGTGATAATTGGTTGACTTGGAAAATTTCGGTAGAAAAGTTTTGAGGTTGAATGTGGATGGGTACCTAGAAGAGTAGAGGAAGACCGAAGAAACAATAAATAGACAGCGTGAAGAAAGAATGGCAAGAAAGGAGGTGTTTGATGAAATGAAGAGTAATAGAGAAGTATGGAAGAAGAAGACATGCTGGGTCGACCAAAAATAGATTTACATAAAGGCAGAAGAAAGATGATGTATCCAAATGCTGGGCTACAAGAGCAAGAAAAAAATCCTGAGTAGACAAACCCAATAACACTAAGCACGACGTAAGAATAGAAACCAGAACCTGACGCACGACAGCAGCGCTGGCGACCATTAGACCAACGAGGAAAATAATAATATACAAGGTGTTTTTTTGCATCCTCGTCAAAATAATGGATGTTGTAAGAAAAAACATAAATAATCAATTATAATTACGGTACCTAGTTAATTATTAACAAACGCTGATTTTTTTGGTTGTTTATGTTGGTCAGTATTTCAAAATAACCCCCTTAACGTGGTTAAAGAAATAAGATATTATCGAATAAACGTTTGAGATTGTTTGTATGTGTGGAAGCGCGGTTATAGGGTGAGAATCAGACGGGCCGTCTTTATAACACGGGTGATTCACAATTACCGATTTCCGTAAATAAGAAAGAAAATAAAAATTACCTACCCATTTTATTAATGATTCGGGACGAGAATCATTAGGATAGTTACCTCCTTGAATCTGACGAGGATGCAAATCAACACCTTGTATAATATTCACTAATAAATAAAAGAATATCCCTTAATAACCCTATAATTTATGACCCAGTAACTGGCAATCTGCACAAACAAAAAACACCTATTAATACGTACACTAAGTATAAAATAGCTTAAAAGCTTTTTGAAATTTTCATAGAATTAGTATTCATGGGTAGTTTGTAGGTTCGTACCCACATACTGTTTGCATTGGGCGTCACAATATTTGTTTAATTTTAGGTCGGATAACGCGTTTTTGTATTATTAAATGGACCCTTTTGGACTTTGCTATTATTTTTAATTAAAGTTTTAAAGGTCTTGTAAAAGGTCTTTTGTGATTAAATATTATCTTCACTATCACCTACCCAGTTGATACCATTGGGAATTAAATTGGTTTTCATTAGAAATAAGTAATTTTTTGGCGAGTTTTTTTTTTGTTTTCCAATATGAAGACTTTACTTTTATCGATACGAAAAACAATTTAGTAAGTGAAACCATAAATTTGTAACAAATATAATTGGCCTGTGGCCATATTATTGTTAAACAAACAGACATGAACCATCCTTACTATAAACCCCAAACTTAAAAATAGATCACCCATGGGTTTAATTAAAAACTTCCAACGCCAACATTGATACAAATTAATCCCAGGATCCTAAACAAATGTTGGACATAAGTTTGCCAAACAAAAGTTTAATACATTCAGGATCCTTCCACAGTAGTATGTCCTTTGTTTTTGTTTTGCCAATGTTGGTCCTTCGAGACAATATTGGGATTAGAAAGAGATTTGAAAATAGATTGAAAAAAGAAAGAAAGTCCGCATCAGCCAGTATTCAAAATGCTGACGATAAGTATTTTGTACATAGCCATTTGAGGCTCATTTCAATATTTCTGTTTTCTAAAAGTCTATTTTGACCACCATTTTTCAAATACAGTTTCAATACAGTGTCCATCTTTTAATTAAATCAATTAATGAACTGGCAATTTTCGATTCAGTATTTGAAAAGAAAAAACAACAAAAATTGCCCTAATTACAAAATATAATCTATATATATAAAAGAAAGTCGTGTTAGTTACTTCACTTATAACTCAAGAACGGCTGAACCGATTTAGCTGAAAATTGGCAGGGAGGTAGTTTAGAGCCAGGAGAAGGACATAGGATACGGTAGGGTAGGGTAGGTAGGTAGGTAGGGTAGGGTAGGTAGGTAGGGTAGGGTAGGTAGGTAGGGTAGGGTAGGTAGGTAGGGTAGGGTAGGTAGGTAGGGTAGGGTAGGGAGGTAGGGTAGGGTAGGGTAGGTAGGTAGGTAGGGTAGGGTAGGTAGTAAGGGTAGGGTAGGGTAGGGTAGAGTAGGTAGGTAGGGTAGGGTAGAGTAGGTAGGTAGGTAGCGTAGGGTAGGGTAGGTAGGATAGGGTAGGTAGGTCGGATAGGGTAGGTGGGTAGTAAAAAGTGCATTGCAACGCATGCTGGGTACAGCTAGTCTTATATATATAAAAGAAAGTCGTGTTAGTTACTTCACTTATAACTCAAGAACGGCTGAACCGATTTAGCTGAAAATTGGCAGGGAGGTAGTTTAGAGCCAGGAGAAGGACATAGGATACGGTAGGGTAGGGTAGGGTAGGTAGGTAGGATAGGGTAGGTAGGTAGGGTAGGGTAGGTAGGTACGGTAGGGTAGGTAGGTAGGGTAGGGTAGGTAGGTAGGGTAGGGTAGGTAGGTAGGTAGGGTAGGGTAGGTAGGTAGGGTAGGTAGGTAGGGTAGGGTAGGTAGGTAGGTAGGGTAGGGTAGGTAGGTAGGGTAGGTAGGTAGGGTAGGGTAGGTAGGTAGGGTAGGGTAGGTAGGTAGGGTAGGGTAGGGTAGGTAGGTAGGTAGGGTAGGGTAGGTAGTAAGGGTAGGGTAGGGTAGGGTAGAGTAGGTAGGTAGGGTAGGGTAGAGTAGGTAGGTAGGTAGCGTAGGGTAGGGTAGGTAGGATAGGGTAGGTAGGTCGGATAGGGTAGGTGGGTAGTAAAAAGTGCATTGCAACGCATGCTGGGTACAGCTAGTCTTATATATATAAAAGAAAGTCGTGTTAGTTACTTCACTTATAACTCAAGAACGGCTGAACCGATTTAGCTGAAAATTGGCAGGGAGGTAGTTTAGAGCCAGGAGAAGGACATAGGATACGGTAGGGTAGGGTAGGTAGGTAGGGTAGGGTAGGTAGGTAGGGTAGGGTAGGTAGGTACGGTAGGGTAGGTAGGTAGGGTAGGGTAGGTAGGTAGGGTAGGGTAGGTAGGTAGGTAGGGTAGGGTAGGTAGGTAGGGTAGGTAGGTAGGGTAGGGTAGGTAGGTAGGTAGGGTAGGGTAGGTAGGTAGGGTAGGGTAGGTAGGTAGGGTAGGGTAGGTAGGTAGGGTAGGGTAGGTAGGTAGGGTAGGGTAGGTAGGTAGGGTTGGGTAGGGTAGGTAGGTAGGTAGGGTAGGGTAGGTAGTAAGGGTAGGGTAGGGTAGGGTAGAGTAGGTAGGTAGGGTAGGGTAGAGTAGGTAGGTAGGTAGCGTAGGGTAGGGTAGGTAGGATAGGGTAGGTAGGTCGGATAGGGTAGGTGGGTAGTAAAAAGTGCATTGCAACGCATGCTGGGTACAGCTAGTCTTATATATATAAAAGAAAGTCGTGTTAGTTACTTCACTTATAACTCAAGAACGGCTGAACCGATTTAGCTGAAAATTGGCAGGGAGGTAGTTTAGAGCCAGGAGAAGGACATAGGATACGGTAGGGTAGGGTAGGGTAGGTAGGTAGGATAGGGTAGGTAGGTAGGGTAGGGTAGGTAGGTACGGTAGGGTAGGTAGGTAGGGTAGGGTAGGTAGGTAGGGTAGGGTAGGTAGGTAGGTAGGGTAGGGTAGGTAGGTAGGGTAGGTAGGGTAGGTAGGTAGGGTAGGGTAGGTAGGTAGGTAGGGTAGGGTAGGTAGGTAGGGTAGGGTAGGTAGGTAGGGTAGGGTAGGTAGGTAGGGTAGGGTAGGTAGGTAGGGTAGGGTAGGGTAGGTAGGTAGGTAGGGTAGGGTAGGTAGTAAGGGTAGGGTAGGGTAGGGTAGAGTAGGTAGGTAGGGTAGGGTAGAGTAGGTAGGTAGGTAGCGTAGGGTAGGGTAGGTAGGATAGGGTAGGTAGGTCGGATAGGGTAGGTGGGTAGTAAAAAGTGCATTGCAACGCATGCTGGGTACAGCTAGTCTTATATATATAAAAGAAAGTCGTGTTAGTTACTTCACTTATAACTCAAGAACGGCTGAACCGATTTAGCTGAAAATTGGCAGGGAGGTAGTTTAGAGCCAGGAGAAGGACATAGGATACGGTAGGGTAGGGTAGGGTAGGTAGGTAGGATAGGGTAGGTAGGTAGGGTAGGGTAGGTAGGTAGGGTAGGGTAGGTAGGTAGGGTAGGGTAGGTAGGTAGGGTAGGGTAGGTTAGGTAGGGTAGGGTAGGTAGGTAGGGTAGGGTAGGTAGGTAGGGTAGGTAGGTAGGTAGGGTAGGTAGGTAGGGTAGGGTAGGTAGGTAGGTAGGGTAGGGTAGGTAGGTAGGGTAGGTAGGTAGGGTAGGGTAGGGTAGGTAGGTAGGGTAGGGTAGGTAGGTAGGGTAGGTAGGTAGTAAGGGTAGGGTAGGGTAGGGTAGAGTAGGTAGGTAGGGTAGGTAGCGTCGGGTAGGGTAGGTAGGATAGGGTAGGTAGGTCGGATAGGGTAGGTGGGTAGTAAAAAGTGCATTGCAACGCATGCTGGGTACAGCTAGTCTATATATATAAAAGAAAGTCGTGTTAGTTACTTCACTTATAACTCAAGAACGGCTGAACCGATTTAGCTGAAAATTGGCAGGGAGGTAGCTTAGAACCAGGAGACGGACATAGGATACGGTAGGGTAGGGTAGGTAGGTAGGGTAGGGTAGGTAGGTAGGGTAGGGTAGGGTAGGTAGGTAGGGTAGGGTAGGTAGGTAGGGTAGGGTAGGTAGGTAGGGTAGGGTAGGTAGGTAGGGTAGGGTAGGTAGGTAGGGTAGGGTAGGTAGGTAGGGTAAGGTAGGTAGGTAGGTAGGGTAGGGTAGGTAGGTAGGGTAGGGTAGGTAGGTAGGGTAGGGTAGGTAGGTAGGGTAGGTAGGTAGGGTAGGGTAGGGTAGGTAGGTAGGGTAGGGTAGGTAGGTAGGGTAGGGTAGGTAGGTAGGGTAGGTAGGTAGTAAGGGTAGGGTAGGGTAGGGTAGAGTAGGTAGGTAGGGTAGGGTAGAGTAGGTAGGTAGGTAGCGTCGGGTAGGGTAGGTAGGATAGGGTAGGTAGGTCGGATAGGGTAGGTGGGTAGTAAAAAGTGCATTGCAACGCATGCTGGGTACAGCTAGTTTCCTATAAAAAATAACGACCAGAAAAAATCCAACGTTCTTTCAAACTAAAAATATTTTTAAAGTGAAACTTTTATTACATCGTCTCAAACTTTTTCGTCTGTGTGCTGCATGTCGCGTGACGCTCGGCCGCGGAGTAGGGATAAAGTGAAAGGCGCTTGTCAGGGCAGCCAAGGCCAATATGGCGGCGCCTATAGTTCGCAGCAGCTAAGTTTTTTCTACAAAGTTCTTTCCATTAGAATTACCATATAAATCTAGCTACCACCCAAAACGAGTACCAAAGGACTTGATGAACAATAGCAAACTACTTCGCTTTAATAAATTCCACTTTCAACGGCGAATCAAATCGTTCTTATGCCAGTGGTGATACTGGGGAGGACATTTGTCAACATTCTAACAATACTTCGAACAGGGGAATGCTTTCAAACGATATTGCTTTATTTATCGAGCTGTTGTAGTGAAAGACTAATAAATTTCAAGATGGTTTAAATTTCTGTTGGACGCGTCGAATGAATTTAGTGCGGTAGTCGAATTTTGATAAAGGTTTTATGCGTGAAATTCGGGAAATACTGTCTATGCTTTAGGTAGGAGGTAAATTTATTATTATTCAGGACTTAAATATAACAAGTGACACATTATTTTATAACATAGACTAGCTGTTGCCCGCGACTTCGTCTGTGTGGAATTAGAATTGTTATAAAATAGTAATAGCCTAAGTTACTATCTATTACATCAGCTATCTGCCAGTGAAATTCAAAATGTTATTTTGGTGCATATACATTCATATGCATGTAGTAAAAATGTTATTTTAATTATAACAAACAGACACTTTAATTTTATTAATTGGTATAGATGTTTAAAAGACGTATAGATCTAAAATAGAAGTAGCCTAAGTTACTCCTTATTACATCAGCTATCTGCCAGTGAAAGTCCCGTCATAATCGGTTCATCCGTTCCAAAGATTAGCCGGAACAAACAGACAGGCAGACAAAAATTAAAAAAAAATGTTATTTTGGTATATGTACAGACCGTATACACGGTGTAAATCACCTCATCACGAAGCCGTCAACCAAGCATTCTGTACATGAAACTAAGTAACTTTACGCAAAAAATATTGCTGGGAAACGACTGTTTTTTGGGGGGTGTAAAATCATGTTTTGTGGTAGAACTCAATGTAACGCACTCAAAAAATTGTGCTGATGGACGGATTGAATAGTTCGGGGGTCGTGGAGGTGTTTAAAGTAAAAATCTTACATTAAAAACTTGTATTTAAAAAATACTTGTCAAAAAGTTGGAAATTTGACCCCTAATATCTCCGTAACTATAAGGTTCCCAGGTATGGTGTAGAACAAAAAAATGATCGCTATGACAGGGAGAACCAGTGCCTTTCGGCTTTGTTAAGAGGTGTTTTACACCCTTTATACATTCATATGCATGTAGTAAAAAGCGGTTATTTTAATATAGACAGACAATTAAAATTTTATTTATTTGTATAGATGGCATAGCTAAATTTACATTGTCACTTACTGGATATATTCCATGATTTTCAACTTATGTAAGAAATATCAGGAGCTCACAATAGTTGAAAATCACGGAATATTATTCTCATAAGTGACAGTGTAAGTTCAGTTATAAACAAAGAAAGCTTAAAACATGGTCAAACTAATTCATAAGTATAATGTCTAAAAAAAATAACAACACAGAAAGGATTTAAAAAAACAAATTACTTAAAAACTGTTACAAATAAAAATGTATTATGTCTCATAAGCTAAATAAGTAGCTTGTTTTTAATAGTTCGAGGATCATCGCAGGTACTAATAACATAAACAACAACAGTTACAGAAACAAATGTTGAACAGATTAGAAGGTAATTTATCATTGAGAAATTGTCCTCAACGGATGCACGACCTGCTGGCTTACCATGACGTCTTAAAACATAATTGTTCTACTTTTATTCCAGTGTGAGAAAGAGATGGCGCTAGACATACTGTATAGCTCCGTCTCTTTCCCACACTGGAATAAGAGTAAAACAATACTGCTTTAAGACGTCATGGTAAGCCAGCTGGGCCCTATTGCCTAGCAATTATATCTTGTGACCACTAGACCAACGTTACAGTCAACCCATTTCCAAATTACAAAATAGCACATGACTGACTCTAAAAGAGAAAGTTAGAGCCTTCTCTTAAGACAAAGTTATGTAAATTTCTCAATGTACAGACGGCAGCAAACCAAGCTGCAACGATCTGTCAATTTTTTTTTAATAGATTTTCTGCCTTACATTTAAAGAATAGGGGTGAAGAAAACGACATTCTATTTTGCCCGTTAGACAAGGTAATACAAAAATATTAGACACGTATTTTTTGTTTTATCAAAATATCAAGAAAATACTTAGTTAAAACTCATTAATGTTGGAGAGCGGCGGTGGCCCAGTGGTCGCAGCAACGACTTACGAGCAGTAAGCCGTGGGTTCGAACCCAGGCAGGCGCATTACTTTGTGTAATTTATTTCATCATCGCTGCTCTCAAAAACGGTGAAGGAAAACATCGTGAGGAAACCGGCATGTCCTAGAACCAAAAATTCGAAGACATGTGACATCTACCAACCCGCACTGGGCCCGCGTGGTGGATTACAGCCCACTCCCTCTCATAGGAGAGGAGGCCTGTGTCCCTGCAGTGGCAACATTATAGGCTGATGATGATGAAAGTTGGAGAGTGGGGGCTCACTACGTCACAAGTAGGTATAAAAATTACCTACATGTGACGTCATGCGCCATTTCTAATCCAAACCACGTGAAAAAAGAAAAAATACGGGTCCAATACTTTTCAATAATCTACCCGACATACAAAGAAAAAGAAATGTGGTCATCCCCTATTTGGTTTAAGGTTGATTGCTAAAATTTGGCAGTATCGGGTAACTTGACGTTTTGCCGTCTGTACCATCAATTAAAAGTTTAAGGAAGCGACTAAGATCTAAGGCAGGTCGGCGTTATTATGCCGAATGCAAATGTCTCCTCTTTTGAGGAATTGCAGCCAAAAGCGGTGAAGTTGTAGGTAACTTGTTGGGGCTGACTCCAACTCAGTCTAAGTTCAATAATTAAGTCTTTGTCACGCTCCTGTTGCGTTTATAACTTGTGTTTAGTTCGGTGTTCAGTCTAAATAATGTCTATAATAGCAGTTGTATGGAATTAATTACTCGGGCGTTACAGTTCATGTCACATTGCTTTTGCAAAGAGACTGTTACACAGGCATGAATGAATTGGACGATGACGCTCTGGCAAACTTGATCGATTTTTATAACTCGACTAGTTTCTGCCCATGGCTTCGTCCGCATGGTGTTCGGCAATTGCCCACGTGTGTGTTACCCCAGCAAAATAATCTCGAAAATAGTCATTTAAATGTTATAGACAATAGTTATTGCCCACCGCTTCGTTCGCGAGTAAGTGTAAGTGTAGGATAAATAGTTGTGTAAAACTCTGTAATTTTCAAAGTAAGAAGCAAAATAATTCATTCTGGTTAGAAAAAAGTATATTATGGCGTTTTTTTTTTAATTTTAGATTGTTAGTGACCTAAATGGGTTGTACAAGAATTTATTTTGTACATGACTTCCGAGCTACGATGGCGTAGCTCAAATACCCTGGTCATCCATCCACGCCTTTCGATATAGTTAATGGTGTAAATGAGCTAGCTTACAATTATTTATAATTAAAAAATAGTCAGAGTAAGCAAAATCATTTATTTCCCTGAAAACTATATTAATAATGGATTATCCTAGCACCGGTATGGTAATGACGTTTATGGTGTTTCCTTTTGGGGCTAAAATTACCAAGTTACTCGCAGAGCTCACTCCGAAACTTGCAATATAAAAATGCCCATGTGAGAAGCCGTATCAATGCCAGCCATAGGCTAGGGGAGGATGTTGTTTATTTTAAATTTCATTATTTGCACCTTGAAAATGAGGTCGAAATTCTCATTTTGTTATTGGCGACCCTGAAAAACACGAAAACGACACCCATAAAGAAAATACAGATAATTTTACTCAGAGTAATCTTGGATTATCATTTTGACCTCATTTAGTTATCAGTGACCCCGAAAACAACAAAAACGAAACTAAACCCATGAAGCCATTGAGTCGCGCAAGTGTCCAGTCGCGGGTGTGTTTGTCGCGCAAGTATAATTCGCGTAAATGTCTACTCGCGCAAATATCCATGCGCGCAAATGTCCGTTCGCGCTAAAGTCCGTTCGCGTGTTTTTTTGCGTAAAAAGATCCCGTAGAAGTATGTTATATGAAGTTTTTTTAGCGTATTTGTGTCGTCTGAGGGGTGGAATTTCCAAAAACGTTGAATTACTAATTCAATCAAGAAACTCAAATAGAAAATTTCAAGCAGATCAGACCTTTTTTGTTATACTAATATTTCCCCCCCTTTTCTCCCGTTTAGGGTTGTAGGGGGAAATACATATTCATTTATTTTTTCTCAGAAACTTCAATATTTGTCTTCATTCTTCTTACTTCTTAATTGACTGATTCTGCATAATTACATAGTTTGAACCCCTATACGACGCTAATGAACATATTTATTTATTCACCAACTTATTACTGAAAAAAGGCTCTGGAAAGTCAGATAAAAACCGTTTACCAAATCGCGTACAGATATTCAAATCGCAACTGTCAAACTTTGACAGTAATTCTACTATTACACGAAAAACTGGCGAAGTGTGTGAATTTGGTAAAAAAAAATATTTTGCTAGACTGTCCTTCATTAATACAAAAACGTCCCAAAATCACGAAAAATACTATAAGACACCTACATTCGCTGTAAACATGATAAATATCTCGATTTATCCGACACAAAGCGTTTACAGCTTCAGAGTGTATCATCTGAGACACAGAAACGCTTTTATCTCGATATCTGATACTTTCACTCCCCTCCGCTCGAATATTATACCTATAAGTAGTTAATTTTCTTCTAATTGAGAAGTAATTACGTATTTAAAGGACTTTTATTCTCTACAATTCTAGTCGATACGTAATTTTATGTAAATGCTTCATTTGCACATGAAGATCAATTATTATTACAACTTCTTATTCATACTTTTAAAACTAATATTAAAAAAACGATTGTGTGGTTTTATGAAACCACGGTAAAAGTGAAACTTTTTTTCACACTATAGCAGGGATAACGACGAGCGCCTTTCACTTTATCCCTACTCTGCGGCCGACCGTCAGCGTCACGCGACATGCAACACACAGACTAAAAATCTTGAGACGATGTAATTAAAATTAAAAAATAATGTAATTAAAATTAAAAAATGTTTTAAAGTGAAACTTTTAGTTTCACTTTAAAAATCAAACAAGCCAAGTTCTTGTAATTTACACTAAAATCAGTGATCAGTGCTGAAAAAAGACAGCCAGAGGACTGCCAAAAAAACATGCGTTTCAAAAGTACAATTTTCAAGAATTAACACCATCAGAATAGCCTTTTAATCATCGTGATTCCGTCAAAACAATTTACCGGCCAGTAAATAGACAGCGGGAATCCGACAATCCCGCGATCCCGGACCCCGGGATCACGGTCGCTAATTCAATTAGCGGGCCGCGCAGCCCACTATTACGGGATTGTTACGTCACCGAGATTTATTTGCTCTAGCTACCTTCGACCGGTGAAATGTTGCATTTGTTAGGTAGGTTGTGTGTTAGTGTGATTAACACGTGTTCGTTGCCATTTTGAGATTTGTTTCATTACAAAATAAAGGGGATTCAATAACTTATTCATTTTTGAAGCGAAATGTAGGTGTGCTATTAGTTAAATCTCTGCCTGACCCTTCCGGAATTACAGGCGTGATGTTATGGTATGTTATTTAATTTTTTTTAAGTGAAAACTTCTTTAGCGGCGTTGTGCACTTTTGTGGTGGGTAAAAAATGTTAAACTCGCGTCAGGACACGTGACTGCAGGTTATTTGTGTCATAAAGTTCAAATTACGAAGGAATTTGAACTTTATGACATTTGTCATTGAGTTTGGATTTCCAAAGCTGGATAGTTATCAGATGCACAGACAAAACCATCGGTTTCTCCTAATAGGTAAAATTCGTAAGACGGATTGTAATAGTTCTGAAGTGGTAAATTTTTAATGTAATATAAATTGGCATGATAGTGCAATAAATGAATATTGTATTTTACCACATAAATGATAGTACTGATAATTAAAGCAATTCGTGCCAAATTATTCCCTAACCATTCCAAAATATCAAAAACGCACAACGTTATTATTTAAGTTTTCACTTCTGGCACTCCCGGAGTGCAACCCGTTTTTTTTTTACAACGTGCCAGGGTTAATTCTATAGTAACTCTGCAGTACCGACCGTACTACAAAATTTAATTACTGAAAAACCGGTATGAATCTTCATTAAAATGCATGGAAGCTGTAAAGGATACATCGATATTCCGAGCTGCTGATTGTGAACAGACACGTATCACAAAGTAAAAAGACTGGGGCAGAAGGTCCAGTTCATACAATGACAGAAAACAGGCGCATTTACACAAGGCTACTACATGAACTATACATTTTCAGTATACCATGGCCTAGCCATGTATAGATTTCCAATACAACGAGAGATCCGCATAAACTGGTTTTGTATAGCTTGATCGGTCGCCATGACGTGCAGTTAATCCAGAAAAGGATTGCGCTTCGGTAATTTCAATCTTTGGTAACTTTTAAATGTGTTTTATTGGATTTTAATTTTAACTTTTGTAAAATGTATGGACTACTTAGGTCTGAAATAAATGAATTAATAATAAAAGTAACTTTCTTAGGAAGCATACACAGGAACAAATAAGTCTTCCAATATAATATCTTTTCATGAAACAGCTATATTATTTTCTTAAGGAAGTTTTCGTGTACGTCCGTTCCGCATACTGTTGAAACCCTCATTTTCAAGTGTTTGTACTATCGCGTTCACTAACGGTCGTCCATTTTTCATCCTTATTGATCAGGGCGCATTAGGGTGAAAAATCGTCGACCGTCAGTGAGCACGGTAGTACTTAATTGCGACGACAGATGATGATTCCTCAAATGCATCATTTTTCGTGGAGATCTATTCGGAAATCTCAAACGAATGCCGATCGTGTGTGCTCTTACACTGACCGTTCATCAAGCATGTCTGATTGTCTATGTATGCGTTTGTTTTCGATCTTTGTACAGTCAGCCCCAAAAAGTTTCTTAGTGACCACCTTTAAAAGTCTAATCATCATAAGTAGGATTATATTCCCAATTCAACAAAAAACAAATGTCACGTCACTGACGTCATTCATGAAATGAAAAGGACAGGAATAAAGTTCTTTTTCTTCTATCGAACGAAGTTTGATACATGACAATCGTTGCAAATCGTGTGATGTTGTCAGTCTGTGTACCTTGTTTGGGTCTTAGGTTGTTTATATTATAATGTATCCGGCCTATGTACAAGGTTTTGGTGAAATGAATTGTTTACTATGTTTTGTAGCTTAAAATTGTATCCACAATTAAGGTATAATGGTTGTAGACAATGAAATGGCTCCTTGTTACTGTTAACATCTTTTTGAGGCTGACTGTACGAAGCTGATCTTCTGTGCATATGTATTTGGTGTCCGTATTGTAAAATCAATCACAGTTTGTTCTAGGATCTCAGTTCGTTAGAGCCAGTAATGAAATCGGACACAATACGTGCCTGGCTCGGTTCTCCCTATTGTATGTGCAGAGTTGCCACACTTGGGATTTATAAGTCCCATTTTGGTATTTTGATAGTTCAAAAATCACTATAAAAATACAGAACTCTATTATCACGCCTGTAATCTCTGAAGTGTTAGGCAGAGGTGTACCTAATAGTACCCCCACATTTCGCCAGTTATGTTTTTATTCCCATGTAATAGCAGGGGAGCCTATTGCCATCAACCGGCACTGGGCATAAATCCAGACTTCGTGACTGCTAACAAAATTACTTTTGTTAATATTTTGAAAATTACGTAATTCAAAATCAAATCAAATTCAAAATATTTTATGTTACACAGGCTTGCATGGGCACTTATAAAACGTTGACAGAAGGTGCACGGTTCGGGTTTGTCGTTTCCTATGGAGAAAAACCGACAAGAAACTCTTTTAGAATCATTTGGTTTTACAATACTTGAATATTACAGCGTTAGTACTTCAGTATAGGAGGACAGCGTAGGCCCGACAATAAGTCGTTGCTAACTACAAAAGGTAAAACAGGATAAAAAAAATGCCCATTGTCTTCATTTTGGTAGTCAAAAATAAAACAGAAATATATATAATTATGGTGCATGAAGTCGTACAGTTACGAGCACCGCTTTACTAAATTAAGCGATTTTCGCGAGAATTAACGATTGTAACTTTGAGATAGGATATATTTCATAATAATATGATTTCGAAAATACTATGTTCCCTACAACATGTAACTGTAATCAGAACAGTAGGAGATAATCTTTTTTAAAAGTTGCTAATTATTTACATATTGGTGCTCCTGACTGTACGTAAAGTAAAAATAAATGTTGACCACTACAGTCTAAAATATCATTTGTGGATCCTTTGAGTTGCGAGTCCTCTCAAAAATAAAAGCCCAGTATTCGTTGGAAATTTTTAATAAAAATATGGGAATTTGCAGAGAAACATGATTTTGATTCCTAGTTTTTTTTCATTGCCAACGTTATTGATTAGCGATATTAACTTCTACGTCATCATCATTTCCATATTCGTAAAGATGCTTTGGTTTCGTTCTAGCTGCAAATAAAACATATGTGTATGAATATACATACCTATTTAGAAACAGAACCATTTTTTTTTATCAACTTTAACCTAAACGTGACATAAAATTTACGCCTTTATTTACGGATGCGAAATCACAAATGACCACTCCTGCTCTGGGCGGAGCGGAAGGGAGTGTCAGACTTGTACTGACTGAAACCCACGTGTTCCAGGGCTACGGTATCTCTTTCGAACAGTCCCGCAGCCCTGGCAGCATTGGTCCTCTCGGACCTCTTCCAATTTGCTGACATCTCCTTGAGGCGCGCGTGGAACACGAACGCGCCGTCGACATGGCCTGTCGTCGTAAGATGGAGCATAAGCGGACGGTGAGCTAGCCCATTCAGCATTGACGCCTAACGGTTTTTGTATAGAAAATGTATGTATGAAAATGCAGATTCAAAATTATTCCTTGGGTAACAACTGTTTAACTGAACATCATAAATAACTATTTTGCGTTATAAATCATTGTATAATCTATACTATTTCACTAACTGGATGGCACATTATCTCCGAGGAGTGTCATAGGCTACGTTTAAAACGTTCCTGTGAGTTAATTTCCGAACATAACGGGAGCGAGATCGCAACCAAAAGCTAGTGTCTAATCATCATCATCAGCCTATAATGTTCCCACTGTTGGGACATAGGCGTCCTCTCTATGAGAGGGATTGGGCTGTAATCCACCACGCGAGCCCCGTGCGGGTTGGTAGATGTCACATGTCTTCGAATTTTTAGTTCTAGGACTGCCGGTTTCCTCACGATGTTTTCCTTCACCGTTTTTGAGGGCAGCGGTGATGAAATAAATTACACAAAGTAATGCGCCTGCCTGGGTTTAAACCCACGGCTTACTAAGTAAGTCGGGCTGCCACCACAGAGCCACCGCTTCTTACAGTGTTGAATAAAACTATCAAAATACTTTACATACATTCAGATATAACCTCATTGTAATCGCCTCTCAAAACTGGTTTTCTAACAGTTCTGACTAGTTTCTGACGAACCTTACGTTTTCGTTGTAGTGGTTTCCTAAAAACAAAAAAACTTGAGAGGTGTCAAGGGACACCCGTATGGAACGAAGTTCCTTTCACGTAAATAATATCAATACATTTTAGATTTAAATTAGTGTGCGAAAAATAAAATATTAAATTTAAGGAAGATTAATCCTTAATTCGAAGCAATACGTCTTACTTAACTGCACAACCGAATTTGTACTTTGTAGTTCGGTCACTCAAAATAATAATCATATCTATCCTTACTCACATACACACCCCAATTGTACGTAATTTAAGGAAATTTCAACTTTATTTTAAAGAAATAAAGCTTACAATAGCTTACTATAGCAAAAGTGTCGTGACAACTTTTCGTAAGAATTTTTTCCGTCTAGCCCCCTTTCACAACGCGCGATAAGGAACTTCGTTCCAAAAAAAAATGGATTAATGTTACTTAGATCGGTAAAAAGTATGGTTGCTACAATATTTATACATTAGATCGAAATAATCGGTTCTCGTGTTATTGCCGTGTGATGCAAAGGAATGAGAGAAATGTCAGTATGAACGTGGATGGTTATAGGAGTAGAGGAAGACCAAAGAAACGATGTATGGACTGTGTGAAGGATGATATGGCAAGAAAGGAGTGCCTGATGAGATTTCGAGTACTAGAGAAGTACTGAAGATGAAGACTTCCTGCGCCGACCCCAAACAAGTTGAGATGAGGGCATGAAATTGATAGTAGATATGCTTACTTGTCATCCGATCTTTGTAGCCTGCAAATATTTTATGGAAATTAGTTACTATTTCGTATTTAGGAAAAAAAAACTGAGGCAATTACGTAACACACAATTACATACGATGGCTCTCATTTTGACAATTCAAATACTTCCACTGTGTCATTTTTTACCGTTGTGGAGCAGTATTTTACAAACATTTGAAGCAAGGTATTAAGAATTTTCTTCAAAATCTTTCCTAAGGAAAAGTGTGTTACGATCCTAATTACAAGTCCATAACTTTTTAATACTTATAACCGCAATAATATATCTCGTATATCGTTAGTATCATTATTATTTGTAGCACGATCATTCCTTGTTTTATCAATAAACTTGGTTTCTTCACTAGTGCTATCAATATCGAAATCGTCACCACTCAGAATATAAATCCGAGCATCATCTTTGATCTTGTTCATTTTTTCTTCACCTCTCAGAGACTTCAATTTGCCAAGCAATTGTTTCACAAATTTGGTTCCTTTACTCTCCGATCTCTCAGATTTTGGATCTCGAAGTAACTTCAGTAAAGGATCGGGATTTTGGTTAGTTTTTGGATTGGAGTTCAGATTTTTTATTTCAAGTCCATTATCATTATCGCGGATTTCGAAGATCTCAATTTTTGTAGCTCCTTGTACCTCGATTGTAACTATTAGCATTGAAACTGGAAAAATAGAAATACACCATATATTACCTGTATCGACTATCAAAGATTTACAATTGTCAGCCGGGACCAACGGCGTAACGTGATTTCCGAGCCTCGGAGGAAACTCAGTATTTAATGGGTGGCATTAGACAACCCATGCACGGACCAACCTAGCCAAACGCATCTTAACCTCAGATCGACCCGAGCGGCTGTTACTGTAGGTGTGTTGTCAATGGAGTTTCTTGCCAATTCTTCTCCATAGAGATCTGCGCTTTAGAATGGGCAACTACAGTACTTTTACAAGATGTTATGCCTTGTGTCTGGGACTGTAGCTTTGCGTTTTGTTATGTTTTTTTAACTTTCAAAAGTGCCTATAATGGTCTAATTGAAATAAATGCTTTGAGTTTGAGTTTGTTATTGTTAGCCACGAGCTCCTCATAATATAATGTAATAAATATTAAACTTACATATCCCAAAAAATATTTTCATTTTATATTCTTTGAATCCTCAATAGTTTCTAAGGAAACATTAGAAACAATAAAATTTCAGTTTTTTTTATGTTGTTTTTACGAGTGAAACCCGCCAGTTATTATTTTATTCTATTGAATATCGGCAAATCGTAAAATTTGGAAGTTTCATTTATTTTATGGCATATCGATTGTATGTGTTATTACTTTGAGGTTTTTATTTCAATTTTATATGTAGAGTAATTTTATGTTCTTTGTGAGTAGGGTTTCGTTTCCACGAGTAATTTTGTTTCAATGGAACGTGAATACATAACAAGGGTGTAACGGAAAGGGTATATACATAGTTAAGGGTGTGATACAGACCATCAAACTGAACATGTTTCTCCATGGGACAAACATCGTAATAGAGAAAAAAATATCTGTTGACCCATACAAAATTTCAATAACCATTCGACCCAAATGTATAGGGCATCTGATATTTTTTTCGCAGATAATCTCAGTCTAACTGATTACTCTATGTTAAAATGGTTTGATCTAGTT
This sequence comes from Cerastis leucographa, assembly GCA_963082945.1. Taxonomy (NCBI): domain Eukaryota; kingdom Metazoa; phylum Arthropoda; class Insecta; order Lepidoptera; family Noctuidae; genus Cerastis; species Cerastis leucographa. The sequence goes on from OY720354.1 coordinate 18,928,430, forward strand.
AAAAATAAGTATAACCCAGCTTTATGTATCATTTTTTGTTTGCTTCTCTGAGAAACACGGGACTGCTCTAATTTAACTAAATTAAATTAAATGTTTATTTGGACCACTTCTTAAATCTAGTGGAAAGTCGGAAGGAGATAAATACACACTTATGAGGTATAAGAATCGTAAATCGACGTCAGTTTTAAAATGAACAGTATTTTATTAAAAGATTTAAAGAGTTACTCAGAAAAAAAATGTTTGCATTCTCTGTTTGGTTTATTAACCAACTTCTAAAAATGGAGGTGGTTATGTATTTGACTATCATCTTTTTCTTTACTTGTTTTTTTTTGTTGTTGAAATATTTGTTTTTATATTGAAATATTTGTTTGCAATTTGTTGTTTTATAAGAGTTATTTATATCATCATTCTACCAATATATGTTTATTGAAATTCACATGGGAAATTATATTTACGTGGGACACTCAGAAAGTTTTGCGAAACTAAAAAAAATTGTTCTATACGTACATATATTTTTATTAAATCTTTTCAAAGTACTTTCCACCAGCCTCTATACAAAGATTCATGCGCCTAAACCAGTTTTCAAAACACTTTTTCCAGTCCGCCGCAGACACCTCGTTTACAGCCTGCTCGAACCCAGCCAGCGCATCTTCCGGCGACGAAAATTGTATCCCTTTGAGCTGATTTTTTATTTTTGGGAATAAAAAGAAGTCACACGGTGCTAGATCAGGGCTGTAAGGAGGGTGACCCAGGAGTTTGACTGGCGTGCTGTCCAGGAAGTCCCTCGTTTTGAGTGCGGTGTGCGCAGGTGCATTGTCGTGGTGGAGCAGTAGCCCGCGGAGCCCTGTGTTTGGTCGCTTGTTGCTTATAACAGAGAAAACTTCTGGCAAACATTTGGAAGTATACCATTCGGCATTAATGCTTCTTTGATCCCGTAAGGGAATTGATACCAAGTGGCCAGTCAAATTAAAAAAGCTAGCGATCAAAATCTTACCCCCGCTTCTAGATCGCTTCACTTTGGTAGGCGTTGGCTCATTTTGAAACACCCAAACAGTCGACTGGCGCTTGGTTTCTGGGTCGTATTGATAAATCCAGGACTCATCACCTGTAACGATGTCGTAAACACGCCGAGACGAGCCTGCTTCAAATTTGTTAAGCATATCACGGCACCATTCCACCCGGGCCTGCTTCTGAGCATCGGTGAGGTTGTGCGGCACCCAGCGTGATACTATCCTCCTCACGCGAAGATGGCTGTGTAGAATCTCGTGAACGCTTCCCGATCCAATCTTCAATATGTGTTGAATCTCCTGATATGTAATTCGCCTATTGTCTTGGATTAAATTTTTCACTGCTAGCACGTTTTCTTCGGTAACAGCCGTCAAAGGGCGACCGCTTCTTTCGTCATCCCCCAAAGTTGGTCGACCGCGCTTGAATTCGTTATACCAACGATACACGGTTGCCTTGGAAGGGCCTTCATCCATGAATGCCATTTGAAGTCTATCGTACGATTCATCCGGTTTCAGGCGACACTTGAAATCGTATAAAATCATAGCTCTAAAATGTTCCCGGCGCAGATCCATATTTCAGTGAGACACAATACTTTGAATTAACTCGCAAAAAATGTGGAGGGAAATTTTGAAATTGGAACTTACTTATTTTTACTTATAAATAATCATATTTTCGAAAAACATAATAACTGGCCAGTCTCCCATATATAAAAACTTTTTTTCGCAATACTTTCTGAGGGGCCTGGTATTTCATAATTAAAAGTAAGGGTAAGTCCACACCATGTAACGTGTTATAAAACATGTTTATATAACACAATTCAATAGTGAGGTTACTAATGTTACATAATATGGACGTGTTAAATATAAATATTTTTTGAAATGTATTTAATCTGGACGCACTGTAACAGTTCACGAGTCACTCTTGTTGAGGTTTATCTAGGCTATACTTCTACCGGTTACCATTATAACAAGTTTTGCAGTATTGTTGCATTTTCGTGGAAAAAGTCGCGGGCAGCAGCAAGTTTCATCAATGTTTCATAAAATTCAGCTGAACTAAAACAGGGTCCAATCTGTACAAGGCCATTTTCAAAATATTTGCTCCGAACAATCCCAAATGATTCGAAATTCCCCGGTGTTGAGGGAAAAACTTGTAATCTGGCAACTTTGCTCTTTTACTATTTCATTGGCTTTTTTGGTGTCCGTCCTTTAGGGATTTAGAAGGTTTAAAACGAACTTAGAATGTATTGGCTACTTTTTGTTTATAACTTTGAAAATAAAGAAATACCGATTGTGTTTTTTTTGTGACTTTTTACTGCTGTTTCCAGCTTATTCGAAACATTATCAAGATTGTACATTTATAACTATAAAAAACACACATGCATCGGAATACAATGCATTCTATTTATGAAATTCATTGCAACAAAAAAAAAACATATTCATTCCCGCGCCAACAAATAATTCCTATTGGAAACAGGCGAACAATACATTAGGTTCGTACGGTTTTTCATTTTCACTAAAATATATTTTATTAATTGTGATGCGAAACTCTTGAAAATAACTACAAAAAATAAGTAATGAAATAACCTAAATGAAATTGTACAGACGCCAAGCCAGCACATCAAGCTATATCAAACTGTCTTTCCTTAATAGTATTTCAATCTTATTGTTAAAGAATACGATTCAAGGCTGATTGGGAAAATTTTACAGAATCGGGTAGCTTGACCTGCTGATACACAGCGTAACTCCACAGCAGATCTTTTAATAAGAATCTCCATCATCAGGCAATTCAAAATGATACTCAAATGACTAAGCAATTCGCGGGTTTTTATCTACCTAAGAATCTATCAGTCTTCCCTTTTTACTTCCACTATGAGCACTCCGAAATCTACATCGTGACGTCACACGTCTCATTGCATACCGACATATTCAGAACAATAATTTTCTCCGACTCTCTCGAAAAAATCCTCTGAAAAACTCTACTGAATTTTCAACCCTGACTTGCCAAACTTAAAATTGCTTTTAGTTTGGTAGGTTCGATTTGTAGGGAACACAAACAACAGTCAACTGTCAGATCGAATACGCGTAACATGTAGGTAACAGTGATATAGATATGATACGAAGTAACGAACTGTATTGTTATAGGTGGCGAATGGCGATAAATTGTCGGTTACTTAGCCATTTACCAAGGATACGCTTCTGTTAAGATGATTTTTTCACGACAAAAAGTAATATATGTCACTCTCGGGGCTTAAAATACCTCTATGCAAAATTTACGCAAAAGCATTTTCTTAGTTAAAAGAATGACAAAAAAAAAGTGTCTTCTTCCGCTTAACGTGTCGATGGCAATCTAAATTGATTCAGTCCAGAATAGAAGCTAAGCGTCTACATAATATACATATGATAAAAACCGGCCATCATATTCTGTAAAGTGCAGAAAACAAGACAGGCCGGACACCTTTCTGTACGAAACAACACAACAACATAATTGGATTACAAACAAACGACCCAGGAAAAGACATCACTAATATCCGTCAACCAAGGTTGGTCCCAAAAAAGGGCGAAAAGCCAAATAAGAGCCTCGCTAGCACCGATATAAGCCATCAATCACCCGCCAACCTACAGGCCACACCCTCTATCCTTGCTGGCGCATCCCGTCCCACCCTGTATCAATTAGGACAGAGTCGGTAAATAAGGCTTGATCCTGATTGTGCCAGCTTTGTTTTCCACGCGTTCGTCCTGCCATTGTTGGCCTTTATTTAGGGTTCCGTAGTAAAACAAATGACAGTCCCTTTAAAAATGGTTTCTTATTTTTGCAACGATTTTCAACAGGACCAGCTACCGAAAATCTTATGGCCAATTTTTTTTAACTTTTTAATAATAAGTTTTTCCTGCATTGTTTTCGCTGGTAGAATGTAACTTTGTCTAGGCCTTAAGGTTTTAAAAAAAAAAAACCTCTAAGACTCTTGCATGGTCTGGCAAAGTCATAGGTGGTAATAAGTCACGCATGTAAAGTCACAAAAACCATGAAATAATACTAATATTTCTTTTTTAAAATGAAATGATGTTCATTTTTGCAATTCGGTTTTTACAAACACTTTTACACGTCGTCTATTTTAAAACTTGATGTGGCCGCAGTTTGGTTCTTGACTACTCTGAGAAGACACAGCCGAAACAAACTCAGAGGTCGCAGTCTCTTTTAAGGTCCAGACATAATCTTGGTCAACTAACATGAGGACTATGCCTGAGGTGGGCTTTTGATGAAAGCAGCACACAGATTTGAGTGGACCGGTCCAGTCAATGCAAGCATTTGTCATTTATCGTGTAGCTCGACTCATAACTGAAGGAGCTCATCGTCACGACGAACAATACCAAAGAAAGGACATTTTGTAGGTCGCTTATAGTACTCAAACTTCCAGGCAATCTTTAAGACCAAAGCGAATAAAAATAACCCACATGGTCCTCACATTCACACTAAATGAAATAAAATTAATAATCATTTCCAAAACTCAAGTCAAAATCAAGTCCGTGATACGACCTGTCGTACTGTATGGATCGGAATGCTGGGCAGTGAAAAAGACGGATGAAAAAAGATTGCATGCAGCAGAGATGAGAATGTTGAGATGGATGTGTGGAGTGACTAAAATGGATAAAGTTAGAAATGAGCATATTAGAGGAAGTTTGAAAGTGGCACCTATTACAGAAAAGATGAAAGGGAGTCGTCTGTCTTGGTATGGACATGTGATGAGGAGGGATAGAACACATATGACTAAAAGAGTGATGAATATGAATGTGGATGGATGGAGAGGGAGAGGAAGACCAAAGAAAAGATGGATGGAATGTGTGAAAAATGATATGAAGGAAAAAGGAGTAAATGATAACATGACGAATGACAGAGGAGTATGGAGAAAAGAGACGTGTTGCGCCGACCCCAAATAAAATGGGACAAGGGCAGGAAGATGAATCATTTCCAAAACAAAATGTTTAGAAAATCATTAAATGTCAAATCCATTAAACTTACAAAAATCAAAATCAAATATTCCATGGCATCAATGCAATAGTCGGTGAATGTTTACCATTCACCGACTACGGAACCTTTGCCCAAATGTGTGGTACGCGCTTGGCCAGTTTTTTATTTTTATTTTATATTTCGCCCGGAACCAGTACGTTTGCGTTCGTAATGTGATTCTGCTAATGAAACCCAGCTTTCATTATTATCAGTGTTTTTTAAACAAAAGGTATTTTTTATGTTTGTTTGCTATCGGATACTGGACAACAGTGGTAATTACGTTATTGTTCTGTTGGCGAGATTCGTATTTCCGTTTCAATAACAATTTAAAATGGTTTCTACTGTTATTTAGTATATTATGTTTTTGGGAATAGCGCGTTTGTTATCGGAAACTTTTACATAGTTCTGATTTTTGAGTAAGAATTCGGATTGCGCTGCGCGTGCCACAAAACTAACTTCTAATGTAAGACAATTTGCAAGTTTAGTCAGTGAACAAAACAAAGCTCTACTGCTCGTGAGATCTTATGTTCGATTCCCAAGAAAAGTCATAATTCTTCTTCTTTTTAGCGTTTCTATGGCAATAAAATAGTGCGTGGAGTCCCTCCGCGCGGAAGAAGTGAAACTTCCTAACACTACACACATGCGTTCGAGTGCCACGCATTCATTCTCGTTATGTTATTGAGCTTATAAATAACATTATGTTGTTTTCTTGTTGTATTATTTTTATTACTGGGGTTATTCTAATCATGGAAATCGAGCGAAGGCTGGTCACACCGAAGCGTCGAATGCATGACTGTTCGCACGCCATATTGCGTACCTAGTAGAACTACATAGTCATAAATCTTATAATACTGCCATCTCTTGGTGAGTTGTACTAGTCTGTGTACCGAACTAACGGAAACGTCGAATCGGTCAGAAAGCGGAATACTGTGTCCATTGACACACATAGAAGGACCCGTCGGCACATTTGCACTGCGTTCATTTAGAGCATTGTTCATAGCAGTTAGAATTAGAATGGCTTTATTTGAGTAGAAACGGATTGAGCACTTTTAAGTGTGACGTAGACAAAGTGACTTCTTAACACTGTTTACATACCCATATCCTTCGGGGAATACAGGCGTGACGTTATGTTATGTTATTGTAAAACTAGCTGTCCCGCGCAACTTCGTCTGCGTCACATTTTCCCCGTTTTCGCAACATTTTTCATTGCTGCTCCGCTCCTATTGGTCGCAGCGTGATGATATATAGCCTATGTCCTTCCTCAGGTTGAAATCTATCTTCTTGCCAAATTTCATTAAGATCCGATCAGCCGTTTAGTCGTGAAAAGGTAACAAACAAACATACATACAAACAAACAAACAATCAGACAAACAGAGTGACATTCGGATTTATATATATTAGTATGGAAGTATGGATTCAAAGCAGCATAGGTACTGTAAATTAATCAGAAATAGCCGTACTTTACTCATTTTCGTTCAGAACTCGAGGAACGGTAATAAATAAATAACAAGATAAAACAATGCTGCGGTTAACCCTATAGTAACCCAGCAATACATATAACAAGGGGTTACAAGCGCAACGTAACCCGCTCAATAACGAACTATAAATCAATTTTCACGTTAATCGTGAGTTTAAACTTAGTTCCCGTTAGAGCGATAGCGTCTTGACTGGAGTTCCGACAGCCGCTGAGCTTCCGGAAGCGTATTTGTGAATGATGGTGTGAATTGAGGTCGCGCTGAGAAGGTATATAGTTTTAGCACTACAGTCTGGTTATGAGGTGTCTGACGAGTAAGGGCTTGTACACAAAACTGCGATGCGACGTCGCATCGTAAAAATCTACGAGCTCAAACAGTACATTTAGTTACAGTTTCTTCTGTGTTGCGAATTCGCATCGCGCCAATTCGCATCGCATCGCAGTTTTGTGTACAAGCCCTTATAGAGTAGTATGGAAGAAGAAGACTGCGGCGTCGACCTTAAATAAATATTGATACGACAGGAGAATAATGAGTCTGGTTAGTACCTGATCGAATAATAATTCATGTTCCATTCATATCGACGGTACTTTTTATACCCGTTAGGTACAATAAGTGGGCATGCAAATAACATAAACACTGAACACTTTCCACCTCCATTTTTGACCAATATTTTAAAACTAGATGGCGTCTGAATTTCCTAGCAAACTTATCGCTAAGACAAGAATCGTAGATAGCAGTTGTGTTAGTTAGTCTCCTTGGTTTTGCAGTTAAAAAATCTGTATCTTGAACTGTTTGAAATTATAGCCAACAGGACCACAACGAGTTAGTTTTGCTTTGTTTTTGGACAGGAATTTAAGCAGAATATTATTTTTAAGCGACGCGCGACGTATGAAGGAGCTCGTGGCTAAACAATGACAGCCGCACGGGTCGATCTTTTAGTTTAAGCCGTGCTTGCCGTCGCGGCTGTCATTTATAGATCTTTGACAGTCGTTACGAGTAGTCAGAAGCCAGAAGTGTAACAGTCAGTCTTACCAATGGGTATCGGATAACCCAGTTACTTGGTTGTGGAGGTCAGATGGGCAGTCGTTTCATGTAAAATACTGGTACTAGCTGCATCCGGTTAGACTGGAAGCCGACCCCAAGATAGTTGGCAGATGATTATTTTCAAGTGACGTAAACCAACACGGTTTCAGCGCACACCAAAGTCACTTTCCAAAATACGCTTGTCTGTGAAACAGCAACGAAGCTTATCGTTATTTCGCAACAAACTGTTATTCCTTGTTTTAATGAAGTGAATTTAGCGAAAATTCGCTTGCTTTCCTAACAACAATTGTTTCACTTAACAAATAAAAGGAACGCTGTCTGGCTTTTTTTATTATGCTGCATTAACTGCAGTTGTTCTGGCGTCTTCAAATTGTTTTGCAGATAGAACTCTGTATTGTGTGTTTATTGCAATTTTGTTTGAGAATAGAAAGAAAACGGTGAAATCAAGTTTAGTGAAATAAATGTGCCAATTTATTCTACACGCTGTTTAGTAAATAGGAAAAGAGCAATTGGAAACATAGTTTATTTCTCAAAAATTAAGTTTCGAATTGCTCTTTAAACATAATTTAATTTCCCACCTGTATTTTCCGATTTGTAACAAAAACAAGAGCAGCGGTGGCCCAGTGGTGGCAGCTCCGACTTACGAGTAGTAAGCCGTGGGTTCGAACCCAGGCAGGCGCATTACTTTGTGTAATTTATTTCATCACCGCTGCCCTCAAAAACGGTGAAAGAAAACATCGTGATGAAACCGGCATATCCTAGAACTAAAAATTCGAAGACATGTGACATCTACCAACCCGCACTGGATCCACGTGGTGTATTACAGCCCACTCCCCCTCTTAAAGAGGAGGGCTGTGTCCCAGCAGTGGGAACATTATAGGCTGATGATGAACAAAAACAACTCGAACTGGGGATCCGTATTATCCAGTACTAACTGGGTTGTGGAGGTCAGATAGGCTCTCGTTCCATGTAAAATTCTGGTATTCAGCTGCATCCAGTTAGATTTGAAGCAAACCCCAACATACAATAAAAGGCTAAGCAGATGATGATGGAGCAGAAGTAATTCCCTTCCTAAGCAACTAGTGAGTTTTCGTTTTTCTTTAATGCCTTTACTAAACATACAATAATAACAGTCTGGATTCTACGAAAAGTTGGGCAGAGTATACAGTTTACACCCACATTTCAAAATCCCGTATAATATGGGTGAAGTAATTGCCATAAAACCAACCTCTCTAATCTCTGGATCTGGAATTACTCACTGAACTTCTCAGAAGCATATTCTCAAAGCCTAATCCTGGCTGGTTCTTAGAAATTCCTGATTGGAACGAACACAAACACGTTTCTTCATGAGCCAAAGTAATTCATATTAATATGAACTTGTGATCTCGAATTGACGGTTCTATTATGAGATATGTCTTACGACGCGTTGTTGGTACGTTGCGACGACGGAGCGGTGACGCTGCGTTGCTGCAAAACCTGTACTAGATAAGCCACACGCACGCAGGCTGGGAGCCTTACACTCAGTTCCCCCGCAAGTTAACAGATGACAACCTTCTTGGTTGACCTACGAGAGGCAAATACACAAAAAAAAACACACACACGGTGCATTGAAACGACGACGTGCGACGAAGGAACGCGCACACGTCGGACAAAGGACCAGAGAGACAAAGCGAGAGAATGGTGCTAATGACGCCGATGCGGCAACGCCAGTATTGTTTATAATATCGAAGGTTTTTAAAAGGCTGCAACGCCAGTGGCGGCGTCACTGCGTTTGGAATGCGTTGAAATCATAGAGTACCGTTGAAGCAACACCCGTGTGGCTTTACTCTAAGTTATAGCGAAGACAACGTGCATGTAAGATGTAATCAGAGCTCGGTTTGAGTGCACTGTTGTCAGACCTCAGTGGCGCCCTCTCACTGCACCGGTTAATTGTAAGTGTACAGTGCAGGGAGCGAGTGGCGAGCGGGGTTAGATTTTTGGTAGAAGAAAGTGGAATTAGCCGTTGGGCCAATTACAGGCTCAAGCAACTCGCATGTGGTGATAGCGACTGTCAAATCTACAAGCAAAAAACCGAGGTTCAGAGGAGTGGGTCTACTGCTCGATTGACTGACCGTGGCACGAAGGTATGTATAGTTATGTTAACTGTGATAAATCTATCTGTATCACTGTTACTTAGCCATATACTCGAGAAACAGTAGTTAAATAAAAAATCCATAGAATATTTTTAGTGCGAAAATATCTTAGTCTGTTACCATTTGCACGCCTCATCTAATGAACGGATTTCGATGACCTGGACAGGTAGACCATCACCTGGAGAGAAGGGTACATTTCATCCTGGTTATACGCAACCATTTCCGATTGTAACGTAGGCGAAGCCACTGTCAAAAGTTAGTCAAACCACAATCGCAGTTTCGGACACCTTGCACCAAAATCATAACCGAAGAGATAGAGTAACTGGGACACCTTCAATTGTGTTGCGGATTCGAGATCATAGCTTGTTGCCGACATATACCACTGTTTGTGGGATTTATTACTATGGAAGTATGTATCGTAGAACTATGTATAGTACTAGCGGCCCGTCCCGGCTTCGCACGGGTGAACATTTTTTTTTAAACATTATGGGATAAATAAAGATAAAATTTAACTCATAATTAATATGCTAGTTAAAACGTACTATTGGCCAAACTTAAGGATGCTCAGTTAAGAAAATAGTCCTGCGGAAGCGCAGATAGTGACAAACCACGCCCCTTCCTTGCTCCACCCAATTAGAGACAATACATATTTGTGTGAGTGCAGTAAGTGTGTGCGGCAAAAAATATCAACAAACATTAGCCAGTGCCGATTTGCATCTCGCTAATTATAGTTAAACCAAGCGTGGGCATATGCGTAGTATGTGACTAGTGCGGTTTGTAGGTTTGTAGTCTTTTTGAGTTCGCGGAGAGCATATGAAAAAAAAAAAAAAAATTGTTTACAGTTTCTATTTTATGTTCGTTAAAAGTAAAATCTACATTTATTGTTTTTTTTCTGCCAGGGGTGAAACGCTATTAATTTGGTTTTTGTAAAATTTATTTCGAGATTGTGGTCGCTCGTCCATTTCATAATTTTTTCTAGAATTGTCGTGAGTTTGTCATTTAAATTAGCGTTTGTTTGACATGAAGTCAGGATCGAGATATCATCCGCGAAAAGTACACATGGCCCGTCCATGGTTTTGGGGAGGTCGATTATGTATATAAGGAACAGGAGGCATAACACTGCCCTGGGGAATTGAAGCATGTATAGGTTTAACATCTGATCTTATAAGCTTTACTTCTTTTGTTTGTTGATCATAGTATTCAATCTCAACCAAAAAAACCGGCCATATGCGCGTCGGACTCGCGCACCGAGGGTTCCGTACTTTTAAAACCGTAATTATTGAAAATATTTTTATTATATGATGTAGCTAAAAATTTAGGGTTTTCGCAATTTTTCCTTTATCTGTGCTATAAAACGTTGCATCATACCAAATTTCAAGATCCTGAATTCACGGGAAGTACCCTGTAGGTTTTGATTCCCTTGCGAGTGTCGAAAATTTGCGGAAATTTGTGGCATAAACGGCTGTATCTTTTAATTGAGTTGGCTTAGAAGTTTGATTTTTTCACAGTTCTATGGGACAGTAGACTTGAGTATTTGGCATAAGTTCCAGCTTGATACCTTCACGCGTTCCTGAGAAAAAGGGTCTTGACAGACAGACAGACGGACGGACAACAAAGTGATCCTATAAGGATTCCGTTTTTTCCTTTCAGCGTCGACTCGACGCCGATGGGAACCCCTCCTACCGTCAGTATGGATCCCGACGGTGGCGCATTCCGAGGCCCATGAAAGCACATGGCCTCGGACTTGTGCAATGCCACCTCGAGACCCAGTTGCCGGATTCTCTGCACGACTATCGCAACCCCGCGTGTCATTAGTTCGGCCTCGTGCGACCTCCCCTGTGCCAGCACCAGCGTGTCGTCCACGTAGCTAACTACGCTGACACCGCTAGGGAGGTCGGATCAAACCTAACCCTTACAAGGCGATAAAATTAATATCTAAAATCGCGAATAGTTCCGAAAAAATAAATGTCCCATTACTCTTTTAAAATGGGCCCAATTTCCCCGATACTACCCTTAAACACGCATGACCATTGCCTTGAGCGTACCGTTGTGAACTTTAAGCTGTGCGGTTTAGGGTTTCATTTTGAGTGTATTAAAAGGAAATTAAAGAAAAAAATTGAAGTGTGCTAAGCGCAAATCGCGCCCAGCGGGAATTTGAGTACAGTTATCAATCTTGGTTGGATGATACGTTGGATTTAAGCAAAGCTGGATAAGACAATAGTTAAAAGGTTTGATATTATTTCGGTTTGTTTTTTTTATTTTATTGAAACATAGGCACTTGAGTAAGTTAAAATTTGCCTCTAGTAGCAACACATAATTTGTAAGCCACTTACCATTATCAGCCTATAAAATTCTCACTGCTGTGGCTCAGGTCTCTACGAGAAGTAGTGGCTTATCCAGCTTTGCTTCAGTGTGGGTTGTTAGATGTCACATGGTCTTCGAGATTTTTGTTTTAGGACATGTTTGTTTGCTTGCGATGTTGTCCTTTAGCATTTGAGTGCAGTGGATAACGCCACTGTCTGGGTTCGAACCCACGCACTGCAACTCCAATAACCATCGAAAAAACACAAAAAAAATAATTAAAAAGTAATAATATAACATTATAGGAAAGCGAAAAAATCGCTTCACTATATACAGACTAGGTAAGTATTTACACGGCCCGATACTCTACCAACTATAATGTACCTCACGAAGTCTTGATTTCAATTTCTTTAAAGCAAAATAACCTAAATAGATAAACAATCCAATACAATAAACACATTAAAACAATCTCCAAGCAATAAATTGCCAGTAATCTAAAATGAGGCGCCAATTTATCTCTCAAGCCGTATCCAGATCTTGTAATCCGAGGACGAAACCCGTTTCAACCTTTATTTATGTTTGGTCAACGGTTTTTGGAAAATGAAATAGATAAGGGGGTCCCTCTTCGTCGTTATCTGTTGCGTTCGACCCGGGCTTGGGACCCTTCCGAGAAATTCGTTTCAAGTTGGAGTCAAATTATTTTTCGTTTTTTAGAGGGTAGTTTTGAATTGGAGATGTTTTATTTAAGGGGTGTGTGGGGTATTTTCGCTTGGATGGGCGTTTTTATTGTAAGTCTATCTCTTTTTACATATACATGAGTATAAGATGTTATTATATAAGGTGCTGTTTTGCATCCTCGTCAAAATTCAGGACGTCAAAATTCAGACATAAATAATCAATTTAAATTACGCTACCTGGTTAATTAATAAAAAACGCAGATTTTTTTGGTTTTTAAGTTTGTTAATATATCAGAATAACCCCCTTAACGTGGTTTAGGGAATAATAAATTATCGAATAAACGTTTGAGATTGTTTGTATGTGTGAAGCGCGGTTATAGGGCGACGGTGGTTCACACTCACTGATATCAGAAAAAAAGAAGAAAAAAATATATTACCTACCCATTTTATTATTGATTCGGGTCGAGAATCATTAGCATAGTGGTAACTATACCTTGAATTTAACGAGGATGCAAAACAACACCTTGCATAGCTAGAAACTGATGAACCAACCATTTAGGTCGAGTTATACGAATATGAATAAAAGGAGCTGATTTTACAAACACTAAAGAGGTTTTCAGTATTTTTAATTGCATATTAGACTCATATAAACTAACGCTTTTTCGGGTCTTGCATACAATTAAACATTCTGCGTCGCCCCGTAAAACTAAAGCTACTGCTACCTCTAAAATTATTTAGCTCATATTACGGTCAATAGCGCATCATTTTCTTAAACTATGAATACCACCCTTTCCGCTGTAATAATAAGTGCTATCATTTTAAAAATTCGGACGTAAAACGACGAGAGGTTGTGCGTAATTTTCCCGCTGCTGAGACACATCTCTATCAAAATTAAAAAGATCAAAATGTTTTAATTTCACATAGGCCTACATGGGCACTTATAAAACGTCGACAAAAAAGTGCTCGGTTCGGGTTGCTCGTTTCCCCATGGAGAAGAACCGGCAAGAATTTCCGGTAGATGTGTGATGGTTTAAACAAAATGAAAAAAAAAATATGTAGGAAGTACTTACAAAGGTTTTTGCAGTGATTTACGGCCCGCACAAATGTGCACCCGCCATTCGCGTAAGAAATAGACCAGCTAATATAAGAAATCGTTTAGTTTCCAGAATTGAGAAATAAATCGTTATATGACAGATAAATACAGAATATCTATCAAAATATAAGTGCTTTCCTTTCAATGAATGGCAAGCTTACCCAGAATCCATTTACGAATCAGATAAATCTTGAAAATATATCCAAAATTACCCATAAAATAACCCAACAATGGGGTGTATAATAGCTAGCTATACACATAAAGTACTCAGCAGAGTTCTAAATTGATCCCATTTTGGAAGATAAATGTCCAATGCTGGAAAAAAGAGGTCTTATTGGATCCCAAATCTCAGATCGAGATAACTCGTGATAGATTTCAGTGCGAGTGGAAATGTTTTCTTTTTGCATTCGGATGATTTGGTGCTGATAACTTTTGTTTACAAAGTTTGACTGATTAAAAATAAGTATAGGTGACAGGCACACCCACGCACAAACGACTATTTGCCCTTGGCTTTAAGATATGATAATTAGCATGAGTTGAAAATAATTTATGAAAAATGAATTGATACACTTGTACCTCGACTGCCACTTACTTTTTTTTACGGTTGGGAAATCATCAAACCCCGCTCTGGGCGGAGCGTAAGGGAGTGTCAGACTTATACTGACTAAAACCCATGCATGTTCCTTCTTGGCCCTTTGTGTTCCAGAGCCACGGTATCTTTTTCGAACAGTCCCGTAGCCCTGGCAGGCGAGTGGCACTTACCTGCCTACAATTTACTAGTTTTAATAAAATTCCAAATTTCATGCAAGTGCTTTTGCGATGAAAGTGTCTCGTATTATTACTCGTATTATTATTATACTATTGCTTTCAACATGATTATCGTAAGCTTTTCGGCAGCTTATGTCTTTTACAAGGCCCTCAGGTGGTAGAAAAGATATTCTGGCACTGAAGGACTAGTAACTGACTCCTTTGGAATGCGGCACGACCAACCTCGGCAAGCACGGCTTAATTTTGAAGATCGACCCATGCCGCTGCTAATATTTAGCCACGAGCTCCTCAGCTTTATAATACATAGTATTATTTATAGATAATGTGTAAAGATGATGATAGGCTGTGGTTTCACTTTAACAGAGTATACCTAGTCCCATAAAACGAACACATTACTCGAACATTATTCCAGCAACTCAATCTACACACAATTCAATGTTCAGTTTATCGTACCTTACTGCGATTTTTGCTCTAATTTCGACTACCTTCAACTATGAACTAGGTAAATAACCTCCAGAGGAAACTGAACTCTGAAAGTCTAAAGTTTATGGTTGGTTTTCAACTGTGTTGTGGACAATACTATTTCGGTAATGTGGAAACAAGGACCGCAGCGGAAGCAAGTGAGAACTTCCTGAGGACATGATATCAGATAGAAACGTTGAATTATTTTAATTGTGCTAACACAACAAAAAAGACAGTTAATATGTTAGTTTAAACGTAATTATAGAATTTCAACTCCTAGTATTTTCGTGACGATTTGGACTCATTCCTGGCTGATTGGCCAAAGAAGGCAAAACTCCGGGAGAGTTGGAAACAAATGGAGAAATCCAAAAATATGCCCAGCAGTGGAACAGAATAGACTAATAAAAATAACGTTTTTCCTCATTGGTCTAGTGGTCGTAAATGGGACTGTTTCGCATGCAATACTTCCTGGGGTCGATTCTCAGATTGGATAGTGTTGTTGAGTTTTTCCATCAGGAATTTTCCCATGTTCTAGTAACATCTTGCACCGCATCGTCATCGATTCGCTAAGAAGAAAGAGATGAAATATGAATTTGTGCCCGGTTTAACAATAGGTTCGCCCTCTATTATAGGCCTTAAACATACCTGGTGAACTGTAGGTACCTATACTATAATAAGATATGCCTCTGCCAAACCCTTCGTAAATTGCCGGGTTGAATATGTTAATATATGTACGACTACCTATTTAAACTAGGAGCAAATCATTATTTAGGAAACTCGTGAATAATTGAGGAGTTTTGCAAAGAAACAAATAGTTATAAGTTGTACGAGTATTTAAACTAGGAGCAAATCATTATTTAGGAAACTCGTGAATAATTGGGGAGTTTTGCATAGAAACAAATAGTTGCGTTTTATGTATGTAGTGTAAAATAACAAAAGATTTAGTTGACCACCGCGAACTAACAACCGCGTTTGATTTCACAAAAAATACCTACTTGCTTTACTGGTGATCGCTGTACTGTGGTGAAGGATCATGCACGCCACTGTGGATAAAAGCAACGGGTTTCTGTGTCGAGCAATTTTATTGTAACTAAGTGTTTTATTAATGTATTGTATATGGCTCTTTATTTTCACGCGCATACATTATAGTTATACAAGGTGTTGTTTTGCATTCTCGTCAAATTCAAGGAGGTAACTATGCTAATGATTCTCTTCCCGAATCAATAATAAAATGGATAGGTAATTTTATTTTTTCTTATTTACGAAAATCGGTAAGTGTAAACCACCCATGTTTTAAACGCGGCCCGTCTGATCCTCACCCTATAACCGCGCTTTCATACATTCAAAAAATCTCAAACGTTTATTTAGGTAATTTCTAATTCCCTAAACCACGTTAAGGGGATTATTCTGACAAACTTAGACAACCCAAAAAATCAGCATTTAATAGTAATTAACTACTACCGTAATTTTAATTGATTATGTATCCGTAATTTTAGTTGTGATAACCTCTTGAATTTCGACGAGGATGCAAAACAACACCTCGTCTATACTAATATTATAAAGCTGAAGAATTTGTTTGTTTGTTTGCTTGAACGCGCTTATCATAGGAACTACAGATCCGATTTGAAAAATTCTTTCAGTGTTAGATAGCCCATTTATCGAAGAACACTATAGGCTATATATCATCACGCTATGACTTATGAGAGCGGAGCAGCAACGAAAAATGTTGCTTAAACGGGGAAAATGTGATGCAGACGAAGTTGCGCTGGACAGCTAGTAGAATTATAAACATGAGAAAGGATTAATTATCATCCTCATGCGCAGCCCGACGTCACCCACTGCTAGGTATAAGCCTCTCTTTGTTTGTGCTAACCTTCACGTTCTTACGCCAGACTCATCCAGGATATTCCCGCGATGGCAACAATGTCAGCTTCCCATCATGCCATCATCATGTCCGGACGACTAACTCTGCTCTTAAAACGATTATTTTCAGTAAAAAGATAACTTGGGATGGGATGTGGGTGTACTTGTAAGGTATGTTTAAAAGATAATAGAAGTTAGTTTATGTTATACTAGCCTATGCCCGCGGCTACGCATGCTTGGAGTTTGGTCACTGTTCCACGGGATTGTACTACCGGGATAAGAAGTATCCTATGTGTTAATCCAGGTTATAAACTACCCGTGTGCCAAATTTCATCAAAATCCATTCAGTAGTTTTTGCGTGAAAGAGTAACAAACATCCATCCATACTCACAAACTTTCGCATTTATAATATAAGTAGGAAGTAGGATTATGACATGTAATGTAATGTTTAAAGGATAACTTTAGAGTGGTATAATTAATGTTTCTTTCTTTTAGATTGTTCTGGAGAATTTACTTTTTATGTATAATGGTTAACAGAAACAGTTATTGTGGTTTTCTACGTAAAAAGATAAATATACGGTTATCAAAGATTATTGGCTTACGATTTTTTTCTGTTACATTTCGAGATGGAAAATATGTATATACTCTAAAAACATAGAAGTATACTAAGTACATGTTATAAGCATTTATTTTACATGACTATTTACAACGGTTCCAGGACATAAGCGTTATATATTACCTTCAGTACAATAACATACACGAACCCGTAAAAATGCGACAAAATCAACGCTCCAAAACATGAGAGTTCTCAGAAAGTATAAAAAAAACATATTTTCATAAATGTTAGTAACGTCTTCGATATTTGACGTTCCCGTTCCTCTTGAAATGGGCCATTTACACGAACCAAGTTTCTCGCCTCGAATATAGTAGATTATAAAGCTATATTTACAAGTGAAGTGATAACGTCTAATAAATCGATGAACGCCGGCTGCATGCACGAAAAAGGATGACTCATTGTGCATTGTCCCGTTACGCTCATTGTCCTGCTACGCTCATTGTACGCTTGCGCCGCATCAATGTTTTGTTGTGACGTTGTCACGTTAAACTATCGTCCGTAAACCAACTTTACAAACAACCAATATTTTTTTTTCAATTTTGTGCAAAAACTAAACCTCACTTCTCATACTTCAAGTTGTAATACGTATTCGTGTTGGACAGTTAGTTAAGTTAGTGTTACATGGGCACACTCGCTTTTCGACGGTCGAGCAAAATTACTTCGTGTAAATGAGCTTTAAAACGCTCGTTCCTTTAACGGAAACCTGCGAGACGTATTTTCTTCCTTTTAATTTTGCCTCAAGGAAAATTACCTTTTGTTCACTGGGGGAAACCTTCAATAGGCGACCGGTCTTTGGGTGTAAGACCTCGAACAGAAGGAAGGAAGAAATCCCAGACTCCCCAGTGTGGGATTTCTACCCCACTTAAACCAAACATGAACACACAACCGAACATGAGAGTAGGCACCGTTTCCTCTTGAAAGATCTCCGGAGAAAAAAAGATCTCCGGAGCCGGGGCTCTGTGCAGCGTCTGTTACGGCACATCCCTGAGGTCTCCTCTGAGGCTAGCTGTGCAAGTCTGCACGGTAGCATGCGAGAAAATTACCTGGCTAACTCTTCCTGGCTTCAACTTCTTGTTTTGAAGACGCGTGAAAGTGATAATCGACCTGGCAAGTCCAAGTCTTGCAAGAATACTCGCCTCTCTACAATCGAAAAAATCTCTTGTGTGTAAATGGGCTTTTAATATTCTCGTTCCTTTTTTCATGGGTAACCTGCGAGAGGTATTTTCTCAGTCGACGAGGTAGTGTAGGTTTCCGTGTGATTTAACCCGTACCACATTTGCGTCGAGTGCAGAACACTGAATTAACGTTGGTATATTTATGATTTTTTTGCACATAAATGTTGCGGTTTCGAGTTGTTTATTTTGAAGAAACGTCCTTCGGGACTGTTTGGGCGCTGGCTTTTATGTTAAGATGCAAGTTTTTAAGGTTTCTTTTTAGTAAGAATATAATCTTTTTACATGTTCCTTCAGTAATAGGTTGGCAACGGAACTAGTGTACGTTTGCTAATTAAATAACTAAGTAAATTCAACTACAGACAGTTTTAAAATTTTATTTTAATTTAATTAAACTAAGTTTATTCAAATCGCAATAAGGCACTGAAACAAAGTTATCAGTTATGAGCATTACGCCTAGAATTTTTAACACATTCGCTCGAAACTTCAAAATGTTTTGGGCTATGTTCAAACATACCTACAGTTCGATCACTTAGTGGTAAGGTACAATAAAAAAAAACAGAGGCAGTCATAAGTACTGCTGACAGAAGTGAAAACAATGGAATTACTGTGTTCTAGCTGTACTACGCGTCGCTAGCATGTCGAGATCATCGGTGACGCGAACCCATAGATTTTCTTCTACCAAAAATTGCTCACCGCGGCTAAAGAAGTTTTCACTTCAAAGATATCGTTTTCATAAATGGGGAATAAATTACTACAAGTTTTGTCCTTTTGCATTGCTCCTCAACAGCCAACGACTAAAGTACGCACGTGTACTTATGTTGGATGAACACATGTGACTAAAAGAGTGATGAATATAAATGTGGATGGATGGAGAGGGAGAGGGATACCAAAGAAAAGATGGATGTAATGTGTGAAAAATGATATGAGGGAAAAAGGAGTAAATGATAACATGGCGAATGACAGAGGAGTATGGAGAAAAGAGACGTGTTGCGCCGACCCCAAATGAAATGGGACAAGGGCAGGAAGATGATGTGTACTTATGTTGGATCCACAGCCGCGTTAGGCAGGGATGCATGGCTATCAAACAAATGAACCACGCCATAAACTTACTACGCAGTAGTCGACGGTCGAATTTACTTCCTTTCACGACCTTTTCTTGATACCTTTTCTCTACAAAAAAAAACTTAAAAGAATACAATAACAATAATTCGATCCCAGTGGCGTATTAACAGTGTGCAATGCATTTTATTTAAAGCTCGACTCGCGATGTTTCTGTGTGATTTAACCGCTGGGAGCCGTTTCCGCCTGAATTTATAATATTCCCCGTCACTTCCGGTTCGCGGCATGACGTATGTTGCTTCCGGTATTGTGTTTTATTGTTATGTTGGCTTTGAAGGTTTTATAGGACGAGATAGCCAGAATGTTTTGAGGAGAAGTAGAGCTAGAATGTAGAATTGTTCGTCTAGTGAAATAAGAATTTCTTGCGTTAGTGTTATTTGCATGTTTGTTTCTAGTGTTCCGTACCCAAAGAGTCAAACGGGACCCTATTACTGCGACTTTGCTGTCCGTCTGTCACCAGGCTGTATCTCATGAACCGTGATAGTTAGCCAGTTTAATTTCTACAGATTATGTATTTCTGTTCCCGCTATAACAACAAATAATAAAAACAGATCAAAATAAATCCTTAAGGGGGCTCCCATACAAAAAAGATGATTTTTTGCTCGTTATAAATAAGGGTGCGGAACCCTTCGTGCGCGAGTCCGACTCCCACTTGGACACATTTGTAAAGTTAGTACTTTTAAGCACTTTAATAATGTTTTCTTCAAGATTCGTTCCCACTAGTTCTACTAAACACTTCTACGGTAGAAATAATGGGAATATGTTTCTGACTAGTCCCACGATTTAAGGTGGTACAAAATCTAGAACTAGTGGTAACAAAATTGCGTTCGTTAACCTTTTTTCAACACTCTATAATTAATACAAATTATTGATTAAAGAATTTTTTTATGTGACTTATTTGTTATTCTAAACTAAGTTACCATAATTAGATTATTAAATTTACTCCTAACCTAACATAAAATAAAGAACTTTCCATATTTTTCAAGCCGCAAAAACCGTGCGAAGCGTGGGCAGGTCGCTACTTACCTACCTACTTACAAATGACATTTAGATCTCTTAACCCATCCCAGAATAGAAAACCAACCCTCCTATATATTATTTACAGTTCTTTCCACTTTAACTCCACTTACTCCCACTTAAGACCCTCAACTAGTTCATATCGCGCCCCGTGACTCCTCACACATTCCTCCTCTCTAAGATTTATTGCCTGAAGGCGTCCGTGTCCTGAATTTCAATCTACCCCCAGTGGACCGGCTGATTAAATTTTTCAGCATGAAATATATGCCTTATAATACAACACGAAGAGTTTCTGGAATAAAATTGAATGTGACCACAGAAATATGTGGTTTCATTAAATTTCTGAGGGTATCTGGACTTCTTGGAATGAAAAAGAATTTGGCGTTTTTTGGTCCTTTGTCGGATGTAGGAATAAAACAAGATATTATAAAAGTCAGAAAATGAAAATTAAGTTTGCCAAATCGCTTAAACTGTTTTTATAAAGATGGAAAGAAGGTTTGCAGATTGTTGGGGGAGGGTAAATAATTAGTTTCTAAGATTAATTGATTGTTAGCTACAAGTAATATTAGTATTAATTAAGTGTCCGCACTATTAACATTTTATTTAACCATAAGAATGGTTCCG
Organism: Cerastis leucographa; assembly: GCA_963082945.1. NCBI lineage: Eukaryota > Metazoa > Arthropoda > Insecta > Lepidoptera > Noctuidae > Cerastis > Cerastis leucographa. The sequence continues at coordinate 18,949,809 of OY720354.1, forward strand.
TTCCCACAGACAAACCGTGAAAACGGTTTTGTTTACAAATGTGTTCTTAAATAAAGATTTGTATTGCCCTTATTTTTAATAAATAAATAAATTATAATTATTTCCTTTATTTATTTTCTAACATATTAATTACATTTTTAAATATTTTTCCAAAATCATTAGTAATAAAAAAAAAACATTTAAATATATAAAAATAGTTGCCCACCGGTATCGGGAACAGGGTCCAAGCTACCGGCAGTCAGGGCTCCAGAGAAAGGAACCTCCTAACAATACGAGCCGCGTCCAGGAGTACCGCTTTCTGGATCAAGCCCTTGATCCAGCTGCCTAGCGAGAGCCTCATCAGATATTGGTCGAGGCTCTTGGCAATTAGGCCATTGGCTGATACGACTATCGGCACAATGATCGCTGAGTCAACATCCCACATGTCGACAACCTCAAGAGCCAAGTCAAGATACTTGATTTGCTTATCTTTCTCGGCTTTCACGAGGTTCTCGTCATGTGGAACCGTTATGTCAACAATCATTGCGCGCCGCTCTGATCGATCCACCACCACTATATCAGGCTTATTGGCTACAATAGTCCTGTCAGAGATGATGGATTGATACCAATACATTGTGATATTGCCATTTTCGAGAACTGGGTCGGGCACATACCTATTGTACGGCACACACAAGGCTGTATTTCAGAGCAAGTTGCTGATGGATAATCCTGGCTACAAGGTTGTGTCTATGCAAGTATTCTCCGTTAGCTAGACGAGAACACCCGGAGATAATGTGACGGGTCGATTCGCCCGGACGGTGGCATGCCCGACATATGTCAACCGTGCCATCCTTCACAATAAATTTCCGGTAGTTATTTGTCATCATAACTTCATCCATAATTGGACAAACAAAACCTTCGGTTTCTCCAAAGAGTTCCCCGGAACGTAGCCAGGCTACGGACGCTGCATGGTCTACATCAGGTCCATGCAGGGCACTGAAGTAGCGTCCGTGAAGCTCCTTACTCTGCCATACTTCCCTGCGGTCATTAGTGTCAAGCACTGCAGGTTTGCACCAGTTCTCTTTAGCCAAGGAGAGCGGGGTGAGGGCCTTGTCCATCGCGACCACATCTCGATGCATCCCCACGTCGGCTTCTAGGAAATATTAATATTCCAAATAATTATTATTATTTGGAATATCAATTCAAACTGACCTGAATAAGGTGAATTTCTTTTTGATCTCTACAAGCGAAACTGGTGTGCTTGGAGTCCCGAGTTAGATTCCCAGGTAAAACAAATTGTTTTTTTTGTGAATTGGGTTCCTATTAAGGACAGATCTTTTACAGTCGTTACAAGTAGTCAGAAGCCGAAAGTCTGACATCCAGTCTTACCAAGGGGTTTTGGTATTAGCCAGTTACTGGGTTGTGGAGGTCTGATACGTAGTCGCTTTATGTAAAATACTGATATTCAGCTGCATCTGGTTAGACTGGAAGTCGACCCCAACAAAGTTTGGGAAAAGGCTAAGTAGATGATGATGGTTCCTATTAAGAATTGTTTGTAGAAATCTGGATCTGTGAACTAGCTAAAATTTGTTTAAACAACAGGCCTAATTAACTGAAAATCAAAGTTTGGAGGCAACAAGTGTGATATTATATTAAGTGTTTAAAACAACTCCAACTAGTGATTATCTAGATCGGCTCACCTACTTGAGAATAACTCACCACTAAAATATAATCGTTGGGTACAAATAAACAAAACTGAAGTATCTTTTTGTAATTTCAAAATAATAGCTTTTTACTGAATCCATAATTATGAAAATATAAATAAGGTACTTATAATAACTTTTATTTATATTCTTGTCTGTGTGCCTGTTTGTTTCGGCTGATCTCCGAGACTTTTAATGGCAGTTAGCTGATGTTATAAGGAGTAACTAAGTTTACTTTTCTTTTTTTAGGTTCCGTGCAAAAAAAAAGAAATAACAACTTCCGATTCTAATAGGGAAGTAATATTTTCATAATAATTTCATGCAAACAAAACTCGCGAGCAACAGCTTGTACAAAATAAACACTTAAATCCATCTAAAACCGTCACGTGACACCAAAGCGATTTTTTTCCCGAGATAAAAATATATGAGAAACATAAGTACGTCGAACTGGAAACAAAAATAATAAATTCGCTGTAGCTTTGAGTGCTTCACTGTTCAGCCACTCGCTGGAGTACGCAGCGACATTTTAATGATGCAACTCTGTGGGCTAGGGAACTTAGAATGTATAGAAGGTGCTGGTGGCTGTGGAATGTAACATAGAACTGAGGAAGATAGATAGAATACTCTTTATTATATTTACCATAATATAAGTAAAAATAGGTATTAAACACATATCATAACGCCTGTAATGCCCGAAGGGTTAGGCAGAGGTGTATCTAATAAGTACAACCACATTTTACCATTATGCTTAAGTCCCTTGTGATAGAGGGCAAGCCTATTGCCATCAACCGGGCTCAAATCCATATACGTGGCTGCTTCTCAGAAATCCTTGATAGAAAAACCTAAAAACTCTTTGCCCGACTCGGGAATCGCATCCAAGACCTAATGCTCAGTAATTCCGCTTGCGAGCTCTAGACTAACGAGGCAGAAAAGTATATAGCAGGAGTGAAGCGACTGCCTATCTGACCTCCACAACCCAGTAACTGGGTAATACGATACCCCTTGTTAAGACTGGATGTCAGACTTTTTGGCTTCAGACTACTCGTAACAACTGTAAAAGATCTACAAATGACAGCCGAGACCAACGGCTTAACGTGCTTTCCGAGGCATGGAGGAAACTCGGTATGAAATTATGGTTACCCATACACGGACCAACTTTGGCAAGCACGGCTTAACCTTAAATATCGACCCGTGCGGCTGATAATATTTAGTCACGAGCTCCTCGAAGTATATAGCATTAGTATGGGCATAAATAAGGTACATATACTATAAATTATTTTGTTAGTTACACAAAGACAGAATTAGATTTAATCATAAACTGTTTAGTTCTAACTCTGGCATTACTTTTCCAAGCATTTGTTAGGAAGCGAAAATAAGTCCGCTTTATAATATTTCCCTTTTACAACACAGTCCAGTCTAAAACCTCTCCAGGTCTATCGCGCTCTCAAAAGGCCGCAAGTCCTGCAGGACAGTACAGGCTCTCCACACGAGCGACGCGCCGTGCCGCGACATTTTAATGAAGCACCAGTGTAGCCCACTTGAGCCCTTTCATAATGCTAGCTTATACGCACGCCTGCCGTATGGGACCCTAGTAGCCGGTGAACAATTTTGCGTGAATTATGAAAGGCATGGTAAAATAATTAAAAAAAGCAACTTAATCTGCGTTTGTTAGCGTTTCGGGAATTACAATTAATATCAAACAAATGGATAGTCATCCATCCTCAGATCGACCTCGGCAAGCATTGCTTAACCTTGAAGCTGGACCCAGCGGGTTTTATTATTTAGCCACGAATTCCTCTAAAATATGTATATGTGGTCTTAACAATGAAATAAAAGCAATTTATTGTGTACCTTCACACCCGTTTTCGACCAACGACTTACTCAAACCAAAAGATTGAATTTTTCACTAAAAATATGTAACAACTTTGTATCCATATAACGTTTCTTTAAAACAACCGTATCTCCTACCATAAAATCTTGATTGCTGCTCACTACAATAGTAATATAATACATACAGTACAATACGGAATACATTTTAGTTACATCATCTGTTTGCGAGCTGAAACTATGTAAGAATTCTCCGTTACGAATCAACATAGCATCAAATAGTATGTACAGTCGGCGAAATAAATAAGTGTACAGGCATGCAGGACAGGTCAACAGGTGGAGACAGTAATTCGTTGATGCGCTCATGGTAAAAACTTGGGAAACACGTCTCTTTTCATCAAACCTGTTGAAGAGTTTGTGGTAGCGAAACTTGAACTATGTTATGACACACGTTGTGTGTTCTCTGCTCTGGGGGTTTAAAAGTTATGGTGCAAGTTAAAATAAGAAGTATTTAGATAAAACAGGATGGAAAGGAAACTGAAGCTATAAGGGTTAAAATCTACGTAGAAATTTTACGACGGTTATTAAATAATAAAATACCTAATTTTACTTTTTTGTATGGATGCCCCCTTAAATATTTATTTTATTCTGTTTTTAGTATTTGTTGTTATAGCATCAACAGAGATACATAATCTGTAGAAATTTCAACTGGCTAGCTATCACGGTTCATGAGATACCGCCTGGTGACAGACGGACGGACAGCGAAGTCTCAGTAATAGGGTCCCGTTTGACCCTTTGGGTACGGAACCCTAAAAAACAAATGTTTCTTACTAAACTGCAATAGCTACACGATTAAAACGTATGGAACAGCCGATTTTCTTTCAAATTACCGTTGAAAAAATTCTGTAGGTGGAGAATAATGCACTTCACTGATAACTTATGAGCTTAAAAAACATAATGCAAGAACATTACAAGAAAATTTTCTTCTGGTTCTCCAAACAAGAAGAAAATTGTCTTGTTTGAACAAGAAAATTTTCGTCTCGTTGCCCAACTATATTTTAACAAAAAAGGGGGCACTGGTGTTTTCTTGCGTACATAGTTAACTATTTTGGCTGTTGTACTCGAGAACTACTGACCTGGTGAAGACAAAGTATGTGCTCAGACGGTATTACGGAGATGTGAGCACTACACACACTCGTATCTAAAATACTTTACACTCAGTTAAATTCTGAAGAGTATTTTACAGGACAGGCTTTACGTATGTATTTTTCTTTGAATAAATTAAGAATACTTTAACACAAAACAATACAATCCTTTATTTCAGGCAACTAAGGCCCACAAAACACAATACATTAAATAATCATACAAACAATAACTATAAACTTTTTATTTAGTCTTAAACTGGTGCCCCACATTAGGAATTTCTATATCGTGGGTGCGTTTACAAACATTGAAACTCACACAAACAGCCAGACCCGAAACAACTATCTGTAAGCCATACAAATATTTGTTACGTACGGAGATCAAACCCGAGACACAAAGAGCAGCAGTCGATCGCTCAACCACTGCGCCAACCGTGCCGTCATTTACATAGTACTGCACAATAATGTAATAACTTTTTCAAGTTTACCTGGAACGTCTTTGACATCAGTGGGGGAAACTGCCAATCCACCTTAAGGTGGAAGCGAATGGGTGGCCCGCAAAGTTAAAATTTTCTTACGTTTTTTTGCAATTTGCCGGTTGTTTTAAAAAAATATCTGCCATGTTCCACTCAGCGATTTTTAGACATGACTGTACCTAGTAAGAAACCGCCTTTTTCCAAACTAACGTGGGGTCGGCTTCCAGTCTAACCGGATGCAGTTGAGTACCAGTATTTTACATGAAGCGGCTGCCTATCTGACCTCCACAACCCAGTAACTGGGTAATACGATACCCCTTGGTAAGACTGGACATGTCAGACTTTTGGCTTCTGACTACTCGTAACGACTGTCAAAGATCTACAAATGACAGCCGGGACCAACGGCTTAACGTGCTTTCCGAGGCACGGAGGAAACTCGGTATGTAATTATAGTCACCCATCCACGGACCAAACTCGGCAAGCACGGCTTAACCTTAAAGATCGACCCGTGCGGCTGTTATTATTTAGCCACAAGCTCCTCTAGATAGAAACTATGTATGATATGGAAATAATTCTACAACAATCTCCAGAAAAGTTAGAAAAAGGACTGTTTTACTAACTCTTATTGAACCTTTTATGTAATAGTAGATTATACAACAAGTGAAAAAAAGGAACTTTAATTCGCGGGATACAAAGACGGAAATTTTGTTTTTCACGAGTTGTGTACTCTAGTTTTTACCATTGACTGCGAGAAAATTAATAGTAGAATACTAGAACACATTTTTTTTCGAATTTGGAAGCAAATATCTCATCAACCATGCACAGACAGACAGACCGAAAGACAGACAGACGGACAGAAAGAAAGACAGTTTTCGAAAGCCAGTGTTATTTTTTTTACTGTTTACATAATTCGTACTAAAGCCATACTGAAAGTTTCTGGATTCTGATGAATAAATAAGCATCTGGCAACTCTCTTGTTGGCTGCAACAGCTAGCCTAAAAAAAACTCGTGAAAAAAAAATCATCTCGATCTATGTATCCCTCGCTCCGCTCAGGATTCTACTCTAGAATCCTTCACTCCTCTCGGGATCCAATTTAGTCCCTCAAATTAAATTCTCTTTTTTTTCTTTTGTTTTTTTTTTTTTAATGGCATCTCGCAGTTCAACCTATGAGGTTGTCGTCTGCTTGACCGGACTATCCTGTGGGTGCCTTTAGAGTAAGGCCTCCAGCCAGGGCATAAAAACTTACAAACTAAGCGACTGCACGCTAAGGGCACCCCCTGTGGGTACGAACCTCGGCTTAGGGCTTCGCTGGGGGAGGACTGCATGGGGCCAGGCTGGATTTGAATGGTATAATTATTTAGGGGCTGATTTAAAACTACTGGCACAGCATCGCGGGTTGGCTCGAGCGAGGGTCGGGGACGGCATGAACCGGGACGTCGCGACGGACGGCGAGGTCGGAAAGACGGCGGTTTGAGTCGGAACTTTTTAAGAGTGCTAGTCTCTTTGCTACTCTCCTGGAGGAGGGTGATAGCATCATCTGGAGTGACAAGGATATGCCTAGGACGGCGTACTGTACTAATGCGCGAGGGTTCGTAACGGGCGGCCGCTGCGATCAGGGGATTACGGTGTTTAATGGCGTTATCGAAGAAACGCTTCGAAAAACGTTTCATAAACTGAAGGACGGTGGGCATTCTAAGGTCTACGTGTAGACGGTCATTACGGACATAAAAAGGGGCTCCCTTTTTCTTTTGTTGTTTATTCTACTATTTTTTACCTTCTCGAGTATTTTGTGAGTCACACTGTTTCTCTTGGCGACATTTTCATAACAATGAGGGATGTGTTATTTGAAATTCCCGTTTCTATAATACGAAACACATGTAAAAGCTCGTGTATTCGTAATCTGTCATTGTTTAGAATGGCACGTGTATAAAAACGCTTTTGTTCAAATGTTCAATGGATCCATATTTTTTAAAATAAAAACTTTGCTCCACACTAGGAACACAATCAAATCAAAATCATTTACTTCAAGTAGGCCAGTTACAGGCTCAAAAACAGCTCAAACAACAATAAAAAACCAGCCAAGTGCGAGTTGGACTTGCGCACGAAGGGTTCCGTACCATTATTTATAAAAACACTTTTTTGTATGGGAGCCCCCTTGAATATTTATTTTATTGTTTTTAGTATTTGTTGTTATAGCATCAACAGAAATACATAATCTGTAGAAATTTCAA